>CM069604.1:2400000-3010000 GCA_035771175.1 Paratinospora sagittata | reverse complement strand
TTTTTGGTTTTACTTTCTCCGCTGAAAAAAGTTTGATTTTCAACGAGTGTTCGCAAATGGCTGCCAGTTTTGAGTCTAGTTTGTGAAAGTTGGGGTTATTATGGTTTACATATGTTTGGATATATTTTGAAGAGTGAAAGCTATAGTTTTGTGGAGGTGTTCATGGTGTGACAGATGAACTAGCAGATAGGTCAGATAATGTGATTTTTTATTTTTTATTTTGTGATTTTTGGGGTTTGTGATCTCGTGAATAAATAGGAAGTTTGTGATCGTGAGAAGATCCATTAGTAGTTGGAAGTGTCTAGTTTAGGAAGTTAGTTTTAGATGATTCTGACATTAGATTATTTGAGAAGACTCATGGATGCCAATTGAAATACTTTTGAGTCAATCCATTTTGATGCAAATGATCCTCAATCCATTTTTTTAGGCCTTTCACAACTTCATACTGATATGATAACTGGTAAAATTAATGAGTGAGCTCAACTCAAATCAAATCATTGCTACAACCAATGTAAATAGAAGTATTGAGTAAACAGTTAGATATAGCAACTAATGCATGTCGTAAACAATTATAAACCACATATGTGCAACTATCTAAAATGCAAATACATTATCAAGATCCAGGCTTGACCACCTAACTAGAAACGAACTCATGGATGTCATTGATATTCACCCGTGGATCTAGGTATGATAGCCTCTCATATCTTGTTGGCTAGGAGACACCGTTGGCTTCATAATGCAAACATGTTCATTTGTCTTGATTTTCTAACATGGGAGCCATTTATATTAGCTCAACTTTGGGCTTATGCCACTCAACTTGATCTCAATCTCTCTCCTTTTCTTGCATATATTGACACATGTTGATGATTGCATAAGTGGTATAAGCATCCATCCCTAGGATAATATATGTTTGCATGCCAACCTACCAATCATTGTGGTCCCTTGGAACATTCACAATAAATGCTTGCCAATACCATACATCATGGATTAATTCAAAATAATATTTGGGAACTTTGTGTCACATGAATTTCAAAATGTGGTATTGTTTCGTATTACCTACCATCAGGCATCTCTAGTGCCAAACTGCTAACTCTCTAACTCAAACAAGGATTTGAACTTCAACTTTGCCCTAAACTTTACTTAAAATTAAATTAATTTTGGAAAGTCTGAATCAACATGGAATACTTTGTCCACATCATAAAAAATATAGAGAATCCTCATTCAATTGTTTGGAAGATTCATGTATCTTTTGACTGCAATAGTATGTGTTGAGTACTCCCTGTACTCTTTGTTTTTATTTTGGAATTTAATATATATGTTGTTTCTTCTCAAAAGAAAGAAGGGAATACACTTTACGTTGTGCGATCTCTGTTTTAGCTGTGCGTTTTGTAGTTGCAACAGTTTGTATTGAGTACTCCTTGTACTCTTTGTTTTTTTTTTTTTTTTTTGAAATTGAATATATATGTTGTTTCTACATGAGCTTTACATATTGGTCATAGTTTGAAGTTGTTAAATAATTGGGTTAAAAGATCTTTCCTTCTTACATGGAAAGAGTCTTGAAATTGTTTGGTAGCGTCCTTTTGAGATGAAAAATTTGTAGTCCTAGAGATGCATGTTCCTTCTTATTTTTCATTTTAAACACTTGCTCACAATAATGAATAGAGAATATACGAATTGGTGGGTAGGCTAATCTTTCAACTATTTATGTTCAGTGTGTTCATTTTTTCAACACTACTATGCATTCATTGGTAAATGCAAATATATTTGAACAAGAGAGAAGAAGAGAAAATGTTTGTTGGACTTCAGACGCGTGCTCGAACCTTTAAGCACTTTTTTTTCCTATTTAAAGAACCCCCTCCTCATTTCTCACACCAAAATTACTTCTCCTTGTGATTTTTCTTCTCTCTCTCACTCATCTTGAGTTTTTGTCTTTTTTTTTAGACTTTCTTTTCGAAATTCTCTTCGCTGTGCAACGCGGTTCTGTTTGGGGGAACGAAACATAGGTTTGTATGTCTTATAACTTTTATTAAAGTTTACATTTATTTATTATTATGTCTACTATTCATTTACAATGCATTATTGCGTATAATATTTATACTTGTCATATTTATGCTTGTATATTTGGAGTTCATGTATTACACTGTTGCTATGCCGGATTAGTGGTCAATCTGGCTCAACTAGACTCAGTCTTGTCCTCAGTAACTTTAAATAGTGAATGGGAGGCAGCGTGTTGCTCTAGACGACTGGTATTTAAGTAGACCTCGTGTCTCACCACTCAACTGTAGACTGATTTGGTTGGTCTTAAACTAAATTAGTTTAACTTAATTTTTTTTAAATCAATAAATTAGTTTTTTTTAAATCACTTAAACTAATTTTATTAAAATCAATAAAATTATTTTTATTAAAATAAGTAAAATTAGTTTTTATTAAAATCAATAAAATTTTTTTTACTACAATCAATAAAATTAATTTTTATTAAAACCAACACATTGGGTTTTATTGAAATAAATAAAAATAAAATTTATTAAAATTGATAAAAATATTTATTAAAATTAGTAAAATTAATTTTTACAAATATTAATGAAATTTCTTTTTACAAAATAATTAATAATATTAATTTTTCCTAAAAATAATTTTTACTAAAATTAATAAACTTAATATAGTTTTGGTTGAAATTAATAAAATTTATTTTGAAATTGATAAAATTTTATTAATAGCAATTAAAATTAATTTTTATTAAAATCAATATAAATAATTCTTTAATGAAAAAATATATATATAATTTTCAATAACATTCATAAAATTAGTTTTTTAATAAACTTAATATAGTTTTGTTAATGACTTTTAGTAGAAGTAGTTTTTTATTATAATTAGTTTTTTTAAGTACATTTAAAAATATAAAAGGATTGTAGTTGTTTTTTTTTATGTTTGCATCCGATCAAAGTTTTATTTTAGTGCTTTTGTTTCAATAAAATTATACACAAAGAGCAACTTTTTAAAAAATATCAATATTTTTTTTTATTAAAATAAATAAAATTAATTCTTTTATTTATTCCGGTTAGTTTTTCTTAATTTCTATTATACGTAGATACATACATACCCTGATATCTATTTTTAATTTCAAAATTGATTTGTTAGTTACTTAATTAGTTTTTTTTTTTTTGAAAGAAAGTTATTTAATTAGTTATGAATATTAAATTGTTAACTTATAATTGTTATTTTAATTATTGGTTGATTTAGCTTCATTATTTGGTATTTCATTGAAAAATTGAATCTTCTTTCTTAATATATATAACAAGTGAACTTTCTAATATATTGTAATTTGTGATTATAATTGTTTTTTAATAATAGGTTTAAATTTTATACAATCATTAAATCTTATTATTTGTTTTTTTCAACCATTATTAGAGGGTGATAATAAAATGAAAAGTAAGAAAATCTCACACTTACGGTGCAAGTTCATAACCACTAGTAAATTTAATTTATTAATATACTTAATTTTAATAAAGTGAATAAGTTCAAAAACAATTTGTTGCAGAACATTTTGTCGCTGAAGATGAATGTTTAGGTAGCTAAATTCATACATTAGCTACGAAAATCAGGTCGTTGCTAATTTGTTTATCGCCAAATATGGTTCTTCCGCTACAAAATATGAGTTAGTAGGTAAAAAATTGTCAATTATTACTTTGACAATTTTTTTGTAGCTAAACTCATGCATTGGCTAGGAAATTCAGTTTATCACTAAGTTGTTTGTCGCCAAAAATGGTTGTTTAGCGACAAATTATGCATTCGTAGGTGAAGATTTGTCGCTTATTACTTGAAAAAGATTTTTTGTAGCTAAATTAATGCAATGGCTACGAAATTTAGTTCGTCGTTAAGTTGTTTGTCGCAAAAGATGAATATTTAACGACAAAATATGCATTCGTAGATGAAAATTTGTCGTTGATTACTAGGGAAAAATTTTGGTAGCTAAATCTATGCATTAGCTTCGAAATCAAGCTCGTCACTAAGTTGTTTGTTGCGAAAGAATGTTGTTTAGTGACAAAACATGCCTTCGTAAATAAAGATTTGTCACTTATTACTTGACAATTCGCTAAATCTTGGCTACGAAATGTAATATCTACTGTGTTGCAGTGATTTGACCATATTAATTTAATCTTATAACGTGGATTTTTCCTAATATTTATACTACTTGCAAATACTTAAGAAAACTCAGAGGATGATCAATTTATCACAAATTCCAATATTACCCCTCCACTTCTATCTATTTTTAACCGTTTTAAAATCAAGATTTAATCTTTTAAAGGGTATTGGTGTAATTAAATATTAAAAAGTTTTTGGGTTTCCATTTCGATAAGCTTGAATATTCCTAAACGCAAGTACCCACGTCTTTTTTTTATTTTGCAGTTACAAAGCTGATCCCACTAAAACTTCTAAAACCGCAAGTATCCACGTCCTTTCTTTTCGCCAGTTTCCAAATTGGTTAAAAAACTGATCCTACTAACAACTTACTTATCCAAACGATTTCATGGCTTTGTTTGTTGTTCTAGAATACAAAACCGCCATTGGCTGTGACTATGTGAAGATTAAGAGGGAGCATCCATTGGCAGTGGCGGACTTGGAAGTAACTTTTGTTGTCACGGTCAATCGGTTTGAGAATAGTTAGATGTTGTGCGGAATCGTGATAAAGTATGAAAGAAAAAACAAGACAACAAATTTAACGTGGTTCGGCAAAGTGCCTACATCCACGGAAGACAGCAAACTTGTATTATCAGAGATTACAAGTTACACCCTTAGGTGAATCTTACAGATTGGATCTCTTAAATAGATCTCTCAGAATAGAACTCTCTGACTTACAGGAATGAATTTTGAAGAATGAAGTTAAGCTCTATTTATAGGTGTAATCAGGGGTTATCGTAATTATAATATAATATATTTAATAATTAAATATTAAATATATTCAAACTTTTGGCGCGCGGCCGCCGTTTTTCGGCGCCACTTTCAGCCGTTCCTTTGTTTGCCACTTGCCTCATTGTTTAATTAGCCGCCCACATGGGCGACTATGAGGTGGTCCCAACAAATCTCCACCTCCACCTCATGTGGAACAAAGTTCCTCCACACCTGCAATCTCTCTACAGATAGCAAGCTTCCTTAAAAAAAAAAAGTGTTGCTGCCTCCATTAGTGCCTTTAGGCACTTCGAGCTCGTGAGATGTTGATCAAGTCCAAACAATGTTGGAACTTGATCCCTGTAACCACCTTTGTAAGCATATCTGCGGGGTTATCTGCAGTCTTGATCTTTTGCAGAAAAATACTCCCTTCTTCTACTATTTCTAGAACAAAATGAAAACGAACATCAATATGCTTCGTTCGACTATGATGAACTTGGTTCTTTGCCAAACAAATGGCACTCTAGCTGTCGCAGAAAACTTCAACATTCTTCTGCACAATTCCCAAGTCTTTAGTCAATCCATGAAGCCAGATTGCTTCCTTGAAAGCTTCTGTTACTGCCATGTACTCTGCCTCTGTAGTAGACAAAGCAACTGTTGACTGTAGTGTTGATCTCCAACTCACTGGTCCTCCTGCCATAGTGAAAACATAACCAGTAGTAGATCTGCGCTTGTCAAGATCTCCAGCATAGTCCGAATCCACATATCCGACTAGATGCTTACAACTTTTCATATCTCTCTCGAACTTTAAACTAATATTCACAGTACCATGAATATACCGTAGAATCCACTTTACTGCTTGCCAGTGGCCTTTACCGGGGTTGTGCATGTAACGACTTACCATACTTACAGCATGTGAAATGTCAGGTCTGGTACACACCATAGCATACATCAAGGCACCAACTGCATTTGCATATGGAATGTTCTCCATTTGCTTCTTCTGATCCTCAGAATTTGGTGACATTGATGAACTTAGCTTGAAATGTGGTGCCAATGGTGTGCTCACAGGTTTTGTGTCATTGCCAATGCCAAAAGTTTGAAGAATTTTCTTCAAATACTGAGTCTGAGTCAAACAAATTTTGCCTTTGCCCTGTCTCGAGTTATCTCCATCCCGAGAATTTTTCTGGCCTCTCCAAGATCCTTCATTTCAAACTCTGAGCTCAATTGAGCCTTCAGTTTGTTAATCTCCACCTTGCTTTTAGATGCGATTAACATATCATCTACATATAAAAGTAAGTAGATAAATGTACCATCTTGAAGTTTGCGATAGTAGACATAATGATCAAACTGACTCCGGATATATTTTTGCCCTTGGATGAAGCTGTCAAATCGCTTGTACCACTGTCTCGGTGACTGCTTCAGGCCATACAGTGACTTGCTCAACTTGCAAGCCCAATTCTCTCTTCCTGGTACTTTGAATCTATCTGGTTGAGACATATATATCTCCTCGTCCAAATTACCATGCAGAAAAGCAGTTTTGACATCGAGTTGGGCTAACTCGAGATCAAACTGTGCAACCAAAGCCAATAATATTCGAATTGACGAATGCTTAACAACAGGTGGGAATACCTCATTGTAGTCAATTCCTTCCCTCTGAGCGTAGCCTTTTGCTACCAGTCTGGCTTTGTATCGGATATCATCTGTGCTTAGAGAGCCTTCCTTCTTAGCGAAAACCCATTTGCAGCCAATTGGTTTCTTTCCTTTCGGAAGTGGAACCAACTTCCAAGTCTGATTCTGATGGAGTGATGTCATCTCCTCATTCATTGCCATTTTCCACTTATCACTTTCCATACTCTGAATAGCATCTTTGTAATTATATGGAATATCATCTCCGGTGACTGGAAATGCATATGCAACCATGTCAGTGTACCGAGCAGGTTTGCGGATTTCTCTTCGTGGTCAACTGGTGGCAATTGATTCTGGTTCTTGACTGATGTCTGGTCCTGGAGCCTCCACCTCAACTGAGATTTCCTCATCTTCTTCAGGATGGTTGGATATCTCTGCTGACTTGCTAGGAGTTACTGGAATATCTAACTCCACCTGCTGAGGCAAATCTAGATCGCGATTTTCTTTATCAGAAACTGTATGCTTTAACATCACAGATTCATCAAAAGTTACATCTCGACTTTTTACAATCGTCTTTGTATCAGGGTTCCATAGTCGGAAAGCCTTAACTCCTTCACTAAAGCCCATGAAAATCGCTTTCTTGGACCTAGGATCCAGTTTGGATTCCTTCACATGAAAATATGCAGTGCATCCAAAAATGCGCAGAGAATCATAATCTGAAACGGGGTGTCCAGACCATACCTCCTTGGGAGTTTTGCCGTCCAGTGCTGTTGTAGGAAGTCTATTGATGATATGAAAGGCATATGACAAAGCTTCAGCCCAAAATGCCTTGCTCAGTCCAGAATGGGATAACATGCATCGAACTTTTTCTACCAAAGTACGATTCATGCGTTCAGCAACACCGTTTTGTTGTGGCGTGCCTGGACTGTGAAATGTCTGACAATCCCTTCATTCTCACAAAATTTCTGAAATGGGTCTGACTTGTATTCTCCTCCATTATCAGATCTGAGCCTCTTAAGCTTCCTTCCCGTTTGGGTTTCTACTATTTTCTTCCATATAAGAAAGATATCGAGCACTTCATCTTTATGCTTCATGGTATAAACCCAAACATAGCGTGAGAAGTCATCAATGAAAGTAACAAACCAACGTTTACCGCGCAATGAAGCATTTTGAGAGGGTCCCCAAACGTCGGTATGAACATAATCCAATGTTCCTTTTGTGCGGTGGATGGCAGTTCCAAACTTGACTCTCGTCTGCTTGCCTAAGATACAATGCTCGCAGAAGTCAAGTTTTCCAGTCTTTGCACCTTTCAGATAACCTTGCTTTATCAAGGTTTGAAGAGCCTTCTCTCCAACATGTCCGAGCCGCATGTGCCAAAGTCGAGAAGTGTCCGATGAAACATCATTAGAATTGGTGCAAGCTGAGACACTTCCGATTACTGTGTTGCCGTCAAGGAAATAGAGATTTCCTTTTTGAGTACCCTTCATGGCCAAGAATGCTCCACGTACAACCTTCAGAACTCCACCTTCAATGGTTACCTTGTAACCGTTGGAATCAAGGACTCATAGTGATATCAGATTTTTCTTCAGATCTGGGACATATCTGACGTCCGTGAGCCGTCTTGTTGTACCGTCATGCATCTTTAGGCGTATAGTTCCAATACCTTTTGTGTGGCAAGTATTATTGTTGCCCATGACCACGACTCCTCCATCGAACTCATCCAATTTTGAGAACCAATGGCGATTCGGACACATATGATAGGAACATCCAGAATCTAATATCCATCTATCAGACTGAATGTCTATAGATGAAACTGAGAACGCAGAATCTTCTTCAGCTGTCTGTGCTACATTTGCATCTGTCTTGCCCTTATTTGGACAATCTTTCTTCCAGTGCCCCTTTTGGTGACAATAGGCACATTCATCCTTTGCAAGGCGTTGACGTGATGAAGGTCCTTTTGACTTTGAGCGAGATCGGCCTCGCCCACTGGATCTATCAGATCTGTTGTTAGCCCTGCCTCTGGATACCATCAAGGCTGCTGGTGATGCTTCCTTGTGATCGCGCTGGTCCTTCCTTCGATACTCGTTGTTCACCAAAGCATTTGAAACATCACTGAATTTAACCTCATCTTTACCATATAGCAAAGTTGTTGTTAAATGTTCATAACTTTCAGGCAAAGAGTTTAACAACAATAGTGCCTTATCCTCATCAAGAGGATCAACATCAAGATTTAGTAGATCAGCGAGAATCTTGTTGAAATTATCAAGATGCTCAATCATGGGAGTACCTTCCTTGTACTGAAAACGAAAGAGCTTCTTCTTCAGGTAGAGGCGGTTCTCTACGCTTTTTGTCATGTACTTGTCCTCCAGTTTCTTCCAGAGAATTGTTGCTATAGTCTCTTTCATGACAAAATACTTCTGATCTTTTGCCAAGCAGAGTCTGATTGTTCCACAAGCTTGACGATTTACAAAATTCCAATCATCATCGGACATATCCTTGGGCTTGGTTCCAAAGCGATATGTGATCCTTCCCGGAATAATAGATCTTGGACTTCGCATTACCACATGCCAAAGTTGTTGGTGCCGTTGAATTTCTCCACCTCGAACTTTGCGTTAGACATCGAACTTCTTTGCCAAGGCCTGCTTGTGCTTGGGATTTCCTCCGCCATTACGACCGAAGATACGTATGACGTCGAAAGGTGCTTGAAAAATGATAAACAACTCCAACTAAGCTATATCAATAACTTAGCAGCTGAATCTGCAGAAACTGATTGCACGGTTGCGTCCGGAACGGTTGAAAATGGTGGAAACGAGTCTGACTTTGCTGAAATCAGACGAAAAATGAGCCGGATATGGTTGGTCAACAGGAATTGATGAATAGCGTCGGGCTGAACGCGGACTGGGCCTGAGGAACAGTGGCGGGCCGAAACAGGGGGCTGTACCGATGAACAGTGACGGGCCAAAACAGTGGTTGGGCCGGTGAACAGTGACAGGCCGAAATAGGGGCTGGGCATGAACAGTGACAGGCCGACCCAGAGGCTGGGCCGTGAATAGTGACTGGCCGAAACAGGGGCTGGGTCGTGAACAGTGACGGAAAAATGCAGTACAGCGATCAAACTTTGATCGGCTCCTGTTAACTCGTTTCTTGTCCATTTTTCTCGCCGTTGATTGCGTTGGACTCCTGGGAACAAGAGCTACCTCCACGGGTGATCAGAAAACTGTTCCGATCACTTTTACAGAATCTCAAAAATTTCGACGTTGTCTCGAAAAATTCGACAGAGTGTCCGTTTTTTCTTCCAAAGCTTCATCTTAGCTCTGATACCAATTTGTTGTGCGGAATCGTGGTAAAGTATGAAAAAAAAAATAAGACAACAAATTTAACGTGGTTCGGCAATGTGCCTACATCCACGGGAGAAAGCAAACTTGTATTATCAGATATTACAAGTTACACCCTTAGGTGAATCTTACAGATTGGATCTCTTAAATAGATCTCTCAGAATAGAACTCTCTGACTTACAGGAATGAATTTTGAAGAATGAAGTTAAGCTCTATTTATAGGTGTAATTAGGGATATTATCGTAATTATAATATAATATATTTAATAATTAAATATTAAATATATTCAAACTTTCTGCGGGCAGCCGCCGAAAATCGGCGGCTGAACCTTTATTTGCCACTTGCCTCATTATTTAATTAGCCGCCCACATAGGCGATTATGAGGTGGTCCCAACATCAGAGTTGCCATGAAGACGTACAGGATGAAAAGAAGCATATTAGAAGGTGAATCAGTGGGTAGTTGAAGCAATTGAAAGAGGAAAGAAATATAGTTGATTAATTAAACAAATCCTCGGGACATCAAATCAAATAAGGTTTGATTAAGTTCTTAATTTTTGGAAGCTTTCCTTATTCATTGTATTTGATTGTTTTGAGACAAAGCCACCGTGGGTCATTTGTTCATTCTATAACTATTAAAAACCCACCATTTCCAACTTTTAAGTAGTTACCAAAACTATTAAAAAACTAATTCCACAAAAACTGTGTTTTCCTTCCTAAACGATTTCATAGTGTGAGGTGTTGTTGATGGTGATAGAATAGAAATCGATGTATTGGATGTTATCAGTGCAACTGTTAGTCATTTGTTCTAACTCTAGCGGAGAAGGATGAAGATGAAAGAGTCAGTCTTAGAAGAAGCTTTCAAAGATGGTTGTAGAGTTGTAGTTGTCAAAGATGAAGACATTGTTGGAGATGCGGCAGGATTTGTAGAACTGGCAGAGGGAGTGGGGCGTAGATGGTGTTGTGTTTATCCAGCACCACAACAGAGGAAGTATGAGGCTGCCATCAGTGCCTGCAATTTCAATATTTTTTTTGTGGGTGTTGGTGATGCTATTGATCTTTTTTTTTTTCTTGGCGTTTAATGAATACCCCAGTTGTATCATCAAATTTTTAAGAGGATACTCAAAATTGATTGAATAGAATTTTATTTTATTTTTTAATTCTGAATATTAGTATTATTTGTGTTACTGAGATTCATGGTTTTTGTCAATTTCTAAATGTTATTTATTTCTTGGTTGTTTTGTATCAATTGAATGGGTGGAAAAGGTTGTTTTGATTTGCAGCCATGGATGGTTAGAATGTTGTTAAGAATCAAAGATTCTTAGGTACCAAGTACTGTTAAGAATGGGTAGAAACTTCAGAATTAACCAAATTTATTCACTGATTGGACAAAGTTTATGTTCTTTGTAACTTTTTCTCTTTAAATTATTCAATTTGATGCAGTTTGCATTTTGTTTTTATATCTGAAACTATTTATTTCTATCATAATAGATGGGTTAGATACGAATTATTCACTTATAGAATAACTAATTTGTAAAATCATAGGGTACGAAGAAATGTCAAAAAAAGAATCTTGAAATCATAAATCATACACACATAAGGACAATTCTTTCATTTATGCGCCTTCAATTGCCATTGAAATAAGATTTTTTTACCCCTCACGTGTAACGCAAGTGCCCATTGACTTGTCATGATAGTGTATATATGCTAACTAATTAATTAATTTACTTACTGCTATTACAAATATTAACATTTTTTCGTTAAATGATTTTTTTTTTCAAAAAGGAGCGCTTATATAATCAAACACAGTATAGTTTCTCGTAAGATATATTTATTGAGTGTATTTGTTCTTTTCATCAACAATAACGATCTCTACATGCCAAACTAGCTGGCTTATTTTCCTTTAAAATCATGAAGAACATTGTTAATAAGAGAAGTTAATCAACTTGTGCATATATATAGAACTATAAGAAGCATATAAAATAAGGGTAATGCTAAATGAACAAAGCACAAATTAAAGTGATGTGGATTACATACAGTACTTGGTTCACGTACAACTTAAATATTATAAACAAATCAAGGGTACATGTGAAGCCACGCCACCCTAGTTTATATTTTGAGTTTTTTATTTTTTTTTAATGACCCATAAAATATAGTTCATTTACATAGTAACCCTAATCATAACATGATTAGTAAAAAATTTAGTTCACTGATCGATACCTAATGTTTATAAAATAACTTGAACGATACCTTCGCTGAGATGAAGCATAGATCACATTAGAATGACTTCACCACGTGACATGGGACGAAGTCAGCTCGACAGACTAAGCTGATGACAAAGAGTTGAAGATATACAGTGAGTGGTGTTGGGAAGGATTTTTTACATGATTACCCTTAAAAAAAAAATTATTTCACAAATGCTATCCATACAAAAATATTGTCAGGATTGCCTTAATTTACTGTTCATAGCCCAGTCAGCGTGCCAAATAAGTGCCACGTGGGCGCGGAGGTGGTATTTTTTTTTAAGTGAAGGGAAGGCGTCTTTTGAAAAGACGCCTTCCCTTCACAAATTTTTTTTTTTTAAAATGAAGGGAAGGCGTCTTTTCAAAAGACGCCTTCCCTTTAAAAATATTTTTTTGTGCAAGGAAGAGTTTATTTTTAAAGGAAAGGGAAGGCGTCTTTTCAAAAGACGCCTTCCCTTTCCTTCAAAAAAAAAATTTCATTTCTCTCTCACCTGCACCACTGCAAAGCATCAATTGAGGTATGTTCCGATATGAATAAATTAGTCAAGCCTGTTCTTCTTGTTGTATTCTTTATGTGTTCCATATTATCCTTCTTCTCTTGAAGTGTAGTGTGCATCAAGCTAGGCAATCCCTTGAAAAGATTATGAAAAATACAAAATCTGTTAATGAGGTCAAGCTCCAAAAGCAACAGATTCACAGTGGCGGAACCAGTAAATAAATTATTTTTTTTTTGGGAAACCACAAGAAGAACTCTGCAAATAACCCCAGCTAGAAGGAAAACTTTGCCCAGAAATGCCATTTTCTTCTTACCCAGAAAAGCTTTTTCTGAAGTAATGACAATGGCTAAAGAAAAATTAAAAGAGATTGAACCCTGCAGAAGAACCCAACCACTTTCAGGTGATTATACACAAAATCCAATTTTTATTTTTATTTTTTTCTATCAAATTTCAGGCTTGGGATGAACGGAAAAACCTAAACTAGAAACTAAAAATCTCCCTTTTTTTGCTTTTTTTTTTTCTTGTTCTTCTTTTTCTTTTTGGACTAGAATGGAATCAAGTTTTAATGGAAGAAGTGGGTAAGGTAGAAGAAGAAGGATCTGTTGGGCAAATGAAAGATTCTGGGACTACAAATTCGTCTGTTCTGAATGCTGGAGGGTCGAGCAATGCCGGAGGATTCTTGTTCTACGCACGGAAGAACTGAGAATTTGGGGGATGTTTAAAAAAAAACAGTGTTGAAGCTTTAGTTAAAAAAACAAAGTGGCGAAGGGTCTTCAGTTTAAAAAAAAATAGCGTTGAAGAGAAGGCGTCTTTTGATTCTCTTCAACTAAAAAAATACTAAAAAAAACTTTGAAGGGAAAGCGTCTTTTGAAAAGACGCCTTCCCTTCATAATTTTTTTTTTATAGTGGAAGGAAAGGCGTCTTTTGAAAAGACGCCTTTCCTTCCACTTAAAAAAATTCCACCTCCGCGCCGACGTGGTGCGCTGACTGTGCGATGATTGTGCAGTGAACAGTAAAATGTGGCAAATGTGACATTATTTTTAAGGAGATGGCATTTGCGAAATTATTCTTTTTTAGAAGGGTAATCATGTAAAAACGCCGTGTTGAGAACCTCCACAACCATATATAGGTGGTTATGTGGTCGAAACTCGAAACCCTATCCGAGTGCATTGAGTTTCCTTGCGTTCCCATTGAAGTCTTATTCATTATTATTATTATTTTGATAAAGAAAGGACATTTAATATCCTGAGACATTTATTAATCTTTTATGAACCGTGCTACGAGAACATGGTTCAAAACACGGAGAATAACTGATGAATCCCCATCCCCCTAACTAAATTTTTATCACCGTGTGCTTTGAGTTTCCTTGCGTTCCCATTGAAGTCTGTTTATTATTTTGATAAAGAAAGGACATTTAATATTTATGAAAATAAATTCTTGCATTAATTTAATGGACTTTCTAAACCTGCAGCATTGCCATTTGTCGAGATGGATTGGAATTAGATGCTCATCATCAACTCCTCCGATTGTGACATAACATGGAAGCACTGATATTGAATAGAGTATTGCGTGGCAACTTCGCGTCTATAAAAGGAGTAGTAGAGAGTTCTTAATGAATGTCCAAATCAATTATACGAGAGGAATTAAAGGTCATATAAAATGGCGGAGGAGCAAAAAGGGTGTCTGATGAAAGAAGTTGAGTCACGACTTCATGGCGTCTCACCAGACGAACGCATGGATCATCTTATATCTGGTGTCCTTTTCGTACTCCAACAGATGAAGGCAAGACTCTCCATGCATATATGCAACCTTGTCATCTTAAAACCTGTTTAATTATATAATCAATTGTTAGCTAGCTTGCATAAACGCTTAATTAATTAGTAGCCTTTAATTAATTTTGCAAAATTAATTAAATGGGCTCTTCCCTGATCAATTTCCTACTTACGTGAAAATATGATATATTAGAAAATATGATATACTAGAAAATATGATGAAATATATTTATAATATATATATATATATATATATATATATATAGTTAAGTGATGGTGATGAAATATATATTAAGTCATGTTTTCTTACATATTAGCAAGCTAGCTATCTAGGTTCCATGACTTTCTTGCAACTAACACTTTGGTAATTTTGGTTGAATCTATGTCTTACTATTTGTTGGCCGCCAATACTATTAAATTATGTCTGGCTCCATAGAATTAGTAGGGAGTGACGTCCCTCTGATCTCAAACAGAAAAAAATAAATAAATAAATAAAGTAATTTTTTACTAAATTAATTTGTTGTTCATTATATACTCCAAGTTATTGTTACACATGTTTTGGTATTACAGAAGTATTGGGTTGACAAGTACACGGGCCACAAGGCCCACAACAACTTCATAGTGTACGCAAGGAACCTGTCCATCACTTGGGGAGATGACAAGCGTTACTGGTGCTGGCCATACATGAAGGACCATTTAAGGTATATAAACATACACACATACATGTATATATATATATATATATATATGTATATGATCCAACATAAAATATATTTTCTTATAATATTTATGAGCTCAAGGGTTCAATTAAAAATCTTAAATGGATGATGCTACAAGGACTCAGATGCAAACTGATCAGTTGATGTATTTACATGTCCGAGTACCTTAATTCCTTCTATAGTACCATCCAATTATATATACGGTTCTATGATAATTTCAAGGACTTATGTGCACGAATATAGTAGCTGAGTTTTTTTTTCACCATTTTGTGTAAAAATTAAAAATACACACATTCAGTGTCCATTGGATTTTAGAGAAGTTGCATATAATACACGCCCAGTCCCCCTATATATATATATATACACGAGGATTGGGTTTTGTGTTAGTTCCCAACTAATTTCAGCATTTTTCTTAAGATTTCATTTTGTGTACTAATTTAAAATTAACATGCATGCAGCCATGACTGCGTTGAAGTAGCTGAACTGCTGGATGTGTGTTGGCTAGAGATACAAGGGAAGTTTGACACTTCAAATCTTTCTTCTGAAACAACATACGAGGTGGTATTTGAGGTGATGCTGAAAAAAGATGGACATGGATATGAACATCCAGTGACTCTTAAGCTTGCACTGCCTGATGGGAAAACACAAGAGCACAAAGTGTGTTTGAACAAGAAGCCACAAGATGAATGGATAGAACTACATGTTGGAGAATTCCAAACATCCCCTTGTGACAAAAAGGGAGAAATGCACTTCTCCATGTTGGAGACCGTAACTCAGCAGTGGAAAAAAGGGCTTGTTGTCAAAGGAGCTATCATTCGCGAAAGGACCTGGATGCATGCTAAATAAATAGACTACAACAGTATCTGCCTTTTATATATGCCCAATAGCCTAGTAGCAGTACAAGGGACGATGCTCTAGCTTAGAGCCTATATATATTACTATTACTATTATGAAAAATAAAGGTCCCTAGTAAATAACGTGTGATTGTGTTGTAATAAATAACGTGTGATTGTGTTGTAATAAATAATTGTGTCTCATGAAACACCTTTATCTCTAGCTAATCAATTGAGTGTTGCCTGTTGGTTTTGTCCACCTCAATAAAGAGCGCCATCAATAGTCAAGAAATGCATGCAATGAATAGTCAACAAAATCAAGCCGCATGGGATGCATGGGCTGGCTGCATGAAGCACGTGGGCAAAATGATTTTGTTTTAGCTCTTATAAATATAACTCATTCTTCATTGTAAAAATCATCCCTGTGAATACAATTGTTGCCTCCCGTGGACGTAGGTATTTTTGCCGAACCACGTTAAACTTTGGTTGTCTTATTTTTTCTTTCATGCTTTCGCATAACATTGCCATAGGCGCATTATGATCTGGTATGTTTTTTTTTTTTTTGGGTCTGTGTTTTCTCTCTTTCATAATTTATCAACGTATTGATGAACAAACATATTCACCAACTCTAAATACTTGGGGTTGTAAGAACTCAAGTATTAGATAACACACATGACTATGGTAAAAAATACATGCACCTATAAAAATAAAAATAAAAAGAGTTGTGCTAAACGTATTCTAAATTCCAACTATTTTTCCAACTTAATGCCACATCACACATGCTAACTACTTCAATATACGATTACTTTGATATTGACCCACTTAATTTAAGTAACTTTATTTACTTTTCTTCTTTTTATTTCTTCTTTCTCTCAATCAAACTCTTCTTCTTTTAGGTCTATTGTTTTCTTCTTTTATTAAAACAATAAAATTATTTTTTATTAAATGTAATAAAATTATTTTTACTAAAAACGATTTAATACTAAAAAATAATAAATCAATTCTTTAGTAAAATAATACAATTATTTTTTATCAAAAACAATTTTTACCAACTCTAATACAATTAGCTTTTCGTTAAAATAATTAAATTATTTTTAATAAAATAATTTAATTAAACCATAAATTTGTTAAAAAAAATACTAATATAAATTTTGATATTTTATTAAAATACTAAAAATATTAATCTTTTACCAAAAAAGTCATTTTTTGTGGATTTTTACTAAAATAATAAATGTATTTTTATTAAAACAATAATTTTTTTTATTAAATGTAATAAATTTATTTTTATTAAAAACGATTTAATACTAAAAATAATAAATTAATTAATAATAAAATTATTTTTTATTATAATAATAAAATTGTTTTTTATTATAATAATAAAATTGTTTTTTATTATAATAATAAAATTATTTTTTATTATAATAATAAAATTATTTTTTATCAAAAACAATTTTTACCAACTCTAATATAATTAGCTTTTTGTTAAAATAATTAAATTATATTATTAAAAATAATTTAATTAAACCATATAATTATTTTTTAAAAAATACAAATATAAATTTGGATATTTTATTAAAATACTAAAATTATTAATCTTTTACCAAAATAGTCATTTTTCACTAAAAATTAATTTATCTTTATTAAAACTTAACAAAAACAATCTTTTACCAAAAAATTCATTTTTCACTAAAAATTAATTTATCTTTATTAAAACTTAACAAAAACAATCTAATTATTTTAGAAAAATGTTATATGAACTCAAAGAGTAAAAAGGATGAGTGTTAGACTTAAAAGAAGAAGAGTTTATTTGGCACAAGAAGAAAAAAAGAAGAACTAAAAGTAAATTAATTTACTTAAATTAAGTGCGCCAATATCAAAGTAACCGTATAAGCTTAGACACAATTTACGGGAATGGAAAGATGGGATTTTAGAATTTAAGTAATTGGCATGTGTTAAGTGGGTTGTCTAAACATATCACGTCAATAATAGACACATATGCAGCCACGTCATTTGTGTTGGTAATTGCGTTGGTGTTTGAGTTCATATAGCATTTTAAATTTCAGGCCACTGTGAGGCCAACGCAGTTTAAATTTCAGGCAGCTTGGCTGACTCATCCGGGATTTTACAATGTCATCAAGGAGAATTGGAGTCGTGACCGATCTTTGGATACAAACAATCGGCATATAGCCTCGGTTCTTACTTCATGGAATAGTACCGAGTTTGGGAGTATTTCTAGGAGGAAGAAGAGGCTCTGGGCGAGACTTGCAGGCATTCAACGTGTCTTATCTAATCACCCTACACACCGTATTCATCTTTTAGAGTCTAAGCTCAAGAAGGAGCTGGACCTTGTTCTGTATCAAGAAGAACTTTCGTGGTTTCAGAAATCTAGAGCCGACTGGATCCTTTCGGGTGACCGCAATACCAAGTTCTATCACGCTACTACAGTCATTCGTCGGAGTAGGAATGTCATTGAGAGGTTAAAAGGTGCAGATGGAAATTGGGTTTCAGATTCAGCTCAGTTAAAGCATCTAATTCAAGATTTTTATACCAGGTTATTTTCAAAAGAACCTTGCGGGGATATGTCTGATTTTCCTAAAGGGGGTTTTCCAATTCTAGATGGTGCTGTCATGGCAAGGATTCATCAGCCCTTTGAGATTGAAGAGATTCGTCAGGCTTTATTTGATATGGCTCCCTTCAAAGCGCCAGGTCCGGATGGTATTCATGCAGGTTTTTATCAACGCCTCTGGCCTACAGTGGGGCCTTCTGTCAACAAGTTTGTTCAAGACTTTTGGGTGTCAGGAAAGCTTCCAGATGGGATCAATGATACTTTGTTGGTATTAGTACCGAAGGTTCAGCATCTTGAATTATTGACCCAGCTTAGACCTATAAGTCTCTGCAACGTGGGCTATAAACTGATTACAAAAGCTATGACAAATAGGCTAAAGATGATCCTCCCTAGTCTTGTTTCTCCCAACCAAAGCAGCTTTGTTCCTGGTCGCCAAATTACAGATAATGTCATTGTGTATCAAGAAGTCCTTCATTCAATGAGAACTAAGAAGAGTGGTGTTTCTCATATGGCAATTAAGATTGATCTTGAGAAGGCCTATGATCGATTATCTTGGGATTTTATCGAAGACTCGTTGAAGGAGATTGGTCTTGGTGATGGGTGGATCCGAAACGTGATGCATTGTGTCTCTTCCTCTAGGATGTCGATTGTCTGGAATGGGGATCTTTTGGATTGTTTCTCTCCTGAGCGCGGAGTTCGGCAAGGGGATGCAATTTCGCCTTATCTTTTTGTTCTGTGTATTGAAAGATTGGGTCATTTGATTAATGGGGCAGTGGAGCGAAAGGAATGGAAACCCATACAGCTTTCCCGTTATGGTCCTTCTATCTCCCACCTTTTCTTTGCAGATGATATGGTTTTGTTTGCGGAAGCATCTACAGAGCAGATAAAGGTTATTATGAAGTACCTGGATTTATTTTGTGCGTGCTCGGGCCAAAGAGTTAACTACCAGAAATCTCATATATTTGTATCTCACAATGTGGAGCTTGCGGTGGCTCAAGACATATCTACTATCTCTGGTATTCCCCTTACAGACAACTTAGGTCGGTATCTTGGTGCTCCCTCCATTCATGGGAGGGTCCGACCTGCTGACTTCCAGTACATCATTGAGAGTGTGACTACTCGATTGGAGGGGTGGAAGACAAAATTCTTGTCCTTTGCGGGTAGATTGGTTCTAGTTAAATCGGTGCTTAACTCTATTCTCATGTACATCATGCAGACTATGGTGTTACCAATAGGGGTGTGTAATACCATTGATAAATTAGTTCGACGTTTTCTATGGGGAGGGTCTAATGAGAAGCAGGGCGTCAACCTCATTAAGTGGGAAATCATCATCAAACCTATGAAGGACGGTGGTCTTGGCATTAAGAGTATGGCTTATAAGAACTTGGCTTTTTTGGCCAAATTGGGATGGA
The DNA here is from genome assembly GCA_035771175.1 of Paratinospora sagittata. Taxonomy (NCBI): domain Eukaryota; kingdom Viridiplantae; phylum Streptophyta; class Magnoliopsida; order Ranunculales; family Menispermaceae; genus Paratinospora; species Paratinospora sagittata. The sequence continues at coordinate 2,990,113 of CM069604.1, read as the reverse complement.
GAGTAATTACAGATAAGAATAGCTTTTGGGCCAGAGTTGTTTCCATGAAGTATCTGCATCGGGAAGCTACTATTGATAGGTTGCAGCCTAAGAATGGGGCTTCCAATGCGTGGCGGGGCATTGTTAAAGCCTCGCCTATTTTACGTAGCGGAGTGCGGGCTCTAGTTCGTAATGGTAAGGACACTCTTTTTTGGCTTGATACATGGGTAGGTGAGGTGGCCTTAATCAATATGAAAATGCGGGATTTGAGTTTGGTGGAGATGTATAGGCCTGTCTCAAGCTATTGGGTGAAGGGCTCAGGATGGGACTGGAATGCTCTATCAGGTTTACTCCCTTTTGAGGTTGAAAATAAACTTGCTGTTGTGCTCATATGGGATGAGGAGGAGGTTGCAGATGGCATATGTTGGGGAGCTTCTAAGAGTGGCATATTAACGGTGACCTCTGCTTATACTATTTCTACTGGCACTCTTATGGGAGATCCTAATTCCCTTTGGAGGATGATTTGGAAGCTTAAAGCTCCTCAAAGATGCAAGGCTTTTTTGTGGATGGTTGCGCATCGAAAGATCATGTGCAATGCTGAGCGGATGAAAAGGGGTTTTACCATGGCATCTGACTGTATTGAATGTGTGGGATGTATCGAGGATGTTGATCATATTTTTCGAAATTGCTCTAGAGCCGTGCAATTATGGAAGCGTCTATTGCAGCCAGTTGAGTATAATCTTCAGAGCAATTTGGATTTCCAAAGCTGGCTTGCTCATAATCTTGCTGGCGTTAATGATTGTAATGTTGACTATGACTAGGCTTCCTACTTTACAGTTGTCGTGTGGGCTCTTTGGAAATGGAGGAATGATTTAGTATTTCGTAATCTTCGTTTTCACTTCGAGTATAGCATGGCTTGGCTTAAAGGGAAAGTGGCTGAAATCATTCATGCTTTTCGAGCCAAAGTGGCGGTCCATGATGATGGACTGATAGAGAGGGTGAAGATGGTAGGCTGGTGTGCTCCCAACCATGGTTGGACTAAGCTTAATACTGATGGATGTCTTAAGAATGCTTCATCGCGAGCAGGGGGTGGCGGTCTTCTCCGTGACTATCGTGGTATGTGGTTGAGGGGGTTTGTGGCTAATATTGGTTCTTGTACTGCAACTGAAGCTGAATTATGGGCTGCTGTTCATGGCTTACGTCTTGCTTGGGAGGAGGGCCATCGTTCTATAGTTTTCGAAACAGATTCGGCTATGGTGGCTGGTTGGTTAAAAGGCAACAGTATGCCGCAGCTTAGCCTTTCCAACTTGGTAAATGAGTGTAGAAGACTCCTTCAGAGAGATTGGATAGTTCAAGTTGAACACATTTACAGAGAAGGTAATAGAGCAGCAGACTATTTGGCTACTGAGGCTTTGAAGTTCAATCGGGGAGTGTGTATCATGTCTTCCCCTCCCCGTGGGTTATTCAATATTTTGAGGGAAGATGCAACTGGGGTTACTTGGCCTAGGAGAGTTCGAGATGTAGTGTGCTAGTTGTTCTTGCTGGGTATTCCCCCTCTTTTCCTTTCCAAAAAAAATAGACATTAGAAGAGAAACATATAGTACTTCGAATTCATTTCGACATATGTGTCATGTCCTACCTAAATTATCCGCTTTTGTGCCACTTATTGACTATAGTATTAATATTCTATTTACCAGGCACTATATTTTTCTTCAAAAAAAAAACTTGACACCTCTAAGGGAGAGATCCATACTCCTATATGCCTTACATAATCATCAATTTTTTTTTATATATTTGAGAAAAAAAAAATCTTTATATAGATGTTGTGAAACTACTATTTTTGGTCCATGCGTCTAAAACAGTTAATATTTTTTGCGTTGTTTATATAAGAGTATCTTCAATGTAAAAATCAATTGTATTTAAAAATATATATCATGTCATAAATGTCAAGAAACTTACTTCGTACATGACATAAAATTAAACTTTATAAACAATTAAGTTAAAAAGTGGTCTTCAATGATTTCATGGATTGTACACATTTTGATGAGATGTTAAATATATATATTATTTTTAATTTTTAATTTTTTTTCTTTTTTTAATGATATAGTTATAGTAATTTGATGAGTCAGCAATAGATAGTTGTCCAACAGATCGTCTAAAAGTAGACGGTCATATCAACAGCTTCTATTTTCTTTTTTGCCAACTCAGCTTGACATTAAATGTCAATAATTGCATTGGAGAAGGTTTTTTTTATACAATATCTATTTATCCTATATGACAATTAATTTTTTTACAATCTACATTTGTATTGGAGATGCTCTAATGATGAACTACTTCAATTTGCTACAGATTTATGCTATAGATATCTAAGCAAATACCAGTAGAGGTGTTGTCTCTCAGCTGTTTGGAGATGACAACTAATGAAAGTTTTCTTTTATTCCTCTTAAGCTTTAAGAGAAACTCAAGATAACTCATATGCCATGTTAGTTTGAGCAATACAGGAGGAATTGAAATTACTATACCAATTACTATAAATCATTGTCACAATTAATTTTTTTACTTCATTCAATTCATCAAAACAACACACTTTAATTTCAATAAATTACAAATATGACGTAGAGCCTTGATAGATCAAATTTATACCACAACAATTAATAACCAAATTGATTTGTGGCCATTTGTCCCATATGCGAGCAACACTAATTGCTGCTTAGGGATGGGTTCCTCCCTCTCATCATCACAATCTCCGTATCACCACGAGGTTCCTTAACTAAATTTTCGTTATATTTACAAAATTAAGGCTTATATATATTAATTGTTTCTTTTATAACAATACGAGTCAATGAGCATCTACGTTCCACTTAAAATTTTTTTTTTCTTTTTCAAAATCTTTATTTTTTAATTTGTATTTGAGAATTTTTAGCAATGGTCGTGACTCATGTCCCTTGATGCATTCGTGGATTAGTTACAAAACTCATCAACACTTACCAAATTCGTGGCCATCTTTATTTGGTTATAAAAAATCACGATTCCTTATAAAAGTTGAAAAGAAATGGATGCCTAAAATTTAGGATATAAAAAGATTTTTATTAAATAATTTCAATATTATCCTTTTGTTCATGAGGTAACTAAATGAAAAAAAAATAAAAATTTAAATAACTGAGAAAGAGCATTGTTGAAATTATGGCTAAAAAGGTTTTATCGTGAGAAGTAAAAAATAACGAACCAAGGGTTGGTTTGCTGGTAACGAGAGCGAGTCTGAGAGTGGATTGAGGGTTTCATTACAGGTTCGAGCTTCACTCTGAATATATTCTGATTTGGAGAAAAAAACTCACTAAACGCCCGTCGAACCCCTGAGTCTAGAAGGATTAGTCTGGCACGGAGTGAATAAGGACACCTCCCGGATGCCAGAAAACTGGTCAAAAAAAAAAAAAAGGAGAATTAAAAAGTATGTATATATATATAATTTAACCAATAGTGTATGCTCATGTAATAAATAATGGAAATGCTAAAACTAGACTCAAACGGTAACATAGCGTGTATATATATATATATAGGAGTGTATTTTGAAATTGATTTTTGGGTCATATTAGTATATGTACCCCAATTTCTAATTTATATAATTATAGTGATCATTTTATTATTATTTTTTAACAAATGATTAGTGTGCACTTTTTCGGCACATAATTTTAACACACACTATATACGTTGGATGCCCATGAATATTATGAATTTGATGTGTCATTCAAAAATATCTAATATACTTAATAGGCAATGTATTAAAAATAAGTGTTAAAATTGTGTGTGCATTAGCCGTTTTCTAATGATTAGACAATCAGGGAAACCATATTTACTTGTCAGGATGAGCCTTAATGCATCCATATCATCACTTGTTGAACAGAGTTTTCATTATCTTGTAAAAGATCTGATTGAAATTTATAATTTACGATTTGAGATCCTTGACAACAACAAAGCTTTTATCCTAAGTTCATTTCTTTACTCTATTTAAGGCATATTTCCATTAAAATCACAAAGCACTACTTAATTCCCTCTTCAATGACAAAATATCAAAATGGCACAGCCACTCCCTTGCCCACGAGAAATGAATGTCTAATGATATACGTAAACGTCAATATAAAATTTTACTAAAAGGGTGTATTTATTACACAACGCTCCCACCATTTTGAGGTTTGGGAAAAGGTCCATGTAGTAGCCTTGCATTCGCAATACAAAGAGGGTTTTTTCGATGCAAATTAGAGGTGTTCATGAATCCGACTTTGAGTTGATTTGAATTGGGTTAAATAGGTAGTTTGGATTGGGTTGGATTCTAAAATACCTAATCCAATCTGTTTAGGTTGGTTCGCGAGTTTAACCCATAAAAAATTGAATAACCCGATTCAAATCGTCATAAATTTTATAATTACATATTTATGATTTAGAGCTTTAATAATTTCAAAAAAAAAATACTTACTAATGCGGAGCTTAACAATCATAATAATTTAAAATTATTTTTTTTATTTTTTTGTCTTTTTTGGCTTGACCGTGTACTTGTGTCTTTTATTTATTTTACCTTATATGTTTTTATGTGTGTTTTTTCAACTGTTCGATAAGAATTTTCAGTATTTAACCATTGACATTTTTTAACAATATAAAAGTAAGCCTCTTTAACAAATTATATTCATATCAAATTTTAAAAATGTAAATTAACAAGAGAATTGGATCATCATCATGAACATGAGTTTCATAATCATCAATCTAAGCCATTGTAATAGCATACTGTAAATATTAGGTAAAAGAAAAGGGTCACTATAATTTATTTTGTAACAATTATTTTATAAATTATTGTTTGAAGTTAATAAAATTAGGTTCAAGTTCAACCCGATCTACCGATCCAACCTAAATCAAACCCGAACTATTTGGGTTGGGTTGGGTCGGATTTCAAATTTAGCAATCCGAATTATTTGAATTAGATTAGATTTTGGCCTTAAACTGACCCAACCTAACTCATATACACCCTTAATTCAAACCAATGATTTTTAAATCAGAATGGAGCAACCTTCAACATTACTAGGAGGCTGCCGTTCCTTCACGATTGCATCAATATACAATTATTGAAACTAATAAATCCCCACAACCCTAACTCACGTTAAGCTTTTCATCAACCTCAACCTTGTCTACTGCACGAACCAAATTATGCAAATGTAGATTAAAAAAAAAGAAAAAAGAAAAACAGAAAGGAGTGAAAGATCAACAGGAAAGAAATGGGCATTGGAAAAATACAAGCCAATTGCATCAAAAAGGTCCCATGTTTGAATCACTATTGCTGTAACATTACAAAATTTATATGACCCAAGTAGAGATAAAACAGAATATATCAAAGAAAAAAATTAAGTTGAAAAACCTACTCCATTGATTAACAAATGATAAAAACTTGCCTATTACACAGGAAAGATGATTAATGTACAGTTCATGAATCAGATTGGAGCATTTTCATATCAATGTTGGAATCAAAGATTAAGTGGGACCCATAATCTATATAAAGATAGACAAGAGGGTTTGATGATGTGTTGGGAGAAATGATAAAACCTTATGACAACCAAATACCTTGTTAGTGCAGCAACAACAACTCTCAACTCTTACAACAGCGAATCCGTTATTGAGTTCTGCCTCCACGTAAGCAAAACTCTTGCCCAACTTAAACAAACTCACGCTCGCTTGCTTAGAACCCAAGCTTATGAACGTGATGAACTCCTGATTCGACTAAGCACAAGGCTACTTCAGCTCCCTGGCAACAACATCTGCTATGCCCGCCAAGTGTTTGATCGAATTCCCCACTGTGAAAACCAGTTTCTTTGGACCTCCCTCATCCGCTCCCACACCCTTCATGGCCAATTTAACTCGTCAATCTCGTTTTATACCAAAATGCACCGAGAGGGCGTGTACCCAAATGGGTTCACCTTCTCGTCCGTTCTCAACGCCTGCGCTCGAATCCCGGCGATCAAAGAAGGGAAACAGCTGCATGCCCGGATTGTTGATTCCGGGTTGTTTGATAATAATAAGGTTGTTCAAACTGCTCTTCTTGATGTGTATGCAAAATGCGGCTACGCTGAAGATGCACGCCGGGTTTTTGATCAAATGCATGATAGAGATGTGGTCGCTTGGACGGCTATGATTTCCGGGTATGCAAAGATTGGAACGATGAGCGAAGCAAGGGCGTTGTTTGATGTAATGGCGGAACGAAATGTTGTTTCCTGGACAGCTATGGTGGCTGGTTATGCTAATTCAGGGGATATTGAAGCTGCTAAGGAACTGTTTGACGAAATGCCTGAGAGAAACTCGATTACCTTGACAGCTATGATTGCTGGGTATGGAAAAGCTGGTGATGTGGTTAGCGCCCAGCAAGTGTTTGATGAAATACCCAAACGAGATGAATCGTCTTGGGCAGCAATGATAGCATGCTATACACAGAATGGATGTTCTAGAGAGGCAATTGAAATGTACAAGAAGATGAAGGATGCGAATGTCATTGCAAATGAGGTGGCAATGGTTGGAGTGATCTCGGCTTGCACACAAACTGGAGACACTGATACAGCAGATCTCATTACTGATCATGTGGAGCAAGGGATGAGCTGCAGTAAGTTCTATAATTATATACTAAACCAGGCTATATATATCATCAAGCTTAAGTTCTAACAAATTGTATAATTTTGTATCATTTTTAGATCAATCTCTGGTGGTATCAAATGCTTTGATTCATATGCATGCAAAATGTGGGAACATAGAGCGTGCATGGAATGTATTCAACAAAATGCTGGAGAGAGATGTGATATCTTACAGTGCTTTGATCACTGCTCTTGCTGACCATGGAAAGGCAAAGGAAGCTTTGTATCTGTTCACAAAAATGCAACAAGATGGAATAGAGCCAAACCAAGTTACCTTTGTTGGGGTCTTGAATGCTTGCAGCCATGCAGGATTAGTGGAAGAAGGCCTTAGTTACTTCGAGCTGATGACGAGGACTTGTGGTATTGCGGCCATGACAGAGCACTATGCTTGCATGGTTGATCTGCTAGGTCGAGCTGGTCGAACTTGTGAGGCGTACCAGCTCATCCAGGAGAATGTGAATGAAGCAGCAGATGCTGGAGTTTGGGGTGCCTTGCTCGGGGCTTGTCGGGTTCATGGGCATGTTGAACTTGGTGAGATAGCTGCTGAACATCTTTTTGAAATTGAACCAGAGAATACTGGGAACTATGTGCTTCTGGCAAATCTATATGCATCCGCAGATAGATGGGATGATGCAGCAAGAATTAGGAAGACGATAGTTGAAAGAGGAATCACAAAGTCTCCAGGGTGTAGTTGGATTTCCAAGGGAGACAAATCAAGAACATCATGTCACCAACACTAAGTTATTCTCTTCTTTTTCTTTTTTGATTTTTAGTTTTCAACCAAAACCAGGCATGATTTTGTACTTGATAATGAGATATAAACTCCCATATAACTGTTAATTGCACAGAGCCTTAGTTTTGCATAGCATACTCTGTAACAAAGAACTGAATGGTTGCAAGGAGAAAAAATTCCTAAGGCAATAAAACATACACTATTATCAAATATAACATCTTTTAACCCTATAGAATATTAACTAAAACTATATCAATTTCAACATGGTACCATTTGATATAATGAAATAGATGGCAGTAAAACCTCATATGACAACTTTTATCAAATACATCTTTTTTAACTGCATAGAATATTAACCAAAATTATATCAATTTCAACATGGTACTATTTGATACAATGATATAGATGGCAGTAAAACCTCATAACAAAACTCTCTCTCTCTCTCTCTCTCTCTCTCTCTCTTTGCCTTACAAAAAGCAGATAATTAACGAAAACCTTCAACCTCGATAACCCTTCTTCCTCGTGACATGACATAGTACTGAGTAATTATTCTCTAAATTGCAGATTATCTTAAGCCACCAAGTTAATTGGTAATAAGCATTTTGCCCTTTTGCATAATCATTGCTTCAGGGGAGCCTTCTTTTGTCTGTCAGATATGCGAGCAGGGGCTGTTGAATGTGACTTGAACCGGCCTCTTCCCCCAACTTCTTTCTCCTGTGAAACGCATAAATTATGATACATTTAATTTCTCTTTCATGAGAATAATTCCAACTCAGGAAAAATATACAACTGAAACTCTACCTGAGCAATAACATGATTACATGTACTAAGCAACAGTCAGAAAATATTCAAACTTTGTTTAACTTGCAAGAATTTCAGCAAGTTTCAGAACCAAACCACCAAGGTTGAACTCACAAGTGGTTTTTGGTCACAAATTGAGTAAAAACTTGGTGAACACCTAGTGATTTATCCAATTCAGTTCCTACTCATGTTTCTACAAAACTACGGTATGTGCCTTTTTAACATCAAGCTTAGTGGTATTATGCTCAGTTTCAGTTAATTAGCATGTTTTGGCACCAATATGCATTACAGCAGATAAAGTTGCTATGTAATGCATGCAATAATCATGCATTCCTCCAATGCTATACTAATAAATGCATCAGCATTGCATATGCTGTCATGTAACCGGAAAAAAAAAAAGGCTTTGTTAAGTTGTAGTTGTAGAGGTTTGCACATGTGACACCCCAAAGTTGGAATGTAACAAACAAAAAAAAAAAAAGCTTTTTCACTAAACGAGCTGTACAGGAGCTTTATATCACTCAAACAAACCAAAATGTGGATAATAGTTACGTTCTCTAAGTCTCAAACGGATCAAATAAATGAAACAATTTAAATATGCAATCAACTATAAAGAGAAAATAGAGGAATTGCTATTTCACTCTATAAATGTTCCCATCAATAGCAATAACTACTATACCTACTCAGACACAATACTGCAGGAAGAAACAATAAAAAATACGATAGGTACCAAGAACCTGTGAGCTTACAAAATCAGCAAGGATCAAACTGAATAAACAAGTAAATATATAAAAAGCCCTAGTTATGATTAAATTTCAAACATTTCCACCAATGTCTGTGACTGTGTGTGTTAGGATGTCATCATAAAGCTAGCAACATAAAATGATAAGCTCGCTGCTTAAGGGTCAGCCTATAATGGTAAGACTGGTAAAACCTTCAAAGGAGAGCACCATGGACATTTTACCATTGCAAAATAAGAACAATTTTAATCAACCACAATCATTGAGAGTGGCAGCCTACCTACTTGGCATACCCCACTAATTTACACTTAGGAGGTTCAGGCAAATAGGTTTACACACCTTTTTCTTCACAACCTGAACCACATCTTCATCATGAAGAATGTGAGAAAGACCACAGTGTTGTGGGTAATGTCTCACACTTGTGCCCCACACCAGTACATATTTTACATGTTGTACCAGACTTCTATGTATGTGATTACAGAAGTCTTCTACTGAGCAGCCACCTCTGTCCTGAAATCAGATAATCGTGGATACCCATATCAACAAATTATAGAACTCCCATTTATAAATACCCACGCACATAAAAAAAAAGGATGTTTAGAAAGATGAGTCAGATGTGACATACAACAGAAAAAACTGCAGGATCTGTAAAATCAGGTTGCTGCCCCTGTGGCTTTGTGTAAACTCTGACAAGCCCCATTTCCTCCCACATTTTCGCAAGTAGTCTGTCTAAATTCAGCTGTTGAGGAGGAACAAAGTCAGTGCTTTCCTCATTTCCCAGTATAGTACAAACAAGTCTGTTCTAAATTCTGACAAAATTCTAGTTAAAGTTGGAACAAGTACAAGGCACTTTCTAGATTAAATATCTTGGCCAAAGGTTGTCCAACATGGCTTTCATAGGATACAGATAGAATTCTCTTATAAAGTAACTTGAGTAATCCAAAGTACATTCAACAAATTTGTGGTATGCATACATTTCATGCTTATGAACCGAGTTACACTCACAGAGTTTTACTGGTTTAGAAATTGTGAAATTGTGCAAGTTGAAAAAGCTAACGAAAATTTGATTTCATCAGGGTAAAGAGAAGATAAACTTGCCTTCATATTGCAACTAATGACAACGGACTTTGGCTGCCGGGCTAGTCTGTCAACATCATCAATCCCAATTACATCAATCTTATTGTAGACATATATACATTTCATATATTTTCGGTTGCCTTCAATGACATCTATGAAATCATCCACGGAAGCATCTTCACGGAACAACACCTAAAAATGAAGGGGAAAAAAATAAAAATAAAAAATAAATATATTTGAGAGTCGATGCACGACCCATTGGCAGGCATAGAAGAAGAAAGCTGCTCAAGTAGTAGGTAGTCTCTTTGAGCTGTGAATAACTTGAGGCATAAATCACCATTTTACTAAAACCGAACATTTTGTATAAAAATAAAATAAATATAAAAATTAAGATAGGAATCAGATTATAATGATTTACAATTTGTATCATATAATGCAATTAGAATTTTATCATAAATCAGATGAATCTAATTGATAGATAGAATGGTATTAAATCATAAGATCCAAAGTGCACCGTATAATTCAAATGTGGCAACAACAAATGTTATTTTTTAGAAAATAGTTATTTCCAAATTTTTCATGTGAATGAGAGGAGTACTTGTGACACTTTTCAGCTGATTTTATAAAGTGAAAATAGTCTTTTGGCATTTTGAGATCCGATTAGCAATTAGCATTCTCAGGATGGAAAGATTATATTCGCTAGTGTGTTCTTAAAATTATATTTATTAGTATGTTCTTTAATTTATTATTATTTTTCTACAACTTATTAATTACTTTGCTTATCTTTCAAAAGGTCTAGCGGATTCCATGTAATTGGGAAAAGGCTTGTTGAATTGAGTTGAGTTTATCTTTCAAAAGATTGGATTGAATTTCATAATCTGATTGGGAAAAGCAGATAATTTCTTATTATATTCACTTATTTACTCTTGCTCCAATATTGCACTCTTGCTTCAATACTTCGCCACAATTTTGGCTTTTCCTCTTGCCTTTTTAACGCACATAACTTCAACCATTCTATTCTCTCACACTTCAGGGGGAGTTACAGCTCTATTAGTATATGTTGACAACATCATCATGACAGGAAACAATGAGAATGAGAGACAAAATTTGAAGCGGTGTTTGACCGAGGAATTTGAGATCAAGGAACTAGGGAGATTGAAATACTTCCTAGGGATTGAAGTGGCACACTCTAAACACCAACAGAAGTACATTACAGACCTCCTTAAAGAAACAGGGAAGCTAGCATGCAAACCAATGAATACCCCTATTGATCTTAATCACAAGCTTGGATAAATTGAAAAAGCGCTGACTGTTAATAAAGAGATGTATCAAAGACTAGTAGGAAGACTCATCTATCTCTCTCACACAAGACCTGATATTGCATATGCAGTAAGTGTAATAAGTCAGTTCATGCACAATCCTAAAGATATTCATTTGCAGGCAGCTAATCGCGTTCTACAGTATCTTAAAGGGACTCTAGAACAGGGCATCTTATTTAAACGACACACAGGAATGGTTCTTAAAGCATATACTGATTCAGACTATGTTGGTTCAGTAGTTGACAGAAGATCAACTACTGGATATTGTACGTTTCTTGGTGGGAATTTGGTGACATGGCGAAGTAAGAAGCAGAATGTAGTGGCCAGATCTAGTGCTGAAGCAGAATTCCGAGCAATGGCACAAGGGGTTTGTGAGCTATTATGGTTGCAGATAATTTTGACAGATTTGAAGATACACTGGGACGGCCCTATGAGACTCTATTGTGACAATAAATCTTCAATTAGCATTGCCCATAACCCAGTTCAATATGATCAAACCAAGCATATAGAGATTGATAGACACTTTATTAAAGAGAAGCTCGATAGTGGTTGATCTGTACTACATATATGTCTACCAAGAATCAGCTCGCCGATATGCTCACCAAAGAGTTAAATCATACTACATTTCAAGCAAATGTGTCCAAGCTAGGAAAGGTAAACCTTTATTCACCAGCTTGAGGGGGAGTGTTGAGATTTGTTTCCTGTACAGATTTATTTCCTTTACGGATTTATTTCCTTTAAGGAAAGATAATAATTTTAGTAAGACGTTTTATATAGCAGTTACTAAAATTGTAATTATAGCTATATGTATATAGCCCTGCATGTCTATATATATGGAGTCCCTCCATTAAGACAGTACACAAGAATAAGAAAATATCCTTTCTCTTCTCCCGTGGATGTAGGCCATAGAGTCGAACCACGTTACATCTTTGTGTCTTTCCTTATTTTATTTTCTTAACAAGTCCTCATTGCACATGGTCAAACTACCCCAACTGGCTTTCCTAATCTTATAAACAATTAATGTTAGCCAATGCAAGTCCTAATCCCATCCTATCAACATTCCCCTTCCACTTCAAAAGCTAACATAAAATCTATTGAAGCCCTAAATTGAACCATATTCTATATAATTAGTGAAGTCATCTGGTTGATGCCAAGAACCATTGAATGTTGATCAAAGTCGTGTATTTGATTATGCCAAACTATTGGAGACTTGGAGTTACCCAGTTCTAAAAGGACACTATAGGCTGCTGAATTTTTGATACAAGAGTTGAATTCTAAATAATTGATCTTCAAGTGATTGTGCCCATTGGAAATGGGGGTGGCTCACATAACCTTTCAGACACTTTAAAGACTTTCAAAACCATCCATGTGTCTTCCTCAATCCCACATTGTTGGCACGATCGAATGCCATTGCAAAGATTGTTAAATTAAGAAGAAAAAAATCAATTCAAAAGATCTGGCAACTTGGCACCAGTCTGTAAAAGTATCAAAATGGCACAATTACTCCCTTGCCCATACAAAATGGCAAGCACATGAATATCAAATGATAAACTTAACCTCAACATCAATATACAATTACAAAAAGAGTGCATCCAGTGCACAAAGCTCCCACCATTGTGAGGTTTGGAGAAAGGTCAATGTACAATGTACACAACCTTATATATATATTTTGAAACGAAACAATAAATAAGGATTATATTAATATAAAATAAGTCAAAACTTATATATATATATTGAAAAGAAACAATAAATAAACTTGATTGTACATATTTTTATATCAATATATAATTTATTGTTTCTTGTAAAAAAATAAAAAGTCAAAACAACAGTGACAAAGTAGAAGCACAAGGAGTGCTTTACAGCCTTATATTTGCGTTACAAAGAGGAGTTTTTGGATTCAAACCTATGATTTTCAAGTTACAATGGAGCAACCTTCACCATTGCACTCAGGGACGGCCTATGTTACCTAGACTCGGGTATGGGTGTCGGATACGGGTACATATCTAGAAGTCCGACTTGTTGATTTTCAAATTCTAGGATACAGGGGCACGACTATATTATATGTTTTTCTTTCCTTTTTTTTTCTTCTTTTTACTCATTTATTGTCCGTTTTGTTCTCTCACTTAAGTAAATTTTACCTATTAGTCATTATCTTCTTTCATGCTTTCTCTTCTTTACATTGAAGAATCTACCTAGTAATATTCTAAAATCTAAAGAGTTAGACACATATCCCATACCCATGTCGTATCCGAAGGTGTCGGACAAGGGTACGTCGGGTTAAAGTATAGAGTCTAGGTAACATAGACTCAGGCCCATCTTTCATGATTTCATCATTATACAATTATTGAAACTAATAAAATGCCCACAACCCAAACTCACATTAAGCTTTCATGAAGCTCAACCTTGTCCAGTGCACAAACCAAATTATGCAAATATAGATTTTAAAAAAAATCAAGAAACAAAGAACAAAAAGAAAAGAAAAGAGAAAAAGAGAAAAAGAAAAGAAATGAGCATAGGAAAAACAAGAACAACGAAGAAGCATAAAAATACAAGCAAATTGCATCAAAAAGGTCCCATGTTGCATCACATGTGATGTAAAATTTATATGACAAACGAAGAGATAAACAGAATATATCAAAGAGAAAATTAAGTTGAAAAACCTAATCCATGATTAACAAAATGATAAATGAATCAAGTAAGTAGATGCATAACCAAAAAAAACCAGAGACATTTGTTTGCATTTATATTCCACAGTAGTACCCCTTGGGTTAATTTATTGATTGTTTGAAAAAATTAGTCTAATACTGGAAAAACTAAAAGAAGGAAACCTCTGCATTGTGGATTTTGTATTCATGTAGAATTTGATAGCAAAGCTTCTCGTCCACATGAGTCAAAGGCAGTGTACTGTTGAAAGAAATGCCTCCAGTTTTTTTCTTCTTAAAGTATATCTGCCAATAAAATAATAATAAAAAAGTAAAATAAGAACAATCAGAGTCTCAATAAGTACATAAAAGATCAACAATTTCCAAGTAACTCTTTGGCTCAATGTTTAGAGATCTTCATGATTGGCATGCTCTACCAAGAAATTTAAACAATTGAAGAATCACATTCCCCTCATTTCTTCACACTATGGACCAAACATGTATAGCATAACAATCTTTTGAAGATGTGCAACTTTTTTTTTTCTTGATGTAATAGAAGATAACAACTTGCCTATATACAGGAAAGGTGATTAAAATAAAGAACATGAATCAGATTGGAGCATTTTCATTTATAAAAGAATAACATACTGAACAACCACTCATGCTACAGAGGTATAAATTTCTTAAAACAAAAAAGTATAGCACACTTGAAAGGGGGAAACATTGCAAACTTTTGAACAAAATGGTATAATACAACATATTGACAGCTATGACCCTTGAAGAGATAATCATACTTGAGGTGGTCTCTTGTTTAGACGCAAACCCACAGCTTCCAGCTCTCCTGTCAATATTTGGCGATGGCCCTCACTCTACGGCATACAAAAATAACAATTGTTTGGTTAAAATAGAAATAGGATCAAGAAATTCATAGAAGGAAAATGTACAAGGAAACAAAAGAGAACAAATGATTGATAGGAAAATGCTAGAAGTCGTGGGATTTGCATACAGGGAGTACACAAAAAAAAAATGATGACAGAATCATGGCATTTGTTAGACATAATAGCCAAAAAACAGATAATATAACCCAGAACCATATTAACAAGCATGTATGTTAAGTACAATGCAAGTACAAAGATAAAAAATAGTGACCCCTGTGCAGTTGATACACAAATATTGCATAACACGTAATGGGAAACGGAATAAAAGATCCTTGAGGTATGCAAAAAATCAACAAGCTCAATTCATTCAATGTGTCTTGCAAATTATACCCCAACTATACTTAAAGAACTCAAAACAAAGAATGTGATTCCAAGCACCTTTGGTGCTTATCTTTCCCTCTGTAAACGATTCTATTTTAATTAATAGATAAGATATCCTTTGTTTCTACTAAATAAAACAAAGAATGTGATTCCCAATTAATTACGAATCTTTGCTCCAACTCAAATACCATAATGAGACTCCATCAAGAATCCTAATGGAATCATGGTTCGAAAATTCGGCGAACTTCTACGAATTATTTCTCTTTTTTTACCATCGAAGTGCGAAGTGGATGTAAAATAAAAAATACAAAAATTCGCCGAAATAGTTCGATAAAATTCAACAAAGTTCGATGAAATTCGACAAAGAAGTAAAAAAATGTTATTTCATTAATAAAAACAAAAAAAATATCAATAATTATGTATTATTTTCAACTTCATCAACCAACGTAGCAATATAAATTTTAAAAAATAATTTAATAAGCTAACAAATTATGTAGTTTATGGGATATGCTTTACCAAAAAGAGAAGAAAAGAAGCAAAAAAATAAATAAATAAAGTTGAAATAAGATAAAAACTTAAAAATAAATTAAAAAAGTTTTCAAAGCCATCTTCTTTTAGTTAACTCTTATAAAACAAGATTAAAAAATAATACATTTAAATAATAAACTAATAAATTAAGCATGGTGGGATTCAAACTAGTAAAGTATATGGTTGAGAAGCAAGCCACCAAAAACTAAATATCAAAACAAAGAAAATAAATTAAGACCAAAAGCCATCATTTCAAATTCATCAACCCACTTAATAAGATTGATTTTGTTAGGTCACTTATTAGTATTTTTATGAATTAAAAGTGTTTATTTATATTAATTTTTTAGCTTATGCTACAATAAATCTATATATTTAAGCATATATAAAAAAATTCTCTGAACTTCTCTAATTAGGAAATTTTTACAAAAATTCTCCATGTTAAATTAAACTTCTCCAAATTAATTCCAATTTTCAAGTGACCGAAGTCAAGTTGAAATCGAATTTTCGATCCTTGGATGTGCGTTAAACAATGTTAATGTAAAAACACATGTTTCAACCGATTATATTTATACTTTTATATGTGAAAAGTATCTATTTATGTTTGTTTTCATCATTTCTAATAGTAATTATGCATATTTTAACATCTATATAGAAATTCTTTAAACTTCTCTAAGTTGACGAATTTTTACAATAATTCTCCAAGACTTCTTAAACTTCCCCGAATTAATTCTGATTTTTAAAGGTCGAAGTGTCGAGCGAAATCGAAGTTTCGAACCTTGAATGGAATAAAAACACCACTAAGGGGACAAAAACCTATAATAAATAAAATCTTAATCATTCTGATATTGCAACATTGAGACATAATATTTAGGGAATGGGATAAAGTGTCCTGCATCAACATACTTCAGCACGGGTCTGTGATAAGCCGCAAGTACGATTTACTTATGCGAGGTGAAATACAGGAAAGAAGACAGAGGAATCAAGAGATGAGGGAGCTTAAGTGGAATGAGCATGTGCTGTCTTTTCAGTGTACTGGTGTGAAAGTGGGGTGATTTTTGTATCAGGTGTAAAAGGGTATAAATAGAGATTTAGTGAGGGAGTGAGGACATTCTTTTAGTGAAGTTCATTTGTAAATGTGGAGAGTGGCAGACCTCTTGAACTTGTCTGTAATATTAGGGTTGAAACATTGCTCTTCTTTCTGTAATAAAATTCGTTTGATTCTTTGAATTGTTGCTTAATAAAACTAGATCTAACAAATTGGTATCAGAGCAAGATCTTGGAAATGGCGGGAAAAAAAAAAAAAGAATCAAGATTGGAACCGATGGAGGACAGAAATGATTCGATACGAGAGGATTGGCAGAAAGAGTTCGATCAATTCAATGAGGGTTTAGATAAGATTCTTGTTTTGGAGAAAGGCATAGAGGCGATCATGCACAAACTCGATCAGTTGATTCATCCGCAGATCGACCCAGGTTCTGCTCATGCTTCGAGGATGGAAGATTTAAACCCACGAAGAGTGACTGATCCCTGTCTTGATCAAACTACTCATCGTTATGATGATCATGTTCGTAAGTTGACTCTTCCAACGTTTGATGGAGAAAACCCTGGTGGATGGTTGTTCCGTGTTGAACGATATTTCACGGTGAATAAGATGATGGATGGGGAGAAATTAGAAGCAGGTGTTGTTTGTATGGAAGGAGAGGCGTTAGCTTGGATGCAATGGGAGGAAGGCCGACGCACAATCCGACATTGGACAGAATTTCGTGATATGTTGCTCGATCGTTTTCGATCGGCACAAGAAGGCAACCTTTATGAACAGTTCTTGGCTATTCGTCAAGATGGTACGGTGCGAGATTTTCGGCGTTGATTTGAAGAGCTCGCAGCACCGTTGACAGGTGTGAGTGATCCAGTGCTTGAGAGCAGTTTTATCAATGGATTGAAATCAGAAATTAGGGCAGAAGTCTGTTTACTCAACCTAAGGGTTTATCACAGATTATGGACATTGCTCAACGAATTGAAGATAAGAATCATATTCTTTTTCCCCCATCTTCCTCTCGATCATTTTTTCTGGGCAAAGGATCTTTTCACGACATTGATTCTATCAACTCTGGTTCTTCTCGCAGTCTTTCTTCGTCAGCAATCCCTAACCATTCTCGCTCTTCTTCATCGTCTCAACGCACAATAGTGCTTCCTTCTACAGTGGAGAAGAGTGGTCGTGCTCAGCAGGTGGGTTCTCAATATCGGCGTTTGACAGAAACAGAGATGCAACAACGACGAGAACGTGGCCTCCATTCCTGTTGCAACGAGAAATTTACTCTGGGTCATCGCTGCAAGAGGAAGGAGTTACAGGTGTTGTTGGTTGGTTTTGACTTTGTCGTTGATGATGTTGAAGAAGGGTTACAGGTGCAACCAAAATTCGAAGATGGTGTGGAGGTGACCTTGAATTCAGTGGTTGGCTTGACAACTCCAAGAACTATGAAGCTTAAAGGCTCTATTGGCCAACATGAGGTAGTCGTATTGATCGACAGTGGTTCCACTCATAATTTTATTTCAGAAACACTGGTGCAGAAATTGGGGCTGCCATTGACAAAAACCACGGGTTATGGCGTAGTGATGGGTACTGGTATTTCGGTGAAGGGTGGGGGCATATGTAAGGGGGTCCAACTCTCTCTTTCAACAGTAGAAATAGATGAGGATTTTCTACCATTGGCTTTGGGCAGTGCTGACATGATCCTGGGCATGCAATGGTTGTCGACTTTAGGCACCACTAACATCAATTGGACCACCCTTACCATGCGGTTTACTGTGGGAGTAACATAGGTCACTTTGCAAGGTGATCCAAGTTTGAGTCGCACGCAGATTTCATTGAAGGCGATGATGCGAGCAATTCGACATGAAGGTGAGGGCGTATTGCTGGAATTGAATTCTGTGGCGTTGTCATCGCTATCAAATCAGGCTGAAATTTCAAAGGAGGTACAGAGTTTGTTGCACAATTTTGAGGACATCTTTCGCCTACTGGACTGTCTTCCCCCGGCTCGTTCACGAGACCATGCTATTGTCTTGAAGGCGGGTACCTCTCCTATTAGTGTACGCCCATATCGATATGCACAGTCACAGAACGATGAGATAGAACATTTAGTTCATGAGATGCTGGCTGTTGGAATCATACAACCAAGCACTAGTCCATTTTCCAGCCCAGTTTTATTGGTTAAAAAAAAGGATGGGAGTTGGCGCTTTTGTGTGGATTATAGGGCGTTGAATAAGGAAAATGTTGCCGGCAAGTTTCCCATACCAGTGATTGATGAACTTTTAGATGAACTCTATGGGGCGACGGTGTTTACGAAGCTAGATTTGAAGTCCGGTTATCATCAAATTAGAGTCCAGCCTGGAGATGTTCCAAAGACGGCCTTCCAGACGCATCATGGCCATTACGAATTTTTAGTTATGCCTTTTGGTTTGACTAATGCACCAGCTACTTTCCAAGCTTTGATGAATGATGTGTTCCGGGATTAACTTCGGAAGTTTGTGTTGGTATTTTTTTATGATATTTTAGTTTACAGTGCTTCTTTGGACAACCATTTGGACCATTTACAGAAGGTGTTTGAGGTGTTGCGACACCATCACTTGTTTGTTAACAAGAAGAAATGTGCTTTTGGGCAGCCATCCGTGGAGTATTTGGGTCATATCGTGTCGTCGCAGGGGGTAGCAGCTGATTCTTCTAAGATTGATGTTATGTTACGTTGGCCGCAACCGCAGAATCTTCGTGAGCTGCGTGGATTTTTGGGTTTGACGGGGTATTCTGGTGATCTTGCTTGGTCGTTGACGGAGCAACTTAAGGGAGATTGTTTTGTGTGGACTGATGCGGCTCAGGTTGCATTTCAGAAACTGAAATCGGCTATGGTTTCTATTCTGGTGTTGGCCCTTCCCGACTTTACTAAACCATTCGTTATTGAAACGGATGCTTCTTGCTATGGGTTGGGGGCAGTTTTAATGCAGAATAGCCGGCCAATTGCTTACTTTAGTCGGGTTCTTTCGACTCGGGAGCGCCTGAAATCGGTCTATGAGAGGGAGCTTATGGCGATCGTTTTGTCTATTCAAAGATGGTGACTGTATCTTCTTGGACGCTGATTTATTGTGCGCACAGATCATAAGAGTTTAAAATTTCTACTTGAGCCGCAGATGGTTAGTGATGAGCATCAACGATGGTTGACAAAATTGTTGGGTTATGATTTTGAAATCCAATATCGTCCGGGATTGGAAAATAAGGCTGCAGACGCTCTTTCTCGCGTTGAATCCTCAACGTCTCTCTCGGTTCTTAGTTTGCCATTTGTACTGAATTGGGCTGAATTGCATCAGCACTTGTCTAATGATGATCATTTGACTCACCTGCGTCTACAGGTTCAACAAAATTATGCAGCTTATCCAGGTTACTCGGTGGACAATAACCTTTTACGTTTTCGGGGTCGTCTCGTTTTGCCACGCAATTATGTTTTCATTCCTACTCTTATTCATGAATTTCATGCGACAACAGTGGGTGGTCATTCCGGTGAATTCAGGACTTATAAACGCATAGTTGTTGAGTGGTATTGGCTAGGCATGCGCAAGGCTGTGCGTGATTTTGTTGCTCAGTGCGAGATTTGTCAATGAAATAAGACATTGGCGCTATCTCCTGCAGGTTTGCTGCAACCTCTTCCATTGCTGCAACAAGTTTGGGATGACGTTACCATGGATTTCATTGAGGGTCTTCCTCATTCCGATAGGTTTGACTCTATTTTTGTTGTGGTGGATCGCCTATCCAAATATGCTCATTTCATTGCTCTTCGCCACCCATTTACTGCCCAATCTGTTGCAGCTGTGTTTGCTAAAGACATGGTGAGATTACATGGCATTCCACGTTCTATAATTTCGTATCGCGACCGGGTTTTTCTCAGCCTTTTTTGGACTGAATTGTTTTGTCTGCAAGGGACGAGTCTTAAGCGTAGTACCGCATACCATCCCCAAACGGATGGCCAAACGAAAGTTGTAAATAGATGTTTAGAGGTCTATTTATGATGTTTTGTGTCCGAGAGACCGAAACTGTGGTATAGGTGGTTGCATTGGGCGGAATTTTGGTATAACACCTCTTTTCACTCGTCCACGCGTATGACCCCCTTCTTGGCTCTTTATGGGCGTCCTCCGCCACCTCTCATTTGTTATGGTTCAGATTCCTCGGTTGTTTCTGCGGCTGATCAACAGTTAGATGATCGTGATCAGCTGTTGGATGTTCTTAAGGCCAATTTGGGTCGTGCTCAACAAGCTATGAATCTTATGCCGATGGCAAACGGCGGGATGTTCAATTTCAAGTAGGAGAGTTTGTTTTTCTTAAACTCCGCCCTTATCGTCAACGTTCGTTGGCTCGTCGTCGGAATGAGAAATTGGCTCCCCGTTTTTATGGTCCTTTCAAGGTGTTGGCGAAAATTGGTGCAGTGGCGTATTGCCTTCGTTTACCAACTGATTCTTCTTTGCATCCTGTGTTTCATGTTTCACTGTCACGTCGTGCTATTGGAACTATGCAATCTTCGCAGTCCTTACCCCCCACCTGCGCGATGATTTGGAGTTACAAGTGATTCCTGAGGCTATTTTGAGTGGTCGGCCTCATGTTTCATCTTCTACTGCAGTAGGTCTTGATGTTTTAATACGTTGGCAGGGCCTTACTGATTCCAAGGCCACTTGGGAGTCGTTTGATGCAATTTGTCTTCAATTTCCAGATTTCGACCTTGAGGACAAGGTCAAACTTTGGGCGGGGGGTATTGATAAGCCGCAAGTACGATTTACTTATGCGAGGTAAAATACAGGAAAGAAGACGGAGGAATCAAGAGATGTGGGAGCTTAAGTGGAATGAGCATGTGCTGGTTTTTCAGTGTACTGGTGTGAAAGTGGGGTGATTTTTGTATCAGGTGTAAAAGGGTATAAATAGAGATTTAGTGAGGGAGTGAGGACATTCTTTTGGTGAAGTTCATTTGTAAGTGTGGAGAGTGGCAGACCTCTCGAACTTGTCTGTAATATTAAGGCTGAAACGTTGCTCTTCTTTCTGTAATAAAATTCGTTTGATTCTTTGAATTGTTGCATAATAAAACTAGATCTAACAGTCTAATGCATGGGTAAGACAACATCCAATGCCAAAGATTTTTAGAAAATCAAATGACCTTGTTACAAACCCCATTGTAACGAATTAGCAGATGTATTGTCATTTTGTACCAACACAAAAAAGCTACCATTCACAATATTTAACCAATGTTTCTATGGGTGTGCAAAATTTGACCCAAACCAACCTAACTGAGTGAGATGTTAAGCAATTTTCACATTACCAATTGATAATGCCTAAGTTAGGGGGTTGGGTTTATACATGCAAAAGTTGAATGTGATTCAAAGTGCTAAGAATGGAAACCACCGACCACATTGGATAAACCGTATTGGTTCCGTCAATGAATTTCAATAGTAACTTCTGTTAGAAACCACTAGACCTAGAAGCTCTAGTTGATAAGTGGAAGCCCATACTAGAAGAAACTTGTCTAATCATGCCCTGGAGGAAATTCCTTTCCTTCTTGATTGCCTCTACTCCATCTCTTTCAGTGATTCTGATGATTGCCTTCGCTGGTCTGGTGATTCTATGGGCATCTTTTCCTCTAAATCTTTTTTCCATGCTATCTCTTCAGATAATTCGCTTCCCATTTTCCCCCACTCAGCTTTCATTTGGACAGCCAAGATCCCTCTTAAAGTCAAAACCCTTGGCTGGCTAATTGCTCTTAACCGTCTCAACTGTGTTGATGTTATGCAGAAGAGATACCCTAATTTTTCCCTTTCTCCCTCTTGGTGTGTTCTATGTAGGAAATCCGAGGAATCTATTTACCACTTATTCAAGCAATGCAGTTTTGTGAAGACAATGTGGAATGAATGGTCGGAAGGAGCAGCAGTATCAACAGTCCTGATGCCACTATTGTTTTTGTCACCCCTATTTCTGTTAAGAGTGTCTGTAAAAAGCTTTGGGTTTGTGTGTTTTTTGTTGTTCTTTGCTCTGTTTGGTCAGAGAGGAACAATAGACTATTCAGGAGTGTCTATCGTTCTTCTCATCAGGTGTAGGAGAAAAGCCTCACCCTTTTTGTGTCTTGGGTGAGTAGTGGCAAACAGTCCATGGGTTATGGTTTTGGAGAGTGGCTTTTGAATTGGCCTTCTATTTTGGAATCTCTGTAATGCGTTGTGGATATCTCATCCCGGTGCTTTTACTTTTTTATACTGATATAATATCTCTATGTTTCCAAACTATCACTAACACTCCCCCATCACATGCAGGTGCAACCCCATCCTCCATGAGAAGAGACAGAAGGGAGAAAGAAGAGACAAATACCAAAAATGTAAATTGGACATATGAAGATGTAAACAAAAAAAAAAAAACTTGAACCTAAGACCTCTCATAAAACTAGAACTTTGATACCATGTTAGAACCCATTGGACCTATATGTTGTAGCTCATAAGTGAACGGCCAACAATGTATATCAAGCTATCACTAACAAGTAACAACATTAATAGAACTGCTTTGTTATTTTTCTTTAAAATTGTAGGGCAAATATAATATAACTAAATAATACATATCAGAAAACAATAATGTTATATATGCAAGGTTTCAGATTCTTAAGAGTGAATGTTCATCAACCACCATATGGGAATACTAACTGAGAAGGACTACTTTGGAATTTTCTATGAGAAGTCATAATACTTTGATAGGCCGGCATCACAAATAGTTGAAGACAAAAGTTCTAATAAGATTTAAAATATAAAAAACATAATGGATTATGGAAGTAAGGAATTCTGTAAACTCAATAAAAATAATAAGGTTACAATGGTTTACACAAGTTAAAAAGAGAAAATTTCTAGCTCAAGGTACCACACCCCCAGTCTTCCCTTTATGATTCTAGCACCTTCCTATAACAAGAGAGCACTTCCCTGTGTGATATTCTGAACAAAAAAAGAAAGAGCCGCCTCATTAACGCAAAAGCTAATATATCAACCACCTAGACTCAGCTACATGATAGAGGCCCAATGTCTCCAAAACGAAACAACCCCTAATATAAAGGAAAATGCAAATAAGCGACAAGTTTGCACACCATGTGGGTGTATTTGGTGGCTAAGAAAATTTTCTTTGAGAAAATAATATCTTCTCAAGAAAACTATCTCAAGAAGATTTTTTCATGGTTGTTTGATTAGAAACGATAAAATTTTCTGTTCAATCACATAACTATGACCTCTTTGAATTTAGTTGTGAAGAGCTTTTCTCATGACACTTTTTTTTTTCACCCCCACCTAAAATAATTATGGTGAGAAAATATGGTGCTAAGAAAATCTTTTTCTCAACTCTTTTGCCAACTAAACACCAGAAAATATGATTTTCTCAAGAAAATCGCTAATTTCATCCAGAAAATCATCATTTTCTCAACTACCAAACACACCCTAAGAGTTAATATCTACTTTTCAATTTACACCAATCATGATGGTGATCTATTGCTAGATTAAAGATTGCAAAACACATCTCTCTATCCTTCAAGTTAGTGAAAAAGTATTCACAACTTGTCAGTCAGATGTTATTATTAGCAAATAGAAAAGGACAAAAGTTACACTACCAAAATTATTACAACAACAATGCTTAAACACCACCACCACCCAATAAAAAGTATAATAATAAAACAATAACAACATTCTTTTTTTAATCAAACAGAGAAATAGGAACTCACTTTTGATGCATCAAGTATCATCAAGACAATGTCAGATGACTTGGCAACAGCAATAACCTGTAAGGAGCAAACTAAATTACAAAAAAGGTAAAAAGATAATAATAAAAAAATGTACCACCGTCTGCAAATAAATGAATTTCAGTCACCGCCTCACCATCTATAATTAAGACCTTTCTCAAGAACCACTTCCCATTGAAACATTTGGTTTAAACAACAATAGTTGAGAGGGGCTTTTTTTTTCTTGTCATTGTTGATAAGAAACGCTATACTAATCCAAGAATAAGAAAAATTAATACTAGATAAAAGGTAACAGTATAAACATAGTTTTAAAACCAAAAAGAAGCTTACAGCTTGAAACTCGCATCAACCTCAAGGCTTTTGGAAACTGCCATAAGGTCTAAGCCCAACCTAAGCCCTTTATTTTGTTGTTATCCTTCTATTTTTTCCTCATAACACTTCAACTAATACTAGAAGAAATATGCTAGTTCTTTTTCTTTCTAAAGTCCTAATCTCAGTTATTTCAAAAATATCTAAGTCTTGAAATTCAAAGATTAGTTGGAGATTACGTGCACATAACTTGGTAATCTTCAATGCTAAATGTTTCTGAAGTTATCATACATAGACTCATCAAATATAACCAAAAAAATTAAAACATAAATAAGTGACTAGAGATGGTGAGAAATAAGAAATGGTAATACCTAAGATCTTTCCATTTTATTTTCCAAGTTCCTACTAGTTTCCCTTTTTTTTAAATAACAAGATAACATTTGAAAATCTTGACTAATAATGTGCACTTTAAGTTTTTAATAATGTATATGACAATTGAAACAACTGAAATATCATTTGTGTCTTGAATATTTCGCATTGTCATGTGGTAAGGTAAACATACATAAAAATAGACCCTAGTGTGCTTAAAATTTATTTTTCTCCTTTTTTTTTTATCATGTGTTACTTTTTAGAGTTTTTTATAAATATTTCATGTGTTTTTTGATAAAAATGTAAGGCTTATGCCTCGTATTTCCTTGAGGCTTATTGATGTAAATTCGTTGCGGAAGCAAGAACGAAAATACTCAAAAAAATAACCAAATATATATTCTATTGAATAAAATATTCAAAGAGAAAAAAAAAATTGATCTTCATCTCCTAAAATTCGTATTTGGAGCCCCTTATATAAACAACTCCCCTAAAACAACTTCTAAACTACCTAAAACATCTAAAAATAAGTTTCCTAACCTATCTATAACATAAAAGCAACTTCTAATCCTATTAGAAGTTAGAACTCTATTTAAACACTTTTTAATACACTTAAATAATAAAAACGAATTTTAAAAACTATCTAGAACTACTACTAAAAAATTAAATATATCAAAATAAAAACTTTCCTAAAAAAGGAAACTAAAATATAAAACATTATAAAATACGTTATAAATCATTCTCCCCCTTGTTGGAAAGAATTCGTCCTCGAATTCGAATCACCACCAGAAGAATCATCGTAGTACGAAGGATGTCACATAATAAAAATATCATACGTGTGAAAATTCCTAGGCAACGGTATCTTGTAAGTGATTGCTCTTAATCTAAATTTGGTAGCCACAAGTAGTACAAGCTCCTGATCAGAAACTTCTTTGAAAGCTTATTTTTCTTCAATTGCAAATAGTCGATCAACCAGTTCATCAGGTTGGAGATTATCATGAAATTCAGGAATATCAATTTTTAATCTTGACTCCCACCTTCTTGCATCACATATTTGTTGTGGAATACGAAAACCCCCTTGAGTAGCAACTGAGTTCTCAAGTTTTTCCTCTATCCACGCATCTCCCTCTTCAACTTTTGGAGCCAAGGATAACTTTTGAATCACTAATAGTCGTCCTTGGTCACCAATAACGATCTCTTCCTCAAATTCATCACCATATTCATCAAACATAGGTGGATTATCAAAAGGATTTGCTTCTTCAATCCATTCATCTATAACAGTTGGTGTAAAACAAACCTCACGGCAAAGTTGTGGTGCAAGCAAGTTCTTGTGGTAGCAGCGATCCCTGCTATCTAGATTAATTGCATGGGATTGGTCGGATTCAAACCCCTGCACCGAATCGTTGAGTGAAACTGCAAGATTGTCGTGAGAATCGACAATTTTCTCCCTGTCTTGGACAACTACCGATTCTTGAAGTTCTAGCTGCGACAACGTCAAACGTAAAACAACTTTCGGCAGTTAATTCATGGCTTTGGCATTATTGGTGATCAATTCTTCAAGTCGATCAACCCGAGAATTGATTGCAAGTCTTCCTTTTTTCTTCGACGCCATTGACGAAAAAGAGCAAGATCGAACTTGTCTCTGATACCAATTAGATGTAAATTCGTCATGAAAGCAAGAACGAAAATACTCAAAAAAATAACCAAATATATATTCTATTGAATAAAATATTCAAAGAGAAAAAAAAAAATTGATCTTCATCTCCTAAAATGCGTAATTGGAGCTTCTTATATAGATAACTCTCCTAAAACAACTTCTAAACTACCTAAAACATCTAGAAATAAGTTTATTAGCATATCTATAACATAAAAGCAACTTCTTAATCCTATTAGAACTCTATTTAAACACTTTTTAATACACTTAAATAATAAAAACGAATTTTAAAAACTATCTAGAACTACCACTAAAAAATTAAATATATCAAAATAAAAACTTCCCTAAAAATAGAAACTAAAATAAAAAACATTCTAAAATACGTTATACATCACTTACACACCTGACCTCACAAAGGAAAATCTTTCCAAATACAACTCATGAATTTGAAAGTCTTGAGTATAAGTATATTATTACCTGCCTACCACGTCCCTTGCCTTCAGAAGCACCTTCAATGATACCAGGTAAATCAAGAAGCTGAATTTTAGTATCATTGTAGTTAATAATCCCAGGAATACACGTAAGTGTTGTGAATTCATATGATGCAGCTTCTGACTGTGTCCCAGTTAAAAGAGTCAAGAGTGTTGATTTCCCCACACTGCCAAAAGACACACACAACCACACTTTAATGTTATAAAATGAAGATGCACTAAAATAGGAACCATTCAGTATAATGTTTCTTCTCTCAAATCTTCATGCATACTAATTAATTTCCTAGAGCACACACACACACACACACACACACACAGAGAGAGAGAGAGAGAGAGAGATGACGAACTAGGCCTTCCTAGCATAACTCTATTCTTAATTTTCATTTTATGAGTATCTCTGTCCCTATATTACTCTATTTCCTAATTGAGTAAAACTAGAGTGACACATTCTCAAATACATTTTGAGAACAAAAAATATAGGGAGATACACTTTATGAGTACCTCCCTACATTTTGATGATAGTAAATGATCTTCCACAAATCGTATCATAGTGCATGACTGGAGGAAGAACAATGGTATACAACTATTAGACTATTAGTGTCTCAAAAGGCGTTTCAAAATGTGTTACTTTAGCATTTTCCTTCCTAATTTATAAATGTGTTACTTTAGCATTTTTCTTCCTAATTCATATATCTCTATTGGCAATGCACAAGGTATAGGCCCTTGTGGTAAAATAAAAAAGACCAGGAGAAGATTAAGTACAGCATAACTCACTATCCAGAATAAAATAGAAAAAAAAGAATTATAGCTTTACTTCCCTAAAATTAGGGAAAAGTCAACTACTGATATAAAATATTTCTAATAATTTATATTTCTAATAATTTAATCAAAGATAATATTTACATCAAGCTGCCACATTGGACAACCACGCAAGTAGAGAACAAGGCCTTAGGCCTTCAGCTAATTCACACTATAGAAGTTAAAAAGGTCTAAGGATCATATCTGCTTCAAAAAAATTAAAGGACATTTCAATGCGCACAAGATGTCATACCTCGGAAATCCTATTAGTGCAACACGCCCATGGCCAAATTTTGTAACTTCAAAACCATCTCCCCCTCCACTAGATCCCTGATTAATAAATTTGAGAATAATGAAACACACCATGCCACATAAACAAAAATACGTGAAATGTACAAAGTAAGAAAATGCAGGAAAATGGATCACAACAGGAAGTGTAAACTTGATCTAGGAAATCATTAATAACCTCATAAATGACTAGTTGTATCAAACAAATGAAACATACCAATACCATAAGCATACAGGATGATAATTTGTTCACAAATAATAAATAAAATTAAAAAATAAAATCCCTCAATATGTGTGAGAACTTCCCTAACCTCACATACCAAAAACTTAACTAAACAGTGGCTCCTTGGAGCAGGATTCGAACTTGAAAACTCCCACTTCCTGAGGCAAATTCTCCTCCCCCCCCCCCCCCCCCCGCCCCACACACACACACAAAAAAAAAAGTTG
This sequence comes from Paratinospora sagittata, assembly GCA_035771175.1. Lineage (NCBI taxonomy): Eukaryota > Viridiplantae > Streptophyta > Magnoliopsida > Ranunculales > Menispermaceae > Paratinospora > Paratinospora sagittata. Next base: position 2,961,240 of record CM069604.1, on the reverse strand, counting down.
GTTATAATATTATATAATAATAAGATTAGAGATTCAAAAAGCAGCAACACAAGCTCAAAGAAGCATCACCACATGCTGCTAATTAGCAAGAGAGTCATCAAAATTCTATCCCCACAGATGAAATTTCCAACAAATTTGATTGGTCAAAATCATTAAAGAACAACTATGTCGCAACTTAATGGCTAGACAAGTCCAGAAGACCATTCTATTATCCACATTTGCATATGCAATAGTTAAGATGTGAAGGCCCACAATAGGAGAAGCACTAACAAGCGAGGTAGCAAGCTTGGTAAAACCAGTGACATTGGTAAAAACAGGTGAACATATACAAACATCTAAATTATAAATGACAAAACAAAGAACTATACCAAAAAAAGGGAAGGAAAAAGTAGAAAAAAATAAGAGTGAAGATCAGAGATAGAAAACACATCCATAGTCACAGGCTGGCACTCCAAGTCCTTTTCCTTTGTGGCTGCCCTCTTGCGTATGGTTCATGACTTCATTCAATCACTTGTTAGTGCTCGTGAAAAATGCGATATTGCAGTTGCAGAGTTTTAATGGATACTAAAAACAGCAATTTGGAAGTGAATAATATGAATAATTCTTCACCTACATGGGCCATTCTCAAGGAAGGAATGGCTGATGAGTGAGAACTGATTCAAAGATATTGTCTTCAAGTGTAGATTAAATTATTCAGAATTAAAAAGAATGAATTCAAAATTCTAATTAGTAAATCATATAAATCACAAATTAACCACCGAGTTGCTTTGTTTGTGGTGTTTTGGCGCATTTGGAAAGAAAGAAATCAGAGAGGTTTTGAAAATTTAAGGTAAGACTCTTTTGCTACTTGGGAGAGGTCGCTCTTCCTTGCCTCGCCTTGGGTGGCGGGTCTCCTTGGGTGGCGGATAGTAAGCTTTCTAAAGGTTATGGGGTTAGTGAGTGGGTTAGGGGCTAAGGCCCGCTTTGCACAGGGTGATATGTTCAAAACCAACATTCATATTCTCTACTCAACAGAAATTGATGAAACCGAATATGTATTACTCATATAATATGCATTTGGTTATGTTTAAAAATTATAATAATTTTGCCTGTGAAAATCATCAAAGATGCATTGCAACGTAGAAAAACCTGTTTCACACAATTTGAGAGGCTGTGCAAATTTCAATTTATGGTCCAAGTTAATGGTCTTTTGAAATGGTAGTTGTTGAAAACTTGAGCTGCATCATGATTTAAAAGAAATAAAAAAGCAAGTTGTTGAACATTCAGTTTTTTTTTTTTTTCCATACAAACTGCATATGTACAAACAGTGGCATAGGATACAATTTTGTTAAAATGACTAAGCATAACAACATAGAAAACTAAAAAAGAAAAAGATAATAAGTTGTGAATACCAACAAACCTATAATTCACAAATACAAATAAAGCACCAAAGCAAACACAAAAACATTAAAGAGACATGTTGTAACATGAGTTATTTTTCAGTTACAATTGATGAAACAAGAATCAATGTGTAACCAGTGCCAATTATGGTGATGGTGATTAATAAAAGATACAAGGGCATAAACAAGATAAGCATGAATGCACTTCAAAAGGTGCAGCCAAGTTGTTGCTCAGGACATAAGTTAAGAGATCACCCAGGTGACTAGTTAGGCAGGTTGCATATGCACATGTGCCTACTAGGAGAAAGATCGTCTAGGTGACTCAAACGAGTTACAATTTTTTCTGACATATGTATGAAATAGTGGACATTAACTTTATTCTCTTGTTCTTTTTTCTTCTTTTCTTTCCTCTTTGGTTGAGAGGGAGTTTTATCTTGTACATACGATAATTTGATTATGAAACCAGCTTGGAAATTTGAAACATTTTTCATCAAATTACAAGTTTGAAAACATAAGTAAATTATTTTTTCATCAAATTATTAGTTTGAAAGCATTCTTTATGAATTAATTCTCAAAATCATGGTTCAAAAATTCCCCGAAATTCAACGAAATTCCATGAATTTTTTCCTTTTATTAACCATCGAAGTGCAAAACGGATGTAAAATAACAAAAAATACAAAAATTCGCCGAATTAATTCGATAAAATTCAAAAAATTCAATAAACTTCAATAAAACTTCTATTTTTCAATTTAAAAATGCAAAAATTCGACAAAATTCAAAAAAAATCGACGAAATTCGACAAAGAAGTAAAAAAAATGTTATTTTATCAATAGAAAACAAAAAAAATACCAATAATAATTATGTATTATTTTCAACTTCATCAACCACCATAGCAATATAAATTTAAAAAAAAAATAACATGCTAACAAATTATGTAGTTCATGGGATATGTTTTACCAAAAAGAAAAGAAAATAAGCAAAATAAAATAAATAAATAAATAAAGTTGAAATAAGATAAAAACTTAAAAATAATTTAAAAAAGTATCCAAAACCATCTTCTTTTAGTAAACTCTTATAAAAAAAAGATTAAAAAATAATACATTTAAATAATAAACTAATAAATTAAGTATGGTGAAATTCAAATGAGTAAAGTATATGGTCAAGAAGCAAGCCACCACAAAATTAAATATCAAAACAAAGAAAAGGAATTAAGACCAAAAGCCACTATGTCAAATTCATCAACCCACTTAACAAGATTGATTTTGTTAGGTCACTTATTGGTATTTCTATGTATTAAAAGTGTCTATTTATATTAGTTTTAGCTTATACTACAATAAATCTAGATATTTAACCATATATGCAAAAATTCTCTAAACTTCTCTAATTTAGAAAATTTTTACAAAAATTCTCCATGTCGAATTAAACTTTTTCGAATTAATTTCAATTTTCAAGTGACCAAAGTCAAGTCGAAATCAAGTTTTCGATTAGAGGTTTTCCAAATTTCAGAACCTTCAATTGCACAAGTCCATATTAATTTATTAAGTTATTAACATCAAGATGATATAAAGCTTCATCCTAACAATTTGGATGAGATTGTGTCCATGAATATAGTGACTATTATTATAATTCAAACTACAGGGTTCAAATATTCACATACCTTTGGAGGCTCCAACAATTGTGTCCTCAACTTTGCAATCTTTGCTTTCAATTGCCCAAGATGGTACTCTACACACTCAATGAAATAAGATGCAAAAAAGTTATTAAACGTGCCTTTAAATAGAAAACATATCATAGAAACAAACATGGCTACAAAAAGAAATTGCAAAATCAACAATATAAACATTCTGTTAAAATTTAAGAATAAGAGAAATATCAAAAAGGCGTTGGTTAAGTCAAGTGCTGAAAAAAAAAATAATAAATACAGTTCCCTTATCTAATTATCCATTTTCAATGGGGGGAAATCAATAGGAAATGAATCACAATGAGACGCCTTCAAGATAGCAACATCTCCAAGAAAACTAAAGAACATAAGACGAATATGCAAAAGTATATATGTACATATACATAAAAAATAAAAATAAAATAAAAACCTGTAGCTTTATTTTTCTGAGTCCGTGCCATTTCGGCTTCAATTTCTTTAATCTTTTCAATGATACCCATTTTTCCTTGGTGTACCTGCTATCAATAAAAAGACTGCTTTAGATAGACATGTCAGGGACCAGACAAGCCAACCCAGTTTTGATGGTTTGAGATACAAAACAACAAAAGAGCTACTAAAAGTATAAAAAATAAATAAAATAAAAATAAACCTAAAAACTGGAGAGAAAAAAGAGGAGGAGGAGCTGCTCCTTTCAAATACAAGTTAAAGACTGACCTAATGTACACTTCTAATTCAAATTCTAAATCCCAAAAAGTTTCTAGGCTACCAATAGGACTGTTGAAATGCCAGCAAAATTAGAAATCGATAAAGGTTTGGTAGACAACAACAGAATTGGTCCTGGGCCGCCTTTACTTTATGTACTATGGCGATTACTATTTAGTAATTAGTACCTTCAGCAATGTAATACATCTCAACTTAGAAAATGATACGTTCAGTTTCCAAGTAAATGTCACATATGTAATTCAATCTAATCAATTTTGGAAGCTATTTCTACCTTAAACATTACTGTATCAAACAAGATTGTAGTCCTCCATCATATTCCAAAAGAGAGAAGAGGTAGCATACATTTGTGTCCATTCAATTAAATTATATTAAAAAATACATACCACATATATGGGCCACTCCGCTACCGAAAAATTCATCCCACATAATTGGCTGAAGCCAGGAGATGTTCTTTTCTTTACTCTTACTCAGGGAAATTGATGTTTATGGTAATTTGTCCATTGCAACCTCATCAAATGGACCTTAGAAATGATGTCAGGAATCATATATACATTATTGGTTTAATGGTTACAAATAGTACACTAACTAATTTTGTTGTTCAAGTAGGATTTGCCTCCTACTTCTCCATTCTCAATAATTCTCTAAATGAACAGCAGAATAAGGTTTTTTTTTTCCTAAGGCTTCTGCAAGCCCTCACTAATCTCAACTCTTGATGCACAGCCCTATATCTACATAAAGCATTTTGCCACTGCTTCGTTATTACATAGAACGATTCCATTCATACAACTTATGAAAGTGATTACTTTGTTTCCTTTCTCAGGCCATAGTTTATTTACTTTTCCTTTCCTCCACCACTTCTCTATTCTCTAGCATCAAGTCAACTACAACATTCATAGGATATCTTATGGTTCCTTCATTTGTTGTCAGGAGAGGCCAACTTCAATTACGTCAATTTCAATTTCATTTTTTAAAGATTCAGAGGGAAAAAAAAAAAAAAAAAAGGAATCATTGTAGCATGCATGACTAAAACTCTAGAAACACCGAAGGCATGGCAGATGATCACAACACTCATGTTAAAATTGTCATTAATAAAGCTTCCGTTCTCGGCTCTGAACCCGCGGGCATGAAGCTTTTAGACTTTAGGGGCCTATGTCAGCATGGATGCAATTGAGCCCATGGCTCTTCCACAAACTTTGAGCTGAGTAAACATTTTACGTCTTCTATACATGCATCCTTACTGGATTTTTACGTACTATAACCATAAAACTTTTAAGCGAAAATCACAATTGTTCCATTGCCGACTACTTATATTCCTGATTATGCTCTTGGACGATTTTGAGAAAGAATTTTACTGATCTTCATTTGTACTCTGTAAAAAAGTGCACGACTTACACCAAATCATTGCTTAAGTTCATCTTCTTCCCCTTTCTAAGTTACTTGAACTAGCTCGGTAATCAATAGCATTATCTACCAATTAGGATCAATGCCCTAAACTAAGAGTTTAACACAAGTGGCTTTTGAGCAATGTTCAAACCAAAGCTCCCTCATCACAATATCTTCATAATCAGGAAGCAAAAACCGAGGCTTTAAGTCTCGAAATCAGAACAGAGTAAAAAAAATCTGACATGGGCTAACAGTGAATCGAAAATTACCAACATAAAAACTTCGTGTAATTGATAAGAAACCAAATTGAGTTTCTCTTTTTCGGCGCAAAAACTCGCAATAGGTATTCATCCATCGAAAAATAAAAACCCAAACAAAAACCAACCAATATGAGATAGGCGTCAACAGATAAAATTATTTCAGCTAGATATATTACGCAAAATTCATCGATTATAGCTGATTATAGCTGCGAAGATCGAAGCTTAACGGAGAAAAAGAAATGAAGAACGAACAAAGAGAGCGGATTTCCGAACCTTGGAATCTTCACTTCAATTCTATTCTTAGCCGGTATTTTCAAGTGTTCCGCAGTCGATCTATGGAATTTTTCTCGAGATGTTTCGATCGGTGCGTTCAATCCAGCACCACCCAAACCCTTTCTGTGTCGAGTGAATACATATATCAACTCGACCGAGCGCCGTAGAATGGTGCACCGTACACCATATGCGGTGCTCGCTTTGGATTTTCTCTCTCCCTTTCCTCTCTCACTCAAGTCACTTTGTTCAGTTTCAAGCTCGGAATATAAAGCCCAAGATGGAGATTGGGCTTGGTTTGGGCTTTAAGGCCCGTTTGCTACAGGTTTATAAAGAGTCCAACTAAATTCACCCACCTTTTTCTCTATGTTCACCCACTTAGATTAAAAAATTAAAGAGACAAAAAAACTTATATGTAAAATTACAAAAAATGACATTAATAAACCCCCTTAAACTTTCTCTCTCTCTTCACCCACCCACTCTCTATCCTAAACCATAAACCCTTCAACCCTTCAACTCTCCAACTCATCTCAATCTTCAATCTTGTCATTTTCTTGTATTTTTTGAATTAAAATCATACATTTCCACAATTTTCATCTTTTTGAAATATTTTTTTGCAAAAACATACCTAAAATCAAAGAGAAAAGGGAGCGAAAATGAGTTTCAAAACCCAGAAAAATAACCTCCAGATTGGGTGTGTCCAACCCTGTGTGGGCAGACAAAATAAAGTATATCCAACCCTAACAGGTCAAACATATCTCCTCGGTTCAGCCCATCAGGGTTGTACAAAAAAAAAAGAATTTTTAAAAAAAAAATTAAAAAGCGCATTGTCCGACCCTGCTGGGTTGAACGTCTCCAAATCCGGCACGCAAAAATAAGTTGTTGAAATCCATTTTTTTGTCGCCTCATTACACCATTTTCACCCATTTTTTGCGAAAAAATATGCAAATCCAACATCAACACATTGAAATCCACTTAGAACATGTAAAAATCATGTTTTATTTACCGATTTACGATCTAAAATTTGACTTGAACCGGTTTGAGTTAGACGCCTCCAAAAGCCGAAATAACCAAATTTTTCTGTAAGATTTTGTTAGGTTGCTGCTCACAAACCTTCTTAATGTTGTTTTAGTCGTTTGAATGATTGAAAAACTTAAAGAAATGATGAATCAATGGAGAATAAATGACATTGGGAGGATCACTGGTGTGGTTCTATGTCCCTTGCCTCTCATTTTCCCAGGTTGTATCAACTCTCTATTGGCCACCATAAGCCTATTGCGTTCTTCGCAGCCCCCTCTGCAGGAATTGATCTCCCTATTGGCCCTTTGTGGAATTTTGATTTCTTTAGACCTACCCCTTCTAGAGCTATGGCCCATGTTGATGAACTTTATTCCTTGCTCTCAAGCGTAAGACTCTCTCAAGGCTTAGATGGATTTAGGTGCTCACTCCTTTCATCTAGACAATTCTCTTGTAAATCCTTTTTTGATTTCATTTATGATGACCCTTCATCCTTAGCTTCACCATTTACTCAAGCCATGTGGTCTGCACATGTTCCATCTAAAGCTAAATTTTTTTGGTGGACCTTGCTTCATAAGAAGCTAAACACGGGAGCGATGTTGCAAAAGAGATTTCCTTTTCTTTATTTATCTTTGCATTGTTGTTTCCTTTGTCTAAAGGATGGGGAGTCAATGGAGCATATTTTTGTTGAGTGTGTTTAGGTCAAGTTTTTATGGGAAAGATGGGCAGAGGCTAGTGGTGGGGTGTTTATCCCTCCATCATCATTTGAGGATGGTCTATTGTAACGACCCTCATTTTTATAAAATGGGACCCTAAGAATTTTTAGATATTGTGTGGTATATTCTTGTGATAGCTTACCGGCGCGTCAGATTTGGCTGCGAAACCCTCGCCCCTTTTTTTTTTCTCCTCGGTTTCTTGTCTAGACGCTACTTTCTTCTTTCTCTTTTCTTTTGTTTTACATCCAATTCATTAAATTAAAACAAAAGCAACATGAGCATCATGTTAAGTTCACTCCCATGCTCCACATGTAATATAGTAAACTAACTCTTCCCATAAATTAATTTATGTTACGTAAATAATCAATCTCATTCAACTCCATTTTAATTAATCAACTCATCTCATTTAACTTATATCACACCACCTTAATTCAACTCACAATTTTCTTCATTTAAACCACTACATGTAAGCAACTAATCTTAGCTAATATTCATACCTTACCACACAAAATAGTATTAGATAATAAGGGTATGCATCATATTCTAAGCAATATACATAACATACATACATTTAGAAAGCAATTTTCATCACAAGAACAAACCACACAACACCTAAAAATTCTTAAGGTCTCATTTTACGAAAATGAGGGTCGTTACAACTATCCACCATACGGTTCTCCATTCAATCTCAAAAGTTCGAGGAGGTTGGAAAAATTATGGTGCTTGCTACTCTTTGGGCTGTATGGCTTGAAAGAAATAGACGGATTTTTTACAACAAAATGAGGAATGAATGGGGTCTTTGGAATGATGTTCTTCTTTTGTCAGCAAGGTTGGTGTCTATCTCTAAATTTTATGGGGAGTACTCCATTGTTGAGTGATATATTAATTGGGTCAATGTTTGATGTGAGGGGGTGGAGAGCTAGTGGCAATTATCTTCTTCATTGTGGGTAGCGTCTGAATTGTCTTGCTGTTGCTCCTCGTTGTACAAAACAATGTTGTTCTTTTTTTCTTTTATAGTAATACAATATACTTGTTTTTTCTCAAAAAAAAAATGGAGAAGAAACGAGATAGGAGGAGAGTATTGGGTTTGGGGAGAATGAAAATAAGAGGGGCAAAATAGAAATTTGGGTGGGTGAAGAGAGAGAGATTGTTTGGTTTTAAAATTTTAGGTGGGTGAAGAGAATAAGTGAGTGGACAGGGAGGAAAGGGCGGGTGAATTTAGTTGAATCTTTTTACAAATTAATACAGGCCAGTTTTGAAAGCGTTTGGCAACATTTACTTTTGGCCTTGTTAAAAAAGTAATATTTTGCTTTTTTCGAAGAAGTTGGATGAAACCATTCTTTTTAAAAAAAGCTTTCCATGGAAGAGAAATGTTAATCTAACTGTAAAATTATGCAACTACATAATCATGTTCATTAGATCATTTATAACATACCTTGAGATGTACAACTACACAATTATGTTCATTAGATTATTTATTACACACATCGAGATGTATAAATTATACACATCCAATTAATATAAATATGTAGTTGTATTAGAGTTGCATTATTGTACAATTATATTACTATTTCTCCTTCATGAAAAAACTTTTCAAAAAAAACATTTTTATATAAATTGTATTGAGCGGGCCTCAATATATAAACAAGAAAGAATTTATCATGTGTTTAATTTGTTATTAGAAAAAGAATTTCTACCTTAACCAAAATTTCCACTCCCTTTCACTACCCATTATTTTACTCTACTTTCCAAATAAACAAAAAATATAAGGCTGCCTTTGTATGCAATTTAAAATTTGTTTTCATAGTTAAAAAATAAAGAAGAACTCAAAAAAATAACATTTATATATTTTCTAAAAATAAATCACTTTCTTTAACTTTTTTGTAATAGCATATTTTGTATTGGGTCAAACTAAAAAAGTTTTTCGCAACTTTTTAAATTTTTTATTTTTAAATTTAAGAAATTAAACTTAAATTGCATACCAAACACAGCCTAAGGTTACTTTACTCTCTATATACCAGGGTTGAGTTTACCTCTTGTTGGAATGTCTTCCATATTTAAAAAACTAAGTTTACCTTTATTATCCCTATATTTCACTAGAAACAGTTTTTTTTTTCTTTTTTCACTTTTTTTCATTTCTCGGCTATACACATGTCAAGTAATGAATAATTTGGACATTTTTCTTTTTTACAATTTTTTATATATTTTTATTTTTCCGAATGAGGCTGAGAATTTAAAATATATTGCCACTTTTTCTTAATTAGTTTTTCTTTTCTTTTTTTGAATATATGTGATACTTTTTCAGTTTGTCAGTTTAATGAATAATTATTTTTCTATCTAATAATTTTCAATAACTAATGCCGAAGCTATAATAGTATTAAATCAATTATTCAATCTAATAAATAATTACTAAAATTTAAATTTACTAAAGTTATTTTACAATATTTACTAGTATTCAATAGTATTTAATTTTGGCATCAATTATTAGAAATTATTGGACAAAAAATAATTATTTATGAAATCTTATTAAATAATGATAAAGTATTTTGTATATATACTTATCAAAAATAGAAAAAAGAAAAAGAAAAAGAAAGAGTGTATATTTATATTAGATAAAAATAATTATTTATTAAATCTAACTAAATAATGACAAAGTAGAAAAGTAGACATACTTATCAAAAAAAGAAAAAACAATTAAGAGAAAGTGGAAATACATAGTAGATAAAAAGTAATTATTTATTATATCTAACAAAATAATGTCAAAATAAAAAAATAATATAATAAATTCATAAGAAAAATAATAATAAATTAAGAAAAGTGGCAATATATCTTCAATTCTCACCCTTATTCGGAAAAATACAAAAAATAGAAAAAGAAAAAATTTTAAAAAAATCCAGATTTTCCATTGCTTGACATGTGTTGAATATTCAATTTTCAGAAAGGAAAAATGAAAAGAAGTGAAAAATAAGAGAGAGGGTAATTTGGTAATTTAAATAAATGACGAACTTTAGTCTTGGCATGTTAGCCAATTCTACCAATCTATAATCTATAATACATACTTAATAACTCTCTCTAAAGCCAACTCATCAACGCGCCAAGTCAGCCCCTTGGGCAACGACTCTTTCGCTACTCCCCCTTTCATTTATTAAAGTCCATTTTTTTTCAACCCCTCTTTCTTTGCAATACAACCCCCTCTTTCTTTCTACTCCTCTTCTCTGCTCCTTTTTCTTTGTATTGTTAGTTTTAGTGGCCTGAGTTGTTACTAGAACCAGTTAGGTCTGGGTGGATCTTCTCCACGATACTGTAATTTTGCATCTCCTAAACTTCATGTTTTCTTTAAAAGATGATGTGTATGTTGTGAGGGATTGGTAGAGTCGCGGGAATTCATTGTGGTTGCAAGATGCGGCGGCACTTTGTGAGCAACTTTCAAAACAACTGATTTTTACTAGAATTGTAATCGGGTCGAGTCGGGTTTGAACCCAATCTGGGCCCGACCTAACATGGTTAGGTGAAGAAAATCCCTCACCCTCACTCGATCCAACCCAGAAGAATTTAAGCAAACCCGCCTAACCAAATGTTCATATGGGTTTAGGTGGGGTGGGGCCAAACACAAAAGACAAAATACAAAAATGAAAAATGCAAATCAAAAGAAATTAAAATATATATATATTCACATAGGACTATATATACAAAAAAACATTTCTTTGGAGAGCCTCAAAACAATATAGCTGAGGCTCCTTCATAAAAGGCCTCAAGCTTTTGCTAGAGGCCCTCTCGTGAGATGGTAAAGATGGGGGAGATTGGAATTTTATAGGGAGGAATTCACCCCACCTTTCCTACCCAAGCAACGTGGGACTAAAACATTACTTGGGTGGGAAAGGTGGGGTGAATTCCCCCTACAAAATCCCAATCCACCCTACTCTCTCAACCTTTAAGTTTACTCACTTTCTCTTTGAATAGTTACAACTTGCTACTTGTAATGAAAAGTTTTTGAAAGTTTTGGGGAGGGGGAATTTCCCCCAACCTTTAAAGGGTTGTTTGGTAAGGGGGATTAGATGGGATTGGACTAGGTTTAGTATCAATCCAATATTTGGAGGTGAGGTGGAATGAGATAAAAATATTCTCACCTTACCATTTTATCCCCTTCCAGTAGGATGAAACAATCCCACCTAAAATAGTGGGATTGTTTTATCCCACCCTTTTTTTTTTTTTCGTCTTCTTCGTCTTCCTCCTCCTCCTCCTGCAACTTTCTTCTTTAAAATAATAATAATAATAAATAAATTTCAGTTTTGGAAATGCTGGCGATTTTGGTTTTTTTTTTTTTTAAAGGTTTAATTTTTTTAAAAAATATCAATCCAATTCAATTTCAAACATACCGCCAACACATGATTACTCTATTTTTTAATCCTATCCTATCCAATCCAATCAAATCTTATCATATTACGAGCACCAAACTAATTTTTTAATCCTATCCTATCCAATCCAATCAAATCTTATCATATTACAAGCACCAAACGAATCCTTAGTCCCACATTGCTTAGGTGGGAAATATGAGGTGAATTCCCCCCTATAAAATCCTAATCCACCCTCCTCTCTCAACGTTTAAGTTCACTCACTCTTTCTTTAAAAAATTGCAACTTGCTACTTGTAATGGGTTGGGTTGATTTTCTCCCCCTCCTCTAAGTCATGTTCCATGATTGGTTGGATAAAACTATTCAAATCATTTGACAAGTTGAAATGTGATCATAAAGTAATTAAAGTTGGGTATAAAATTTGTGTTAAAATTAGCCTATTCATGAATACAATATTAGTCTATAATTGCATTTATATAATCTTTCCAAGTTATTCAAATTATTGAATAAAACTATTCAAATTATTTGACAAGTTGTAATGTGACCATAAAGTAATTAAAGTTGGGTATAAAATTTTTGTTAAAATTAATCTATTCTTATAAAATATTAGTCTATAATTGCATTTATATAATCTTTCCAAGTTATTCAAATTATTGGATAAAGCTATTCAAATTATTTGACAAGTTGTAATGTGACCATAAAGTAATTAAAGTTGGATATAAATTTTGTGTTAAAATTAGTCTATTCTTATAAAATATTAGTCTATAATTGCATTTATATAATCTTTCCAAGTTACTACTAGTCTACTATGATATTTTTTTTGTAAGGTACTGACCACTATGGCATTGATTAGTTTTGAATTATGTCAGAAGAATATAATTGAAGTTGAGTATAATATGTGTTAAAATTCGTTTATTCTTATAAAAAAATTAGTCTATACTTGACTTGGTTCGGGTATTTTTTGTGTGGTCAGGATTGCTATCATTGGCTTGGTTGTAAGTAAACTTAATTTATGTTTAAATCTCTTATGTCATCACATGATCAATGGAGTATCAACTGATTCTCTGGCATATTACTCAAATCTTGACCACACCTTACTTAGAAGAATCATTGTTCACAATACGTGGTCTTGAAGTGAAAGTTATGCCCCTATATGGAAGGATCTTTAGATTTACATAGTAGAAGTTTGAACTAGAATGGAAGAAATGAAATGATAGGCTTTTACCTTGCATGAATATATGATGTATGTTTGCTATATTTATGCGTTATATACTCGTTCATCTATTGACATTGTCATGTATACAAGGTATTTTATTAACGAGTACTTGATGAACTTTTATTCATTGGGCATCGTTGGCTCAATCTCATCTCCCAGGATCCACAACCCAAGATAAAGGCAAGGGGGCAAGGGGGTTGTTACCCATTGAGGACCTAACCAGTAAAAGAGCTTAGCATAGATGTGACTAGGGCGAGGATAGTTCTCTTTTTGTATGGTTTGAATGGTTGTAGGCGTCTATGTATGTATTTTGTAATTTGGGAAAACTATGAATATTATGATACTTGATTAGAAGGGTGAGGAAGTATGTATATTTAGATGTTGGAATCATGGGTTAGCACTAGACTTTAAATTACGATGATCAATTTTGTCTATTGTGGAGTTTCAAATCACATGTAGTATACTTTGTGTATATAATTGTGCAATACAGACTTGAATTGCTTGTGGAATGTGTAGTGGTAGATTGTAGAATTGATCAGGTTTGATCAGGTTGATGACGTCGAGGGATGAGACTCTATGGAGAGTCTGGTTGAAGCTTTTAAGGTCTCGATCATCCCATAAATGATGGGGTGGTTACGGAGGTGACTCATCTTGACATTCCGCATACTGTCCCTGTGGGAATAGTGGTACGGAGGTGGGGCTGCCAAAATAAGTTTATAAAAAGAAACGAGATAAGGTTTTTGCTTAGGCTTATAAGGCCTTTTTGTCACGCTCTGGGTTGCACAGCGTGCCCCCTACCCAGACGCGGGCGCACTCCCACCGCAGCGGGAGCGAACGCCTAGCCATTATGGATCCCATAATATTGTCACATCTCGGCCAGCCACGCCATACAAGGACGCCGGTCACCGAGATCATTTATCCCCCTGCACAATCCACAGCACAAGGAGGGCCTCTCCCAAGTTCGAACTCGCAACCTCTTCCTCATAAGGTTAGATTTCGCAACTTGAGTACCCATTGAGCCATTAGGTTGCGAGTTCGAACTTGGGGGAGGCCCTCCTTGTGCTGTGGATTGTGCAGGGGGATAAATGATCTTGGTGACCGGCGTCCTTGAGGGGCTTAATTAATGTTATAAGTACTTCATGGCTTTTAACAATTTGAAATTATGAAGGAGGTGAATAGAAAGATAAAGAGATTCTTAGTGAATGAGAAGTAAAAGTTGTTGCTTATTTGGTTTTTTAGGAATGTTTGATGTAGCAAGTAAGAAAATTTTGGGAAATATAATTTTTGGGAATGTTGAATTTACTTAAACTTTTTTAAATTTTATTTTCATTCTTTTGTTTTTGGTTGACGCTATAGGTACATTGATGACAAATATTTGAGGTGGATATTGTAACAGCAACAAAATAAATATTAAAAAAATAATAACAAATTTTGTCAAAAAGTATTCATTAAATATTAAATGTTTAAATAATATTTAAACGTTATTTATTTCAATATTTACTACACATAATTTTATTTTTCTAAAAATCACGATTTAAAAATAACGTTTATTTTTAAACATCAAAATAATATTTGTTTTCAAATATTATTAATATTTTAAAAAAATCTAATATAAGTCTTTTATGATATTTTTAAAATGTCATATAATAAATTAATGAAAATTGTATTTCTTTTTGTATAATCAAACATTTAGATTTTAATAGATAATATTTCATATTAATTTTTCAAGAGACCTCACTATTGTCGTCCTAACTATAGTGTAGTGGTGAAGGAGATACAGAATTTGAACAAAATGAAAATGATACTCTATTTTACCGACACAATGACCTATCAAAATATGACAGAGAAAATGAATAGAAGATCTCTACTTATTTTTGAGATAAAGAAAATAGAAGATGCCCCCATCCAACATTTTTTCCAATGCAATTGTTTTTTAATTTCATAAAAAAAAAAAAAAAATTCCTAGCCTCTTTCCATTTTATTTCTTTCTCTTCCTCTTAAAATCGTAGTCTTCTCTATCTCTATACCATTAATTCAATAATCAAGTAAAAAGCTTTGGGGAAGACATTTTTTCTTTTTTTTTTTTCACCTAAGTGGCACCCAGGTGGTTTCCTCCCCGCTTTGCGGCTAGAGTAATTTACTTGGATTCGACCTGAGTTGGACCACAAAGTAGTAAAAATCTCCCAGCAACAATAATTTGTATCTTTTACCTTCTTCAATTTCCTTTTATCTTTTTAAACACGGACAAAACATAGAGGACAAAACATAAAAATCTTACCAAGGAGGAACCTAATGATCATAACACAAATAATACATATCTACATTTTGCAAAAAACACCATATATAAAAAGGAATCGAAAGAAATTTTGTAAGACAAACATAACAAAGATGAAACAATGTAACAAAACTAAAATTTTTAAGGCAAAGTATCTCATGTTTTACTATTTAATAACACAATTTGCATTAGATTTTAAACCTATTTTTTCTTCATCTTTTTGTTGCAAAAATAATTTAACTCTTCGACGTTTTGTTTTTTTTGTTTTTCTCTAAGTTTATTCTTTAATTTTTTCAGTTTAAATTTAAATATTTAGGTATAATTTTTTTCTCCAAATCCTATAGGCTATAGTGCAAGATTAGAAATCAGAAAACTTAGATTCAAAGCCAGAAACCCTTCTTTCTATAGTTATTGCATTTTGGGTTAAATAAAGAAACTCGTGAAAGAAGAGAAAAACAAAAGGAAGAAACCAAACATCAAAATGAGAAAAAAAAAAAAAAAAAAAGAAGCATAGAAGTTGTTGTTTCTCCAGTATTTTTCTAAAGAAAATATTTGAAGAACTCTCTATCAAATATCATCTGCGCCTCAAGAAGTTCACTTGAAATATGTCGGTGGAACTACAATAACACCAATTATTGCTCGTGATGATCAGTCCAAGGTTCAGAATTTTACTTTCTAATTCTATAATTCAATTGTTTTTTTTAATGTTATTTTAATATTTCCTAGCTTCTTTTCACCCACATTACTCAAATCACACGATGGTCCAAATTATTTACTTATTTTTAAACTTAAAACCTTCATTGTAACTAGGGTGATATTTATTAAAACTCACTTTTGTCTTGGTTATTGGTCATTTATGAATTTGATTTCTACCATATAACTTGAGATTTGATGATCCATCCTTGTGGTCATAGAAAATACTTTATTTTAAAGAGCTTAAAACTTCTTTGCTTTTGCAAGCGATTCAGGTGCTAATAACTTTCCTCATGTCAGAGAAATGTTTCAACTTTCAAGCTGCTAAATGCTCTTTTTTTGTAATTGCGTTCTTTAAGATGTTTATAGATTGTCGTGCATTGTTCTTCCTGTGTGAATGGAGCCCTAGATTCAAGGGCCAAGAAATCCTCTAAACTCCCTGCTTTTTCAAAACTGAGTTAAGTAACAAGCGTACAAAAGAATTTCTTTGCAACCTTGATCTAAAGATGAACCTCGTGATCTTGATTTCCTGACTTCGAATTTAAGAACACAAATAGCATTTCCTGACTTTTGTTAACATTTCATTGATGTGACTCATCTTTGTATGCTACTTTAATTATGCCTTATTTAGATATTGATCTTAATTTTTGCCTGAAGTTTTGCTAAAGTAGTCATTTTCTTATATGTATTAATCTAAATGTCTACTTTGCTTGAGGTGAATTGATTAGGTTGATGAATTTTTCTTGTAGTCGACAGGAAGAAGAAATTTTTTTTTTTCCTAAGATAGTTTCCATGCTTCTAGGCATGTCGCCACATTATGCCTCTCTACTTTTTAAGTTCTATACCATTAACACTATAATCAAACTTCTTCACTTTTCCCTCTACTTCTATAATTGTATTTGTAAGAATTAAATCCCATAATTACTTAATTTACAACGAAAATATGCATAATGTCTTCAGAAAATGATAAAAACTTTTTTTTTTCCAATTTTTACTTTCGCATTTTATTCTAGTTTTCAAATCATAAATCAAATGCAACCTAAGAGTTTTCTGTTTTTTTGTATTAAATATTAATATTTATTAATTTAAAAATATGGGCTTTTGAAAATTAAGTAGCCCAATTTCGTCTATAATTTTAGTCGATTTAAATTTATAGTTTTGGTGACTTTTGGTAATTTTAATATCAACCTCTAAAAATAAGAAGTGAATTAATTCTTCTACATCTAATTAGAAGTGAATATAATTTTACTATTATGACACTACATGAAAATTACTATACAAGGACATTTGAAAAATGTTATTGAAGTACTTTTAAGACGTTTTTCCAAACATCCTTCAATTCGACATCTTAATTTTAATACTTTTTTTGACATTTGTAAAATGTACTTATACACATATTAAGGACGTTGTTATATAAGGATGTTTTACAAAGGTCCTTATTGTTAGATGTTATGACATTCTTCACATATTAGGACTTTTATAAAATGTCCTTAATAGGTGTAAGAGAACGTTTTACAAACATTCTTACTACATGTATTAAAAATGTTTTGCAAATGTCCTTAATAAAAATATTAGGATGTTTTACAAATAATAAAAATATTTTGACATTTTACAAACGTTAAGTATAAAATTCAAAGAAAAGCACAAGCACGTACAAGTTTTTTTTTAAAGTAAATGGGTTCAAATAAAAAAATCTTGTCCGTTTTAAAAGTAGATCAGATAACACATGATTAGTTCGTTAATATCGTTTTGGCACCCCGGCTAAAGGTGACAATTCTTGCCCTGTTAAATGAGACAATGAAGTGGCTGTAAATCTAAACCTCAAGCCCAACATTTGTTTCGCACAAGAAGTAATAAGCTCAGGCCTTTCAGCCTAAATTGCCCAAATCAAAACTTAAAGAATCTCATTATATATGCCTTGTCCGAAGATCAATGTCCATCCCAATTCATCAATACTACAAATCTTACAATGCCAATGCAATCCATTCTGGCTTCATCTTGAGAATCTAAAATTAAGGGTGAAAGCAACCACCCGACCAAACCTGACCATTTTAGATCGGGTCGGGTCGGATTTGATTGATATATTGAGTTGGTCGGGTTAATTTTTTAGTAACCTGACCATACCCGATCTAACCCGACCTCTTTAAATTTATAAACATATAATATATATATATATATATAGAATAAAGATGCTAAAAAAACTATTACATACAAAGCCTCTAATTAAGAAAGCTCATAACCCTCAACTATTTTTTTGGAATTGTTGAGTTAGATGATAAAAAGAATTGGATAAGAATCATATAATGGGTGCTTGAGACTAAAAGAGAAAAGTTCTATTTTAATTCCATATTGCTTGTTAGGAAGAATGAGAGACTCTTCTTCTTTATAAAAGCCCATCAACTCTCTATTCATCATCAGTCTCATAAGTCAAATTTAAGACTACCTTGGTTTGAACATATATGAGTTTTCCAAAAAAGAGAAATCTATCTTTTAAAGCTTAAATAATAATTTAATAAGCTTTCACGTGATAATTCAACATATTTTATTACTAATAAAAACTTAAATAATAGTTATTTAGCTTTTAAAAAAAATTGGGTTATTCAATAGTGGCCCAACCTGACCTTAGGTCGGACGGAATGGTGTTGGACTCGTTGCCACCTGACCTCATTGGATCGGGTGAATTTAGGAGCAAAAACTCAACCTGACCCAATTTCACCCCTATCTAAAACCCACAAAATATGTGATCAGAACTCTAATAGGTTATGGCCTTTACATTTTCTATGCAACACCATCGAATAGCTTCAAAACCATCCCATTGAATTCATCTGAAACCAGGCCCATTGGATCAATAATGACTTCAAACGAAGCCCATGACGTTGAAAAATGGGCCCAAAATCCATCAAGAGTCATGCCATTCTACTGTCAATTGAGGTACACTACTTCGGCACCTATGACCCAATGGCATAAATGATGGCATCCGCATGTAATATACATCTTAAATTTCTATTATTACTATATATATAAAAATTATTAATAAGTCACTCTTTCTAATTATATCATCTAAAAATCATTTTTCAAGAAATGACTCGTCGTTTACAACCACCACCACCACCACGACGAGCAGCAACACCACCATGGTCCCCTTGTGTGGATACATAGGAAAAGATTCTGAGACAAGAAATCGAGTAGAGCAGGAGCAAAAACAGTAGAGGCTCAAAAACCACTAAGGGGATGTGAGCATGAAAGCACCATGGTGATGAAGATATGAAGGGAATATTCCACAACCCACTTGGGCATGGTTACTCTTTGTCAACGGCTGATCAAGAAGATCTCTAAGATTCTCAGAGATGCCTAAAAGATGGAACAGAGAAAAAGAAAAAGGTAACAACATCACCATATATGTATATATATGTAAGTGGTGGTCATGTGATGCTTAATTATATCATATTTATTAATGACTCTTTTTTTTTTTTTTCTTGCAATCCAGTTACAAATACAATACAAAAACCACCTACTCTGTATCCCCAGCATGTAACAAAAGTGAAATCCCACTTTTTGTTTGGTCTCTTACTGATCAAAAGATCAAAACACACTCACTAGTCACTAATGTTGACTTATATATATTGTGGTAATCCAGGGGGGGCATTGTATTATAATGCTCCTGATTTTCTTAGCCATTTGATTTATTTTCCATGATGCCCATCTCAATTTTTTGGGAAATGTTGTTGCTGTTGGTGAGACCAAGTGATTTTAGAGGGATTTAGGTCACTTTCTTATATTGGTTAGGTAGATATACATCAATATTCAAATGGTAACTAGCTAGTATATGTTGACTAGATGTTCAGTTGGCACATGGCATGTTTAGAGTAGATGAGATTTGAGGAATCTATGTGATGTAGAAAGTTATTGGCGTGCTTATATATTATACTCAAACAAGATTTATTATTGTTATATATATATAAATAATAATGATAATAATTTTATATAAGGTATCAAATAAAATATTTGTATTTAAGAAACCTTTGATGTTATTGAAATGTGTCTTTTTACTGCTGCTCTTTATGGGTCGAAAATAATAATAATAATAAAAAGAGTTGACTTTAAAAGTATTGGGATTATTCAAATGGAATTTAAATAGTTTATATTATATTTTATTCAATGAATCCGTATATTATGATAACTAAATTTGATAATGTATTAATATTTTTTTACTGACCAAATCCTCCTAATATGAAGAAAAAAATGTCAAAGCTTTCACTTTCAAATAGAAATTGAAAAAATATATTTGGAGGACATTTCAAATGACATGGTAAGGTCGTCGGTTTCTAAGGTAATATGTATTTTGCTGTAGCTTGTGAAATAACATTACTTTTATCATATAGTTATACTAAAAGTTGTTATTTGTCATTGTTACTTCATAACAAAATCTAGAATTAGGGTTACTATGCTCATTATTGCTATTTTGAAAATAAAGAGGTATATAGCATGTAAACCATTAATTTATCACTATTTAACATAACCAAATAAAATAAAAAAGTATATATGACAAAGCAATTATTTTTACAGAACTAAGGTTGTGAATGAAAGGAAATATTAATTTTACTATTATATAGTAATATACTTTCCATCAAAGATTACAAAAAACAAATCATATCTCATATTAGGTACTGTAAACAAATATTGCAGCAATTTAGTAATTTTATTCAACTTTTCAAATGCTTGGCAAAAAAAAAAAAAAAATCAAATGATTTAATATTTATATGTTATAAAGTTAGGGAGCAACTAAACATACCACATTAATTGCTCCCACTATAGTACTTACTACTTTTCCCCACCTAATATTACAGTTCTTTTTTACCACACAAAAAAAATTTAAAACTTCATAAAATATCCTCTTCCCTTCCACTGTTTCATCTTCTTCTTCCAAGCTCCAAACCTGAGCGCCACTACTTCCATTGTCAAGCTTCACCCTCCAAGCTTCCTCTCTTTACAAAAGGCCAAGATTCAATGTCGTTTTCTTCTCTTTTGATACGATCCAAAGCGTCCACGTCGTCGTTGCCGAATTTCTAGTCCAAAAAAATTCAAACAAAGCCCTAACTTGAAGCACTTGTCATCTTAGCGTTCTAACCCTCAAATCGAGCTAGAAAGAGGTTAAATTGAAGTTCTCAACATCATCTAGGTGTCATTTAGGCATTTTAGAAGAATATTTTGATCCTTTTGAGATATTTTTCTTTTAATAGATTTTTTGGGTATATTTGTGTATTTGTGCATGTTTTAATGCTTTATTTTTATTTTTTTGCATTTTTCATTATATTGCTGAGTATATAGAAAAAAAAAGGGCAAAAGTGTTATTTTTGTCCCAAAAAGCATGGTTCGGTAGGGAACTACTGAACCGAACCCCTCAATTCGATTTTGAACTACCGAATTGAGGGGTTTGGTTCTGTAGTTCCCTACTGAACCAAATTTTTTTTTTGTTTTTTTATTTTAGGTTTTTTTCATTACAACAAATTATCTAACGAACTTATTTTTTATTTTTTATGTGGTATGTAGATATGACAAGGAGACACGAGACCACCCCAAACAAGAAGGGTATGAAGATAGCAATGGAAGAAGGGTAGGAAGATGACAATGGAAGAAGGGTTTTTAGGGTTTATGGAAAGAAGATGAATAGAGTTTATGGTGGTGGGTAAAGTTAGTAAATGTTTTGGAGTTAGGTGAGAATAAAATTTATGTGAGGGTATTTTAGACAAATCATAAAAGAGTATTAGAAAAAATAAAAAATTTGGGTGTGGTAGCAGCAACAACTAATGTGGCATGTTTAGTTGTTGCTTAAAGTTAATGGGTATTGATAATTAATGAAAAAGATAATGATTGTATCTCTTCAAATAATCAATAATCAATAATTGAAAAGAGTATAAGGGATAAAGACATTTCAGAAAAGAGTAAGTCTATTTTATATAAGAAAGAGATTATGGTATTTAAGTTTTATAGTGCATATTCAGAAAGGCATGTTACAAGGTTTTTATTATGTAAATATTTATATTCCAAACTTACATCGATCATAGTAGTACAAAAATTTACTACCAAAATCAGATTAGGTTAAAATGATAATTTTTTTAAAAAAAATTCCAGTATATATAAAATAAAATGACATCCACTAAGAATAGATAACATATATATTTGGAAAGTTTGTTTTTACTAATAACAATAATAACAATAATAATAATAATAATAATAATAATAATTAGTGACAAAGTTGAGCTGTTATATACAATTGCATGTTTAAAGCTAAGTTCCTACAAAAGCCATAATTTTTTTTTTCTCTCACTTTAGGAGTCAACTTAGTGGCTGACACAGTTTATCTATACTACGTCTCACACAATATAGAATCATATATGTGCATGCTTGCAATATGATGGATTATTCATTAATTCTAGAGATATATTCCCATAACTGTAGAAAAAGACATAGTATCTAGATAAGAATATATAATATTTTAAGTAGATGTGGGCAAATCCACTATACATATGCATTGTATCTATTTTAGTTAAGTGAATCAAATATAATAGCATAAAATATGAACATATATTTTTATAATGATAGTAGGATATAAATGTTTGTTCAAGAAAAGATATAATGTTCATTGAAGGGAGTCCAAGGAAATAATCCCCCTTCATTTAAAAATGTAAAAGAGGATAAGAATAGTACGGAATGTTAAAAATAAAAAAGATATGCTAAAAATAAAGTAAACAAAGGGATCAAATAATTAAGAAATACAAATCAATGAAAAGTTTAAACTCTCATCATATGAAAATTTATTTATAGGTTTTCTCAAGAGAATTCTTTTTTGAGATTGTTGGAAAAATTGGTGTTATTGAAAAGAAAAAAACATTTCAAGAAAATCTTAGCAATAAAAAAAAATGTTATTGTTAGAAACAACTAAACCTAAAAAAAACTTTGATATCCAAAAATTATAGCTGATAGATAGTACCCTATCAATGCATACGATGAAGCTACTATTAACATTTTTTTTTTTTTTTTGGGAGAAAATCTTAATTTACTTTGTGCACCCGATATATTTTTATTAGAGTAACTAATTTTAATTTTAATTTTAATTAGGCTCCTTTTTAAGTATTCAACATTTTTTATGGCCTGTTTAGTAACTACAATTTGTATATATTAAAAGAAGCATATTAATTTTAATGTTTATGAAGAGATGGTTATCCATTGGTTTTTTTAAAGTACTTCTATGTTTCATGAGTTATTTTACATGTATTTATGTTACAAAAAAAGTACTTCAAAAGTATTTTGACAAATAGAGGTTTCTACAGCTTGTTATAAATACTTTTTCTATTAGACGTATTTCTATATTCTATAAGCTACAAAAAAAGCTGTATCAAAATCGCCCCGTTTGCCTGGATAGAGATATTACTTGTATCTAATGAGATTAATCCAATGAGTAACCACTAACCAGGGTATGTGGAAGTGATGTTCAATCGAAATCAAGGTGGTCCCATAGCCATTGGATCACCAGCATTTGCATATATAATACAAACATAAATGCTAGTAGTGATATATCCAACGGTTTCAAAAGCACCCATGTTTCTAGACCTTGAGTATTTTTTACCGGTTTGGAAGAAGCGCTTTTAGAAAAAATAGGTCTTTTTTTTCCAACATGAATTTATATAAAGGTAGGTGTTATCAAACACCTCCAAAAATATTTTTGAAATAAAATTCTTTTGAAAAAGTTGATCTTTATCCATTTTTTAATCTAATATTAAATGCCCACAATTATATTTTATAGAAGAAACAAACATATTACAAAATTCACCTCCCGTGGGTGTCCCATCCTTTAGAGACAGACTAATCTCACACTAACAATATGGATTTCTCCTAGCCCCCCTATAATGCTACATAAACAACCGCGTTTGAAAATCTGTCCATTAACGTAATGAATTTTTGCGCCCACCTGTATAATTTACGGTCAGAGAGTAGCTCCACATCAAGACTCGAACCCACTTCTAATGCAATGCTTAGTGTGTGAATGACTAACTGTGTCACACACCTTGTTGGCTAAAAATGCCAACAATTATGAAAATAAGTAAAAAATACTAAAAAATTTATAATATATTATATTAAAATAATTTTATGTTTTAGGAAAAGTTCAAAGGGCAAGGATCTAATATAGTAGACTGCGTTGGCAAAAAGAAAATATAGTAGACTGCATGCACGTGCATGTAATCGTTATACGAAGAATAAGAAAACGATCTCACAAGTCTGCTTTCAAACCAAAGTTATCAATTTGAAATCTCTAGCACCCACCCACTTACTTTGTTCTTTCAAATGTACATCGTTTTCAAACTACCCGATCGAGTTGGTGTGAAAAAAAAAAAAAAAAACAGAAGAAGATGAGATATAGAGAATCATAGAAATCCAAAAAAAAAAAAACTTAGAAAAAGAAGAATAAAAAAGCAAATAAAAGAAAAAGATGAATGTTCCCATCAAATATTATCATCTTCTTCTCCTTCCCTTTCTCACACAAAAGCCTGTCTCACAGTTCCCACAAACCTCTTCCCTCGGGATCTTCAAAAACAAACCCTTAGCCTACCTACCTTCTTTTCCCTTTAACAAAAGCTATATATATACTTGCTCTTTAGCCCTCATCGCAAGTGCTTCTTAGCCATTTTTTTTTTTCATTTTTAAGAACTTCTCCTTTAAACTAAGAACAATATCGAGAAGTGAGAGCCCTGAGTTTGAATCTTACCTTAAGCGGTCATATTCTTAAAGTTTCTTAATACACCACGATAAAGAAACTTGTACTCACCTCAAAAGACTAATTAGATGCCCCAAATACTTTTTGAATAAAAATAAAAATCATTGTTACATTATAATTATAAAAAGTAATATATATAGTCTAATTTAATAAATTCATGTCATATTTAATTGAATAAAGTTTTAAGTTGATCGTCTATCTGCTACCTAATATAATCTTTCTTTTTTATTATCCAAGTTCGAGACTGGTTGCATTTAAAACTATGTAAATATTTTTAGTACAAATTGAGCTTGATATGATTATAATTGAGTATCATAATCATTAGGTTATGAATTAATTACTTATATTAAAATTTGTAACACATGTACGGTCAATATAATTATACATGTAATTAGTTTTAGTTAGAAATTTTTATTAAGACAAATTAATCATGTCTTGTTGAAAACGAAATGCTAAACATGTATACTAGTTTCACAATCTAATTATTAATGACCACCAATGCTTGCCCACGTGTCATAAAAATAGTGATGGGGCTCCACCTCCACGGTGCTAAACACAAAGAGGAAGCAAGTATCAAATCAAAGAAAGCCCGGATTTTTATTTCTTTTTCTTTGTGAGTGAAGACACTTGAGCTACAATACTCCTCCAGATACAAAAAAAAAAAGGCTTTATTGGGATTCGTGCAACGATGCACACGTGCTAAGATGGGGTCCAGTGGTTCAGACAAGCAGAGCAGGTCGTCACGTGTGGTTGCTGTCTTAACCCTGTAGAGAAGATTGTACACGCTGTTCACGTGACCAGGCGTTGGGCCGTGTTTCATTAATTAATTAATTAATTAGTTGCCGTCGGTCTCACTCAGCTTGTCAGTGAGGTTCAGAGCACGTGCGGGCCCACAGAGCCAGGCCCAACGCAAGTCCATTCAAAGAGTTTAAGGTTGGGTCCACAGAGAAATAAATGCCACGTGGCACACCGCTTGATGGAGACTTTGATGGGTGTGTGCACCAGAGAATCAGTACGGCTTATTTATTTGATCAAACTGAACTGTCTTTTAAGGAGGTTTTTCAGTTTAAGGTATGCTTGAAATTGAAAAGATGGAGGGTTTTGGGTTTTGCTTACTCAACACTCTACTCTTATGGTAATTAGAAGAGTTGCAAGAAAAGAATGAGAAGTAAAATATTGAATAAAATCTGGCTTTGGTGGGTCTTGTTAACTTTTGTATTAACCAGAGGCCTACTTGAATATAGGATCTATAGTCTCTGATTTCATGGTCATTTTCACTTTCTTTTAGGAAGGGTCTTTTTATTTTATTACTTTATAATTTAAAAAATAAAATAAAAAAAAATTCCCTAACTTTCTTTTTCTTTTTCTTAATTTTATTTTATTACTTTATAATTTTAACGAGTTTTTCTCTAAAAACAATCAGCTTAAGTTATTAATGAAACTCATTTTCGCGTACATATTGATTCACATTATTCCCATCTTTCAAGGCTGAAAAGAAAATGTTAAAGATATGCTAGACACCGCAACAAAATTCAATGCTCATAAGACCTTTTTTTTCAAGTAATACTAGAATAATTTTATTTTTTAACACAATTCTTAATTTATATATGTTGGTGTGGAGTTGTTTACATAAAACATAAAAAACTATTTTTCTAAAGTGATTAGAGATGGTTACACTACACACTTAATACAATGTTAAAAAATTTCTCTAGTATTTTTCTTTTTTAAAAAATAAAAAATAAAATAATTATGCAGCTCCTCTAGCATTCCACGATCACTAACATACGCGACACATGTTGGATTTTGAATTCACGTCCAACATAATTGGTATAAAACTAATCCCTTTGAAACTATTATTTGTTTTTCGTCTCTTTTTTCTTAGTTTGTAGTAACTAAGAAGAGAAAGTTTCATTCACATACCAGTTATTGAGCTTGCTTGGTACCACTTGAAGAACTTATAGCTTTTTTTTTTTTTTTGGGAAAACAAAGTTTTAACATTCAACAACTATTTTTTGTAAAATAAATGATGCATTTTTTTCTCTCTCTCTTCAAAGATAAGCAATGTGGTTTGAACTCATTTCCTAAAGGATTGCATACAACATATTATTTTATTGAGCCAAATATTCAGCTCCTATACTTTTTTTCCAAACACAGAAACCTGTTTATATTAAGTAGATTTTTCAAATATTGTAAACTGTTTATTTTAAGCATAGTACTAAAACGACCCAAAAAATATACCCAAGCTGGTATGACAATATACCATATCATCACATTATAAGAGAAAAAATAAAAAAAATACCTACCACTCACATACACCATACACCACATCAGCGTGTGTATGATTTTGGATATAATATTTGAATCCTAAATGCATTTCTCCACTAGATTTATTGAATGAGCTAAGAAATTACAATTATTATAAAAAGCCAATCGTGATTTTTTTCATCCAACCAAACAGGCAAGTAATTAAAAGGATGGGATTCAAGTTCTAACAAACCAATTTCAGTTAACTTTGCATTACCAGTGTTTATTACATAAAACTATATATATTTTTATTACTTTTGAATCCATAATTTCAAGGATGGTATTATATATAGAAATTAAGTAACATCTTAATTAAAATGAGAAGTTGAAAACAAAATGGGTACTGCCCTATATATTGAAAAAAAAAATAGCGAATATTTTAAGCAAAATTAAGTTATAGGTCCAAATAAAATATGTTATGCTTGAAAAATAAGTAAAAAGCAATTTTAACTACCTAATCAATGGGCCTTAGCCTATATCCTATATATTATATTTTTAATTTTCATTAATTAATTTATTAAAAAGATGGAGATCACACAACTACTTTAGAATTGCAATAAAGTTAGTATATATATCTTAGGATAAACCACCTATATATTTAATGTGTTAAATCACGTCTACTCGTCGATGGAGGCAAGAATTTTTCTTTATGTAAACTATAGATTATTACATGCACAAATCATAAGGTGAAGAAAGTGAAAAGGGTACATCAAATCATAAGGATACCCTATAAAAATATACCCCTAGTTAGATACTTTTGACTCATGGCCATGCATAATAATGATTCTTAGAAGATAAAGGGACCCTCGATCGCGTAACTCCATCTTCTATTACTTCTCTCCACCAAAGCGCGTGCACCATATAAGAATGAAAATAATTAAAGATGATATATTTATTATGAGAGATATAGTTTGCTATTGCAGGCTATCCTCAAACTTGAAATAAAAGTATATTCGAGTTCGATTTCGTATCCACATTTATCTGTTTATTATGAGAAAGGATGTCTAATAGTCTCTGTAATTTTTGACTCCATAATAGTCTCATTCCCATAAAAGAATTAACGAAAACACTGGAGAATTATAAATCAAAAAAGAAATAAAAAATATAATTGTATAAATCAATAGCATTATTGTTTCGTTAATCTCATATATTTCTTCAAAACTTCACCATCTTTGTAATATTATTAATTAATTTTGTGTTAATATTAATTAGCAAGATGTATAAGCATTTCTAATAGCATCAAAAGCTTCACAGAAAGATCAATATATATATATAAATATCATATTAGCATGTTTGGGCAAGCAAAACTAGCATTGTAAGAATCAGATATAACTTTTATGATCTCATATGAATGGAGAAACTTAGAGAATAGAGAGGCATAATTAAATTTACGAAAAATAGATGATAGGGATTTTAATTAATTGCATGAGAAAAAAGTACTTTTGATTGATGATCTATATTTAATTTAACAAAGACAAATTTCAAATTATTAATTAATACATATAGGCTAGCTCGAAGACCTAATTATAAGCTAGAAAATTATTGTGATACGTAGCAAGTTCTATTCAAGACAAAATTCTATATTTTGATCAAACTAATTAAATTGTAATATATAAATAGATTTCTACTTTGTTTTTTATAAATATATATAGGTAGAGATAAACAAGCAAGTAATAGTTGATCAATTGTGATAGAATAGTTAGCATATATTAAGTTTGGTAATTAAGTCTATTAATACCTAATCAATATAAATATGTATGCTCATTTACATGCACACTTATATACATTAACATATATGCACAAACACACACATAAATACGTGTAAGGTTTTGATATTATTTAAAAAATATATATATAGAACACAATAAAATATCCTTCCAACCTCTTCTTATCAAGAAGCACGCCAAAAAATAATAAGTAAAGAAAAAAAAAACTATATATATATATATATATATACACACACACACGACCCAAGATGCCCCCTTCCTTCAAGACATAGAAAATCCAAACTAAAATCAGCCAGTTTGTACTTAACAATGGCTCCACACACTGGCCGGTCCGTACTTGTGTTAGCCACACGAATGGGTTGCAGCAGCTCCAGTCCAGGATTGCAGCATTAGGAGCCAGATTGGTGCCAGGGTTTAGTGCAAGGTTGCAATATTATATATACCTATGCCTCCCAATCCATTATTTGCTTTGGCTGATCAAGCCAAGATTAACCCAAAAATAATACATATACATATGAATTTAATTTGCTACAATAAGCATGAATTATAAAAGAGCTAGCTAACAAGTTGGACACTTATAATACAAAATTAGTTTATATTCAATCTATAATTGATTTTATTAAATCCAAAAGTTAGAGTGTAGGAAATTTGTATATTTGGGTCTTGTTGGTGCAATGAATGTCAGTATTAATTTCAATCACTTAAATTTGAAACAATATTAGATTGCACTTCAATTATATACTTAATTAAATAGTAATTAGCCTTTAATGGAATTAATGTAGCTGTGGAAACAAATATATTCATGCAGTTCACTTCGTAGTAGAAAAAGTCAAGTTAAAACTATATATACACCAATGATCTATCTATTAAAAGTAACACCAATGAAATTAATTACAAATTCTTCAGTCAGTACAATCTTTAGAACTTGAACTTAATAAAAACTCTATTAATTGTACCTCAAAATTTATTTAACAAAATAGGTTAGTCATTTATCATTTTCCAATAGGGTATGAAAAAAATTAATATAATAATAATAAAAATAATAAAATAAGAAAAGAGGGTATGAAAAAAATTAATATAATTATACCCTTGTTACCAAATTAAACAACTTTTCCTAATATAAAAAGATGCATGAATTATTAATGAAGGATAATTTTAAAACTTGCAAAAATTGCTGAATTAATGTCGAAGTATGCTTATTATATATAAATATAAATATAGATATATAACTTGAATAAAAGTAATGAAAAAGGGGGGAGGGAGGAAAGTAAAAGGCTAAATAATAATGATTAAGGTCATCGAGTTTGCTTAACTAATAATTTAAGGACTCCACAGATATATATATATAGTTAGGGTCAGTTAAGAATGCACAAGATATGGTAGCTACCATCAAATTGGTCAAAAATTTTGGGCTCATTATGTATATTCTTCCCAGACTTGTCACCATCTATGGTGCTTCCAGAAATGATTTTAGTCAGCTAGCTAGGCCCTTATAACTTGGTGACAATTTAACTTATAATAAAAACTCAATTCAATGGCCACAAATCACTCATCAGTTAAAAGAGTAATGTTAAAAATATACTGGGTATTAATATTATTTTTTTATATTAAACTCAGTCTCTTTTAAATAATATACATATATTCTAAAAATATTCAAAAAAATGGGTCTAGCACCAACTTCACATCCAAAAAAATGGGCCACCAAGTGGAGTGCCAAAAGTCCCTTCCTCATGCCTCGTAAAGAATCAAAAGAATTTAATTGATAGTATTGAAATATTAGGGTTTAGGTTGATGCTCATGATTAGGACCTTATAGGAAGAGGGGTCAACTCCTATAGGGTAGGGGTGCCCTTAAATAGCCCCCATATATATCACACCTGGGTCTCATCATTCCAAGCAAACTTCTACCACTTCACCAACCGTACGGCCTCTCAAAAGGGTGCCATTAAAATCAATCAAATTAATCAAGAATCTCATTAAATTAACATCTTAAACTCAATATAATATACAACAAACCTTTCACATTTTCTATTCTAACAAACCACAAACTAGCTAGCTAGTATATATATATACCCTAAAAAACTCCAAGAGAATATGTGGAACTACGCATTTGGTTGTAATCATCTGATCATGTTTGAATTTTTATTTATTTTTTTAATCCTTAATCTAATATTTTAATTAGGACCCTTCAAAAATTGTGGGCTGGAATCCTTGAGCATGGGCATTGGGTAGGTCAAATTGGGTTATTTAAAATACTTAATTTGATTATATAAATCATTTATATAATTGGCGGCAAAAGCCTATTAACTCGAACCCTAATTAATTAATTAATTAATTGAGAAAGAATATATAGTTTAGAGATAAAGCATGTGTTGCTTAAAGCAAAAGAATATAGAGAAATAGTCAACAAAGATGATTAATTTCAATAGTTTAATTTTCATATCGTACTTTTAAGATTAGTTTTGTACTGTTAAGTGGTCCTTATAAACTTAATTTATCAATACAAGTCTTTTATTTTATAGATTTGATAATGCCATATTATAAGATTTTGGTTCTTTTGATGGCAAGAACATCATCTACGTCAACATATATATATACACACAAGATTGCGGCTATTAATTAACATCAGTTTCAAGTTTACATTGACTGATGACGATTAATTATATTCTTCCATCAAACAAAAAAAATAAATAAATAAATTTTGGGAATTATATATAATATCATTAATTTATTAATTTTCTAAAAGAATTTTTTTCATTGCATTTATTGGCGAAGTTGTTATGGAAAATGACAAGAGCATCATTAGGGGTAGAGATGTGTGGACCAAGAGATCTCATTACCATTAATACATCTGATGATATTCAATGATGCAAATAATATTGAGATTAGATGGCTTGCCTAAACCTAGGTAAGGTGTCATTTGATGGAATGTTGTCATATTTTAATCTTTTACCCGTTGGTGATTTAGATATTGGTTTTTTGTATTGAAAAATCTAAAAACATAAAAAACGTGTTTGGTTCAAATGATTCCGAAATCAATTTTCATACTTTTGTTAAGAAAATAGATTATTTTTAAAAAATGATAAAAAAATTATTTCTTAAATTTTCTATTTTTTTCATTATATTCTTATTTTCAGATTGTAAACCAAACGCATAAATTTCTATTTTTGAGTTCAACTCAATTTAACAAAGTCTAGCATCTCTCAAATACAAATGACTGATTATATGAATTCACTTTCGATACTCTGTTTTATCTATTATTTTTCATTATTCAAGCAACTTTCGGTTTTTTTTTTTTAAGATTCTTAATTAGAATAGGCTCCTTTCTCATTTATAATGCTATTACATACTTGCTTTTTACATATAGAAATCATCAGATACTAGCAAAACTTATAGATAATAAGACAATTACTTTAATAGTGAACTAAGTCTTCCCAGCTAGCATAATTTTAAGTTGTTTTTAATACTGAAAAGAATAAATTGATAAATTTTATCTTTTATTTAGTATTGAACTTTGAGGGGTGTTATTCAATACATATTTTTAGCACTCAATTTCATTTCACATGACCCTTTACATACATTAGTTGTTCTCGACTTATATATCAATACATGGTTTAAGGGTATCTAACATAAATTAATTATATGAGTGTGTGATGAAATCGTGTACACTTATGATTTTTCTTATACTTTTGCACAGTCTCCTAGTTTTTAGCTCTATAATCAATTCAAGTTTTTTTCTTTTCCACCTTTCCTTTTTTTTTAAACAATTAATTGTTTAATAATATTCTATTAAACAATGAAAGTCGTGTACAACATGTGCAAATATTGTATGTGTACTGAAATGTGTATGAATATATTTATGGCTACGTGTCTGAAACTTTCTATTATACCGTATGTACGTATATCATGAGTTATAAAATTTGAAAGAAAAATTAAATAGTGAGGTAGACTAGATTTCCACTTATCACAACATTATAGATTGAGGTACTAAATAATAATAAATTTGAAAGAAAAATTAAACTTGCATATACATTTATAATTGTGTACGTATATGATTAACAAGATGAAGGAACATAATTCAATGAGTCAATATATAAATAGTTAGAATACTACTAAAGTTAGGTAGCCCCGTGTTACTTGCAGAATGAGGTATAGGTTGTGATTGAATGACAAAGAGATCTCAGTTTCGAATTTGAGTTCGTACTCACGCTTATGTGCCCACTTTAAGAAGAGACTATCGAATGCCGCGTACTGTTTCTAACTCCAGAATAATCTCGTCCTCCACAAAAAGATTAACGGGGATACTAAAAGATAAAAGGTAAAAGACCAAAAAATAAAAATAAAATAAAATAAAATAGTTAGAATACTAAGGTGCATATATATGACCTATTATTATTTTGTTGTTGTTAGAACATATCAATAACCAACTTAAAACTTACAAAGAAGATTATACAAAACTTAACTCAACTCAACAAAACTCAACTAAATGGGGTTTAGTTAACAAGAATATACAATTAAAAAAAAAAGGGGGGGATTATACAAATTACTAAAGAGGGGAAAGATAATAAAATCCTTATTAAGCAAATTACTAAATTCAATGAACCAATCAAACAAGAAATTAAATACCAATGCACTAAATTCAATGCTAAAAACTATTTAATTTACTCATTATCTAAATAAAATCAATCAACCATAGAAATTTTCCCAAACCCGTTTGTAAAAAGTTAATAAAAAAAATCTTCCACAACTTGAGCATGCGGCAGCCATTTATAACTAGACACGATATAACCTCTTTCCCTTTCTTCTTAACATTTGTAATTTTTACAGTTTTACCTTTCTTTAAGCGCCGTAAAAAAAACACCCATCCAAAGAGCGCAGTAACTTGTAGTTACTTACCATCTGATATTCTAAAGAAAATACGCCTTCTTTCTTTTTTATCAACACACACTCACTTGATGACGCCATCTTCAATTGTTATGTGTGGGCCCTATCCCTCACACACCTCCTCACAAAGCAAAGACCAAAAGCTCTCTCTCGGTGTCTGTCTCTGTTCTCACTTCTCGCTTTCTCTGTTCTCGTAGAGAGAAGAATTGCGCTTTGCTTTACCTCTTCTCCCGTGTGAACACGATCTCAGAATCTTCAATTTCTTCTTCTCTCCTCCTCTTTACTGTCTTTTCTTTTGCATCTCTGGTTTCGTTTCCAAATCCAGATTTCTGATTATTCTCTTCTCTTCTCTTCTCTTTCAGATTAATTAACAACATATATCATATTATAACAAAAAACAAAAAGAAAAAAGAAGAATTCAAGATAATGGACATGAATCAAAGTAAGAAGAAGAAGAATTGCACAATTCGATTACCAGAAGAACAAAAACGGAACAATTTTTTTTTTAAAAAAGAAGGATTATTTATTCTCTGATGATGAACTGTAAGTAAGTAAACCCCCCAGAGCCAGTAATTTAAACAAGAAAAGTCAGATTTCTTCCTTTTTTTTTTTTTTTTTTGGATTTTTGTTCTTTTGTTTGAGATTTTTCGGAAACTACAGAAGGAAGCCATTAGCAATGGCGCGATTCGTCTCGAGATGAGTTGTTTCGTACACCGGAAGCTCTTCTCTGTACCGTTCGATCCCAATCGACTTTAGATTATCGAGCTCGAAAAGATCAGAGCTCGAGTAGCTAGCTGCATCGTCATCTTCTTCTTCGTCGTCTTCGTCATCGTCTTCGTATCGATAATCATCGTGATGATCTCGATCTCTCATGTCGATATCGCATTTGATCTCTCGATTATTGTTGCTTTCTCTGTAACCTTTGAGTAGATCTCTTGCTGCTTCTTCGATTCTTCTGTTTTTTTCCATGATATGGAATTTGAGTTCGTCGTTCAGCGACATGAACCTTGGTTGTTGTTCTTCTTCGTAAAGGTTTTTGTGTCCGCAAGGTCGAGAATCCTCGTCGACTATCACGCTGACAGGATAGAAACTGACTGATCTTTTGATGCCGTTGATCGGTTTTCCTCTAGATGAAGGAGTTTTGCTTAAGCATGATCTCGAAAACGACGAAGCCGAAGAACATGTTGATGCTTGCGCCGACTTGTATTTCCTCTCGGAACTTATCATATCTTCGTTACCATCTCGAACCGAAGTAGCCGTTGCTGTTGCTGTTGCTGTTGTTGTCCTTGTTGTCGTTGTTGTTGACATCTTCGCCTTTTTCGGATTTCCTGCAGTGAAGAGCGAGTTGAGGAAGCTAGCAAGACGACCTCCGGGAGAGATCGGTTGCTTAACCTTCTTCAAATCTCCGTAAATCTTCAGAGCTCGCGATTTCGTCTTGTGAAAACCTCCTCCTCCTCCTTCGTGCTTCTGCTTCTGCTGATGATGAGGATTAACAGAACTACTTCTATCACTTTGACGAATGTCATAAACATTTGATGATCTCCTCTGCTCAAACAGCAGAATCTTCGCGGAATTCTCCGTGCTGCTACCTGAAACACTGGTTCGAACAGGTTTCGGCCTCTGAGACGTAAAAGACGACGATCGCGATCGTGATCCGTAAACAGACTCGGCTTCCGACGACGAAAACCCACCTCCGGAACTCGAATCCGAAGAACTAGAAGTCGAATGGAAAACCATAGGAGAAGGATCGTTCAACAGTACTTTTCTGTCAAAATGAGGCACCGATGACTTCCGGCGAACAACGACCTTCTCGCTCACCTTCTTCTCCTCCATCATCCACTTGTCGATCATACAAGCTCGCCGCCTCAAACTCGCCATCTCATCGTTTACTTCCTTATTCACGCTGATTCCAGTATTACCACCACCGGTTTGCTTTTTCTTCATGGTTTCTCTGTAGAGAACCAACTGTTCTTCTTCTCCTTCGTCAATGGAGCGGTAAATGGCGTCGAGAAGAGTGGAAGAGAAGGAGGGATTCTTGATACTCCCGTGTCCGTGCCGAGATTTGTCTTCTCTCAGAGATTTCGCCCATTGATCCATCAGAAGATTTTATAGACAAAAGAAAGAGAAAGAGAGAGAGATCTGAGAATCTGCGGAAACAAACAAATAAGAAGCAAACAGAAGAGAACAGGGGGAACAATAGTTGTTGATTTGTTGTCTCCTTAGAAAGCGTCAAAAGCTGCAATTGAGATCAAACAAAGATCCACGAGAGAGCGACAGTGATGAAAGAAGAGAGAAACTGTTGAAGAAGGAGGAATTGTTACAGTGAATGCGTGAAG
Source organism: Paratinospora sagittata (assembly GCA_035771175.1). Lineage (NCBI taxonomy): Eukaryota > Viridiplantae > Streptophyta > Magnoliopsida > Ranunculales > Menispermaceae > Paratinospora > Paratinospora sagittata. The sequence continues at coordinate 2,925,273 of CM069604.1, read as the reverse complement.
AGAAGAAGGAGGAGGAAACATAAAAGAGACAGCGCAATCGATGGGTTCTGGAAGGCGTGTGTGGCTTTCTTTTTTTGGGTTCTTTCTTTCAAGGGTAAAAAATGTAAAATGAAGTTGGTTCCAAAGAGAGAGCGTAATGAAAGCCAAATGCCACGCTTGAGAGTTGAGGGCTAGCTAGAGCAAGAGAAAGAGAAGAGAAGAGACAGAGAAGAGAAAGAGAAGAGACACAGAACGAGAGAGTGTTTGAGTGTTGCGAGTCGCTCGCTTATTAAGGTCTCTCACACGCGCGTGGATGCTAACTTAGTCCTAGTTGGCATTAGTGCCAGGTTGGTGTCTCATGACGTGGTATATTAGTAGTTAGCTTTTTTGTCCTATTGCTTACCCAACCCCTCTTCTTCTTCTTCTTCTTCTTCTTCTTCTTCTTCTTAGCTTTTCTTCCTTTTATGAAAAATGGTGTCTGTTTTGAATTTAAATCAGCTAGTGTACTCTGTTCAGGAGCCGTTTTCTGGGGTTTTGCACAAAAGATCATGAATTATATTTGTCTACAGGGTAAAATCTTTTTTTTTTTTTACTTTAATTGTTGTAATTTTTTTATGATGGGTTGGAGCGTGATTATTCTTAGGATGCTAATTAATTTTTCTTTTTTATCATTTTTTTAGTGCCCATTTATCCATTGCTTTAGTTCAAAACTATAACCCAATAATTAATGAGTTTAATTTGTCTTGAAACATGGACTTGTGGGTACTCATCCAAATTTTTTTTTTATTTCTCACCAGAAGAGGGAATTATAATAATAATAAGGGGTTGGATTTATTAAATGAAAGGGGAAGTTAAGAAGGTTTCAAGATAGAACAATTAAACACACATACAGAGCACCCCCTCTCTCTCCCCAAATTGAGCTGTCACACTACTGTTTACATGTAACCAACCGGTTTGGTGATATGAACTTAGAAAAAAGATCAGAAACAGAAAGCCACCCCCATATAAAACAAAAGAGGAATCTTCTCTTAATTATCACACTCCTTTCCCTTTTTCTACAACTGAATTCAATTCCCTCTCTTCTCTTCCTATAAATTTTATTATTCTGGAGATTTGGTAAGTAAAGTAAACAAGGTTATTTAATTAGGGCAATTGTTCTTATTTTTTACTACTACTACTACTAATAATGATAATAATGTGCGTGTAAGTAGTGTAATTGTAGTAATATTCACGTGTCAGCGGAATCAGCGCTTATGATGAAGAGCAGTGGGAGAGATAGTGGTGGTGGGGACTGGGGTGGGGGGAAGAGCTAATAAGGTGAGACGACGCCAGCCAGCCAGCCAAGCAGCACACACACGAGGGGGTGGATTCTTAGTGGGCACCTTTTCCACACAAAAGCATGGATTTATTACCTCTTCCAACATACTCATCGTTTTTCTTACTCAAACTCAACTTAACAACCCCCCCCTATTTCACTTTAATATCTCCTCAATTATCATCCTTAACCCCCCCTTCTTTCATCCTCACCCTACACCTGTCCCCTCCCTCATTATTCAAGATCTTCACACAGAAAAGGATAATTTTATTTTATTTTTTTTAATAATAGGGTATTTGATCAGTTTACGTACACTTTAGACTAATTTTTCATGAAAAATATAATTTCACCTATAAAATTTGTCTTCGCAGCCTGTTAGGGTCGTTCTGGTTGGTAATTGGTAACGAAATTAAAAAAAAAATGAAAAAAAAAATCTAAAATCAAAGGGGGATGTGCAAAAGGGTAAAAGTGGGTAAAAGCAAACCCTTAGCATTGCAACAAGTAGAATATTACTACTACTATTGATAAGAATAATAATAATAATAATTAATAGGAAGAGTTTGGGAGGCCCATATCCATCACATTGTCTTAAAAGAACAAAAGGGGATAAAGATGAAATATTGTTTGTCTATCTGTATATTTTAGTTGAGAAAATCTTAAGAGTTCAATTGATTGAGATTGCCCACATAATCTCTCCTACTTTTTAGGCACTATTCACCATTAGTGAACTTTGAAAATGTAAGGATCAATATTTATGAATGAAAAAACAAAACTTATCTTCATTGGATTATTACTGTATTAATAATAACTTTTTTTGTTGTTGTTGAAGATTTGGTTCTTTAAAGTCAAGATTTTATCATTTCCATATTGATTTCCACCGTTTTCAGTCACTAAATGACAACCCTATGTAAGGAAGTTACAAAGATTTCATTTTTTTTTTCATTAAAAATGATTTAATAGGAAAAATATTTGGGTTGGTTAAAAACTAGACTGTTTTTTCACATCTAATCAGGCATGTGAATTGAGATTATGTTGCCTATTTATCCACTTCTTGATCATTATTAAATAACAGCATTATCTTGAATTTAATCTATTAGAAGAATGTGGAAATAAACTTAATTAAGCAAAGCCAGCAGCATTCATAATTACTTTCACAACAAAGCTTTCATGTTCCATCATCGTACCGCACTTTTAAAGAAGTAACACACCTATTCTTAATTCATTAATCCCTTCACCTTCTAAGGTGAGACACTGGTAACAGTTAAAATTTAAAACCTTTAGATACAAAGTCATTTCTTTAACAACCGCACTAACTCCATGTTAACATAAACAGAAAAGATATTAGAATTTAAGGTATCCCTTATTACCTTATATCTATATAGTTTGATTTATACTACAACTAGTTGGATCAATTAAGGTATCTTGAGATTTTTTTGGTTTTTTATGAAATCATTTCTTTCTTTTAATGCATTGATCAGTTGTGAGAAGTCGTGAATATTTTGAATATGTTCAAAGTGGCTAACCATAACATTATCAAAGGTGCATTTAATTAAGTAATTAATTAATACTTTCCCCGGCATGAAAGGTTTATTATTCATAGCTGTTTTTCCTGGTTCTCCGACAAGTTCTTAGTAGTACCAAATCATTAGTAGAATCTAAGGGAGTCAATTCGAACAATTTTTAAAAAAGAGCATGATAATGTATCAATATTATTATTGTACTTGTGACCAATGTCTTCATTGCTATTTTCAACCTTTTTTTTTTTTTTTTTTGTAATTATATTGTGCTCTTGTGACATATTTACATTATCTGTCCTAACTCAAAATATATACTTTCTTTTTTAAAAAGGAAAAAACTTTGAACCCTTGTGTCTTTCAAAGAGGCGTTGACCAAGTAATTTTAGGAAGAGAGGCAAGTAACCGAGAGGTTAAGAGTTCGAGCCTCAACTACTTGTGTCCCCTCTAAGATATGGGCCCAAATGAGAATTTTTCTCAGGGTTTTAGGAGTGCCCATTTGCTAGCTAAGGGCTTACATCCCTGAAATTAGTTAGGTGTGTATAAGCTGGCCGGATACCTAAGTTTCAAAAAAATAAAAAATAAAATAAAAATATTTCTCTCAAACTTAGCAACCGGCAATATATGTATATGCATGTATAATTGGAAAGAAAAGAACAAGCATTTAGTTAATAAAAATCATTTAGCTTAATATAGAACTCTTTCATAATATTGAATAATAAAGCATTCAATTAGAATCATCAAATTAATATATGATGAGAGTACGCCTTTTCAAGTTTTTTTAAGCTAATTAAATCAAAGGATATTCATTTCATACCAACCGAAAATATTGGCCAATTATAAATGGGAAGAATATGGCTAAAAACTTAACCAAAATATATCATAATATAAATGCATGACAGCTAAAAGTTACAAAGATCCAAAACTTTAGACTTCAAGATGGTATAGATATTCACAATTCAAGCAGCACTTGTTTCTCTGCCAAAAAAAATAAAAAAATATATTTTATTTTTTATTTTTTTAATTCACAAATCAAGCAGCACTCGTTTCTCAATATATATGTATATATATCAATATGATCAGTTTTTTTTTTTGAAAATGAAATAGAAGGAGATAAGTTAAAGAATAAAATAACTACTGAATTAGTCAATTTTTAACCTTAATTCTCAAAAGATGAGCATAAAAACTATTAACCTCAATTGCCAAGCTCTTGTTTTGCTTTTAATATATCGAGACAATTTAAGTCAACATTTTGTTATATGTATATATATATTTCTAATATGGCAGTGGCTACAAGCATAATTATCTTATTGAAATCTAAAGTTTACCTTAGTCAATGAAGTAGAATGATTAGATGTTAATCAAATGGAAGGCAAAAAGGTTGAAATCTTGGAACTTTTTTTTTTTTGGATGGGTGGCCTTGCTTTTGTCATAAAAATAAATACACATATATATATATATATGCTTACCAACTACCAATGTTGAGAGTATTTTTCAAACTAATTAACAGAACGAAAGCTTGCTAGAGAAATCTTTTGCTGTAAATCTGTCTATATCTCAATCTTTGGTATGCAAATATCTCATATATATATATTTACTACAAGAAATGTTGGGGATCCATCAAACTATTCGTTTATTTCTTTATTTATTTTGCATGAAACAGCAAACTAGCTATTGAAAAGTAGTTTGATACCAATAAATTAATTAATAGAATAAAATCTTTACAAAAACAAAAGAGTATTTTCTTTCTAAGTAATGTTAAATGTATGTTCGGTACCAACGTTATTTTTCAACGCTGACACCCAATCTCTCTTCGATATTAGGATGTTGCGAAATACATGCGTATCCCCAAAATATCCAAGGGTGTTAGGTACCAACGTCGAAAAATAGCGTTGACACTCAATGTACATAAAATATTTTTCTTTCTTCAATAAATTTGTACATAGCCTAATGCTTGTCAGTATCACAAGCTATAAAAGCTACGTATGAAATGTTAGGCATGTGAATACTGTTGTCATTGTTTGGCTACTTGTATTTATTAATATGTGAATATTGAAAAGATTAATACTTCATTTTTGGACAGCTTGATGGTCTAACATATGCTTGTCTCATTTTCTCAATCACCTAAATTATAGATGCTATATATATATAGGTGTATAGGTTATGATGTTTGATATGATTATGCAGTAAATTAATTGAAAGTTTGATTTATAAGATGCCAAAAATGAAGTCTTCAAGATTCCAATATTATTAGAAATGGTATGGCCTAACTTAATTTGGCATCAACTATAAATGTTACTTTTGTTTTTTTTTTTTTGGGTCTTTGAGTGGGAGATTAGTCAAATATATTATTCATTACCAATCAACTAAAAGACTCATACCTAAATATCAATCAATATTGAAAGGATGTTCTTGTCATCCTCTTGTGACATTGGTTTGCATCACATTGACCAATCACCATTATCATATGTATTGGTGCTGTAGTGGAATAGCAATTTATCTTGACCTTCATAACATGTCATCATTAATCTAATTCCATTTTTCTAATCGAACTCTACTTATTTTACAGTATAGTTTATATTTTGATATATCGATGTAATATACGGAGTAGAAGGTTTATATATCCATATATTGTTAATACTACTTCATATCATCACTAAGTATTTTTAATTGTTTGTTAATTAAAATTTTAAATTTTTAATTAGAAATAAAATGTCATAAAATATAACTAATATTATTAAAATTTTGACCAAAAATATTGTAATTTATCTTTAGACTTGAATAAACAAAAATTATGTTTAAAAGTAGAAAAGGGTAGAATGGTAAAAATTATCAGAATTTAAAAAAAAATTTTAAAAAAAAAACATAGACCATTTTAAATAAAATAAAAGATAGCCACAAAGTTTAATATGTAATCAATATGTAACAATAATAGCTAACCTATAATTGGGGTGGGGTGGCACTTGAATCAAAGCCCTTATGTTGCGACCGCCACATGCAAAGATGCTCAGGTGATATTAACTTAGATGTTATCATGTCTTTTTAGTGGTGTTTGTTTCAGATAGATTAGTCTTTGTAATAAATGTAAGCTGGCTCAAGACACCACCAGAATTACTAAATAAAAATAAAAGAAAGATATAGCCATAAAGTTAATTTAACACGCAAAACTGACTTTGACAGGAACAATTAACCATATGTAATTAATAACTATAATAATTAACCAACTTAAGAATAGTGTGATGATGGAGACTAGAGCCTTCCTCAAGAAATGGGAGGCATGAGTTCAGATTGATCCATATCCAACTAGCTCCCTCTAAAGTTTTTGTAGTGTGTGTTCATCATATCGATCTTCAATAAAATTAAAAAGAAAAAAAAAAAAGAAATTAAACATTTGCAATTCAACACTAGAAAAGAACTGATCCAGAAAGTACAAGAAGAAAAACAAGTATGGTAGCTGCTGCAATGTCCATTATTCTATTTTGAGGTGGAACGTCTTCAAGGCATGCATGGGTGAGATAGATAGTTTGGGAACCCTTAAACGGTTTAAAGTTTCCTTTCAATTTGCCAAACAACACGAAGTACCACACAACTGAACTGATCAGCGTATAGTGCCCTCCCTCCCAACACACTCGGAGGGAACAACACATGAGCATGCTCTCATGCTCTCTCCAATATTCACATGTGGGACCCTCCTCCCTGTCCTTCCCAGTACCCCCACCCACTAATATCCCCTCTACCTTAAAGCCAAGTGGACATGGCTGGCCCACACTCTTCAGCATTGTTGTTCAAAACACCACCCATAAAGTAATCATATATATACCACTCTCACTCTTAGCCGTTCGATCAGTTGACTCCACTTTTCCAACCCACCCATTGTTGACTAACCAAAAGGACAACAATTATTCATTCAAATGCTAGCCCCCACCTTTTGATTCATATACAATTTTCTATATTTTTTTAAGAACCTTTTTTATTTTTTATTTTTAATATTCAAAAACTAAAATAATTAACAAATATATTCAGTTGGTTCAATATTCAGTAAAATAGAAAAATAGGAACAAATTGAGATAATGAAAAATCATTTCACCTTTTTAGTTGGAACCTCTAGCGGTTCTAGAAAAAAAAAATAGCAAAAAAAAATGGTTCCTTATAGAGTAGAGACTAATTATAAAAAAAATTGAAAAATGTTAAAAATAATTTGTTTCCTTAATAAAACATTAAAATTTTATTTTCTAATTCAAGTTTTATTTTAGAATAACAATTCTATGCATTCGGATAGCAAATCAAATAAGCCTTATTTTCAAAATTTTCACTTTTCGAATTGTATTTTAATTTTTGAACCACAATTTATTTTTTCCCTTTTCCATGGTTGAAATTTCAGATTTGTTTTGGGAAAGAGAGAGATCATATATATATATATATATAAATATTCAAGTGAGAAAGATGAGTCAATAGAGTGGGAAGAGTATGTCACCCACCAACCATGCAACATGTTCTCTAGCACTCCGATACGTTACATTAGGCAGGTTATCTCAAGTTCTTATCTGTGTCGGTTAATGTAGCGGTCGTGATCATAAGTTCAGTTCTGTAGTAGTAGTAGTTGCAACCCAATCTCCATCACATATACTTAGTTAATGGAGATAGCTTGTGGTGTAGGCAATTGGGTAAATATGGTTGATTGGGACTGTTTGAATTGGGTCCTGTACTGTTGGAATTGGAATATTACTACTACTTAAAGAGCTTGGACGGCTAAGAAAAAATTGACAATAGATAGATGGTTTTGCTATCAGTATTTATATGCCCTCCACAAGGGTAGCCCCACAAGTTTCTATGTGTTGGATTGTGCCTTGTTTTGGGATTCAAAGGAGGGTCTACATGAAGATGATGAGTCGTCCCTCGAGATTTTCATTTACATGCAGGTCATTATGATTTATGGTCTTATAATTTGAGTTTTTTTTTTTTTGTGAGAGATGGGAAAAAGAAACTTATAAATCTACCATATTAATATTTAAAAGTTTGGACCTCCACCCACAAAAAAAAAAGAAATGAAAAAGAAATCTTTGCATTGATATTGGTATATGGATATATTCATTCTCTCAATAATTGTTTTTTTTTATTTTTTATAGCATCTTTCTTGTCTAGCTATATAAATACATATAAACAAGAACAACAATAAAAAGTATTACCTTCTCAATACAATGAATATGCGTAACCTGCAATGTTCTGATGTACAGATCAATAAAAGACACTCCATACGGATATATATATATATATATATATGCCATATTTTTTTTTTTATCAATGCTTTTACTATAGTACCACTCTTCAAAAATAAAATAAAATAATTGGCTCATGTACAAAAACAAAAATTAAAAGTTGATAATATATATACTCAATTAAGCCTTTTTTTTTTAAGTACATTAGAGTAATTTTATTTCCTCCACTTAGATCTATGATCAATGCTAAGTGAGTATTTAAATTACAAGTAATTAATTATATATTTTTTAATTATTTTTATTTTAAATCTTTTTTTTACGTACCTTATTATTATTTTATATTATTAACTGATCACTCTTCCTAACTACACATGTATCAATGCTTGTAACAATCTTCATTAATTGCATGTGTTCAAATCATTTAATCAATTTTCTCTACTTCTGTTCTTTCCTTATATAAATATTAAAATAGATTCAAATAAGAAGAAAAAGTTGTAGGTGCCAGTTATAAATAAATAAAGATAGGATTTTAATTATATGGCTGTGGTTTTATGGTAAGGAGATGGGTGACACCTGTAGCTAAGTGGTAGAGCTGTTGTTATAGAAGTGGGACTAGAAATTTGTAATAATTAAAGGGTTCACACGAAGGGCGTGAAGGCTTGACTTGAAATTTTAAGTCCCAGCAGTGGCACGTGAAGTCACACTTGTAAGACAAGTAAGCAGTGCTGTCTCAAGGGGCCACCAACCCACACATATACGAGCTAGACTAGACATGTTCACCTGAAACGTGCGGTGCTGTGAAGTCTTCTTGTCCATACATCCACCCTCTTTAATTAGTAACAACCTTCCCATTTCCTTGTACCTATTTAATCATATATATCTGAGAACTGAGTAGTGAACATCTCTTCAATGTTGCTTTTATTATATTTAACTAGTTCCACTGGTTCTTCCCCCAAGAGTTTCCAGACTGCACTACTTTCATCTTCAATATCCATCCTTAATTAATAACTATTTTGTTTTTTATTTCAAAAAATGAAAATAAATAAATAAATGATGATTTAGATTTTTTTTACAATTATATTGTTTATTTGAATTGAACAAAAATTTATGAAGGAGCATGGTGTTTCAAGATGAAGAGAACTCGCTTTATTGACATAATTTATGTTTATTATGTTGCGAGTGTTATGTTTCTTAACCATCGGGAGGATGATTGAGTGGTTGCACTGTGGGGTTGTTAAAGGGTAAAGTCTTAGAGTTCAACTCTCTCGACCTCAAGTCTTAAGCCACTGCTACATTTATTGGATGAAGGACTTGCCAAAACCTTTAGAGCGGATTAGTGGTAACATTTACTGGAGGAAGAACTTCTTCGCTCGAGGGCAGATTAGTGGGTGAATGTACCAAATTTACTGGATGAAGGTACTGGGTAAACCTCTAGGGCGGATTAGTGGGTAACATTCACTGGATGAAGGACGTTTTTTCAATTTGAAAAGTTTTTTTTTTCATTTTTTCATTATTGCAGGGTTCATTTTGCGTGACCGAACCAAATGTAATTTTTTTTTTTTTGAACTGTTCAATCGAAGATGACAGAACTTTAAACATTAATTCGATCGAAGATAAACGAACCTATCGCGATCAGTTTAGTATCGCAGGTCTGAATCAATCAAAATTCCTTCTCACTTATGATGATTTTCTCCTACTTTCGACAACGTTTTTCGTGAACAAAAATACCAAAATATTCTATTTCACGTAATCTAAATACAAAATATGATAATATATATATATATATATATATATAAAATAACAAATCTCGTATCGCTTTAGTAATTCCTTCACTAAAAAGAAAATTATAACAATGAAGTAAATAATTTTTATAGTGATTTACGATTTTGAGTGTTGAAAATTTAAAAAAAAATAAAAAAAGAGTTGAAAAAAATGTTTTGAAAAAATTGAAATATGAGACAAACTGAAAAGAGTATTTTAGGAAGTTTAATGAGAAAGGTGTTTTAAGAAGATTTAAGAAGTTTAATGGGGATATTTTGTGGTAGAAAGAAGATTTTTTTGGTAGTTTAAATAGCTGCCCCTAAAGATTTGATGAGACCATACCCATCTGATATTAGTATTGCGTGTTGAAATTTTACATATTCATACAAACTTTGGAATCATAATGAAGCGCCCGTTACATTTGCACATCACCATTCAACTCTTCCCACGACTGCTGTGATGGCTTCAATTGTTTATAATATCTTAATTTTTATTTATTTTTCTTTTCTTATTTTTTTCTTGGCTGGGAGGTGTTTAAATTATGGTTCCAGAAAACATGAACTATAAATTTTAAATTGCAGTGAAATCTATTTTATCCAAGACATTAATTGTGTCACGATATGTTGCTTCAATCTGTTTAAGCAAAACAACCTACGATCCAAAATGCTATTTAATTTTAGTTCTGACTCTTTTCATTAATCTTGTTCAATTGGCATCTCCGTCTATGAAGCAAACTACATCTTTTGTTTATATATTTTTGCCTTGGTACCAGCAGCAGTGAACACAAGTTTTCAACTGACTGACTGATTGACGAGTTGGAAACAAATGAAAATAACTTACAAACAGGGAATTGGAATAACTAGTGTCTATAAAACTACCCAAAGAGTAGCAAGTGATGCAAAAGGCACAGAAAGATTACCATGACCTGCAATGGTATATGATAAAAGTGGATGCAACATAAGGGTGGCAGTAGCTTCAATGGGAAGAAAGGAAGAAGAAAAGAGAGAATAGAGGATGATGATGATGATGATGGGGGGGCTTGTGTGAGTAAGTGAATGACTGACAGGTATGGCAGCTTTTGTTAAAGCATGGGCAGAGTGCAACACAACACAAACATTTGTGTCTGGTACAGGTGATCCCTAGGACTATGTAGTCTTAAAGAAAAAAGAGAGAGAGAGAGAGAGAGAGGACTGACTGAATACTGAAACATGAGAGATCTAGTGGGTTCAAAAAGCTAAAGTGTTTGGTTGGTGATCCCTAGGACTATATGACTATATGTGTGTATTAGGATGCCTTTATTTACCCAGTCAAGTTGAAGTTTGAACTTCCCATCACCTCTTTTCTTTCTCTCTCTACTCTCTCACTCACACTTCTTTCTCTTCTTTTCTACACTGACAACATGGCCCCCTCCCCAACAAGATCACATCCCACTGCCTCATTATCAGACTACCTTGCCTCCTCTTTCCTTTTGTACTTCTTGAATCTAGCATGCTTCACTCATCACGTGCATCTCATGCCCCCCACTCCCATCTCTCTCTCCCCTTAGATGAAAGATTTTTTTTTTCATTATTATTAACCTTATAGAATAATAATTCTATGTATGAGTTGGGGGGGAAGTTAAGGACCCACCTGTTTTGGCAACTGGGCCTGCAATGTTATGGGCATCTTGAGGAGGAAAATCTCAGTTCTAGCAAATGTGGTTCATCATGATTCCCATCACCACTTTGCATGTACTACTAATGCTACTATTAGTGTTTAATCAATCACATACCTCAAATGTGGCACCTTGCACTATGATGTGAGATTGTGGTGGTGGTCATGCTGAAATGAGCCCATCTCACTTGTTCAAGCTGGCGGATTAATTCTTGCTTTCAAGTGTTTCGGCCAGACTCCCCCATCCGACAAGGTTGCCTGCTTCTCACAATCAAAAAAGATTAGTTTTTCAGAAGGGGACCACGACTACCTGAACACCACAAGTAGAGTGTTACAGCAAGATTTGGGGATTGCTTGGCTTCATGATTTGACTCAACATCAATTGCTTCAGCTAAAACTTTAAATATCAAGCCATATATATAATATATACATGTATCATCAATCAAGCTGTTGAAGATACTTCCTGCTTATGCAGAATAAAGGACTTCAGATTTGTATCATACAAAAAAAAAATGATTCAATACCACAAGCCCCTGGTGATGATGTATTCTCACTGTCAATACACCATAAAACTTGGAGCAAATTAATCACGGCCCAAGTCTCCCAAGCCCACCATGAACATCACTCCTTCACCTACTCCTAACAAATGATAAGAACCATCTAGCTTTATTGATAGCCAAATCTCTTGGAGCAAAAAACATTTTCCACTTTCTTGACTTCCTTGGCATAATATGATTCTAGTGCTGGTTTTTCCTTGCCAAAATCTCACAACCAGCCTTCAAACACAATTCCTAATCAAAAGACATGGCCTTTGATGCTCTCCTGAGATTTGAAGACCTATCCATTCAAGCAGAACGCTTGAATTTACCTAAAGTATCCACTCATTCAGTTGTTGTCAAAGATTTCCACTGCCTACTCTTGGTAGTACTAGTAATCTACTCCATAGGCCTAGGCTTCAAGCTATTATTGTATAAGGATTTTTCTGTAAAAGTTTCATAATACCACAGAATATGTTGAGGTTGTAGATAATAGAAACAAATTCTGCAAGGTAATGATATAAAATGTACTAGTCACATTTCATATTTTCATTTTAAGAAAATCTTACAGTTCTCTTTATTCAACTTTATTATTCATTTTCATCCACCTGCCTTCACACCAAATCAACTTTCTCTTGGTTTCAGGAATTGGTTTGTCAAGTTGATTGTGAATTCAGCCTTTCAATATCAACCAACTGGTACAGATCCCCCCGCCTTTGCTTTTGTAAGGGAATATTTGTTCTGCAAGTTGAATTAAAACAAAAGTGTGAAGAAAGGAATTTAAGTTCTTCAATGTTTTTATTTATCTTGAATGCAAATGAATCAGAGATGAAAGCACAATGGAAACAGGAATATCATGAAAGTCAAAATGATATTCAAAATAAGAAAGCATGTTACCTTGGGAGCTCAATTTGTGAATAATCAATCTCTGCTATGATTATCGTCTCATCATGCTCTGTAGTTGCAAGAACTTCTCCAAACTGTCAGAATCATTCCATTAGTACAGATGATGGTGTTCGTGCATTTGAAAATTCAACTGTCAGTACTTAACAAAAGTTACAAAAATTCCACATAATTCTCTGAATGTTTATTGAATTTTATCAAATTTTCAATCATCGAGATCAAATTATGAATTAAATGTGCTAAAATCATTACAAAAATTCCATCGAATTTAAGTAAATATCGAAATAATTTGTAAAACTCCAAAAACCTTTAGTATTTTTTAATTTTCAAACAAAATGTAAAAATTTAAAAAAAAAATGCTACCTTCAACTTTTGTTAGAAATATTCTAAGGAATAAAAGTATATGAGATTGAAGTACCAATTCATATGTAATGCATAAAAACTAAAGAATCACTGAAGGAAGAAGCAAAAAAAGATTTACAAAAACTTTAATTTAAGACAAGAATGAACATGTAATTAATAAACTACATGTAGTTAATCCATTTATCTCTTATATATGTTAAGCATAAAAATCATAACATAGCTTGTTACTCGTGCAATATGCGTCTAATAATATAGAGATTATAAATCTTAATATAAATCATTATATTTAATAATTTAATGAGTTTTATGTATACAATTATGCAAGTTTCAGCACATCTAAATGAAGCAAAGACTATTAAAACATTTAAATAGAATTCTTTAGACTTCTATACAATGTCGAATTTTTACAAAAAACTTGATATTGAATTGGACTTCCCCAAATTAAATCTTAATTTTTAAAGGACCAAAGTTTAAGGCAAATGTACTGAGAATCTTTTAAGGGACCTTATGTCATGTTTCAGCCACTGGAAATTTGAGGGACCTTCACAAGCTCGTAAGATACTAGTCTTTGATTCAGAATGTACTTACTGGTCCAACAAGGGTAGAGTGACCCCAAGCTATATAACCGGCATTAACATCTCGAGCAGGTGAACAAGTTGCCACATACAACTGTGAACCAAATAGAAATCATATAAGTTGAACGAAAACGAACCTTTAAGATCGTTCATAATGCAAGGAAAAGCATATTGGTCATTCTACATAACCCCAAATGAATCTAAAGTCCCTCCAATAAAGTGTAAGCTTCTAAGGAAACATCATTAAACATTCATGATTAAAAAGAAGTTACCTGTCCAGTAAACGTTCAAGAAATTATGTATAATTTATTTCTAGAAAAGTTTGCCATTTCATGGGCAGAAGGTAACCAGACAGCCATTAAAATCAGAGCATAACTATCCCAAGGAGTTCATCACTCTGTATCATTCTTTCATAAATTACAAGCATGAATAATGGATTATAGCTTCTTTATGCTGTGGAAAGATTCAGAGAATGGTAAATGAGATGATCCAAGCTTATCCCATTAAACAGTCTAGGGATGATTCATTGCATGGTGTTGAGATGGAAAGAATTGACCTAGGACTGAAGGAAACAGAAAAATATGGAAGGGGGAGCTAACTTAGGAGGAGGGGATGAGCAATGATGTGGTGCCATTCTGGAATCTTGGGTTCATATAAAAGAGAGAGCTACATCAGAATGCATCAAAACCTCATTAATCAGTATGAATGTCAATCCTTAAAACTTGTTCAATTTTTCAAATGTTATGCTCCCTTTGGAGGCCTCTCCTGGCAGCGTCACTTCTTGATGCAAATGGATGCACCATAATAATCATCATCATATTATAATCATAATCATAACAAAGGAAGAAGAAGTATTTCTGTTTTTTATATTAAAAACATATAGATTCCGTGGGAAAGTGTTTAATTGAGTTGTTTTTAAAAAAATTCAAAAACAAGTACAAATTCTGAATCACAACTGAACCATCAGAAATCAAATCAGAAGTGTGCTCAACATATTTCCAGATATTCATTTTCTAAAAATTAAATAAATGATAACAGGCTGCCGTAAAAATGAAAGATCATTAGGCTTGTTTTCTGCTTGTAGGCTCTCTTTTTCAATAAATTTTAGTTTCTTCTCAAAAAAAAAAAAACAGAGAGAAATCATCACCATCCAGAGAAATGACAATCAGTTGCTAAGGCTGTAACAACCCTCATTTTTGTAAAATGGATTCCCAAATCGATGCAAGGCATTGACCTAAGTGTGAGTCATTGTATGGTGTTTTGCATGTGTGAATAGGTGTCGTAGGTGTGTAAGGCATGTAATTAGTTTGTGTCAATTAGTATTATTGGTGCTGGTATAGTTACCGGAAGCCAAATTTAACACTGGAGACCTTTGGAATCTTGATAAACCCCAATGGAAATACGATTTGAGACCATAGAATCGTAGAGGAATCAATTTTGGACGTTTCAATATCCAAAAATCATGATTTTTGGATATTGATTACTATTTTTAGGAATTGTTTGAATGGTTCCGGTGTATACATGAGCTTGGAAATTATTGAAATGATAGATGAAAGGTTTTAAATTGTCGTCTTTCATCATAAAATGATATTTGAAATGCTTCGAAGAAGTATTTAGAGACTTTCACCTGTGAACGAGACCAAAGGAAATTAGTTGGATATTTTTAGGCTTGCTTACGTACATGGTGGGATATATGGAATATAATTTGATAATTATGGATAAAGGAATTATGCAGGTGATATTAGGGAGTTGTGATACACTTAGTTGAGTGTGGAATTTAGCTTCTGGCGGTTGTTGTGACTAGAATTTCCGTTATACTGTTATTTATGTCATCCTATTATATTTGAATGCTTGTTCGTGCATGCTTATAAAAATAGCATGGTGTGATTTAAATGGAGAAAAAACCCTTTAACTCATGTGAGTTGATACTAAGCATGAATTAAAGGAGAGTTTTATAAATCTTTAGTTGGTTATATGGAGGGGGTATTATTTATTGTTTAGCAGGGTTACATAATTAGTATTGGGTTTATTCTCCGAAAGGAGCGGAGATAGACTTTTAACAACGTCATAGAGAACTCACGCTGGGGTATTAGGTGGACTCCATATTCATGACCACTGATGGAAGTTATTCCAGTTAATAATTTTGGGACAGGTGTTACCACGAGCTACATGCCTAATGTAAATTTTGGGACACTCGTCACATCACTGGAATAAAGGCAAATAAGGCGTGATTTTAAGTTGCATTGATTATATGATAACTTGAATTTGTTATATATTGTTTTATTTCAAATCAATGAGCATGCATGCATACATGGGATGTTAGCTGTATAAATGATGATATAATTATGTTCTATTCAGTGGGCACCGTTGACTCACCCCCTTTCACATTTTTCAGGTCTTTCAAGAGTGGATAAGGGCAAGGGTGTAGCCTATCAATGAGAACTAAAGCCTTACCAGGAGATCTATCTTTTGAAGTAGGTTGTTATATGATGTATATATTTATTTTGTTACTTTGGATTATGTAAATATATATATCACCCCACACTTGTAATATAAATGGTTGGATGATTTTGGCATGGAGATCATGTTAGATAGAGATAAAATTTGACATGGATGTTTATGATATGTGTTGATTTTGTGGTGTATATGGACTTGTGATAATAGCATTTTGTACATGGATTTTGTGGTGGATAATGGCATTGTGTAAAAATTGTATTGTTCATCAGGTTGAAGATGTGATAGATGACCTATTTATAGAGGAGACTCTGTCCGAGTCTGGTTGAGGCTTAACAGGGGTCTAGTTGTCCTATAGGTGACGGACGGGATGGTTAGGCTTCTGTGTCGGTCAGGATGCTCTTGTGGAGTATGAGAAGGGGGTCTTGACAAAGACCTATAAGCCCATTTGGTGGGAAAGGAGAAATATAAATCAAGCGGGTTTGGACATTATTAATAAAAAATAGGGAAATCTAAGGGAAATCTGAGGGAAATCTACAGGGAGAAACAGTCAATTTACCATTTATTGTGGGCAAAGGAAATATGAGGCAATAATTTTATTGAGGAATCCATTACCACATGAAACTCTAACCTTTAAGGGGGTTTTGACCAGGGTGGCAAAGTGTGCTCGAACTCGATTGCTTGATTTTGCCAAACTGATGTAAAAAGGGTTTGGACATTATTAATAAAAAATAGGACCAGGTTCGGGCAGCAATTTTAAAAATCCAGACAAAAAAACCCAGTTTATATAGGGATAAAATTGTCAAATATTCTTATCTTATCTAATACATTGCTAATCACGTCCATGTTTTAAAAATCGTTTGAGGATTAAGCCTCGAGGAGCACAAAAAAGGCCTCGAGGCTTAAGCCTCACTGTATTACGCCTCACATGTTGAGGCGTATGCCTTGAGGCTCAATGAGGCTTAAGCCTCATCAAATTTTCTATATTAAAATTCAACTTTTTTGAAAAAAAATTATATATATTATTATAACCAATCATTTTAGTAACTACTAGGAATTAATTTTCTTTCATTTGAGATAAACTAAAGCTCGTACTCTTAAATGGATCAAGTCCATCTTTGAATAGGCCCGCTTCTAATGATATATCTTTAAGTTTGTTAACAATAGTACAAATACTAACCTAACAATTTAAAACTTTTGACAAAGTATTCTAATTGCAATTTGTATAAACGAATGAATTAGGAGAAACGACAAAGACCAAATATTTTACAATGTATTTGTTAACGTTTTATTTGTTCATGCTTGAAGCTTAAAATTTGGAAAGCTTAGCATATGATTTGTTCTCATTTAGTTCTTAAATGTGTTAATGACAATTAAGATAAATAACATATTAAGAGAAATCGCTCAAGTATTCTACACATAAATAAAACTAATTTATAGTTTTTGTTATTTTAGTTGTTTCTTCTTCTATTATTCACACTTGTAATTTTTCAGATTTTTTTAAAAGTTTTTATTAGTTGTTTTATGCATTTTTTTAAAAAATATGAGGCTTACGCCTCATAACACCTTGAGACTTATGCTTGCCTCATAAAGGCAAACCGCCTCGATTACACCTCACGCTTTTTTAAACCTTGATCATGTCATAAAATTATTTTCTTTTGCTAGGTTCCTATTATGAGTTTTTTAAAATATGAATATGATTTTTTTTTTTTAAGAAGATACAATGTTAGTACTTAGTTGTATAACCAACTCCATCACCAGACCGCACTCTTGGGTAGGAATCAGGCCTATTCCTAATCCATTGATCCCACTCACCCCCCTAGGGTGAGGCAGTGGCAAGAGTTAAACTTAGAACCTTTAAATTCCAAAGCCACCTCTTTACCAATTGCACCAACTCCATGTTGTCAAATATTGTCATAAATTTTATATATTATCATTAAAATTTTATATTTATAAATACTAATTAATAGTAATTATAAATTTATAATATAAGTTTTTAAAATTTGGCCAAAACTGGGAACCAGGTTTTAAATAGAGTTGGGTTTGGGCAAAGAAATGTTTCCTGAATTTAAAACCAAGCCAAGTTCGGGCACACCATATCTGTGTTAAGATGAGGCGTTGCTTGAACCCAGTTTTTTGCCACCCTAAGTTTTGACAATTTAAATGCTCAGGAAGGGGTACGAACTCTAAAAGAATTTTTTTTAAAAAAATATGCATTTTTCAATGGTCTTCAAATCTCCCAAGAACTCTCATTCTTCAAGTGTCTCTCACCTTCCTGTTATGCCAGTTACCTGTAGCTAGAAAATGACAAGATGCATGTACTCGAAACTACAAACATTAAACCACAATGCTCTTCCCCTCCTGAATCCACAACCACTTCCCAAGAGGGCTTCAATTATCAATGAATTTTAATTACAACCTATTCAAAATCCTTTGGGAAGAAGCATCCTATCCCAACTAACCCAATAAAACCTATAGTTGCTGCCCCATCAAGAGCTACATACGTAGTTAAAGGGTATATTAGAGAAAGTGGTCATGACAAGCACTAGCCAATCATCTTTGATAGCAGTTCCTTATCACCCAAGAAGGCATCTGTTTTTGCTTTTCAAATACTGCATCCCTAGTGAAATCCAACCTAAAAACTATAAGCAAAAGAAAAATGGTGATGGCTCCATTCCATTAGTCACTGAATGTTATAAAAAATTAAACGGGCAAATCAAGTCAACTGAACAAGTGGCTCAATCATGAAGGGATCAATGTTCTGGTTTTAAATATGTTTCACTGTCAAATTACATATACATGTAGCCCAATATGTGCTTGCTAAATATAGAGAAAGAACAAACATAATTAGCAACATACCTGATTGTCAACGGCCCTGGCCAAAGAAAAACAAAATAAAAAAGTTAAAAAAAGGACCAATATCAATGAGATTTTAAGCATCAGAATCATTAATAGTTAAGAAAGTAACCAATTACATAGATTACAGGTTATCAATAATTTAAGATATTTATCTAAGATTCTAAGGAAAGGATGTATTTCTTATTCATATTATCTCTGCATTATGATTGCAACCAAAAGAGTTGGTAGCTGGAACTAGTGGGTTTGTAAATAGAACAGCCATTTTATTGAATTGCACATTTCCCTTAGAGATTGAATTAAATTCAAATTAAAAAATTAAAAATGATGATAAATGCATTCATAAATGAGTAGAATAGTCTTAAACTGAACCCACTGACTAGACATATAGCATAAACCAAACACCCTAAAGGAAAAGGAGTATAGATATGAGAACTGCATACACTCATGCAGAAAACCTGGCACAAATACTAACTACAATTTTCTAAGTGACCCTGCATGCGTGCTTGCAATTCACCTTGCTGTTATACAATATGATTTTCCAATATTATCTGAAAAAATATGAATTTTTCTATGATTAAGTGTTTGAGGTTTGATGCCATGGTAACCATGCCACATTATTTTCTCAGCAGTAGTTGAAATATTCATGAATTTCCACACAAATATGACAATTCAAAATTTCTTGTTTGAGAACAGTAAATATTGGTAACGTCAAGTCACTTACCTTGCCTTCTGTAGTAACTCCCAGTGCAAGGGACCTGTGGTCATGTTAAATGCCGCAGGGTATAATAGCAAATGAGCACCTGATGTCCAAAGTTTAAATGTCATACTGCCAGTGATTACTAATATTTAAATATGAGAATTGATGCAAAATAGCATAACACAAAAAAAAAAAAAAAAAAGAAATAGAAAAGAAAAGCATAAGACGAAATTACAGTTAGACAAGATAGTCATCCAATTCTTCCTTTTACCTCCAAAATGGTATAGTCAAATGAAGTATTAAGACTAGAAAGGAGATGAAAATATAGCTAGCATACCAGACCAGCCAAGTATTTAAGGTAAAACAGCAGAATACCATGACATCAGCAATCTACCAGTAAAAGATTAAAGAATGATATAATCAAATAATAAGAATTATATTCAGTCATATTGAAGGAAAATCGCCAAATTTTGTCATCGAGTAGAACCCAAGAAAAAAAAGAGAACAAAGGTCAACTGTCAAGGTATTGAAATCCAATATTGTATTAATATTAGCCACTAAAAAAAGTGATGTTTAAATTTTTTATCAACATGGTTTCAACTTTATCTTTGTCTTTATGTTTAGCATCTGATACAATAAAAGAAGGATTATTATTAAGGCTTCCACTGTTATAGAACTATGACTCTGGAAAAGATGCTTAAATTTCTTAACAAGATCTGACATAATAAAATTACTTAATTTAATTCAAACAATTTAAAACAAAGACTGATAATTCAAGCAAACATATGGCCAGATCAGGCCAGATCGAATTGAACTGATGTGCAACCGCAGCCCAATCTAATTTAGACGGGTATCATGTTTAGTCACCGGCTTAATAAGCATGAATGAACAAAACCAACCGAAATCAATCAGTTTTAGACGGTTCTACCAGATGAATCCATTTTTCAAATTCTTTAATCAGTCTTAGATACACTGTCTACTCCTTCACATTCTGAATCTGAAACTTACATGTACTTAGCACACCCACACACTAATAGGCAGCACAACAAGCTCCATTTTACAACAACTACTCATATGCAAATAGAATACCCCAATTCCAACAAGAATAAGATGTTTATTCTTGGCTCATCATGTCATTCACCTAATCTGCCAAGCCCTTTTCTCACCCAACCCTATCCTAGTAATTTCATGAGAAAGTTCATGGAATAATTTTATTACTTCCAGTCTCAACTACTAGTACCCATTTTCCCAACAAATTTCATATTTTGTCCTCCATCAAAAATCTCCTCGAGGGTTTCAACCAGCTTTTACAGTCAGCTCAGAACTCCATTCCTGCCATCGTACATCACCCAATGCTTTTAAGGCATTTTTTTTTGTAATGAAACAATGTTTTTAAGGCATCAAGACAATACCTAGGCCATTGTCTCCATCTAGGCAAGGCGGTACCTAGGAATCGCCTAGGCAAGGCCTAGACATTAAAAATAATATTTATTGACAACTCCCTAAATAAATAATTAACAAGTTTTACATTACAAACTCTGTACATAAAATCACACACATATTCCATAATATAGAAGTCAAATCTTGCGTAAAAAAGATTAACCATATTTTACACTGCTTAATTTTTTTATCCACAATTAAAAACCAAAAAAACATACTAACAAATAAAAAAAGTTGGTATATAATGAAAGCATAATGATTTAAAGAGTTATGTTTGATGTGATACTTATGTATAACAAACTGAAAAATATTTACAACAATATAACAAAAATAAAATAAAAAATCAAAACTAGAAAATTAAAATATATATAACTTTCAAAATGGAAATATAATATTTGAGCTATACAATCATATTGTAACATTATAAAGACAAAGAATCTAACGCTTTATATATTTACAACAGCCCCCTCATACTTTTAAAAAATTTCAAAGAGCCCCATGGTCTGCTTTAAGTATGGCCTAGGCAATTAGTTCTAAATGGCCTAGACAATGGACTAGTGGAGGCCTAGGCATGGCTTTTGAAATCACTGACATCAGCAACTTCAAACCTCCCACTTTCCATCAAGCCAAAGAGCACAACAATTGGTGAGTTTTTTCAAGTGTTGTATGCTACTCCCATGGCCAAAGATATGCTTCGAACATACAATCTGGCATATGTATGCAGCAATACACAAGAATATGTACACTCTATGAATAACTATCCAATAGTTAAAATTTCTTACAAATGCTAGAAAGTATTTTATCTCTACAATGTTCTGAAATCTAAAGCAGCCAATTAGCCAAAGAATACCATAGAAACATATTAATGCTTCATGAAGGGTAAATCATTTCAACACAAACAATGCCTACCAATTTAGTCTTACATATTTTAATAATAGAAATATTAAATGACTGTTGAGTCCTTTACTGTTACAGATAAAACCAATGCAAACACAAACAGGAACAAGATAATTACCATAGAAAACATGTATATGTTGAAGTACAGCTTAATTATAGAAAACCGATGTAAGAAACAGATAGACCTCTTGCTGCATAGAGCATTGCCAGTTCCTGAAACCTCAAGTCATAACAAATACCAATTCCAATGCGCCCTACATCTGCATAGATGATGTGCCGGGTCATTTTCAACACAAGGCAAAGAGTTACAAGTACAAAACATGAATGAGCAAAAAATTGTGATTTCTACTCCAAAGGAAACCAGTATTGTAATTCTATTTTTGCAATTTAACAGAACAGAGAAATTAAGGAGAACACTATTGGACATAGGTACTGACATTTACTAATCAAGTAAAATGTTTTTACAAGCTAATGATAAGATTACACAGCTTGGAATAGCAAACAGTTAGTCAAGTATCATCTTATAGGATACTGCAGCAGAATATGTTGATATAGAGGATAAAGAGACAATAAAATTTGGCATTAAAAAAAAAATAAAGGAAATCTAGTAGTGTAAAATAGGATAATAAAATATAAGAATTCAATAAAGATGGAGGCTACAAATTCAATGAATGAGCAAAATCGATTAGGACAGCCATTACAGCCCTGATGCCAAATAAATATGGTCATAGAACCACTAGTTTCACTACCAATCAGTTGCACATGCTATTGTTCCTGCACATTTCCTTAATGAGCCTTGAGATACATAGTGGATATTTTTGCTCCATGTAGTAAGCGAACATTTTCAAAGAGGCAAGCCAGTTCCACACAGTTAATCAATCAATTAAGCAAGAATAACAACTTCAGTCAATTAATCAAAATTCAACTTTCTATCAAAAGATTTCTATGTGCGACGGAAAGGATGCTAATCAAAAATTGGCTTATAGAAATAGTATAAAGATGCCAAAAATACAACACATAAGCATCTGATGATGGGACTCATCAAATGACAAGAAGAAATTGACAAATGTGGAAATCATCAAATAGACGAGCGACATAAATACAATACAAATGCAAGCTTCCAAACCTGTGTCCACAACTGTAGGTTTCTCCCCAGCTGTGAGAGCTTTTGATTCCATAAAGGTAACTTTCCCCGGAATATTAATGTCAAAAAGATGTATCTGTGAGCAATTTTTGAAATATTAAGATTTTGGTGAAACAAAATCATTGAGATAATGTTAACATGTATTATGTCAATAAAACAATTTTTGTAAGGTTGCTAACTGCTATGCATGTCTAAATGTCATGCATAGAAATTCAAGTTGTAGCATTGTCAAAAAAAATAACAGATGATCTTTTCTTAACCTTCTCCAGAAAAACAAAGCTCACACACTTGCACACACCTTTCTGTGTTTTGCCCTCAGTTTTCCATCTTTTCCAAATACACAGCATGTATTGTACACACGATCACCACAACGCTCAGGTATAGAGCCACCAACAATGGTAATCTGTAGTCTATGAGCAGCTTCAGACAGCATTGCAGTAGATGGAGATGCGTCACCACCAGCATCAATATCTTCTGCATATACTGGGAAGCTATCATTTGAATATGGACCATTCCATATTTCCTGAAATGATAGAAATTTACGACATCATTGTCATTTCAAAATATAACGTCAGAATTTTTGTTGTCTAACAAAGACAAAATTGAAGGCAGAAATGTATAGCACGCAACGCAATGCGACAACCACTAAGAAGATACTAAAAAATTAACAATCATTGAAGATCATACTGTTCCTAATAAGGCCTGGGAATATAGACTTTCTTTTGAAAAAATTAAAGGGAACTAATCATTCCCCAGAGATCTTTCATGGTGTGAACCTGACAACATGTAGAATATGTCTTATCATGGAGCACTGTTGAATTATTGACTATATAAGGGAAGTTCTCCAATTTCATGGTACTTCTATGTATTTTGGAAAGTAATCAACACTATGAGAGGCTCAACACACACTCATACTTTCTCCAGTCTTCACCAATCTTCCTCTTCTTCCCATCATCTATACCCAAACCCTAAAGCTACAAGTTTGAACTTGTACCTGGTATCAGAAATTTTGGGATTCACTGAACTCCTTGACACATATTGAATAAATATGTATAAGACAATGCAATGCTGATGTTACCAAACCTGTTGGCTGATGTCAGCAGTTTGAAAGGACAGCGTCCAAATTTTCATGGATTGGTGCAGAATGATTGGAGAATTATGGCGACAGTTCCTGAGCTTTTTGTATATGCTTAAACTGTATGTATTCTTTTTCTTTCTTTTTTTTCTTTTTTTGAAAAATCATAAGACTTCAAGATTTTACAAATCTATTTGGTTAAAGCTTGTGGGATTTCTTTTTTGGAAACGTAAGGGGCGCTGTTTTAAATAATGATCTTGTAGCTTGAATGTTGTGGAATGTTTTACTCCTATATTGTTCATTTGGCTCTGCTTCCTTTCTAACCAATACTTCATCAGTATTAAGTTTAAGGAGGAGCGATCACTTTTTAGCTAAAGGTTTCATTTCATGTCAACAAATATAACAAAAAATATTATGTACTTAGTTGCTAATTGGATGTCCTCAAGTTCAGAGTGAGTTGATTGGTAATTTGGTATCCTAATGGAGTGGCTACTTTTTCTGCTAAAGTTATAATTTTATGTCATCCACGAACACTTTACAGTGTTTTGGTGAGATGGAGTCCTTGATACCAGGTTCAAGAAAATTCCTTGAGGTACAACCCTAAAATTGCAAATGTACAAGTAAGACTCAAGGTCAGAGTTCCACACCGCTTGACACCATTTTTTTTTGGGCCGTGCAGGCTTGCAACTTTAAGGCGATGGAAGAAAGTTCACCACAAAACAATGTCATGAAAAAGTAAATTAAAAAAAATAAATGTTTTCTGAGTTCTTTATAAATCTGACAATTCTGTGAGTGATGTTGGTTGTCAACAAGGTTTAAATGTTTTGTTTTAGTTGGGACATTAGTCACAGTGAAAGGAGAAGCATTTTGTGGAAGAACATAGAGTTCTGAAAAAGTTATACAAATATTAGAGATGAGTAGAAAAGCTATAATTATAATGTAAAACTTCAAGATAGTATAGAATAAGCGTGCATACTCACCTCAAAAGTATTAGATAAAAACAGTCAGTCATACCACAAAGTGGATCACAAGTGCTCATAATTATCAAAATCTTGAATCATAATTGCATTTAAAAGTTTGTTGAAAAGAATCAAGATTCAAATCAATGAATTACAAGATTCGTATAATTAAATGCATCTCCTTCTTAAAGAGGTTATCCTTACAAAAGCTAAAGCAATTCTATAATTTGTAATCTAATCAAATTATTGTTTTCAAATTAGCACTGAAAATGAATAGTTAATAAATTTTCATTTCCCGTGCCACCTTTCTGTAGACTAAATTTGTTGGGATAACTGATTCTTGAAAAAGAAATTGTTGAAGTGCCCATTCTCACTAAAATTTTATCTAGGGTAAAAACAAAAAGTTGTGCCTAAAACTATGATGCTAGTAATTTATAATACAATATATATATATATATATTTTTATAATTCATATGAATTGCAAAAATAATAAGACTTGAATAATCAATCATAAGAATAAAATTATACTATTTTCTATGATTCGCTGTTAGATACAAAAGCATTGGAGTAATGTAAACAAATTAAATCCCCTTAAATCAAATCATGCATTAGAAAATTCATAGATTTAAATCGGGATACCTGCAACCATACATATGCTATTGCACAAGTTTAAAACACTCAAAATGTACTCAACTCAACAAAGCCTTTTTTTCAACTACATGAGGTTGACTACATAAATCTATTTTCTCCACTCTACTCTATCAAAGGGAAAACACTAAAAATATAGATAAAAAAGCTTCATACAACATCTATATTTAAGGAGTTATCCAAAAAAAATTTAACAAGAAACAAAAACTGAGTATATTGATTAAAGAATATAATTTACATACAACCTAAAGCACTGCTGGGACGAGCTGTCACCAGTAGATATATTATATACATTCCAAAATAGAACTCCATCCCAAGAGCCGTTCACCCAACCCATATCCTCTAGCTAACTTACTAGTGGAAACCCACAGAGAGGCCAGGTAGAAAGAACTCTCCCAGAATCTCACCCATTCTTTTTCTTTACCCTCAAATAATCAGGAGTTCCTCTCCTTCCAAACAAACCATACCACTGCAAACACAATCACCCTCCAATAACCTCGAACTCTTATGTGGAGAATATCCTCCTCTAGAAAGGCCCATAGGTCCAATCTATGTGGGAGTGATTGCCACTGCAATAGAGCTCTCCATTTTCCCCATATATTCTTAGTAAGTTATCCAACTGACAGACAAGAAGCGAAAACAATCATCTTCTCCACCTCAAAAGGCCAAAACGATCATTAGTCTATTCATACTTGTGTGGTGATAGTGTTTCTTTTGATTAAATTCATTATTCAAGTAGATATAGTATTACTTGTGATTAAAAAGAAAAGTAGATATAGTATTATTAAAGGACCATGTTTCATACTTGCAACCATGTTTTTTTAATTGCATATGTTGGCTTTGCACATCCTTTGCCAAGTCTAGCATCTCTAACAAAAATGGGCACGTAGCATCTATAGGCACACGGTAGTGGATTATTCATTCACAGTACCACATAAGACACCAATCAATGTTTATTGAAACATTCAAATATTTTTAATATTTTGTTAAATTTTGAAAAATGAAATTTTCACTTTATATTTGCATCAGTTCTACTGGAATAATTTAAATGATATATGTGTGGGTGTATATATATATACACAAGTATAGATATAGATATTGAAATGGGCTGACTTCCCTCTAAAGTCGTGAACTTCACAGATGTCGAGTAAACATCAGTTATTGATATGTATTGAAAATTGAAACCACAAAGTTTTCTTTATTTTTAAACTTTTGTTGCCCACATGCATCTTTAGGTCCCATATCCCAATCTTTCAAGGTGACACCACTTTAGTTAATTGCTAATCTATAGAAAAGAATGTTTACAATCCATGATTCATACAATTTACGTCTCCCTGATACACTTTTCCCACCTGAGATTTTCAGTGTTTTTCTAAAAAAAAAAAAAAACAAACAAACAAATAAGAAACCTCTTTCCTTTTTTGTAAGGGATTTTAACTTTCAAAAGATTTTTGACACCTCGATTCATAATACTTTCATAAAGGTTACCATAGCTACACTACTCCATGAATCTAAGCAGCCAGAAAATGTAAAATAAATTAAGCAATCAAACGAATGACAAGATAAATCCAGTTAGCGCCCCCCTGCATTTTTCACTTACAGGTAACACAACAAGTTGAGCACCCTTTCCAGCAGCCTCCTCAATTGCTTTGCGTGCATGAGCAATGTTTCTCTCCTTGTCTGCCGTCACGAATAATTGGCAAAGAGCAATCTTGAACTGAAATACAGCCAAAAATAAATAAATAATAAAAATTAAGTACCTTAGCCTTCATATACAAGCAGAACCTTCATTCTTAAGGCCAAGAATGAAAGTCATTCCATCATTTCCACTCTCCATGTGACAAAAAACATTATTTAATATATGAAAACCTCAGTTATCAACTTATACGACCCAATTCTAAACAAATTTCAAAAATATACCCTCCAAATAAATAAATAAATAAATAAACTCTCGCTTTATTGCTTGAATAAAGAAGAAGCTCGATAAATACTAACTTAAACCAATCTCGAAAAGACGCATATCAATCTAAAATCCTTCCCGAAGCAGCAAATTAACGAGCAATTCAATGACACAAACAACAACAAACGCAGGAAGAGCATGGCGATTCAAATTGAAGAACGCGGGAAAATTTTACCTTGGTTACAGGAGGTGTGGGCAAGGGAAGCGCAGGAGGAACCCTAGAATTCTGAGGCTGGAAAGACGAGGCGGCCATTGCAGCAGAGACCGAGTGGATCGTCTTCTTCGACGACGGCTTATTAATCAAATTAGGGTTTCGGGAACTCAACACAGAAGAAGAAGAAGAATGGTTAAATAGATGATGTTGTGAGAGTACAACTGGGGAAGTTAATGCGAGATGATGCTGGTTCGAAGCTATGGAGGAGAAGTGAGTCAGATTCGCCCCCGAATGAAAATGGAAGGAAGCGGAAGAGAGTATGCAGCTCAGTCCCGCTTTCATTCTCCGCGCGTCGCACCCCCGCATTTTGCATTTTGTGGGTCCGACTATAACACAAAGCAACCGCTGCCTGAACTTAGTTTCACTGGGGTCAAAGAGTACTTGTGTTTACAGTGAAAATTATTATCTCTACTAAGAGGGGTTCTGTATAAAAGTTAGAGGGGAATTGATTATTAAAGGCGCCCTCATTCCACTTTAAATGAAATTAATCTCATACCCGAGTGCGAATGCAAAGACCTCGTAAAAATTGAAAAAAAACGTTTATCTCCCTAGGGCAAAAGTTTAATAAAGTGTTAGTTCTTCAGTTTGCTTTTTCTTTAATAGCCTATCTGCACCTTGTCTTGCATGGTCATGTGCTCTCCTTCGATTTGGGACTTAAAAAAAAAGATTTTGTTAAAATTTTAAATTCAATCTAAGCACTTGAAATATTGGACCTTATTCTAAAAAAAAAAAGTAATATAATTAAAAACATACCAGTTAATTGGATTAGCAATCATTTTCAAAATATAACTTTAGCTGCATAAAGCTAAAAAATATGCGTGACGGTTCAATTTAGATCAGTTTTTTTTATTAAACTGTAACATACTAACATATGTATTATAGATTTTATTTTAACTTTTTTGGACATTAGTTTATACTAAATCTTTTAGATATTAACACATCTAATTATAATTTTTTCTATCTTTCACTAATTTTTAACTAAATTATTATCTTAATCTTGAGTTAAATTAAAAATATTAAATTATTATCTTATCTTAATCTTGAGTTGTTGGATTATCTTGAATCACATGTTGATACGTGATTCGAGATAATTCGACAACTTTTAGGACAATGTCCACAAAGTTTGTTTGTGAATTTGTGTTTCTAAAATATTTTCTTATTTTTTTAATTATTTATGTTTGCGTAGTCATCTTCAATCTATTGAATTATAACAAAAAAAAATGTAGAATTTAATTTTTTTCAATAATAATATACTAACACATAATTATAATTTTTGTTTAGAAATTCTTAGATACTAGCCTTTACATAAATTACATCTATTAATAATAAAAAATTCAAGTGCTATTGTTAAAAATAAAAAATAAAAAAGCAGAAAAAAATATATAAATAAATAAATAAATAAAAAGACTACGCGCTCTGCATCAGTGGTCACTCCTCTTTTGCCATCAAGATGATGCATCCTACATGGCGTTCGGCTGCCCAGAGAGAGCCTCAAAAAATCTTTCATACTCGGGACCATACAATCAGCGTTCCGACAAAACCCTTCGCAAACCCAAAGCAACGTTTGAAAGAACCCGCGAATCCTGTAACGGTAAAAAACTACCTTCTTAACTACTTTTTCTTCTTCTTCTTCTTTTATCATATTTTCTTCTCCGTCGAGACGAGAGAGGCATCAGAAGAGAGTAATCTTGCGTGCAATCTCAAGCACCAACACCGGTGCTTGGGCTCGCTCGCAATCAATAAATTTACTCTTGGGTCTCTCTATCCATATTCTTCTTCTTCTTCTTCTTCTTCTTCTTTCTTCTTTGCGAGTGTTTGGTTTTGTTGTTCACACACCAAGCACTTGCATCGATCATCATTAATGGTAATTCCACTCATGCCGCCACCGCCACTGCAAGAGCAAGAGCAAGAACAAAACGAGAAGAAACAATCGAAGATGATTTCATCACCACCCTCTTCTTCTTCTTTTTCTTCTTCCATGGCAGCAAATGATCTCGCAGTAACCACCACCACAACAGACCACCCAGTACTACTACTTGATCATGAAACCCAATCTCTGGATGAACTCTTAACATTTTGGATTGAAAATGATGATTATGATCATGATAATTACTTACAGAATCTTGATTTCCACACAGCCACCCAATTTCAAGAACTAAAAGATCAAGTTATTAATGATGCTCAATCTGAACCATCTGTTCTTGAACCGATACTCGAATCGGAGTTCGTTAATGAGATCATTGCGAGCCCTTCTGATCCGAATAACGATACTAATTTAATGATGAATCCTAACGGTGGTAGTTACCCTGTTACTACTACTGGAGACCGATGTCATGGAAATTCTTCTCTTCCAGTGCTGAATGTTGTTAATAACAATGATTTTCGAAACCGATTAATTAGCCAAGAAGAAGAAGTAAGAAATGCTGAGAATTTCAGTAATTCAAGGAATTATGAGAGTAGTGTCCAGCCAATTAATGTTTGGCCACCCTTACCGCCGGGTTCTTCATTGATCAATTGCATTTGTTGCCAAGTACTTAGGGATATACTTCATTCCAATGGTATACTTAGGGAAATAAATGAACCATCAGCACAATATATGTATAGAATGATTTCAATTATGAGTGTCTCGACATTGACGTGTTGTTGTGTTAATTTTGTTGTTCGCAGGCATTTATACTACAAAGCTTGAGATTCATGGCAAAATTGGATTAATCTGTCATGCCATTCTTGAGATCAGAGACGAAGTAAATGGGTCCATAGATCGCCAAATGATCGAGTAAGAGTAGAAGCTAATTAATACTCTCATGGATGACTTATATCTATACTATATATATATATATATATACCTTTTACGTCAAGAAACTTATTTATTATTTATATTCTTCTTAACTGCAAGAATGGTGTTACAGCTTTAGCACACAAAGCATAGAGGAAGTGAGGCAGTTCCTTACACACTACTGCCAAGAACGGGCACAAGCAGGATTTGTTATGTTGCAAGATCCGCTCTTAACATTCTACAGTGCTCTATGTGCAGGAGCCAATTGGAATGAAAATCCAAACATAGACGATTCAGTCCAACCAATCCAATCAGAAACAGGTTCGTGCGTCTCCCTTTCTCAGTGAAATTAAGGCATATTTGACTGCTTATGAAGAGAGATTTTAAAGCCAAATCTACAACTACCATCTCTCTCTCTCTCTCTCTCTCTCTCTCTCTCTCTCTCTCTCTCTCTCTCTCTCTCTCTCTTCATGTTATTACAGGAGTTCATCAAATGAGCAGTAATGTGGAAGATGATAGTGTCATCACACTCCCCAAGAGCAGCCTGGCTGCACAGGTTAGACACCTTCTTTAATTACTGCAATATTTTCACTTGAGATTTTAAGAATTGTTGGGAAGAGCTTCACAAGTCGGAATCACTTCCTTCAACATAATCATCCTCATTGAATCTAGTATTACATCTTATTTGAATGTGTTAGAGGGAGAGAACTGGGAGATTGAAACTAAGCGATTTGGTTGGATATTTTCACCTTCCAATAGAAGTTGCAGCTAAGAAATTGGCAATATGTCCTACGGTTCTTAAGAAGATATGCAGGAAACATGGGATGCGGCGGTGGCCACATAGAAAGGTCATTCTCGTTCTCATTCTCATTCTCATTCTTCGTCTCCCTCTTCATTGACGTCGGCGTCGTCATCATGATAATCATCATCTTCTTCTTCTCATAATATGTGGAGGGGTTTTGATTGTGTGTTTAAACATGTGGTGTTTTGCTTCAATAATAGAACAGATAAAAAGCGTGGACAGGCAGATATCAAGCTTGAGACAAAGTTTGAGAGAGAAAAATGGGGAAGAAAGTGCAGTCGCTCACACCAAGATTGAGATGCTCAAACGAGAACGAGATCGGATTCTTAACTGTATACCAAAGTGAAGTCAAGGAGGCCTATAGCTTTTAAAAAAAAAATAAAATTATTGATATGCAATTTTGTAAAATCTAAGAATCTGTTGTATTTAAATAATATGATTCGATTCATTTTTATTTATTTGTTGATATTTTTCAAAATCATAGTTAAAGTTTTGAGATATTCGAAAATTTTATTATTGTGTGCCATCCTCTCTTGAATTGAATTAAGTTAAATTTGGTTTAACCGCAAAATACTAATTCTTCAAGACAATAAAATTAATAGAAAATTACTAGTAAAATTTTAAAACTTTAATAAGAGTTTCTTCCAATAAAAAGTAACAATGAATTGGCCAAGATATAATCAAACTTAGAATTTTGAAAAATCATTAAAATACACCAAGTAGAAAATTACCTACAATTTTTCAATTTTTTATGATAAACTACTGTGTTAAATTCATTGGGCTAATTTATTTTCAGCTATGACACATTTATGTAGTTGATTCTAAAATTATAGCCATGCAGCCTCATATGAGATCAGTGTTCAAATATAAGGCAAGGAGTTGCGCCTTTACTAGAGGCTCATGATGACCATATATTATGTCTTAGTCTGGGCTCACATTAAAATTATTGCCATTATCTTTGATTCAATAATTTAAAATAATTCGTGTGTAAAATCAATGTAATAAATATAAATTGACAAAAAAAATAAAAAAAATATTACTTTAAAAAACTAATAACTAATATCTTATATTAATAACTTGAAAATGTGAAAAAATATAAATGCACGCTGCTTTAACCATTTAACCCTCAAGTTCTTGTTTTTTATTTGTATTAAAGTGCACAGAACGCGCATTTGTACAAACCCGCGCCCACAATTTGAAACTTCATCATAATAACAATAAAAATAAAAGAGAAAGAGAGAGAGAGAAATGCTTTGTAATATAGTTTTGACACATTAAAATTATTAAATCACTTCGAATCACGTGTGAATTGTATGTTTCGAAATAATCTAACAACTCTCAAGAAAAATGTCAAAAATATATTACCCAAGAATTGCTTAAGGTCCGTAGTCAGAATTGCAAATTGGAAAGGCAAAAAGAAGAGACGTTGGCATTAGAGAAGGCTTCATAAACAGAAATATCATGAACAAGAAGTTTCATTCAATTGGGAAGAAAACTCGGACTTTACTATAACCTTACACCCCCTTTTTCAAAGCCAAGGGGAACAAATTGTTGGGTGCACCATTCATAAACAGGGAGGTAAAGCGTAATGGGCGACCAAAGAACCAAGCAAGAAGCACCCAGTTTGAACTTTGAAGAGCACAAAACAAACGGAGAGATGATTAAATTATCACACCCATTTCAGAAGTTTGAGGACCAATTAAGATGATTAATTTGAGGTTGCTGATACGCTCCAACTTGAGCTCCAGGAGCTGCAGAAGCCATACTGACTCCAACATTTCCAGCCATTCCCGGTATTAAAGGGTGAGGATTAGCAAGTGGAACAGGCTGTGATGGATGGTACAGACCAGAGAACTGCATTTGTGTTGATTGTGTCGCCGCAACATCAAAAAAAAATTGTGAAGGTTTCAAATAGTATGTATTGTTCATCATGGCTCTATACAAGTGCAAAAAATAAGAAAGAAAACAAAAAGAATTTTCATAGGAAAAACAGAAATCACCTGTGCATTTGGAATGTATCCATCTTTGTACTTTAGTCCAGTTGAATCGTCAAGGGCAATTGCACCACCAACTGTTCCCTGAGTATTGATGGCATACCCTGGTGAGTTGGTGTACGTACAAAACCCAGTGGGACTGCTTGAGGGGATAGGCTTGTACTGTGAAGCACCATATTTAAGGCCACTAGCTGCAAGGTGTGAACCACACCCAGGCATCAAGAGATAATTGCTGCCATTTGACAGGTGGGAATAAGCAGGGCTACGAGAGTACCCAGGAACAGCCATAGGTGGTGGGACAAACACGGGAGAAAGGAACTGATGACGATATGGCACAAAGTTTGGGAACTGGGAAAGGTGAACTTGAGGATATAGTTGTGCAACCGGTTGTTGTTGGATCATTGCAACTGTGGATGTTGGTATGATGTTTCCACCATGTGAGTTCACTGCCTGAAGAAATAGAAAACCATTATATGCCTAGATTTCTTGATATTGACGAGTCTGTCTTGCAAAAAAATACGTTGAAAATAATTCTTTTTTTTAATCAGTAAAAATGATACTTGATTTTAATGATAAAATAAATCAGAAAGTCACCAACTGCTTTGTGGATGTGCTTATCAAGAAAGATTGGTAGTAAATGTGATCCATACCAGACGAGGATACTTGGATTTTTTTTGAAAATATCTCGAGACCCAGGACAATAGAAAATAGTCAAAATACCTCTTGAGGAGACGGTAAACCTTGGACCCGTAAAGTCTCATCCATTGCTGGTCTGAAAAATGGCACATCATAACCTGGCTGAGGATCAAAAGCCTGTTTCAAAGATATATAAAGTACATTAAACAAGAGATTAAGATGTTAAGCTTTTTAAGTTATATAACTTGTAAAGCTCAAGGCTAGACTCACTGGAAAATTTGACAATAAGGAAGGATCTTGTTCCTGTTGTGGCCCTGCTGAAGGGTGGTGAGAAGGGATGTCTTTTTGAACCAAAACAAAATCTGCATAGTTCTCCAAATCCTGTTTACAAGTAGACTCTTTCTTTTCAGACAATGGATGCTCTGGGGCTGCAGCTGATGCAGGAGAATCAGATCTGGAAGCTTTGACTTGGTCATCATGTAAATCTAGCCTGTTGCCACCAGAATCATCTGCACTGGAGGCTGGTGGAGCTGAAACACTGCCAATTATGTCCATCATTGAAAGTGAGGATAAATTGATCTTTTAATCAGTAACTTGTTCCTGTTTAAAAAATGTTTTCTGATTTCTGAATATTAAATAGAACAAACTATTGTCTCAAAGGAAAATAGAACTAAAAATAAAATTTAAAAAAAAAAAACAGTGAATACTAACATTATACGTATGTGTAGTACACATCACTGCACTTGTAAACAAATTCTAGGAATGGAAGACAACAAAAGACACAAATTAAAAGATATGGGACATTTTGGTAAAGAGATAGAAGAGGGAAGAATCAAGGATTCGAGATTGTAATGACTATAGAGAGAATGGAGGAATAAAGATCTATGGAATTTAAAACATCGTACAAGGGGTCCTGTATGGATAAAAAAATATGAAAGGGCATCAACCCAGTTTCTTTTACCTAAAGAATAAATAATAATAATATCAATAACAAAAAAATTATTACTAGCCAATGGTTTGAAATATGGTACACGAACCCATAAATGAGCAAAATGACAGTTGTATCGAACCTAAATTAATGTTTGACATAAAATAAGCAAAGCTTTAAGGTCAAAGGTTCAAATCCCACTTCTTAACTATCAAAAATTTAAAATAAATAAATAAATGAAGGCTATGTGAATGATTAAGATACTTGATGAACCCAAAAAAAAAAATGATTGAAGTTATGGGAGAAATTCATAGTTGAAGATTAGATTGCATTTTACACAGGCTGCGAACAAATCCTCATACAATAGTTGTTAAATACCACAAAGGTATAATTAGCCACAAGGGATGGTTCAAAGAGGAGCATTTTTTGAACAAAAACACCACACAGAACTAAGAGTACCTAACATGAGTTACCAAGAGATAGCACCAACCTTGAGCAAGGTTCACTGTTTGATTGGTCTGCACTGTCAGGTGCATGTAGCCCATTTGCACAGTTCCTGGTAGAGTCAAATTCTGATCCAAAGCTGCCAAATGTCAGCATTGCCAGCTCAGCCTCAGGGACTTGAAGATGCTCAGGTATGATTACATGACTATTCTCAAAGATGTTGAATTTTGAAAAGTTCTCTTGCAAATGGTCCACTTCTATGTTTGAGTTTAATGAATTTTCAGCAGGCACCAAAATGGGGTTTGCATCTTTATCTGTAGTTCCGTGGCTCATGAGGCTGGACTTTTGACTTGATTTTGGCCTCCATTCCTTGTTAGATTGTGGAGCTGAATAAACTAGATTAGTTACAGTCTAAAATAAACATGAATGAAGAGTGATATGGAAAACAAGATATTTGGCAAACAGATAAACACCTGGCATACAATGACCTTACTATGTAATTTTCAAAGAAGAGGCATAGGATAGCATAGTGAGATCTAAAGATATGTAAGGCACAGCCAATTGAATTGAAGAAATAATGACTAACAAATGCTGTGTACAAGGAATTAACATACATAATCATGTTTTTCCCTTCAACATTGTCTTATTCTAAATTAATGAATCCTATTTTGACGTTGAACCCTTGACTCAATGGTTTAACAAATGCATGCAAGTTTTGAGGTCATTGATTTATACCCACCACATACCTTTAGCCATATCTCGAGATGAATTTTCATATTTTTTCTCCTTCAATGCCAATTTCAGACTTCTCTTGATCTTTTAGGAGTACCTGCATAAACAACTTAATACTAGCATTGTCATTGATCTCCTTTGTATATGCCCAAACCGTCTCAGAAATTTGTTACATCTTGGGATTTTCTCATTTTTAATATTTTCACTCATCAATCTTAACATCCTTATCTCTACCACACTGCTCATCATACACATGTTTCCTCAAAAGCACTTCAATTCCACGAACCATGACTCAGTTTTCAGGTTTCTTATAAATTTTTCCTTTATTCAGTTGGTATAAGTAGCAGTTATTTTCATTCTACTTTGGCTGTGGTGGTCTCAACTTCTCCATTTTGTAGAATCTAAAATACTAAGCTCTCCAATAGATATTTCTAGTCTGTTAATCAAAATTAGTGTCTTAGCTTAAGTTACACCTTACATCTCTTGCCTGGGCTAATATAGAAAATTTTTTAAGTTTCTAATGGTCTACAAACTATGTTACCCGAACTCTTTACTTTAGCCTGACGTACCCGTGTCCGACACTTCATGATACGACATGGGTATGAGATAAGTGTCTGACTCTTAAGATTTTAGAATACTACTATGCAGATTCTCCAATGGAAAGAAGAGAAAGCATAAAAGAAGATAATGACTAATAGGTAAAATTCACTTAAGTGGGAGAACAAAACGGATAATAAATGAGTGAAAAGAAGAAAAAAAGGAAAGAGCAACATATAATATAATCGAGTCTCCGTATCCCAGAATTTGAAAATAAACAAGTCGGACCTTTAGATATGAACCTGTATCCAACACCCATACCCGAGTCCAGGTAACATAGTCTACAAATTACACAAGCTAAGGAATGTCTTACTGAATACTATCAGTAAACCAATAAATTATTTAGGTGAGTTTTAATTCTATCATGATTATTTAAATAAAATCAGAAAAAAGGTGCCTTGGCAGAATATACCCCAGATGAGTGTTGCCATTATCAGATTAAGTGCTTCTTCCCTTATAGCGAGTAGATGAATCAGCAACGTCAATTGGGCATAGCCTGACTTATCAAGCCACATAATGGAGCATGCACATCAAGTGCACCTCGGAAAAGGCTAAATCTTTGATATCCATGCCTATACCAACATTGGCTTTGAATCTTGAAGAAATTTGCTACCAAATGATGATTTATGTCTAGTGTTGGCATCCAATTATAGGGAAACCTGCTTAGAAAGCCAAATTTAATAATAAAATATATCTAAATTTTAAATACTATTGATTCATACACTACCTGGGAGGAAATTTAAAACTGGGTCTCATCAATGGCTCAGACATGTAAGGAAGTGAGTTGTCTTGTAATGTATGTGTACAAAGATAAACTGATGTATAACGTATTTTATAATGTTTTTTATTTTAGTTTTTTTTTTTAGAGAAATTTTTATTTTGGTATATTTAATTTTTTAGTGGTAGTTTTAGATAGTTTTTTAGAATTCGTTTTTATTATTTAAATGTATTAAAAAGTGTTTAAAAGTGTCTAAATAGAGTTCTAATAGGTTTAGGAGGTTGTTTTTATGTTATAGATAGGTTAGAAAACTTATTTTTAGGTGTTTTAGGTAGTTTACAAGTTGTTTTAGGGGAGTTATCTATATCAGGAGCTCCATCTACAAACTATGGGAGATGAAGATCAATTATTATTATGCATCTTTTTGGGTGGCAAACAGTTGTTTGTCTAATGGGTTTGGGTTGGGAGCTTGGCTCAGAGGATGGGCTGCTTTTTTTACTTAGTTAGAGGGGTGCCTCTATGAGGTTTTGTACAAATTGATTATATCCTTTACCACATATATATAATACAATACACTTTTAGTTTCTTTAAAAAAAAAAAAAAAAGATCAATTATTATTATTATTTTGAATAATCTATTCAATACAATTTAGTTTGGTTTATTTTTGAGTATTTTCGTTCTTGGTTCCGCGACGAATATACATCATAAACACTTAAGAAGCACATCTTTTACAGCAAAAATACAAGTCATAGAAACATG
The DNA here is from genome assembly GCA_035771175.1 of Paratinospora sagittata. Classification (NCBI taxonomy): domain Eukaryota; kingdom Viridiplantae; phylum Streptophyta; class Magnoliopsida; order Ranunculales; family Menispermaceae; genus Paratinospora; species Paratinospora sagittata. The sequence goes on along the minus strand of CM069604.1, from coordinate 2,886,725 downwards.
ATCGACACTTGGCAGAAGCATGCAACAAGTTTACTATAATCCAAAGTTCTAGGAATCTGGTTGATGGAGAAGGGGAGAAATGCATATTGCTCATAAGCAGTCAGCTGAAATACTAACTCAACAAGGTTTTGTTGATAGTGTTATGTACAATGTGACTCGAGCAATTATGTGGGCCAAATGGCTTATTTCAATTTTTCATGTATTTTTAGTTTATTGTATTAGTTTCCTAGTCTAAATAGGAAACTAACTCTAGTATTCTTTGAATTATATAAACCTATTATTAGGGCTTGAGAGGGTGTGATATGAGAGAGACATTATAGGTGTTGTACTTGATTCCCTCCAAATTAGTGAAATCTTCATCTCCGTGGACAGATGGATTTTCGCTAAACCACATAAATCTGTGTGTTTTTCTTGTTTGCTTTGTTCTTGCGTCCGTATGCCCATTTTTGTGTTTGTTCCACTGCATAGATCGCTACAAATTGGTATCAGAGTCAAGTTCATGTACAACACAAACACGTGTTGCGACCATTGCTTTGCTAGATCAGAAGATTATAACCATTGATGGTTGACGGATTGCAATAGAAGAATAGTGTCGTGCAAGGTAGTTATTTGTTGTAATTGGATTCATGAAAGGAAATTTTTTTCCAAACAGTTTGCATTACTAAGGGTTAGCAAAGAAGAACCAAAGCATCTTCAATTAATGCTTCAAAAACATCTTCAAGAAAGGACAAAAATATTGTCTTTTGTGATTTTTTTATTATTAAATGAAGCAAAACTTAAGAACTTGGCTTGGTTGGGAATTCGAGAGTAGAAATCACTATTTGCTAGTTGTTGCACCTAAGCACGTGTTTCTTCTGGTATTTAATTTAACGACATTGGTTATTTTCCCTTATTTTGAAGCCATCTGTAGTCAGAATTCAATTCTTTTTTTTTTTTTGGTTGTGTTTGTCTCGACAAGATCTACACAGTGACTGAAGCTGACAATAAAGTTGAAAAGTTCAACAAGAAGAATGACTTCAATTTTTTATGGATAAAGATGCGAGCATTGTTGATACAACTTACAAGAAGGACTGTTGAAGGGAAAGGAAGCATTGCCTACAAAGTTGACTGGAGAAGAGAAAGACGACATCATGGATGAAGCATATATTGTTATTCTCTTATGCTTAGGTGATAAAGTCTTGCGAGAAGTTTCAGATGCAACTACAGTAGCAGGTTTGTGGTTGAAATTACTCAATTAGAGACTTTGTACATGATAAAATCTCTAACAAACCAGCTATATCTGAAGAAGTAGTTGCACATGTTGAAGATAAAGGAAGGTACTTCCACGAGAGATCATCATGGTGAGTTTAATAGAATTCTTATGGCTTTGAAGAATGTTGATTATAAACTCAGTGATGAAGACCAAGCAATGTATTTGCTTTACTACCAGATTCCAATGAGTACTTTGTGGATACGTTTAGGGTTTATGGTTTAGCTTTAAACTCTAGGAGTTAAAAAAAATGGTTACTAAAGGAAAAGGATATGGCTCAAGTGAGGCTTGCTTGTTAGAGGTAGATCTAAACAGAGAGGGTCCAGAGGTTATGGAGGTCAATCCAAATCAAAGTCAAAGAGAGAAAATTAAAGTGCTTTGAATGTTATAAAGGACACTTTAGAAAAGAATGTCTAGAGCGCAAAAGAAAAGGAAAACAAAAATCAGAAGATTCTAGCAATGCAGCAATTGTAGAGGAAGAGTTTGATGGTGCTAATGTCATTTCAGTCACTATAGGATGCTCAGGTGATGGGTGGATACTAGATTCAGCCTGTTTATATCATATGTGTCCCAAAAGGGACTGGTCTGCTTCTTATCAGATTGTGAACGACGGTGCTGTACTTATGGGTAATGGCATGGCCTATAAGACTATAGGGATAGGAACGGTAAAGATTAAGATGCATGATGGTGTTGTGAGGACTTTGACAAAGGTCAGAAGCGTTCCAGAGTTGCGAAAGAATCTTATTTTTGTGGGTACCTTGACTCACAAGGTTGCAGGATTGTAGTTGAAGGTGGAGTTCTAATGGTAGTCTGAGATGCTCTTGTGGTTATGAAGGGCAAGAAAATTGGTAACTTGTATTTGTTATCAGGGCATACAGTTACAGTTAGCGCAGTGATGTCTACACCTTCAAACAGTGGCTCAGCAATTAAACAATTGTGGCATATGCGATTAGGGCATGAATCAGAGGGGACTTGAGGTGTTGAGTAAGAAAGGCTTACTTGGGAAGAGTAAGGTTAAGAAGTTGGACTTCTTTGAGCATTGTGTTTGGGAAGCAGTGCAGAGTAAAGTTCAACAAGGCAATTCACCGCTCTAGAGGTACTCTAGATAACATCCATTTAGATGTGGGGGGTCATTCCACAATTCCCTCACTTGGAGGATTGAGGTATTTTGTTTCCTTTATTGATGACTTTTCTCATATGGTCGGGGTGAAAATGCTGAAAAGTAAGGATGAAGTGTTTGAGTTCTTCAAGAAATGGAAGACAAAGATTGAGAAGCAAACTAGGAGAAACATCAAAGAGATTGAGAACCTATAATGATTGTGAGTACACCAGAAAAGCATTTTCAAAGTTTAATGAAAATGAAGGCATTGAGAGACACTACACAGTCAAGGAAACTCCACAACAGAATGGGACTTGCCGAGAGGATGAATCACACTCTACTGGAGAGAGTGTGGGGTATGTTATCCAATGTTGGCTTGTGTAGAGAGTTTTGGGTAGAGGCAGTGAATACAACTTATTTCCTCGTCAACAGATTGTCATCTATAGTTATCAACTGCCAGACTCCACTTGAGGTAGAGTCTAGTAATTTTGTTGAGTACAGTTCTTTGAGAGTGTTTGGATGGTCTACTTACTTTCATGTTAAAGAAAGTAAGATTGAACCAAGAGCTAGAAAAGCTATATTGTGAAGGGATATAGGTTATGGTGTCCGGATTTGCATAAGATTGTGATTAGCAAGAATGTAACATTTGACGAGTATGCTATAATGTCTAGTCAGCAGACAAATTCTCAAGAGGAGGACAAAGGTGATTATGTGCAGGTGGAGTCAAAGGATCGAAAACTCGATTTCAACTTGAGTTCGGTCACTTAAAAATTGAAATTAATTTGGAAAAGTTTAATTCAACATGGAGAATTTTTGTAAAAATTCACTAAATTAGAAAAGTTTAGAAACTTTTTGCATATATGCTTAAATATCTAGATTTATTGTAGTATAAGCTAAAAACTAATATAAATAGACACTTTTAATACATAAAAATACCAATAAGTCACCTAATAAAATCAATCTTGTTAAGTGGGTTGATGAATTCGAAATGGTGGCTTTTGTTCTTAATTCCTTTTCTTTGTTTTGATATTTAATTTTGTGGTGGCTTGCTTCTCGACCATATACTTTGCTAGTTTGAATTTCACCATGCTTAATTTATTAGTTTATTATTTAAATGTATTGTTTTTTAATCTTGCTATATAAGAGTTAACTAAAAGAAAATGGCTTTGGGAACTCTTTTAATTTATTTTTAAGTTTTTATCTTATTTTCAACTTTATTTATTTATTTATTTTGCTTCTTTTATTTTCTTTTTGGTAAAGCATATTCCATAAACTACATAATAGCTTGTCAAATTATTTTTAAAAATTTATATTGTTATGTTGGTTGATGAAGTTGAAAATAATACATAATTATTGGCATTTTTTTGTTTTCTATTGATTAAATAACATTTTTTTACTTCTATGTCAATTTCACCGAATTTTGTTGAATTTTATCAAATTATTTCAGCGAATTTTTGCATTTTTTATTTTACATCCACTTTGCACTTTGGTAGTAAAAAAAATGGAAAAAATTCGTGGAAGTTCGCCAAATTTTGGAGAATTTTTGAACCATGGGCGGAGTTTAGTATTCCAGAAGAAACATCAAAGAGTAAGGTGGCGGAGATAGCAAATGGAAACAACAAGCACCAGCAACAGTCCTCAGCTAGCGGTAGAGCTAAGAGGACAATCAAAGCACTAGTTCGCTATGGCTTCGAAGACATGGTGGCATATGCATTGACAGTGTATGAAGATGATCCTTCCACTTTCAGGGAGGCAATGAGTGACAATTTTTCTAAAAGATGGAAAGAAGTCATGCAAGATGAGATGGACACATTGATGAAGAACCAAACTTAGGAACTTATAAAATTACCTAAGGGTTAGCAGGCTATTGGATGCGAGTAGGTATATTCTTGGAAAGTTGGCTCTACAGTATCAAATAGTGTAAGATATAAGGCAAAATTTGTTGCCAAACGATATGCTCGGAGAGAAGGTATAGACTATAATGAGGTATTTTACCCTGTTATGAAGCACACTTCTATCAAAGTATTGTTGGCATTAGTTGCATTATTTGACTTGGAGTTCGAGCAACTAGATGTCAAGACAACTTTCTTGCATGGAGACTTGGACGAGCAAATTTACATGAAGCAACCTCAAGGTTTTAAGGTTGCTGGTAAAAGAGATCATGTGTGCAAATTGAAGAAGTCCTCGTAGGCTCAAACAGTCACCCAAACAATGGTATAAGAAGTTTGACACTTTCATGATCAGGCAAGGATACACGAGGGGCAAGTATGAACAATTGTGTTTACTCTCTGAAGCTTCCAGATGGCTCTTATGTTTATTTACTTTTGTATGTTGATGACATGCTAATCGTTGCTAAGAGCATGAATGAGATCAATAGGTTGAAATCTCAACTGAGTCAGGAGTTTGAGATGAAAGATATGGGTGCAGCTAAGAAGATTCTTGGTAGGAAAATACATAGGAAAAGGAAAAAAAGGCAAGTTATATCTATCACAAAGGAAGTACTTGAAGAAAGTGTTGTTAAGGTTTGAAATGGAGAACTCTAAGTCAGTGAGTACTCCATTAGGATCTCATTTTCGACTTTCAATAGATATGTCTCTGAGCACCGATAAGGAGCATGAGTTCACGAGTCATGTTCCATATGCTAGTGTGGTGGGTAGCATAATGTATGCTATGGTGTGCATTAGGCTAGATATTTCACATGCAGTAAGTGTTGTTAGTAGATGTATGGCAAATCTTGGATAGCAGCATTGGCAGGCAATGAAATGGTTGTTGTGGTATTTTCGAGGTACATTGAATGTAGGATTAGTTTTTCAGTGGGACGATGGTACAAGTTTACTTGTCAGTAAGTATGTGGATTCTGATTATGCTGCCAATTTAGACAAGCGCCTCTCCACAACAAGTTATGTGTTCACTTTGACACGTGGTCTTATTAGTTGGAGTTATATGTAGGAAAATACAAATGCTTTGTCTATAACTGAAGCAAAATACATGGCAGTGACAGAGGTTGTGAATGAAGTTTTGTGGCTTCGAGGTTTGATTGGTGATTTGGGGGATTCCCCTGGAGAGTTTACCATTTCATTGCAACAATCAGAGTGTCATTCACTTGTCTAAGAACCAAGTGCATCATGCCAAAACCTATGTTACCCGGACTCTTTACTTTAGCCCGACGTACCCGTGTACGACACTTAATCATACAACATGGGTATGAGATATGTGTCCGACACTTTAGATATTAGAATATTACTATGTAGATTCTTCAATGGAAAGAAGAGAAAGAATGAAAGAAGATAATGATTAATAGGTGAAATTCACTTAAATTGGAGAATAAAACAGACAATAAATGAGTGAAAAGCAAAAAAAAAAAAAAAGGAAAGAATAACATAAAATATAGTCGAGTCCCTGTATCCTAGAATTTGAAAATGAACAAGTCGGACCTCTAGATTTTTACCCGAATCCGACACCCATACCCGAGTCCAGGTAACATAGGCCAAAACTAAGCATATCAATGTTCGTCTCTACTTTGTTCGCTAGATTGTCAAGGAGGGAGAAATTTCTTCACAGAAGATCAAAATCAATGATAATTCTGCAAATATGCTGACAAAGAAAGTCCCAGCTGTCAAGTTTCAGCATTGCTTGAACTTGATCAATATCCTATAGTGTTGAGCGCCTTGTGGGGAACACTTGGAGATGATGATTGGTTGTGATTGGGTAGTAGCCTGTGGTGGTCCTTGACAAGGTGGAGATTGTTATGTACGGTGTGGCTCGGCCCATTATGTAGGCCCAATGGCTTACTTTTATTTTTCATGTATTTCTATTTTATTGTATTAGTTTCCTAATCTAAGTTGGAAACTTTCCTATTGTATTAGTTTCCTAATTTGAATCGGAAACTAACCCTAGTACTCTCCATATTATATAAACCTATTATTAGGGCTTGAGAGGATGTGATGTGAGACGGACCTTGTGAGTGTTCAACTTGATTCTCCACAAATTAGTCAAATCTTCATCTCCCGTGGATGTAGGCTAATTTTCATCAAACCACGTAAATCTTTGTGCTTTTCTTGTTTGCTTTGTTTTTGCATCCGTGTTCGCGTGTTTGTGTTTGTTCCACTACATAGATCTCTACAGATAGTTTGGGCCAAAATAGCCCAACAGATCTTTCTTTTTGTGCTTTAATGATTGATTGACAAAACAAGCTTGTTTGATGTAAAAAGCTTGTTTGATACTCTTAGTTTATTAATATATTGTTTTTTTGTTGTCAACATTTTGTTCCAGAGAACATGGTTGGCCTAATAGCAGTTGTATAAAATTTATAAATCAACTTTAACGGGATGTGTTAATATATTATAATATTTTAAAAGCACTCCTCCACTTAACCAATCCTGCTTTAGCTATATGGCTAACATCTTTCTTTACCCATTTCTCCCTCTTGATAAATAATTGATCTCAAATACCAAAAAATTTCACTCCTTAATATCTCTTAGCTTTGCATACCATTAAACACAGCTAATCCCACCCCGAAAAAAGGAGAAGCTGAAAAAAGGCTTAGTAGAGTTGTGGTGTCTTATGGCTCTCAATCGTTCTTGTCTCATCATCTATATTACTACTTCCAATAAAGTTACAACTAATATACCAAGTCACAGTCCTACTAATCTTAAACCCTTTAAATTCTAAAGCCTATTTCAAAACGTCTAACTTAGAATTTACTTTGGATTTAGTTCGACAAATTAGTACTATATCATCATTCTCCTTGACTATGTTTAGTCAGTTCATCAATAGCTAGAGCAAAAGAATCAAGGACTTAAAGTATATAATTGATGTAAACCTATTATAAATGGGAACTCACTAGCTTCTACTACTGTTGTTTCTACTATGGTTATTGCTCCATAAAACATATCTTTTATCAGGTCAGTGATCCTGTTTGTAACTCTCTTTTTTCCCTAAACCACACCATATTAAATCTCTAGGTATTCTATCATAAGTTTTCTCTAGATTAATAAAGACAATATGAAGGTCTTATTTCTTCTCTCTATCAGTCTCCATTAATTTACTTCATAGATAAATAGCTTCTACAGTTGATCTTTTCGAGCATAAATCCAAATTGATTGTTTGAGGAACTCTCTCACCACCTTCACGACACTACTACAAAATATTACACTATATCAATTTGCAAGTCATTATTACTGAACAAAAAAATAAAAATAAAAACACAAGTTTGCTATTGATGCAAATATGTGTGAAACATTATTAAACTCACATTTGCTCTTATATCATCATCATCCTCTTTTTATTACTTATCGATAAATGTACTCCTAGAAATATATACCTAAGCTTCTCAAAATTGGCTGAATTTTGGGGGGAAAAAAACTCCTCACTTCAAATGGAAGTTCACTTCTTTGAGTTTGAATTTAAGGGCCCAAGTCTTGGGAAAAATCAATTTCTGAATCATTCATTATAGAGTAAGTTTGACTTTATATAACTGTAAGCATCATAAGTTAATATATTCTAAGTGCAGTAATTATTTATTTATCTTGTTTTCCAGGTATCATTGCATTTTCTTAATATACGTTTTTTATATGTATCCCTTGGAACCTGTCATTTCCTTGGCAACAAAACAACAAGCAATCTCGATATTTATATAATGTGTGGGTATATATTATTAAAATCTCAGGTCCTATATGAAGAAACTCATTGAACCATCAAGAGAGAAATAACCATAGAACCCTTCTGAGCTGGTCTTTTATCAAATAGTAAAAACGAATGTAGAACACATCTCAATTCTGTAAATATTTCATCTCACTAAAGAGAAGAACTGCTTCTCGTGATCCTCCAATCCAACATCCTGGCTTCCATGCACTTGAATTATCGCTTCTTTCAAAGTCCGGGAAACTTGCATTCATCATTTTAATCAATAAAGTTTGTCATTTATTAAAAGAGAGATTGAGGGGTGAATTTCATGTTTTAGTTTTACTTAAGTTTTTTACTTCTTATCTTGTTACTCTAACCACAACAGTTCTTCTGTTATGTTTGCATCCTATGCACCTGTTAATCTTGGGGACACATAACAAATTAGTAGAAGCAGTAAAGAAAGATCCTTGGTTTGCATGCATTTGCTTCTTTTGCTGATATGTCATATATCCACAATATCAACAGGAGTGCACAAAGAGAAAAACATGAACAGAAGACCTGAGTTTTACTACTAGTTGCTTTCTGCAAATAAGATTTTGTGTGCCAATCACTATGTCAGTAGATTGATAAAAGATCAACCTTAGAAACCAAAAGCAAAAACTACACGTCATAACTTATATGAATGTGACCTTTAATCAATGAAGATGAGTTCTAATTGAAAAAAATTGTTTGAAGCTACTATATATATTATAACAAGTGTGCAAATACATCATCAAATAAAATTTGCCCACATAATTATTATTTGAAAACAACAATTATTTGTAATAAGGATCATACCTTTCTGATGGCTGACGACTGGATGTGATTTAGTACTATATTGATTGCTTGAGAAAGATCTGCTTGAGGGCATGCTAGTCATAACAAAATCAGGTACAGCTGTTTGACTGAGTTGGTCAACTCTCTTTGTGGCAGTAGAAGGTCTCGAAGAACTTTTACAGGCATTTCCAGAAGGCTGCCGCCGAACACCAACCACCCCAACTTCTCGTTTAATAGCTCCAACCTTACCAGGTGATCTAGTATCAGAAGGCACATGCACAGGATCTGAAGATGAAGAATATAAACCAATAATAGAGTTGTTTGACACCAGGGTTTTTGCAGAATATCGTTGAGAATCAAGTGCATTCAGTCCCAGCACCTTAGAATCTGGGTTTGAGACTCTATCTTCCATCTTGTCCAACAACTCTTTTCTATGGATTCCATTTGAACTAGCAACTTGAGAATGTATGTAGCAAGAATCAGAGGAACCATTCAAATTTTGAAATGAGTTGAGTCCACCATGTTTAGTTAGATGCCCTGTTGAGCTGAAAGAAAATAAAACAGTTAGTTCAAACAGATAAAACAGTACCATAAAATTAGGTTCCTAGAATAGTTATCCATCTGTTCACTATAAAAATAAATAATAGTAATAAAAAAATAATTATCTGTTCAAGAGTAACTATGAATCAGTAATGTGAAGGCATTGCCTCCTAAGCAGTTTAAGACCAAACCACCTAGATAGTTAATAACCACCATAAGGAGGCAAATGAAATTTTTAAAAAGCTTAAGCTTATTTGATATATCCCAAAAGCTTACAGTAATTGTAGAGGAAGTCCAAGAGGAGTTATAAAAAGAAAAATGATCCTTTTCATTCATGACTCCCTATTTCTCTCTCCTTCTCAAATCTAAATATTGAAAAACTTAAAAATAAAATTGATAAAAGATTTTAAGACTTTCACCATTCACAACTACATTTTTTTTCTTTCTGAAGTCATATCATTCTTCTTGGCACTGAAAGGTCATCTAATGCAATGTTTGATTTAGCTAACAACTAAATAATGATATGGCTTGATTACTTTTATATTATACTTTTTTGAAATAAAGAACGTGTGTAAAACCTTTTCATATAAGAGCTGCATTTGTAACACAGGGTAATTGGTGAGAGTCATCAATCATGATTGTACCATGCTGTATCAAGTAATATTGATTCTTGATCAAGATATTATTTTTCATTATTACTATGCCTATGTGTGTTTCTATATATTTTTAAAATAAAGCAGAACCTATAAATATTATTTTCTTAGCACCTAGCTATTGCCTAGGCACCACCTCAACTATGTTGGCTAAATCACCTTGGCAACGAAACTATGAATTGAGGCATATCATGATGAATAAAAATCAATGAATTACTGTCACCAGTTAGTCAATGATGCAGCAAGTGTTGCCAAGGCATTTAAGTGATGCATAGGTCATTTTCCCCACTCACACGAGACAGTGCTTAGGCATTGTCCTGGCATGTTTAGGCAATAAATATTAAATAAGTTGCATAATGTGCATGTATGAAATTTCTACATATAAACTTAACATTTTGAGGTATCAATAGTTAAACACTTTAGAGCTTCAACTCCTCGCAATGTGCAGCTATTTTATAAAATACTGTAAGAGTAAGTATCTATTAAATAAAGTAGCCAACCTCATGTAGTTGAGAAAAAGCTTAGTTGAGTTGAGTTGAGTTGAGTATCTATTATAAATTTTAAATGAATACAAAAAAACAAATATATATATATAACAAAAGCACATGAAAGCAAAAATGAACAATTAAAATCTATATCAATATAAGTATATGTCAAAGTTCTTTTGTAATTACAAATACACAGCAAAAATTGTGATTGAAATTATTTTCAATATAAATAAAATAACTAATCAATTAACAACAACCAACACATTAAACTAAATAAACTTACATTAATAGAATTAGAAAATAAGAAACTAATTCATAAATTAATAAGAAATTCATATCCTTGAATAAAATTAAAAAACCAACATTTTTTGCTTAAAAGGAGGTAAATTATAAAAAAAAGGAAAAAAAAGATATTATAAAAATTAAAAAAAGAAAGATAAGATAGAATCTAAATAAAGTAGGAGCATTCAGTTTTTAACTTTTTATAATATTTGATGTGAAACCAACAATTTTTGGTTAAAAGAAGGTAAATAAAAAAATCGGAAAAAGAAGTAAAATAAAACATATAGGATAAGATAGAGTCCAATCAAGTAGCAGTATTCAGTTTTTTACATATGATATATGATATGTCTCCTAAAAAATGTTTTAAATCTTAGAAAGAGTATTTACAAAATTTAAACCCTAAAGAACCATCCAAGCAATGGTGTGGTCGAGACTGGGGAACACTATAAACTCGGAATGGTGTGGTCAAGACTAGGGCACACTGTAAACTCAGCGTTCTACCTTCCACAATAAGCCTATTTCTGAGTTTCTGAGGAATGTTGTGGCAGGGGGCCGGGGTCCTCTGTCCTGGGATTTGCATTTGTGGGGAATGTCTCTCCTAGGGAGGAACAGGATTTGGTGTCCCTTGTTAGTCTTCTTGAGGGGTGTTATCTGTTGAAGGATAACGATAGAGTTCTTTGGCCTTGGGAGTCCTCGGGTGTTTTTTCTACTAAGTCCTTTCATACATCTATTCTTGACTCTAACATCCCTCCCTTTATCTATCACAACGTAATATGAAAAGCACAGGTGTCATCAAAGGTAAAATGCTGCTCATGGGAAAATCAATACGGGGGATATATTGCAAAGAAGATTCTCAAATATGTGTTTGTCCCCTTTTTGGTGCTATCTGTCGATAGGATTTGGAGTCTGTTGGACATCTTATGCTGGAATTGTCAAAACAATTTCCCAATCATGAGTAGTTCGGCTAGTGGGCGGGACTCCATAAACATTTTCACCTTTATGGAGAACATCCCTCCTTCGTGGAGAGATCATTGGAAGGTGGTGTGTTTGGCGGTTTTATGGTCTTTATGGAAGGAGAGGAATAAGCACGTTTTTTTATGGTGTGTTGTCTCCGGCTGTTAAAGTGTGGGGGCAAAATCTTAGCTTTTAGCCTCTTTTTGGGTAGCAAATAGTAATTTGTCCAAAGGGTATGTTTTGGGGGATTAGCTTAGAGGGTGGGGAAGTTTTGTGTAACTAAACTATTGGAGTGTGGCCCAAGGTGGGGCCTAGTTGTATAGTTTTTTGTTTTCATACTTACACATATATAATATGTTTTCATACTCACATATATAATATTTCTTAGTTTCTTTAAAAAAAAAAAAAAAAAAAAAAAACCTCACAAAGAGGACAACTAATGCAATCTCTTAAGATATGCCTAGGGATATAGATGGCCACTGGGGGCATCACCCTCACGAGCAACAAGAGACCCGTGGGATTAGTCAGGGGATGACATCAAGGTGTGAGCATTGTGGCCCACTAAACCAGGATACCAAGGTTATATTTATATTTATATATATATAAACCTTTAAGAATAAAATAAAAACATAATAAAAAATCTAGCTTTGATCTATGCATATGGTAAAAGAAATAAAAGAAAATAAAAGAAAACGTAAAATTATTCTTTTTACACCTCTATAGATTGCTTTTGTAAAATCATCAAGAGCATGAAGCTATAAAATTCACAAAGAAGTCATACAACCTGCATACAAAACTGTCTAGGCAATTTGAGGGAAAATGACTAGGCAATGGGCTAGTCGATGCATAGATGACACCTAAACAATATTAAATGCAGCCACAATATATAAGTCTTCGACCAAATGAAAATTCCCCAAACTTCTCCAAAGTCTCATCGAGTTTTTTTTTTTATCCTTCTTTTTTTTTCTGTTGAATCATTGAAGTACATATTAAATGTAAACAAAAATACAAAATTCCATTGAAGCTAGGCCAATAAAAAAGGAAAACAATTATCATTTGCAAAATTAAAAAAAAAAAAAACTTTGAATTTGTACCTTTTAAAGCAAATGTCGAAATATATATATTTGTGTGTGTGTGTGTGTACACACACAATTGAAGTTCAATCTCATATGTAACAAATACAAATTAAAAGAATCACTAAAGGAGGGAAAAAAAAAATAGATTTAGAACCTCTAATCAACCTTTGAAAAAAAAAAAAGAACATGCACTTTATAAGTTGTATGTTCAACATATAAATCTACTATTTAAGTTAGCATTAGAAATCATAAATAATTTGTTGCTCACACAATCTTTGTCAAGCAATATTGAAATCATAAATCTTACTTTCCTATCATTGTATTTCTATAATTCAAGACGTAACCATACTTGCTTTAGCATTTTGTGAAAGAAATACAGATATTCCCAATGTCCAAAGGAAAATTCTTTATACTTATAAAAAATGCATAATATTTATAAAGATTCTCCACATCTTGGACTTCTTTGAATTTAATTCCTAATTTTGAATGATTCAAGTTTAGTGTAAAGTCAAATTTTAGAATCTTGGCCCTAAATGTTTCAAAAGATAATATATACAAATGACCGATCCATATTATTGATAAAAAGCTTTTGCTCAATCAAGCAATATATTTAACATTTCAAATCTAACGAAAAGAAATAAATTAAGGGTAAAGACAAAAAAAAAAAAAGGAGCTTGAGCATGAACCTGGAAACCCCTATTTGCCAATAGAAAATATTAACCTAATTCTACACCAGATATTTCGTATAACCTTATAAGTGTATCTATAAATCTTGCACCTCCATAAGGACTTCTACTATATTAAATCAGTCTAAGTTTATACTAATTATAATTTTATGGATTTAGGATAGAGAAAAAAAAAAGTATAGAACAACAAATGCAAGAAATCAAGTTTCCATCAATCCCTCTTCCATGAATTAAAAAAAAAAATACTATAGGATTGATGTAGAATGAGAAGAAGAAAATAAAAGAGAAGAAAAAGAAAAGGAAGAAGAAACTTGATTTTTCTATTTAATCAACCATTATCTTAATTTCAATGGTAAACCATTATTTATAGAAATCCAAATTCTCTAATTTGATTATTATTAAAATTTCTAAACCAAAATCCTACTAAATGATAAAATTAAAACACTATTGAAATAACTTGATTCCTACAAATTAGAAACAAATCCTACTAAATAATAAAATTGAAATCCTACTAAATAATTAAATAGGAATCCTACTAAAAAAATAATAGACTTCAACTAAAAATAAATCATACTTAAAAGAAATCACAACAATTAAAATCTTAAAATCAAATATCTAAAAATATTGTTTTATTTATTTTCTATTATCATGCTGCATAAAAATATTTTAAAAAAATTTCGAACATGACCAAGGTTTTAAGAATTTAAAAAGCCTCTTACTTCCTGCCTTATAATATAATCACCTTGGTGGTTTGTTCCTAAAACGCTTGGACAGTGGCTTGGGCACAACCTAGGTTACGCCTTCACAACATTGACTGAATGGGTCAAAATGTATATAGGTTGGGATGAAAACTTTTTCCATTTTTCCTTATTTAAATATCAAAACAAGGATTTGCTCCCTTGCTTGTGATGCCCATGTTAGATAACAAATGGACTTGAAAGCTATAATTGATAGGCGGAGACCCATCAATGTGTATCAAGCTATCACTAAAATTGCCAACATTGACAATCAAAATATAGGTAATTTTTGGCACTTCATAACTATAACTATTCTAAAGGGTAATATTTACCAATCTCAACTAAAAAAACTAAGACAAACCAAATAACAAATGGAGCATATGAGTTCCAAAAGTTCAATATGAACCAAGCACAAAATTCCCTCATTTTAAAAACATGTAGAATCGTGAAACGGTTAAGTCACAATGAGGATTTCAACAATTTTTCTTCACACAACTCTTACGAATGGAAACTTACAATATACAGCATATGTTAGCATAGTCATTGGCATTTTGACATGTAATGACATTTTAAAAAAACATCAAGTGAATATAGAGCAAAAAAAAAAATCGTTTATGACTCCGTCAATATAGTGACATATGTCAACATGGAAGTGCATCGCCAAATGGCAATGATTCCTGGCCAGCCACCCTATTGTATCAAGGATTAGATTTTGTATGAATTACAATATGGAGAGACAACGGCATGAATGTTAAATGTCAATAAGACAGAAAACAACTATGAATACCTCTTATCAGAGAAGTCTGATGCCACTTGGTCTGTAGCGGGAGCTGAAGATAGAGCTGTTGCAGGGTTTAGTTCTCTACTTGCATTTTGATTACCTCTATTGTCCCTCACAACACGAAACTCTTGGACAATTCCTGCATGATAGTCAGATTTTGCCCATGAATGGGTAAGCCAATAAATTACTAATGCTTCTGCCGAGGACAACAAGCCCTAATACAAATCATAGAAATAGAACACCATAATAAAAAAAGCATGTATTTAAGGTTTATTTCATAAATAACTTATTTTATGAAGGGAAGCCACAGTAAAATATCATAGACACAGAATATAAAAATTTATCCATGAAAAATTATTCCAAAATAACTAATCGTAGATTTGACAGCACATCAAACAATGGTAAAGCCAAATTCCAAATGTCTAGAGTCAGCCACTCTTGTTATTTCCTTCAATGACATTGTTACAAGCACAGGTATTGTGATTAGCATTCATGTTTCAGCCAAGTTGCCTAACGAGTGAGAATCTGAGGAATGGCACTCACTATCAAATAAAGTAGCTCCAGGCTCCAATGGTAAATGTTTAAACCCAAAGAAACCATCATCAACATCAACCCCTAAAACTAACCATTGAGATTTTGCTACATGAACCTTAGTACGGCTGTTCCACTCTAAATGGGCCATGGCTATGATCTTGCATCTAAGTATTCATCTTCAAACCTTTTTGCACAATCTCAACCACATTCTCGCAAGAAAAATGCATTTGAAAAAAGATGAACTTTCTGCGTTTTATTCTTCCTCTGATGGGCAATATGATTGCACAGAAAACATACACACAGTAGGTCAAGAACTACCAATTGATACAAAGCAAGAACAAGAAAAGTACTAAAAAGGCAAGCCAACATACACCAAGAGGGAACACAGAACCACAAGAAGCAAAAGGCAGCTACTTTCCAATCACACCCTTAAAGTATAAGTAGCAAAGAGAATATTTCTCTCTTCTTTCCTTTATTTGGATAGAAAACCAGATTAATAGGTGAACATGAGTTTTAAACCCACAACTGCAATTGCACATACAAAAGAAATTTCGTAGTTCAGCACGGCTTCTTTAAGGAACCAAAACCCATCAACAGAGCAGAGATTACTCATCATCACGATGGACACATAAAAAATTAATAGAAGACTGTAGACCAGTATCAACCATGTGAAAAACTAAGAAGTCTGTAAATAAAACGGGAATAAGCCACTGTGTGATGCAACCAATGAGCTTGTGATTTCACTTTACCAGAGAAACTCTTACGAGCATAGCCTCCATTTTGAGCCTTGCGACCTGAATATGTATGAATTTGTGTCCTGTAAACTATACGCTCCGTATTTTTTCTTTGCTCCTGGGCAAGACTGTAACCTGTCTCCTGAGAAGACAATTAAGTACATGCGCAGATGCAATGTTAAACTAAGGAAAAAGAAGTTCCTTTAAGAATACACAAAATCCATTTTTTGGCATCTAATTCAACAAGCCACACAAAGCAGCAGAACTATAAAAACTTTAAACCATGGTCCCCAAAACTTAGCTGCGAGTAATTTTATTAGAGGAAAACAAAAAATAATACAAGGAGAGAAGGAGAGAAAAAATCCAAGATTAAAGAATGCCAGATACTGGCAGGCTCTTGGCAAAAATAGTACACAAACCACATATCAAGTCTGAGGCATATATGTGATCCATGGATATCTCATCTTCTCCAAAACTAAAAATTGTTCGAAATAGAAGTTAAATTCTTGTTACATAGCGTAAAACTAAGGCATATTCCAAAGAGAACCCATTATTCTCAGAGAAAAAAGAGCACCACATTTTCCCATGGAAATGTTAGAGAGTCATTCTACAGGGACTCTGGCAAGCAGTACCCGTCCATTAGATTTAGATCACACACCCCTGCCTCAATACAGTAATATATATATATATATATATATATATATATATATATATATATATATATATATATCATTAGTAACATTTGTAAATATAATGTTTCAAAAAAATAATATAAATATAAATGAAATAAACAGAATTCAATTAATAAATACAAAACTAATAGTATAAATATAAATGAAATAAACAGAATTCAATTAATAAATACAAAACTAAGTAAATTGGTTCATCTCATCCTCTCAAAAAAAATTAAAATTAAAATAAATAGTTTGCCTCATATTTCACCATTAACAACAAAGGAAATAAATCCCACAGAATTATCATTTTTCCTTAAAGGAAATAAATCCTTAAATAATCCTTAAAGGAAATAAATCCCAGAGATTTTGCTCTTCTCCACAACAAATATGAAATGCTCAAATCCCTTAAAAAATAAAGGTGTTTGGTGGCTCCTTGCTCACAGGAAACTAAACACATCTGATGTCCTTCAAAAGCAATTTCCCTTATTGTGCATCTCTCCCCATTGCTGTCCTATGGGTTTGTAGGCTGGAGAACCCATTTTGCATATGTTCTTCTAGTCTTGTGTTGCTAAAAGTTTATAGGAATTTTGGGTGGTCTTTGTGGATGGTAGGCTTACTATTCCATCTTCTCTCCAAGAATGCCTATCTTTGGTTCACCTTCCTCAGCTTTCCAGAAGAGCCAAAGAGGTTTGGAGGGTTGCGACTTCCGCAACGTTTTGGTGTATATGGCTGGATCAAAATAAAAGAATGTTTGTCGGAATTTCATTGGATTGTGTTTCACTCCAGGAGGCTAAGTGGTTTGCGTTGTAATTGGGTTGCATCTTCTAAGCTTAGTAAAGGGTTATCTATCTCAGAGTGTTGTAGGAATTGGGCTGGTTGTGTGTAAGCCCTTTGGAATCATGATCTGGTTGCAATTTGGCTATAGCTTGAGCATTCCTAATGCTCATATTTTGTATTACCCAACTTTATGACTTTTATATATATATATATATATATATCCTTTTGTTTCTTCTCCAACAAAAAAATAAAAATTGTGCCAAATGGGATAGAGAAATAGAGTTAGATGGTCAAAGTGGTCATCTATTTATGGAGTATTATGTGGCTTGCCTCTTTCAAGTCAATCAAATTAAAAGGAAAACTAATAAAACATTAATCGAACAACGTATTTTTCCAGTAGGATGATAGGTAACTAATAAAGGAGACGTTTGCAAGAACACGTTATAGAAATGAGGATACTAAAAGGAGTAAGTGGAAGATTTAAACAAACACATGAAAAATTCAAACAATGAAGAGGTAACAAGTTCAAGGAGCACTAATTAAGATGGTTTGTAATTGGCTAAGTTCACAGCAACATATAGTGATAATAGACCCTCAATTATTTGGAATGTGAAAATTAAGTCTTTGCAAATAAAGTGGCCAAAAGAACACAAATTAATTCATTAGCAAAACTCAAACATATTTGGACACCAACTTGGCAAATAATAGCAAACCACATCAATAGGCGGGATTTATGCAAGAACGAGAATTCCATAAAAGAATAAGTTTTGGGTATAATTTCTAAGATATATCAATTCAATGGACATGACTTGATACCTTCACTTGATGGCACATTCTAGGATGTATGAAAGTTCACAAAGAAGCTATGTGGATGAGAGGGGTGCGTCAAAGGTCATAAGAGGTATAGGTGTGGCAAAAACCCCCCAAACCTTATGGTTACAATCTACTTCCAAAAATTTATAGATATTTTGGGATACATTGTGACATGATAAACAAATTTATTGAGTACATTATGCACAATAATGACTTCGACTTTTGGTATCAATAGCATCTTCCTGGATCAGACCCTTAGGTGTTAGGGTCAAAAAGCTTCTCACAAGTAAGACATTAGAGCCATCAGCCTTTTAAGGATAGATTTACAAGATAATTACTAAAACTAAGTGTTGAATTTAGAGAAGAAAATAATTCTCATATGTCTCAATGATCATTGTACAGTCTGAATATATAATGGAAAACTAGTAAAATAGGAAACTAACTAATAGAGATATCAGGGATTTCCTGAATCTCTTTATTCCTAAATTAATGTAGACAACTAATACTGAAAATCAGCAACTGTATCCTGAAAATCAGCAGCAGCTGTATCCCTGAAATCAGGGATTGAGTATTTCAACAATCAGCAACTGTATCCTGAAAAACAGCAGCTGTATCCCTGAAAATCAGGGATTGACAGCAGCAGCTGTATCCCTGAAAATCAGGGATTGAGTATTTCAACACTCCCCCTCAAGCTAGGCGTAGATGTTAATCAAGCCAAGCTTGATACTCAAATCTTCAAAATTCTTCCTTGGTAGAGCTTTAGTGAGGATATCTGCTATTTGCTGACTTGTCGGTGTGTATAGCAGACTAACTGTCCCATTTTCTATCTTCTCCTTTATGAAGTGGCGATCTATCTCCACATGCTTGGTCCTGTCATGATGTACTGGATTCTTTGCAATGTTAATAGCTGACTGATTGTCACAAAATACCTTCATTGATTCAGAAGTGATGATTCCTAGTTCCCTCATTAGTCTTTCTAGCCATATTCCCTCACAAATTCCGAGTGCCATAGCTCTGAACTCTGATTCTGCACTGCTTCGAGAAACTACCGATTGTTTCTTACTTCGCCATGTTACTAAGTTTCCCCACACATACGTACAATAACCAGATGTTGACCTTCGGTCCGTTATTGATCCGGCCCAGTCAGCATCAACAAACACTTCAACATCTTTCCTTGTGTTTTTCTTGAAGTACAAGCCTTTACCTGGTGTCATTTTAAGATACCTTAGTATCCGATAGACAGCTTCCATATGTTCTTCAGTCGGATCATTCATGAATTGACTGACTACACTAACCGAGAACCCAATATCAGGTCTGGTGTGTGAGAGATAAATCAGCTTCCCAACAAGTCTTTGATATCTTCCTTTGTCCACTGGAATATTGTCCTTATTAGCTCCAATTTTAGTGCTTGAATCCATGGGTGTTTCAGCCGGTTTGCACCCAAGCATTCCCGTCTCTTTAAGTAGATCTAGTACGTACTTCCTTTGTGACACTGAGATTCCCTTGCTTGACCGGGCTACTTCCATTCCAAGGAAATATTTTAGGCTCCCAAGATCCTTGGTTTCAAATTCTTTGGCAAGTAGGGTTTTGAGCTTGATCAATTCATCTTCATCATCACCTGTTAAGATGATGTCATCTACATATACAATGAGAATTGCCAACTTTCCTTTGGTTGAGTGTTTGACAAACAAAGTGTGATCAGCTTGACACTGAGAGTACCCATACTTCTTCACTGTTTTGTTGAATCTGTCAAACCAAGCTCTTGGAGATTGCTTCAGTCCATAAAGGGATTTCTTGAGCTTACACACCTTATTCATAGTTGCCTTGGTTTCAAAGCCGGGAGGAATATCCATATAAACTTCTTCTGTAAGGTCTCCATTGAGGAATGCATTCTTCACATCAAGTTGGTGGAGAGGCCAATCAAGATTGGCAGCTAATGATAGTAGTACCCGAATGGTGTTTAATTTGGCTACTGGAGCAAACGTCTCTTGGTAGTCAATGCCATAGGATTGAGTGAACCCTTTTGCAACCAGCCGCGCTTTAAATCTGTCCACACTTCCATCAGCCTTGTATTTGACAGTGAAAATCCATTTACATCCTACTGGATGTTTCCCACTCGGTAAGTCTGAAATCTCCCAAGTTCCATTCTTCTTTAGTGCTTGCATTTCTTCCCATACTGCAGTCTTCCATTCCGGAATTGAAATGGCTTCTTGGATGGAGTTAGGAATTTGCATTTTGTTCAAATTTGCCACAAATGTTTGGAAGCTAGGTGACAACCCTTTATAAGAGACAAAATTGTAGATTGGATGACTGGTACATGACCTCCTACCTTTCCTTAAAGCAATGGGACAGTCAAGGTCATTAGCAATAGACTCACTAGTGATGAATTCAGAGCTAGTGTTACCTGGTGAACTTTCATGGTTTCTTGCACTCGGGTCAGATTCTTGACTTTGCTTGGGAGGTGCTTGTTGCTCAACATCCTCTTGGATCTTCTTCTTCCGAGAATATACAATGAACTCACCATTGATTGCAGGTTTAGGACATTGGACAGGACTTGAAAGTAGAGGATTTTCAGGAGTTGAAGATGGAGGATTTTCAGGTTCAGATTCAGAATTTTCCAAATCAGAATTTGTTTCTGTTTGGTGGCTTTGGTTTGGAGTAGGAGTAGTTGAGATAGGAGGGATGGTGACTTGGGAACTTGGGGAACTTGGGTAGTTGTTGGATGTTGTGGCATCAATATCCCAAAGCTGGTATTCCTGTATGAGATTCTCCCCCTGAATATCAGATTTGGGGTAATAAGGTTGATGTTCAAAGAAAGTAACATCCATGGAAGTGTATAGTCTTTTGGTAATAGGAGAATAGCATTTGTACCCTTTTTGGTTTGGAGAGTAACCAAGGAATATACACTTGAGTGCTTTGGGGTCGAGTTTACTTCGGTGTTGTTGATGCACATGGACAAACACGGAGCACCCGAATACTTTGAGAGGTATTGTTGAGACAATGCGGGTGTTGGGATAAGAGTAACAAAGGAGTTGGCACGGGTTTTGGAAATTTAAGACACGGGAAGGCATTCGGTTTATGAGATAAGTTGCTGTGAGTATGGCTTCCCCCCAAAACTGTTTTGGAACATGAGTGGAAAACATAAGTGATCTAGCAACCTCTAGAATGTGTCTATTTTTCCTTTCTGCTACTCCGTTTTGTTGAGGTGTATCGACACATGAACTTTGGTGTATAATGCCTTGACTTTGTAGGTAATCTCCGAGAATGTGGTTGAAGTAATCCTTGGCATTATCAGTTCTAAAGATTTGGATTTTGGTATGGAATTGGGTTTGAATCATGCTGTTGAAATTTTTGAATATTTGCCCGACCTCTGATTTTTCTTTCATGAGAAACACCCAAGTGATCCTAGTATGATCATCTACAAATAAGATAAACCAGCGGGTACCAGTCACACTTTTGATACGTGAAGGTCCCCAAACATCACTATGGATCATTGAGAATGGATGAGATTTTTGATATTGTTGAATTGAATAAGGAGTACGAGCATGTTTAGCAAATTGACAAACTTCACACTGAAAATCTTTTGGACTTCTATTGCTGAATAATGAGGGAACAAGTTTTTGAAGGTACACGAAATTGGGATGGCCTAGTCTATAGTGCCATAACATAACTTCACTATCATTATTGAAACGAGAAACAGAAAGAGAAATTTTTGTAGGCTGATTGTTTGCCTTGTCCGAATCTGCCTTGTGAGTTTGTTGTTCCGGAAGATCACCAATCCTGAGGATGTAGAGCCCTGAGCACATCTTAGCATTGCCAATCATCTTCCCCGAATTCAAGTCCTGAAATTCACACGAGTTAGGGAAGAACTTAGTAACACAGTTAAGCTCTTGAGTGAGTTTACTAATAGAAAGTAAATTGCAATCTAAGTTTGGGACCAAGAGGACTGAGTTTAGGGTGAGGTTCTTTGAGATAATCACAGAACCTGTTCCTGCTACTCTTGAGAGAGATCCATCTGCAATTCTAACAGAGAAATTTTCATGACATGGATTATAAGTATTAAAAATCCTTGCATCTCCAGTCATGTGGTCGGAGGCTCCTGAATCCACAATCCATGGTCTGATTTTTTCTCTTGTTGCACTGAGTGCGTTTAAGAAATTACCTTTGTGAGCCAAGGATCCGGTTCCAATGACAGAGGTATTGGAGGATTGTTGCTGGTTGATTAACTTTTGCAAAAGTTCCATTTGTTCTTTGCTGAATAGGCTTTGTTCTGGCTGTGTGTGGTTCTTGTCACAGGAGGCCAGATGTCCACGACTTTCTCTGTTGTTGGATGGACGTGAGGGCTTCCAATCAGCGGGTTTTCCATGGATCTTCCAGCAGGTCTCCTTGGTGTGACCAGTCTTCCGGCAGTGATCACACCAAGGTCGTCCCTTTTTTTGTCTATAGTCTCCAGCTTGATGTTGAGGCCCTTGAACTGAGAGTGCAGATCCTTCAGAGCTGTGTGTCGTAGTTGGCGGTCCCATCATCACTTTCTTTCGACTTTCTTCCATGCGCACTTCTGAAAATGCCTCTCGAAGACTAGGTAGTGGTTTTAGTCCCATGATTCTTCCTCGAACTTCATCAAGGTCCTTGTTGAGGCCCAACAGAAACTTATAGAGTCTTTTCTTTTCAATGATTTTTCTATATTTGATTCCATCTTCTGGGCAATGCCAATTGTATTCTTCAAACATGTCTAATTGCTGCCAATTCCGTGTGAGAGTGTTGAAGTATTGAGTGACTGTGAGGTCTTCTTGACGTAGATCGTGAAGGATACTTTCAACAGCAAAGAGTTCGGATGAGTTATCGAAGCTAGAATATGTTTCTCTGGCTGCATCCCAGATGTCCTTTGCAGTCACATACAATAGGAAATTTTCTCCAATTTCGTTTGTCATTGAGTTGATAAGCCAAGACATCACCATGTTGTTTTCTGACTTCCATGTTCTGTATTTTGGATCTTCTTTGCTTGGTGGGACTGCTACTCCAGTGAGGTAGTCATCTCTTCCCTTTCCGCAAATGAACATCATTACTGATTGTGACCATTGAAGGTAATTTTGTCCATTGAGTTTGTGCCCTGTAATGGGCTGAAGATTTCCATCTGATCCTCCATTGCTGCCTGTGGCTGGGGTTTCAGAATGGGAGGTGACTTTTGAGGAGGATTGGCTTTGCTGAGCCATTGTCATCCCGTATTTTGTCATCTATCTACAGGTCAGAGGTGGCAGCTCTGATACCATGTTGAATTTAGAGAAGAAAATAATTCTCATATGTCTCAATGATCATTGTACAGTCTGAATATATAATGGAAAACTAGTAAAATAGGAAACTAACTAATAGAGATATCAGGGATTTCCTGAATCTCTTTATTCCTAAATTAATGTAGACAACTAATACTGAAAATCAGCAACTGTATCCTGAAAATCAGCAGCAGCTGTATCCCTGAAATCAGGGATTGAGTATTTCAACAATCAGCAACTGTATCCTGAAAAACAGCAGCTGTATCCCTGAAAATCAGGGATTGACAGCAGCAGCTGTATCCCTGAAAATCAGGGATTGAGTATTTCAACACTAAGGCATCAATCCTTACAAGTGATCTTGTTTGGGGGTTTATTAAAGGTGTACTATGGATATAGAAAGCGCGTTTGCTTAGATTTTTTTTGCTTGGCCCGAGTGAACGAATGTTTGGTTGGATAGTTTAAGAGTTGCAAGGCCCAAGGAGTTTGGCTTCTTCTAATTTATTCACAATACTAATTGAAGCTTTTGTAAATTGACCAAAAGAAAATTCACAGCATTTTCAATTTCAAGGTGGGTAGGGATAAATAAACCAACTACCACCACCTCTAGTTGGTTGGTGTTTAGCAACGCCATTCCCTTTTGGGAAGCTTAAGCTTAACAAGCTTTGTTGTTATATGGTAGCGTGTTGCATGACCATCTTAAGGGGTATGGCCAAAAGCATTTGATTGAATGTTATGTTGAATGTCCTTTTGTCATACTATAGTATAATACAATATATATCCAAAAGCAGGATACCTCTTTCGAATACTTGTGAACCTAAAAGTGCTCTAAATCACAATTGATTAAGTATTATATGCCTTATTGTCCTATTATAGCATAATGCATATCCATCACAATGTAGTAAATGAATTCTGAAGCAGACAAGTTGGACTCTCTTCTCAACAATAAGAAGCAAACTCTAAATTGGGTCCATCAATAAGAATCAAACATCTAACTAAATTAAGGGTGTCAATGGGTTGGTCCAAAACACGAAACCAAACCGAATTGATTCATTAGGTTTGGTTCTAAATGAGTTTGGTTTTGGTTGGGTTTGAAAAATATATAACCTGAATCAATTTCGTTTGGCTTTACGATTTGAGACTTTCAAAACCTATCTAACCTAGACAGAACACACTTTAAATGTAATAGCTAATATTTTTATTTTGAATATTTAAGACTCGTTGATAATGAACATATTATCATAAATATTTGAATTATCATCTCATATAATAAAGTTTTTTTTTTAAATTGATAGATATGCATTAGATTTACTTCATATACACTTACTAGTTGACAAATTCCATTATTTAATAAATGTGTAGTTAAAATCTCAAATAGATCAACCCAAATCGAACCAAACCGATTGATTCAGTTCAGTTCAATTTGCTAAGGTTGATCAGTTTGGTTTATTTGGTTTAGTTTAACAAAATACCAACCTGATGCGTATTGGTTTGGGTTCAGTTTTAACATAATGCCAACCCAAACCGAACCGTTGACACACACCTAGATTGAATGATAATTATTGATGGGATCACAACAAGGACATTTTAAGTCAAATTCCAAATTTTCATTGATCTCAAACATCTGCAATATCAAAGTAAAAAAATTTAAATAGGATCTATATTTTATGTGAAACTATAAAATTGTGAAAATGCAATATTCACCCAAGATCTAATTTTCTGGGAAACAATTAAACTTCAAAAACTAAAATATTCATCCAGAATTTATTCTTACATTGTTGCCAAGTGCTAATATTATCATGAATTTCAATTTGTAATAAAAGCTGTGAAAATAGAGCTATAATGCTTACAACACATAAAATCATTATTCATTTGTAACTAAACATATCTTCTGAAAATTCACATTTTTTGTGGAGAAGCTTGAAAATATTGCAAAACCTTAGATTAAAGCATAAAAATACATCTACGAAAGGCAATGAACTTTTTTACCATACATAAATGACTATGATGTCATCAGTTATCAATACGAAGTTCTTTTTTCTCCATTTAATTAGTTCTCCACAAACACAATAATTCATGTGAGGAATACTTTACAATTAAACCCGTTTAAAACATTTCCAAAAAAATCACACATATCAAATGTGCCGCCAACTAGTAGATTTTGAAAAAAATATGAAGTAAAGACTCACACATCCAACTAGATAAGACAACAACTTGGACCTGTCATGCCAACAAGATTGGACAAGTATTCCCAGGACAGTAAGATTGGTAAAAAAAAGCAAAAAAGGTAATGCCCAAGACCAACATGATAACCGGAAGCTTGTTAAACATTACATTTTTTATCATAACACACTAATAAAAAGTAGAAAACATCATACCTCTTTCCTCTTGTCTCTTTTCCTTTTCACTTCATGGAATGGATCTGAGAAATATAAGAACAAAAAAGATTCATGGACTTTCTAAAGCAAAAATTATGGCTCAAAACTCAAATACTTGGATAAAGAATTGAAAATGCTTCCTATAGACCATACAATACTTTATCATAGGATATTGTGCTCACTATTACAAATTTATACTGTATATATAAATAATACAGTATAATATATAATATTATTATAAATTATACAATAACCAAAAGTTTGTTGCATTATGGTATAAGATAGTACGATAAATAATATTATATATATATATAACCAATGAGTTATATATATAACCAAGAGTCATTATTGGGTTATATATACATTTATATAATCCTAAAAAATTACATTTTTACCCCCGATAATCGGGCACCCGTTTCTTTCCTCCCCGTCCAGACCCGGCCCACTTTTAAAAACAAACACAATTTTTTTCATACCCAACCCGGTTTCAAGAAACTAATTTTCATACCCGCTTATAACCGGGTTGGACGAGTCCGGACACCAATTGCCACCCTTATGAATCAGTCCTCAAGCTATTGAAAATCATGCCAGTTGGCTTTACTACAAAACATTTACATCACACATCAAAGAGATTTCATTTGAAATCCTAGCGCCTTGATTTTTGCTAAGGGGGAATCTCTATTTGGTTGGGTCATGTAAAATTTGGTGTCAAATTCACATTTTTTTCATCCTTTGACGATTGACATCGTTTTTGAACTTGCAACTCAAGGTTTTGTTTTCTGATTATTAAGCAATGAGATAAATTATTTAAAAAATGAGCTATTAGCCTATTTCTATACATGATTATGCAATGAATATGGTACATAACTTTCATATCTGAATTTAGGACTTTTACTTCTAGTGTTTATTATTTTGTTTAAATAAAACTATTAATTTCTCACAATTGTATTTAGAAGACTAGAATAACCTGATTCACCAATTTCCAATTGATTGTCCAACTGCCAACTCTAATAAACATGGATTTCCATATCAAGCATTATTGTCAACTCATCAAGGCAATGCCTAGGTTATTAGACTCAACTAGGCATGATAGTGCCTAAGTGCCTGGGCCACACTAAGATGTGCCTAGGAGTTAAAATAAAATATATGTATAGCTTTCAAAGTAAATCACTAATTAATTTTACAGATACAAGTTTTGTATAAATGATTACACACATATTCCACAATATATAGTCAAATCTTGTATTAAAAATGTAAATATATTCCACATCTTCAATTTCATGTCCACAAACTTAAAAATATAAATAAAATCTATTCAAAAAAATAAAAAATAAAAAAAAGCTAGACATATGCTAATAATTTAACAACAATTGCATTAGTCATGTTTAATGCAACCCTCAAGATAAACAATAAAATATTTGCAACGATATAGAGAATATAATAAACGAAAATCAAAATTAGGAAAAAAAGTGCGCAAGTTGATCATGATTTTCCCCATCCTTTTCCTTCCCAAGGAAAATCCCTCAGCGTGCTCTCAATAGAGTTGGCAACTCCAAGAGGAATGCGAAAAAGCAACAAGAAATATGTTGGAAGGACCTCTAGCATTGACTAAACAAGAGTATGCCGAACAACTCTAAACAAAAAATGTTATTTAGCAATTCTGACAAGCTACTCTTGCACCAAATTACTCCCTGCCAAAATGCATCTATTTTTGTTGATTTTCAGTCATGAAGCTTGGCTAAAACTCTCCACTACCTTTATTACATTAAATGTAAACATCCTCTCCATCTAGAATGAACGGGGTATTGTCAACAAACTAAAGATGAGACAATGAGACACCTCAATCCTTTGACCACTCACCTCAAAACTTTAGGGCACCAACACTTGAAGCATGATTCACCATTCTACCTAACAGATCGATCGGCAAAGTGAAAAGAAAGGGAGATGATGAGTCCCTTCATCCTAGCCCTCAAGAAGCTTGTACTTACCTCTGTGCCCGCCATTGACAAAGATTAAGAATAAAGCCGAACTCACCATCTACCTTTACCATTTTCCCCAAAAGCCTTCTAGAGGACAAATAACCAACAAAGGTCCAATCAACATGGTTGTAGGCCTTAGTACGGGTGTAAGTCAATCCGACCAACCTGACCAAATCAAACAAAAACTGATGGGTTAAGTTGGGTTGGGTTGGTATCAATGTTTGGGTTGGGTTGGGTTGACAAATTCTCTTACAACTCGGTGTACCCCAAATCAACCAAACCCAACCCAATCCAACCCGAGTACATCTAAT
Organism: Paratinospora sagittata; assembly: GCA_035771175.1. NCBI lineage: Eukaryota > Viridiplantae > Streptophyta > Magnoliopsida > Ranunculales > Menispermaceae > Paratinospora > Paratinospora sagittata. Next base: position 2,858,272 of record CM069604.1, on the reverse strand, counting down.
GATACTCATAAACTTCAATAATTATTTTTATAAGATAATATTATTGTGTTATAACTAAAATTAGGCTCCTATATTTATTTCTTTTTTAATTTCAATCATTACTTTGTATTGGCAGTTTGATACTTAAAACTTAACTAACAATTTTGTCAAAATCTTTTATTTACATGATAAGATATATTATTAAGGACGAATTTTCAATTACTTTAATCTCATATTGTTCAAAGTTAACTTATACCAAAATCATTATAATAAATAATAATCAAAGTCAACCCGATTGACCAACCTGAACTAATTTGAGTTGGGTTAGGTTGGGTTTTAAGGAGCATATTGGGTTGGGTTGGAACATTTTCAACCTGACTTGTTTGGGTTGAGTTGGGATTTGGCTCCAAACCCACCCAACCCAACTTGTTACACCCTTAGTCCTCAACAAATAAAGGGCAAGGCCTTTCTTCCTTCTAGATCTATAACTTTCCACATCTTCATTTGTAGCTAAAACCATATCAAGTATTTGTCATCCCTTAACACGTACCCCTTCGGATTGAGAGATGGTAGAACCCAAAACATGCATCAACCTAACAGTTAGAGTCCCAAATCATCTTGTACATACTAGTAATCAGGCTGATCAGATTAAAATCTTCAATATTCCCCCATATAATATTTTTGGGATAAGGCAGATGTACATCTCACTAAAAATGGCACTGATCACTCCATTCCTATGGAAACTTCCCAAAAACCTTCCTAAGGTCCTCCTTGATACCCCACCAATTGCCAAAAAAAGTCATTATAAAGCCATCTGGTCTCGGGACATTAGAACCTTCACAATAAAACACTACTTTTTCTCACTTCCTCCTCTTCACATGGCCATTAAAACCAGATCACATTGTGCGGCCTAATCGGGATCCATTCAAGACCTTCAATGCCTTGTCTTACCTCCTTGTCATTTGATACAAGGCCTCAATGAATCCTTCAATATTCACCGTGATGGACCCATCCTCCCTAACGATTCTAGATATCATTCTTTTGTTCCTACTAGCATTCATAAGTAAGTGGAAGATGTTAGTATATGTGTCTCCATCATTTGGCCATTGAACCTTGTACTTTTGTCTAGCCAATTATTCCTCTATTAAGAGAACTTGGTCCAACTCACCTTTTAGTCTGTCTACAAGACAGAGACTTTTCAGTTAATAAGCTCGAGCCTATTCAATTGCAGCCAATTCCATTATACAAGTCTAAACAACAAAACCTGAGTCTAATTTGAACCTAACAAGTATACAAACAAAGCCAAAATCACTAAACACATCATACCCATTTCAGAAAAACAATCAATCACCCAAATTAAACCCTAAAAACAGTTAAAAAAGAAGAAGTAGCAACAAGTTGACCTTGATTCAACAATCTTTGAGTAGTCTCGTTAGCATCCATGTCGGTTTCTTTGAGCATCACATAAATATCCGCCTCGGAATGATTCCCCACTATTTCCTTTATAGATTGGATCGTCTTTATCACGCGACCGGACACAAACGGAGGAGTCGCCCCTCCGCCGCTCACTCGCGAACCATGAACCATCCCAATTAACAATCGCAAAGAAAAAAGTCGAAGCAATTGATAATAATACTAATAGTATTAATCAACGGAACACGAAGAAACACTAAAGATCACGGAATAATCTTAGAAACGAAGAAAAAGAAAAGAACAAAAAACTTCGAAATCGAAACAGAGGTTTTGAACTGCGTTTCACAAGTCGGAAAGAAGAAACCGCGAAAAACGGCCGAAACAGATAGAAAGTGGGGGGAAAAGAAGTAGAAAAAGAGACGCTTGCGAGCGAGGGTTTTGAAATTACATTTTGCCCCTGAGAACAACGGTAACGAATTGATCCCATGGTCCCACACTGCGTTTCATTAAATGACTTGAAGACCAAAATTCCAACAGATCCTACGTAGCGTCATGTTATTCGTTGTATTGATATGGGGAATTGATTATCCGATGGGCTCGCGAGCGTTGGATCACCTTCGGTCTTTTGAAGTCTCATTTTTATTCCCACTTTGTCCTTGATCATTGAATGATTTTACGTAAAAGACATTTTCTTTTCGGGTTTAATATTACGGAAATAACTTTTTATTTTATCGGAAGAGTTTGTAAATATCATTTGATGAACTTTTTATTGTGGCTTTTACTTGGAAAGGAAAAGACGAAGATAAAAATAATTGTAGCATCTTTCTGTCGTTCCCTTGGGGGTTTTTCTTCTCAAAAAGAGAATCCAATAGACATTAGACCAATGAATACAAAATGGTTAACGATGGGATGAGTTATTGTCATTAGGTAAAATAGTTTGTTAATATAACAATTAATAAAGAATATATTATAATCATACATCAAATATACAAAATATAGCATTATAAACAGTACAGCATAGCTTAACAAGTAGGTATACTTAACATTGTCTTGTAATGGCTCTGTAATCGTATATCGTCCTAGGTTCACGTATAAATGTCCATCTCGTAATTCTGCGTTCACATTGTACGTTCATCTCTAGAGAAAACATCAATAATAGTGGCACAAATTGCACCAGTAAATAATTTATAAATCATAAACCACTTACGTCTCTAAGTGGTTCTTATTTTATGTTTGATGACTATGTATGTACGAGTCTGACATTTACTTACACTAAATAAGATTTGGCAGCATCTGGTGATGCTTATTAGGATTAGCATCATCGCGTGTATTGTTATGATGTTCAGTATCACCTATACAAGCAGACAACTTTCAATGAGACCAACCAGACCAGTTCCCAGATCGAGAGGTGGGAACACAAGGTCTCGCTTAAATACCAAGTCTTCTAGAGTAACAAACTGCCTCTCGTTCACTATTTAAAGTTACTGAGGACAAGACTAAGTCTGGTTTAGTCAAATTGACCGCTAATCCGGCGTAGTAACCATGTAATACGTGGACTCCAAATATAAGAAATGAGTATGACATGTATAAACATTATACACAATAATGCAGCGTAAGTGAATAATAGACATAATGATAAATAAATAAAAACTTTATGAAAATTCATAAGACACGCAAACCTATGTTTCGTTCTCACCTTCAAGTTGAACACTTGATGCTCTGTGCTATTCGTCAGGGAACGACTTCACACCGCACAAGTGGACAGTCTAAAAAAAAAAAAGAAAGAGAGAGTGCCCAAGCTAATAAAATACTCATACTAAAAGTTGCCCAGGTGGAAATGCACATGCAACCTTGCATGTGATTTTTGTCACATATTAATTAAATTTAAAAAAACCAAGCGCAATGATTTTCAAAATTTATATTTTTATCCTATTTTCTCATTGTGTTTGTGTGTTTGCCATTTCTTGGATTATTCCCTAATAGAAGGACAATAAGCTTACCAATTTTGCCTAGCATATGACAGCAGTTGCTCCGAAGAACGGTTGACGATCTCCCCTAGGAGGAACCTTTAAGCTCAACACTGATATCCAGCAAATAAAACCATTGGTTTGGGAAAAAAAGGTGAAGTTCTCCTAGCATCAACAAGGAAAATGAAGGCTTGGGTTTCAACTGATATTGCAGAGAGTGTGGCGTTAAGAGAAGGTCTCAAAAAGGCAATGTATTCACATTGCAAACCACTAATTGCTGAATTTGATTCCCTGACAGTGATCAATCTGGCCCTGAAGAAAGCTTTTTCCTAGTTGGAGGTAGCCTCAGTGATCCGAGATATTCATGCCATTGCAACCAACTTTCAGGTTGAATGCTTTGATCAAGTCCAGCGATCAGATAATGAAGTAGCACATGCCCTAGCGTAATTTGCCTTCAAAGAGGACCTTGTTTGGGTGGAGGAGGTTCCCTGGTGGCTCCTCCTTCGCAAAATCCATCATGGTGTAGTTTCTTCCAATTTATCTTCTTTATACAAAGCTCCTTTTACTTCAAAAAAAATAAATAAATTGTAATTTAATGTTAATGAGTGATAGGCTGGGAAGGTTTTCATCAGTGTAATTTAATAGCAGAGTTGTTTTTGTACATCACAATTCAAAGAGTAACTATGTATTATCAATGACAATATAAGTCATTATATTTGCTTTGATGGTTATACGGTGCTGTGGTATACAAGATGTGGGTATCACCCTCATGTGGCAGACAAGGGTGGCGGACAATTGGGCTGCTGCAAGTGGCGCATTCGGCGCCACTTTCTGGCGGCGTTAAATGCGTCGAAAGGGTATTAATATAATATTACATATATATTATATTATATATTTATACTTACAAAAATGTCCTTAAATACTCCTATAAATAGAACTTAACTTCATTCTTGAAATTCATTTCTGAGATCTATTCTGAGAGATCTAATTCAAGAGATCAAATCTGTAAGATCTACCTAAGGGTGAGTAATACAAGTTTGCTGCCTCCAGTGGACGTAGGCAATTTGCCGAACCACGTTAAATATTGTTGTCTTATTTTTTCTTTCATGCTTTACCATGATTTCGCATGACAAATTGGTATCAGAGCCAAGGTTAAGCTTTGGAAGAAAAACAGACCCCCTGTCGAATTTTTCGAGACTGCGTCGAAATTTTGAGATTCTGTAAAAGTGATCAGAACTGTTTTCTGATCACCCGTGGAGGTAGTTCTTGTTTCCAGGAGTCCAACGCAATCAACGGCTAGAAAAACGGACAAGAAACGAGTTCCCAGAAGCCGATCAAAGATTGATCCCTATACAGCGTTTGCCAACACTGTTCATCTGATCCGGATCCGACCCATCTGCCCAACACTGTTCATCCCGGCTCCTCAGCCCGTCAGCCGACACTGTTCATCCGGCCAATCCCCGGTCCAGCTGTTCCTCCCGATCCAGCTCGTTCGGCCCGGCACTGTTCCTCCCGACCTAGCCTTGCCTTTTAAACCCGACACTATTCATACCGGCCCGCAGTTGACCGAATCCATTTTCGGTTGACCAACCATATCCGGCTCATTTTTCGTCTAATTTCAGCAAAGTCAGACTTGTTTCCACCATTTTCGACTGTTCCGGACGCAACCGTGCAATTAGTTTCTGCAGATTCAGCTCCTAAGTTATTGATATAGCTTAGTTGAAGTCGTTTATCATTTTTTAAAGTATTTTTTGGCGTCATACATATCTTCGGTCTTAATGGCGAAGGAAATTCCAACCACAAGCAGGCCTTGGCAAAGAAGTTCGATGTCCAACGCAAAGTTCAAGGTGGAGAAATTCAACGGCACCAACAACTTTGGCATGTGGCAATGCGAAGTTCAAGATCTATTATTCTGGGAAGGATCACATATCGCCTTGGAAACTAAGCCCAAGGATATGTCTGATGATGATTGAGATTTTATAAATCGTCAAGCTTGTGGAACAATCAGTCTCTGTTTAGCAAAAGATTAGAAGTACTTTGCCATGAAAGAGACTATGACAACAAGTCTCTGAAAGAAACTGGAGGACAAGTACATGACGAAAAGCGTAGAGAACCGACTCTACCTGAAGAAGAAGCTTTTTCGTTTTCAGTACAAGAAAGGTACTCCTATGATTGAGCATCTTGATAATTTCAACAAGATTCTCGCTGATCAAGTTATTGATGAGGATAAGGCACTATTGTTGTTAAACTCTTTGCCTGAAAGTTATGAACATTTAACAACAACTTTGCTATATGGTAAAGATGATGTTAAATTCAGTGATGTTTCAAACGCTTTGGTGAACAACGAGTATCGAAGGAAGGACCAACTCGATAACAAGGAAGCATCACCAGAAGCCTTGACGGTATCCAGAGGCAGGGCTAACAACAAATCTGATAGATCCAGTGGGCGAGGCCGATCTCGCTCAAAGTCAAAAGGACCTTTATCACGTCAACGTCTTGCAAAGGATGAACGTGCCTATTGTCACCAAAAGGGGCACTAAAAGAAAGATTGTCCAAATAAGGGCAAGACAGATGCAAATGTGGCACAGAAGGCTGAAGAAGATTATGCTCTCAGTTTCATCTATAGACAATCAGTCTGATAGATGGATATTAGATTCCGGATGTTCCTATCATATGTGTCCGAATCGAAGTTGGTTCTCAAAATTGGATGAGTTCGATGGAGGAGTCGTGGTCATGGGCAACAACAATACCTGCCAAACAAAGGGTATTGGAACTATACGCCTAAAGATGCATGACGGTACAACAAGACGGCTCACGGACGTCAGATATGTCCCAGATCTGAAGAAAAATCTGATCTCCCTAGGAGTCCTTGATTCTAGCGGTTACAAGGTAACCATTGAAGGTGGAGTTCTAAAGGTTGTACGTGGAGCACTTTTGGCCATGAAGGGTACTTAGAAAGGAAATCTCTAATTCCTTGATGGACACACAGTAATCGAAAGCAAACGTTGGAGAGAAGGCTCTTCAAACCTTGATAAAGCAAGGTTCTCTGAAAGGTGCAAAGACTGGGAAACTTGACTTCTGCGAGCACTGTATCTTAGGCAAGCAGAAAAGAGTCAAGTTTGGAACTGCAATCCACCGCACAAAAGGAACATTGGATTATGTTCATACCGACATTTGGGGACCCTCTCAAAATGCTTCATTGGGCAGTAAACGTTGGTTTGTTACTTTCATTGATGATTTCTCACGCTATGTTTGGGTTTATACCATGAAGCATAAAGATGAAGTGCTAGATATCTTTCTTAGATGGAAGAAAATGGTAGAAACTCAAACGGGAAGGAAGATTAAGAGGCTCGGATCTAATAATGGAGGAGAATACAAGTCAGACCCATTTCAGAAAATGTGTGAGAATGAAGGGATAGTCAGACATTTCACAGTACCACGCACGCCACAACAAAATGGTGTTGCTGAACGCATGAATCATACTTTGGTAGATAAAGTTCGCTGCATGTTATCTCATTCTGGACTGAGCAAGGCATTTTGGGCTGAAGCTTTGTCATATGCCTCTTATATCATCAATAGATTTCCGACAACAGCACTAGATGACAAAACTCCCAAGGAGGAATGGTCTGGACAACCCGTTTTAGATTATAATTCTCTGCGCATTTTTGGATGCACTGCATATTTCCATGTGAAGGAATCCAAACTGGATCCTAGGTCCAAGAAAGCTATTTTCATGGGTTTTAGTGAATGAGTTAAGGCTTTCCGACTATAGAACCCTGAGTCAAAGAAGATTGTACAAAGTCGATATGTAACTTTTGACGAATCTGTGATGTTAAAGCATATAGTTTCTGATAAAGAAAATTGAGATCCAGATTTGCATCAACAGTGGAGTTAGATATTCCAGTAACTCATGGCAAGTCAGCAGAGATATCCAACCATCCTGAAGAAGACGAGGAGGAAATCTCAGTTGAGGTGAAGGCTTCAATACCATACATTAGTCAACAACCAGAATCAATTGCCACCAGTCGACCACGAAGAGAAATTCGCAAACCTGTTGGTACACTGACATGGTTGCATATGCATTTCCAGTCACCGGAGATGATATTCCATACAATTACAAAGATGTTAGTAAGAGTATGGAAAGTGATAAGTGGAAAATGGCAATGAATGAGGAGATGACATCACTCCATCAAAATCAGACTTGGAAGTTGGTTTCACTTCCGAAAGGAAAGAAACCAATTGGCTGCAAATGAGTTTTCACTAAGAAGGAAGGCTCTCCCAGCACAGATGGTATCTGATACAAAGCCAGACTGGTAGCAAAAGGCTACGCTCAGAGGGAAGGAATTGACTACAATGAGGTATTCTCACCTGTTGTTAAGCATTCGTCAATTCGAATATTATTCGCTTTGGTTGCACAGTTTGATCTCGAGTTAGCCCAACTCGATGTCAAAACTGCTTTTCTGCATGGTAATTTGGACGAGGAGATATATATGTCTCAACCAGATGGATTCAAAGTACCAGGTAGAGAGAATTGGGTTTGCAAGTTGAGCAAGTCATTGTATGGCCTGAAGCAGTTACCGAGACAGTGGTACAAGCGATTTGACAGCTTCATCCAAGGGCAAAAATATACCCGGAGTCAGTTTGATCATTGTGTCTACTATCGCAAACTTCAAGATGGTACATTTATCTACTTGATTTTATATGTAGATGATATGTTAATCGCATCTAAAAGCAAGGTGGAGATCAACAAGCTGAAGGCTCAATTGAGCTCAGAGTTTGAAATGAAGGATAACTCGAGACAGGGCCAAAAACACAATCTGTTTGACTCAGACTCAGTATTTGAAGAAAATTCTTCAAACTTTTGGCATTGGCAATGACACAAAACTTGTGAGCACACCATTGGCACCACATTTCAAGCTATATTCGTCAATGTCACCAAATTCTGAAAATCGAAAGAAGCAAATGGAGAACATTCCATATGCAAACGCAGTTGGTGCCTTGATGTATGCTATGGTGTGTATCAGACCTGACATTTCACATGCTGTAAGTATGGTAAGTTGTTACATGCACAACCCCGGTAAAGGCCACTGGCAAGCAGTGAAGTGGATTCTACAATATATTCATGGTACTGTGGATATTGGTTTAAAATTCGAGAGAGATAAGAAAAGTTGTAAGTATCTAGTCAGATATGTGGATTTGAACTATGTTGTAGATCTTGACAAGCGCAGATCTACTACTGGTTATGTTTTCACTATGGCAGGAGGACCAGTGAGTTGGAGATCAACACTACAGCCAACAGTTGTTTTGTCTACTACAGAGGCAGAGTACATGGCAGTAACGGAAGCTTTCAAGGAAGCAATCTGGCTTCATGGATTGACTAAAGACTTGGAAATTGTGCAGAAGAATGTTAAAGTTTTCTGCGACAGCTAGAGTGTCATTTGTTTGGCAAAGAACCAAGTTCATCACAGTCGAACGAAGCATATTGATGTTCGTTTTCATTTTGTTCGAGAAATAGTAGAAGAAGGGAGTATTCTTCTGCAAAAGATCAAGACTGCAGATAACCCCGCAGATATGCTTACAAAGGTGGTTACAGGGATCAAGTTCCCACATTGTTTGGACTTGATCAATATCTCACGAGCTCGGAGTGCCTAAGGGCACTAATGGAGGCAGCAACAATTTTTTGAAGGAAGCTTGCTATCTGTAGAGAGATTGCAGGTGTGGACGAGCCATGTTCCACATGAGGTGGAGGTGGAGATTTGTGGGGACCACCCCCATGTGGCAGACAAGGGTGGCAGACAAGAGTGGCGGACAATTGGGCTGCTGCAAGTGGCACATTCGGCGCCGTTTTCTGACGGTGTCGAATGCGCCGAAAGGGTATTATTATAATATTAAATATATATTATATTATATATTTATAATTACAAAAATACCCCTGAATACTCCTATAAATAGAGCCTAGCTTCATTCTTAAAATTCATTCTTGAGATATATTCTGAGAGATATAATTCAAGAGATCTAATCTGTAAGATCCACCTAAGGGTGAAGTAATACAAGTTTGCTGCCTTCCGTGGACGTAGGCAATTTGCCGAACCACGTTAAATATTGTTGTCTTATTTTTTCTTTCATGCTTTACCACGATTTTGCATGACACAAGAATCTTAGAATAGGAATGAGAACATAGTTTCCACAGGAATCCTACACTGGAATTTTCATGGAAATATTATAGTAGTTGCACATTGGAATTTGAGAAAGAAAATTAGTTAATAAATTTTATTATATATATAATAAAATTATACCTGGAATAAATCACTGAAAATGAAAGCGTAAATGGGCATGACCCATATGAAAGGAAAGAGAAGGAATGTATGGGAGTAAAGATTGATGCACTAATGGGAATAAATACTACAGTCGGAATCAAATCACTCAGAATGCAAGGGCAATTGGGTGTGACCCGTATGAAAGGAGAAGAGAAGGAAGGTATTTGGTATAAGAGTAGAGATCAACCATATATTAGTTATTCTAATACTTATCACTGTGACATTCATTGTCAGAATGGCATGTTTAGCTAGAATAATGGTAACTGAATATGTGAGTGTGAATCACGCACAGATAAGAGGATGAAAGAAGAAATTGCTACCCCAAGCTACAATCATAGGAGGAGGAACACAACACAAAATAAAATTAGTATTTTGTTAAAAGTACTAAAATTAATTTTTATTAAAAATCATAAAATTAATTTATATTAAAATAATTGAACTATTTTTTATTGAACTAATAAAGTTAATTATTTTGAATTTTTGATTTTATTAATAATAATTTTTCAAATAAAATTAAAAAGTTAATTTATTATATTTAAATTAATTATTGTTTTTTTGTTCTACATTATCTTAATGATATCTTTATTTCTTCTAAAAAAAGTGTTATTTTTAAGATATAAACTTTACATAAGAATGTAAGTTAATTAATAATATATACTTAAAATTGTTGGTGTAAGATTTGACCAACACCAGTAAACGATAAAGTGAAAGGAAGACACTGATCTAGAACTCGTCGGAGCGCTTAAAAAATCGCCAGAGGTTGGTTATTTGAAAGTAAAAAAATAAGAAAATATAGGCTATCGTAAGGAACACCGGTGTGGTGTCGGTCAAATACCCTCCGATGTCTAAGTTAGTTCAGAACTGCATACTACAAAAGTTATTTTTTGAGTTTTTCTTTGGCTTAATTTGTAATTAATGGGACTTTTTTTTTACTTGATTTGATTTATGTGAAATCTTAAAATAACCAAATAAGTTTTTCTTGTTTTTTATTTTTTAAAAAAAAATTGAATATGATACCAAATATATTTTCAAAAATTATAAATTAATTAAAAATGAGTTCATATTTTATTTTTTGAAAACTATTTTTAAATTTCTAAAAGTAAGAGAAAAAAAACAATGAAGTAGTGTATCGGAGAAGAAAACTAAGAGAAAAAATAATTTTTAGGTAAGCATTAAATATTTCTTCAGGTTTTTTTTTTCTTTAATGGGAAGAGCAACTAAGGGTGTAAGCTAACCCGACTGAATCGAACCAAACTCGACGAGTTGGGTTGGGTTGGGCTGAGTTAAAAAATTATAACTCGAACTAATTTAGGTTGGGTCCAGAGCCGGTCCTAACTATTTGGGGTCCCAGGGTGAAGGACATAAATGAGGCCCCTTAATTTTATATATTAATAAACATATATTTTTATCAATATTATCAAGAAGTTACAAATGCATTGTTTTATAAATTATACAAATTGTCTTATAAATAATACATTACAAACATTTTTAAAATATTAAAATAACCTATTACAAAAAAAAAAATCATTCCATAAAATCAAACATTACCACAAATCCCAAATACCGAAAATATATTTTCAAAGTTCGCATCTTGACAACTCTAGTGCATTTTGAAAGTATCTAAAATAGCTACAAAAATGCAATAAAAAGTATCAAATCATCATTTAAAATGAATTCTTCTAGCAGTATGAGAAGCAAATTCATCAATAATAATTTCATAATCAAAATTTTCCAACAAATCTGTAATACTCTGTATTTCACAAAAAAAAAATAAAAAAAATTACTATTTGGGCAACGCCCGAACGTTCAGGCGCATGCCAGAACGTTCAGACGCAACGTTCAGGCGCATGCCAGAACGTTCAGGCGCATGACAGAACGTTCAGGCGCAATGCCAGAACGTTCAGGCGCCTGCCAGAACGTTCAGGCGCCAAAAATCTCTATATAAGGAACCCTCCTCATTCTCATTTCTCACACCAAAATCACTCTCCTTATGATTTTCCTTCTCTTTCCACTCATTCTAAGTTTTTAGTTTTTGAGACTCTCTGATCGAGACTCTCGGTACGGTGCGACGAAGTTCTGTCCGGAGGAAAACGCCAGATCGGAAAGAAGAAGTTTTTATCTGAAGGTGGGGAACGAAACATAGGTTTGCGTGTTTCATAACTTTTATTAAAGTTTACATTCAATTATTATTATGTCTACTATTCATTTACACTGCATTATGTCAATAATGTTTATAACCTGAATGTCCTAACTTTGCACGTCGTGATACCGACCCTGATAAGGTTTGCCAGACGTTGCCAAAGTCAGTCTAAATGTCAAGGAAAGACCAGACCAGTAGACTAGACTAGTTCATGCATTGGCATCATACATATCGCCACCTAGGGACGCATATGGTTTATGACTCATAGAATAGTTAGAAGCATTGCTCACTATTCATATTATTTATCTGGAGAGGGACGTACATGAGAACTCGGCTACGCCGGGGAGGACCTTCCTCATTGGTCAGTCTCTGACGACGGCGCCGTTTTCTATAAAAAACGTATTTGTTTACCGAATGATCCTGAGGTTCGGAACGACGTGCTTACTGAGATGCACTGTTCCCGGTACGCTATGCATCCTGGGGGTGACAAGATGTACAACGATGTCACGCGACAATTTTGGTTTTCTGGAATGAAGAAAGCAATTGCAGACTTCGTTGCTCGATGTCTCGTTTGCCAGAAAGTTAAGGCAGAACGAAGACTCCCCTATGGACTTCTCCAGCCGTTACCTATTGGAGAATGGAAGTGGGAGAACATCGCAATGGATTTTGTTACAGCCTTACCTCGCAATAATAAAGGGCAAGATGCTATCTGGGTTATCATTGACAGACTTACCAAGTCTGCCCACTTCTTGCCAATAAAGTTCACGGATAATCCCGCCAAACTAGCAGAACTATATGAAAGAGAGATCGTACGCCTTCATGGCATCCCACTCACAATCGTCTCTGATCGAGACCCTCGATTCACCTCAAACTTTTGGAAAAGCTTCCAGAATAGACTGGGTTCTAAGATCACTATGAGCACAGCCTTCCACCCTCAGACTGATGGGCAGTCAGAACGGCTTATCCAAATCTTAGAAGACATGCTACGATGCTGCATTTTGGACTTTAATGACGGATGGGCAAAGTATTTGCATCTAGCTGAGTTTGCATACAACAACAGCTACCAATCTAGTATCGGCATGGCACCATACGAGGCTCTTTATGGTCGGCCTTGCAGATCTCCGGTATGCGGGTTAGATATGGCCGATCGACCGCAGTTAGGCCCTGAACTAGTTCAAGAGACTTCTGAGAAGATAACACTAGTAAAGGAACGACTTCGTGTTGCACAAAGTCGACAGAAGAGCTATGCTGACAAACGGCGACAGCCTCTAGAATTCGATAAGGGGGACTTTGTTTTTATATAAGTCCAGCCCACCCGAGGTGTCAAACGCTTTGGGATCAAAAGAAAGCTCTCCCCGCGGTATATCGGTCCATTTCCGATCATTGAACGTATTGGCAAACTTGCTTATCGTCTGTCCCTTCCCTCGTCCATGCCTAAGGTTCATGACGTTTTTCATGTATCTATGCTTCGCAAGTATCGTCCTGATCCTTCGCATATCATCCCTTTAGTCGAGGTTCGGGTTGAGGAAGGAAATAAGTATCAAGAGAAAGCAATACAGATTTTAGATAGAAAAACTCAAGAACTACGGCGACGTAGCATACCACTTGTGAAAGTGCTCTGGGATCACCACGGCATAGAGAAAGCTACATGGGAACTAGAATCCACAATTAAACAGAAATACCCTGAATTGTTTTCTAGTACCACCTGATGATGTGATACATTGTATTATTTTCACTTATAAATACCAGGATGAAACATTTTTTACACCTATCTTCATACATTGTTTCACTTGAATAACTACGCAGGTATCTGAAAATCATATCAATGGATATAGTGATGCACACACGCAGTGGCTCCTTAGCAACCTGCGGCTACTTCGCAAGCAATACCCCTCATCCATACTTGACTTGATTTCAAGGGCGAAATCCCTTTAAGGGGGGTAGAGTGTAATACTCTGTATTTCACAAAAAAAAAAAAAAAAAAAAAAAATACTATTTGGGCAACGCCCGAACGTTCAGGCGCATGCCAGAACGTTCAGGCGCATGACAGAACGTTCAGGCGCAATGCCAGAACGTTCAGGCGCAATGCCAGAACGTTCAGGCGCAATGCCAGAACGTTCAGGCGCATGCCAGAACGTTCAGGCGCAATGCCAGAACGTTCAGGAGCAATGCCAGAACGTTCAGGCGCCAAAAATCTCTATATAAGGAACCCTCCTCATTCTCATTTCTCACACCAAAATCACTCTCCTTATGATTTTCCTTCTCTTTCCACTCATTCTAAGTTTTTAGTTTTTGAGACTCTCTGATCGAGACTCTCGGTACGGTGCGACGAAGTTCTGTCCGGAGGAAAACGCCAGATCGGAAAGAAGAAGTTTTTATCTGAAGGTGGGGAACGAAACATAGGTTTGCGTGTTTCATAACTTTTATTAAAGTTTACATTCAATTATTATTATGTCTACTATTCATTTACACTGCATTATGTCAATAATGTTTATAACCTGAATGTCCTAACTTTGCACGTCGTGATACCGACCCTGATAAGGTTCGCCAGACGTTGCCAAAGTCAGTCTAAATGTCAAGGAAAGACCAGACCAGTAGACTAGACTAGTTCATGCATTGGCATCATACATATCACCACCTAGGGACGTATATGGTTTATGACTCATAGAATAGTTAGAAGCATTGCTCACTATTCATATTATTTCTCTGGAGAGGGACGTACATGAGAACTCGGCTACGCCGGGGAGGGACACCTGTACGTGAACTCAGGCGATGTACGCTCATCAAACCATTAATACGTGACGGTGTCATGCATACATACATATTGATTGATTATAATGCTCACATGTGTATTTAAGATATTTGATATTGAAGTATGCTTTATTAATTGTTATACTCATGCACTATTTACCCATTGAGCGCGTTAAGCTCACTCCATTATTATCCAATCTTTCACAGAAAATTAGGGTGGACTGGGTGCAGGTTATGGGGCCCACAATTTATACCCCTTGTATGATTCATTGGGAATTTTGGGAGTATGTTCCCTTGACCATTTTATGTACAAAAGTATTCTGAATTAAATGAAATCAGATTTGTACTGTGTACTGTATTTCCGCTGCGCACTCTGTTATTATCATTGTGATTATTCCAAATGCACGCCCCGTCCGCGAGTGCATCGCCGGTTTAGGCGCGTCCGGGCGGGGTGTGACAAAATCATGTTCAATACATAAGATTGCTAATCTATTCAACCTTTCTTATGACACACTTGACCGTAAATAAGACTTTAAAATTTTTTATTTTGAAAAAACTTCTTTCTGCAGATGCCACAGTCATAGGTATAGTCAACATTACTCTATAAGCAATTGAAATATTAGGATAACAACCTAAAGTTTTCACAAACTCAAGAATTTCAATAGATGTCTTCTTTTGTTCTGGTATAGTCATTTGTAACACTTTCAATTTAGAAAATAAATCATTTGGATCAACATCTAAAAAACTACCATGTCTTAAAGCATTTCCAAGATTGACACAACATTTTTTTAATTTATTATCATCCATAGAATTTAATCTTTTTGAATCAAACAAAAACCCAAAAATATTATCAAATGTTTGCATTTGTTAAAATCTATTCTTCAAGGCAACAATAGGAACATCAACAACAATAAGAAAATAATTAACTTTAAATGATTTTTCGGCAGATTGTATATTAACCTCACATGCATTCTTATCAAATTATTTTTTTCTTCGAATTTGACGTCTTTTAGGAAAAAACAAGTTGAATTTCCATTTCTAATGCAATATTTTTAGCAGAAATCATAGCTTACATAAATCCACTTTTTCTATACTTTTCAAAAAAAAGAGATCAAACATTTCAGTTGTTCTGTAGCACCATCAATATACATTTCTTCAGATTGTAATAGTTTGCTAAAAATATTAATGCTAAACAAAATACCACGTCAAACATCATGCCTAATAAAAACTCAAAAGTTTCTAGTTCATGTATTAAACTTTCAGCTTCACTTTTTGTTTTAGCATCATCACTAGTTTCAAATAATTCAAAAAATGCTTCTTTTATTTGGGGAGCTTGACATCTTATAGCTTTCACATTTTTCAAACGACTCGTCCATCTTGTATTAGATAATGGTTTAAGTGTTATACCATGCACATGATCGTGCAAAATTTTCCATCTTTTTGTAGGATTAGAAAACAATGAATATATATACGTTGAATAACACCAAAAAAAGATATTGCTTTAACACAAGAATGTGTCATATCACAAATGGTAATATTAAGACTATGGCATGTGCATGACATGTACAATGCTCTAAGATTTATTTCTAACAATCTTTTTTGAACACCTCAGTGTTTACCTTTCAAGTTAGATCCATTATCACAACCTTGTCCCCTCACATCATCAATATTTTAAGAACAAGAGATGTTAAAACAGATTGTAATTGCTTAAAAAGCCCAAATCCAAATTTATCATGTACATTTAAAAATTCTAAAAAATATTCTTCGTTTTTTATTAGATTATTAGACATGTCTACACATCGAACTATCAAAGTTATTTGTTTTTGGTGACTTGCATCTGGAGTACAATCAAGTATCATAGAAAAATATTTAGCCTTTTTGATTTTTGAAATGATTGCACTTATATATAGACATCAACTCATTTTGAATTTTATGACTAAGATAGTGATAATGAGTCTCATTATTTTGAATGCGTCGAACATGCTCTTACATCACTAAATCAAGCCCTGCAATCATTTCAATTAAACCCAAAAAATTACCATTATTATTTTCATAAATTCTCTCATGGGTTCCACGAAAAGCCAAATTATGCTTAGCAAGATATTTTACTACAACAATTATTCTTATAAGAACTTGTTTCCAATGAATTTTTTCTTTGTAAATTTGTTCTTGTACATTCCTATCAATTGTTTCACACTATGTCGAGTCTAAAACCTGTACAACAAAAACAATAAACTTTATCTGCATTCTTCAAATACACTAGTCATTTTCTACATTGATTCTCACAATTTGGTAATATTCTAGTATAATGCGCATCTCAAAAATGTCTAGAAGTGCATTCAATGGAAAATTTAAACAAGTTTCTCTAATAGGACATTTTTCCACTAATAAATCTCTTGTTGTATCATCAAGTTTGCCCCAATTTTGTGGATCATATATAATACCCTAGGTTTTGCACACAAAAAAATAAAAAATAAAAATTTGTTGAACTTCGGGCAGGGTGCACAAATGTTCAGGCATCCTTTTTTCTATAAAAATAGGGATCCCCCCTCTCATTTTCACACCAAACCAACTCTCAACCTCTTGTTGGAAAATTTTACTCTTTGACGAGACGCTCTTCGTAGTGCAACGCGGTTCTGCTCGGGGGAAGGCGCCAGTTCAAGAGGGAGTTTTTATCTGAAGGTGGGGAACGAAACATAAGTTGCGTGTCTTATGAAATTTATTAAAGTTTACATTCATTTATCAGTAAGTCTATTATTCATTTACATTGCATTATTGTGTATAATGTTCATACTTGTCATACTTATGCTTGTATATTTGGAGTTCATGGAAAGAGTCGGCACAAGATTCCAATTAGGGAAGCACCATTGAACTAGCCAAACCAGAACACAACAATAGACCCAGCCCCGAATAATGATCAAACCAATCATCTATTCTCCGAGAATGATCTCTTTGGCAACCTGGGTCAACCACAAACAAATCTGGATGGATAAGGAGTTCCAGCAAATCCACTTTCCTGAAATCTCCCAAGCCAACACTACAAGGAAAAAGACTTTTAGTAGCAAAATTTTTTCGTAAGTAAAAGTTCAGAATTCGTAAGTAAAAGTATTACTTACAATGTTTCAGCTTATTCTTACAAATGCAATTTCGTGAGGAAAACACCGTAAGTAAAGGTTTTAGACTCGACATAGTTCCGTGAGTAAAAGTATCATTTTTACTTATGACTCCATTTTCGTAAGTAAAACGTTTCTTTCGCGACTAAAGGTTGACATAATTTGCAACAAATCTAACCCTTTACTTACAATGAAATTCGTAAGTAAATGTAATTAATTCGTCACTAAATGTTATACAAAGCTATAAAATAAAAAAATAGCTAATAAAAACATTTTTCTGTAATATTTTTAGAATTTTAATTTTGACAAATAATATAATTTAACACTAGAAGGAATAAAGATTTTCATTTATCAAATCTATAATTTCTACAACTATAAAGTTCTGAAGTAATATGTATACAAAAATTAAAATTTGCACAAGGCAAAATTTACAAAAGTAACAAAATATAGAAACATGACTATCATGCAAGCGAAAGATAACTAAGATGTGGTCTCCGTAGAAGTAGATGATGATGGTGGCAAGATATTCTCTTTGATCTGACGAACGTCATCCTCAATATTTGTGACCTTATCTATTAGTTTTGCCACTAAACTCTCCATTTTTGTGTTGTTCTGACCACCATATGAAGATCCATGTGTTCTTGAGGAAGCTCGTGACATCTCTTTTGATAAGCCTTTTGCCTTCTTAGCCCATCCCTTTTGATAACCGGAGCGATAACTAAGAACACGTTCCATAATCTGAAAGTCTGTGATATATGGCATGTTCACTTT
The DNA here is from genome assembly GCA_035771175.1 of Paratinospora sagittata. Classification (NCBI taxonomy): domain Eukaryota; kingdom Viridiplantae; phylum Streptophyta; class Magnoliopsida; order Ranunculales; family Menispermaceae; genus Paratinospora; species Paratinospora sagittata. The sequence continues at coordinate 2,839,821 of CM069604.1, read as the reverse complement.
ATCTTCAGTTGGAGGCCATTGATTTTCAAATCTTATATCAACCATTTGTAACTGCAAATAAATAAATAAATATAAGGTACAAACTTAAAAAATAAAATTAATCAATCTAAAAACTCATTTAAAGACTTACATAAGCATTTTCGACCTCTGTATTTAGCCAATGTTGGTTTGTATTGCAATGCATCCTCTTAAACAGTTCAATTCCTCCAACCGACGAGAAGATATTATCGTGTTGGCGCAAATGGTGGTTGGGCGTAGAGACTGACCCATTAGTTTGCATCCATTCCCTCTTTAATCGATTTCTTGAATTAATCGCTGATTTTTTCTAAAAATGCACAATTTGTTAGTACAAATCACACCAAATTAATCAATATCACAAATAATAAGACAAATAAATATTTTTATCCATGAATTAATCTCTAGGCTTTCAACAAAAAAAAAATGATAGAGTCTCCTTTGTATTTTCAGCAAAAAGGATTTTGAAAACCTGTAAAATATATGCCTAATGAACATCCAACCTATAAGATATATCCTCATATCCAAATCAATTCCATTGATTTATTTTATCATGCCAAAACATAAAATAAAAAAACAAATCAATCAATTGTTTTTACTAATTCAAGCATAAAATTAATATAATCATAGAAAAATCATACCTTTGATTGGCAATTGGGCAAAAATCTGCCCCAAGTTTCAACACCATAACCATTACATTCTTCAAGTAAATGGAGCAGTTTCATGTAATCTCTAGGCTTTCAACAAAAAAATTTTTGATAGAGTCTCTTTTGTATTTTTAGCAAAAAGGATTTTGAAAACCTGTAAAATATATGCCTAATGAACATCCAACCTATAAGATATATCCTCGTATCCAAATCAAGCCTTCTTGACAATTCTATTATCAATGATAAAAAGAATGTTTCTATGTTATTGAATTCTAGTAAAAGAATGAAGTTGCTTCAAGACCCAAAATTTGAAAATAAGGACATGAAATTAATTTATTTATTCAGGGTATTGCTTGGTTAATTCCATGGAAAATATCAAGCACTTAATGATATCAATATTAGAAAACAAGTGCTTAATTAAAATTTTCAGATTTTTGTAGCTATCTAGACAAAATTCACAATTTCAATTCAAATATATGTGAAATGATAACACTATAAATCGTGTTCTACTTTGATGTATATGAATTAGAAGTCACTAATTGAGGCTAAGGTATTAAAAACTAGGAATAACAATGTACAAAGATTAAGCAGATGAGGCAATTGGGTGTGGTTTTGGAGGTTTCTGGTGATGATGAGATTGAGAGATGGTTGATTTGATTTTGAAGAATGGATGCATATGGACATGGAATTGGTTTTCCACTGGGTGATTGGTGGAAAGGTTTGAATCCATCCATAAACATCAGGAACGCAACAGGAAGCCATGAGAGTGAATACAGAACTCTCTAGCTCCCTATTATTATATAGAGATTTGCTAGACAGGCCATATTTAGGGACTCAGTAGTAATAACGTGTGCAACTACACTAATATCAATCATTTAGTGATTTTATCTTATCTTTATCCAAATGGACCCATCATAATTAAATCAAGCCATGAGATGGAATCAAGTTCTCGATCAATCCTAATTATCAAATCCATTTCTGGTAGATTCCATTCCAGACCTCTACCACGTAATGCCATGCATGAATTGCACCAGAATTACAGAATGTTAAAAAAAGATGTTTGGGAATAACATTTCAAAAATTGAATGAAGAATTTGAACCAAGCATGAAAAGCGAGAGAGGGCCTATTGAAATTAACAGGCAAGCAATTTAAATCAAAAGCATGGCTTTGTCAATTAAACTCAGAAAAAAAAAAAAAAAGTTAGGCCAAAGTTTCATAAATCAGATTGATTCCTAAAAGAAGAAACCTTTGTAAATTGGGAAGAATCACCCAAGGCAGATCAAGCTTCTTTGAAACATAATTGATTATGTTTAGGGGCTAATCTTATTACACTAGAAATATGTGAAATAAAAAATAACACGAAATATGTGAAGTAAGCTCTCACCCATTCAGAAAGTACAAAATCGATAAGAGACACAAAATTTCGTTGATATTTTAAGGTATGAAAGAAACACTCCGTCATCCATAAACAGCTTGATTTCCATGCTTCTTACAGACAAACAATGTTATCTTTCTTCTTCTTCTTTTCTCGATTTTGTTTCTTCTAGGGTTGGCAATTGAAATCAATACGGATTCAAAAAAATGTCACAAAAACAAGCAAAACCACGCCACCCTAAAAAAAATAAACAAATAAATAAAACACAAGTACAGAACTGGAGTTGATCAAGAAGAACCGTAGTAAATGCACCTGAACCACTTGAAATTGCTCAATCTGTTCCACTTCTAATAATTAATCAAACTAATATTAACTCGATCGTGTAACAAAGAGCGTTTCAAATGCAGATTCAATATTCCCAAACTACGTTACAACAAAGAGACGGGAAGAGAAGAACATCAGTTACGAACTGCTTCACAACCAAAACAAATCAGGTATTTTTGATTTGAGATTTCACGCGGGCAGAAGAAATAGCAAATTCACAAACAATCAAATCAAAAATACCTTAGTGAATCCACAACCGTTCCCAATCGCTTCAACTATCAAGTTGAGAAATGGCAAGTTTTTTCCCAATATCTCTTCTTCGCGTCTTCTTCACAAACGACGCACAGACGGTGCACAGACGAGTGGGTGAAGAGATGAAACCCACTCGTCTTCTTTAGAAACCCGAGAGAATATTGAGAAGGAAAGAAGACAAAATCTGCTCGTCTTCTTCGCAAGAGAAAACCTGCTCGTGCTCGTCTTATTCGCAAGGGAAAACATGCTCGTGCTCGTCTTCTTCGCAAGAGTTATCGCTAACGGCGCCTCAACCAGAGAGAATGAGAGGGAAAGAAGCGAAACAGATGAAACAGGGGAAAAAAAAGTTTTTGCTAACGGCGCCTCAACCAGAGAGAATGAGTTGGCGCCTCAACCAGAGAGAATGAGTTAATGCCTCAACCAGAGAGAATGAGAGGGAAAGAAGCGAAAGAGATGAAACAGGGGAAAAAAGAGTTTTCGCTAACGGTGCGGAAATAAGCGAAAGAGAAGAAAGCGAAAGAGATGAAACAGGGGAAAGAAGAATTTTCGCTAACGGTGCGGAAAGAAGCGAATGAGATGAAACAGGGGAAAGAAGTGGAGCGCAGAAATGTTTGGCAGGTTACTTAGCATTAGTAGCGACTTCGTTCGTTACAAGCCTCCCCTTATTCATAAGTAATACAAAATATTGATTTTTATTTATTTATTTTTATTTTATAATTTTTTTTATGCAATTACTTTTACTTACGAAATAGCCGCTACTAAAACTTTTCACATTCGTAAGTGATAAAAAGTTAAGCGCGCATATGCACATAAAAAGAGCGGGATGAAATTTAATATCTTTACTTACGATAAATATAGTTTTACTTACGACATCAAATGCGTAAGTAACTATTAACTTTTAACAACGACTTTTGTTTACGATTTTGACAAATCGTGAGTAAAACATAGTTTTACTTACGAAAATTAAAGTCATTACTAAAGGTCTCGTGACCAAAAGTTTTTTTTCTTGCAGTGCAAGGCAATACGACATACCAAAGGTTTCCAACTCCTGAGGTACCATGTAAGCCAGTTCCACAAGTTCCTGTGAACCAACCGCAACAAAATTGGACGACATCAAACTTTAGACAACAGGATATCCCGATGAGTCCACTATTTCAAAATGTTCCGACTCAAGCATATCCAACCGTCCAGGAAGTCACAGTTAGGGAGTCTTCATATATTCAAACTAATTACCCTTAACCTATGAGTCAACCATACGACCAACATTTTACTCCAATGCTTACAGTCTACCCTCTACCTATGGGACAAACAGACTACCAACCATCAATGGGACAATCGACAAATCTATTTGGCCAGTTTAATGTGATTGTATCTAGTCTTGCTCGGATGCAGGAGACCCAAAATGTTTTGATAACACGTGTGAAAGGCATAGTAGAAGAACGAACATCTTCTCAACGTTCTTCAGGTAGTCGTTCTGTAACTTCCAAGAGATCTAGGCAGAGTAATAGGCAGGAAAACTAAGAAAATTACTGTATATTTAAATAGACATAACTTTCGATAATAAATTCACCGGCACTGTACCGTCTCGAAGTACATGATGTCCCAGTAATATCTGAATTACCAACGGTTTTTCTAAATGACCTTTCTGGTTTACCTCAGGTTAGGGAATTCGATTTTGAGATAAAACAAATACCTAGGACCGGGCCTATCTCAATTATTCTATACAGAATGTCCAACGTCGAGCTGAACAAACAACTGAAGGAATTGGAGAGTAATGGCTTCATCAGGAAAAGTTCATCACCTTGGGGCGCTCCAGTTCTGTTTGTTCGCAAAAAGGGTGGTTCGTTACGACTTTGCATCGACTGACTTTGCGTCGACTATCACAAGTTAAATAACGTCGCCATCAAGAACAAATATCCACTACTTAAGATCGATGACTTGTTCAACCAACTTAGAGATGTCAAATACTTCTTTAAGATTGATTTACGATTCAGTTATCATCAACTTCGGATCAGATAGTCGGACAATACCAAAATTGCTTTAAGAACTCGGTACGGTCATTACGAGGTTTTTGGTTATGCCGTCGGTCTAACAAATGCACATGCTGCATTCATGGATTTGATGAACCCCATTTTCAGGCTATACTTAGACCGATTTGTGGGGGTCTTTGTGGATGATATCTTGATATATTCCTCAATCGAGAAAGATCATAAGATACATCTAAGGATTGTCCACCAGACCTTGAGAAGCCACCAATTGTATGCAAAGTTGAGTAAGTGCGAATTTTGGGCGAAGAGAGTTCAATTCCTAAACCATGTGGTTTCAGGCAATGACATTGAGGTGGATCCTTCTAAGGTTGAAGCAGTTTTAAACTGGAAACAGCCTACCACTGTTACTCAAATTCGGAGTTTTCTTAGTTTGGTTGGCTACTACAGACGCTTCATCAAGGACTTCTCAAAGATTGTTGAACCTATGACCAAGTTCACTCGGAAAGACATACAATTCATTTGGAATCCCGCCTGTAAATCGTCATTTCAGAAATTGAAGAAGTGTCTCACGACAGTACTAGTACTAATCACTCCAAGATATGGAGTTGGGTTTTCATTATACACTGACGCCTCTCTCCAGGGCTTAGGTGCAGTACTAATGCAAGAAAGCCAAGTTGTCGCATATGCTTCGAGGCAACGCCAAGTTGTCGCATATGCTTCGAGGCAACTGAAGATTCATGAGGGTATTTACCCAACACATGACTTGAAACTTGCAACTGTCGTATTCGCACTAAAAATATGGCGTCATTTCCTATACGGTGAATGGTTTGAGGTCTTCTCTGATCACAAGAGTCTTAAGTGCATCTACACTCAGAGAGACCTAAACCTCTGCCAAAGACGATGGTTGGAGTTCTTGAAAGATTATGACTTTCAACTCCAGTACCATCCCAGTAAGGCCAATGTTTTCGCAGATACCCTGAGTAGAAAATCATATATTGCTTGTACTCTTAACTTTGAGATGGGGAAGTTGGCTACAGAGATGGATAATTTTAACCTACAATTGATCGAGGAGGGAGAAAGATCATGACTCTCTCAATTATCAGCCAACTCTGAGTTGACTCGAAAGATTTTAGTAGCTTAGGGCAACAACCCTATGTTAATGGAGAAATGAGAACTTCTACTCAGCAAGCATGACCTTGCTCACTGGTCGGTCTCTGAAGACGGGGCCGTTTTCTACAAAAATGTCTCTGTCTACCAAACAATCCTGAGGTTTAAAAAGAAGTGTTCACTGAAATGCACTGTTTGAGGTTCGCTATGCATCCTGGGGGAGACAAGATGTACAAGGATGTCAAGCGACAATTTTGGTTTTCTAGAAAGAAGAAGGCGATTGTAGATGTTGTTGCGCGATGTCTCGTTTGTTAGCAAGTAAAGGCATAACGCAGACTTCCCTCTTGACTTCTCCAGCCCTTACCTATTGGGGAATGAAAGTGAGAAAACATCGCGATGGGTTTTGTTACTGCCTTGCCTCAAAATAATAAAGGGCAAAATGCTATCTGGGTTATCATTCACAGACTAACAAAGTCTGCACACTTTTTGCCAATAAAAATCACGGATAACCCAGCCAAACTTGCTTAATTGTATGAAATAGAGATCGTACGCCTCCATGGCATACCAGTTACGATCGTCTCTAATCGAGATCCTCGACTTACATCAAAGTTTTGGCAAAGCATCCAGACTAGAATGGGCTCCAGGATCACCATGAGCACAACCTTTCACCCTCAGACTGATGGGCAGTCAGAGCGTCTTATCCAGATCTTGGAGGATTTGTTACGGTGCTACATTTTGGAATTTCATGACGGATGGGCAAAGTACTTGCATTTGGCTGAGTTTGCATACAACAAGTGCTACCAAACTAGTATCGGCATGGCACCATACGAGGCTCTCTATGGTCGCCCTTGCAGATCATCAGTATACTGGTTAAATATGACAGATCAATTGCAGTTGGGGCCTGAACTAGTTCAAGAGACTTCTGAGAAGATCACACTAGTAAATGAACGAATTCGTGTAGCACAAAGTCGACAGTAGTGCTATGTTGACAAGCAGAGACAACCTTTAGAATTTGAAAAGAGGGACTTGGTTTTTCTAAAAGTTCAGCCTACAAGAGGTGTCAAACGCTTTGGGATCAAAGGAATGCTCTCCCTACGGTATATCGGTCCATTTCAAATCATTAAACGTATTGGCAAACTTGCTTATCGTCTGTCCCTTCCATCGTCCATATCTAAGGTTCATGACGTTTTTCATGTACCCATGCTTCGAAAGTATCGTCCTGATCCTTCGCATATCATCCCTCTAGTCGAGGTCCAGGTTGAAGAATGAAACAAGTATCAGGAGAAAGCGATACAAATTTTGGATAGAAAAACTCAAGAACTAAGGTGACGTAGTATACCACTTGTGAATGTGCTCTGGGATCACCACAGAGTTGAGGAAGCAACTTGGGAACAAGAAGAAACAATTAAACTGAAATATCCTGATTTGCTTTCCAGTAATACTTGATGATGTGATACATTGTACTTTTTCACTTATCAATAAAATGATGGAAAATAACTATGCAGATGTCTGAAAATAATACTAATGGAGCTAATGATGCACACACGCAATGACCTATTTGGCAACTTGTGGCGACTCATTCAGGATTTGAGTCAAGCTACAACTACTTTGCATCACCAACTCTATCGCCCTACAGACAACGATCCTTATCGCAAGAGCATACATGACTGTTTCGTAACGATTTTGCTCGAAACAATCCTCTACCCTCATCCTGTCAAGATCTCCTACCAAAATTGCCAGGGGGTTGAATTCGGGCAACTGCACTAAAAAGCATTCTGCCGCTCAACCTACCTCCCCTGAAACGTTGTAACTTGAAGAGCCTTACACCACAATCTGTGAGGCAAAGGTCGGAACCTTCTGAGGATAAATCTGATTCTATTTTCTCCCTATTGTTTGATTCCACCGACAACAGTGTTATTCAGGGACCTTACAGGCACTACCCTGAGCTAGCAAATGATGAAGACGATGGTGAATCTCACACTGACAACAATCATCACTACACGGACTGAATTTCAAGGGCGAAATCCTTTTAAGGGGGGTAGAGTGTAATACCCTAGGTTTTGCACACAATAAAATAAAATAAAATAAAAAATTGTTAAACATCGGGCATTGCCCGAACTTTCGGGCACCTGCCTAAATGTTCAAGAAGCCCGCCCGAAGATTCGGGCATCTTTTTTTCTATAAAAACAGGGCTCCCCCACTTCATGTTCACACCAAACCAACTCTCCTCATCTTTTTGGAAAAAAAAATTTTCTCTCTCTCTCTTTTGAGACTCTCTCCACATGACTTTCTTCGCGGTGCAACGCGGTTCTGCTCGGGGGAGGCACCAGTTCAAGAGGGAGTTTTTATCTGAAAGGTGGGGAACGAAACATAGGTTTGCGTGTCTTACGACTTTTATTAAAGTTTACATTCATTTTTCAATATGTCTGCTCTTCATTTATACTGCACTATTGCGTATAATGTTCATACTTGTCATACTTATGCATGTACATTTGGAGTTCATGTACTACACTGTTACGATGCCAGATTAGTGGTCAATCTGGCTCAACCAGACTTAGTCTTGTCCTCAGTAACGTTAAATAGTAAACGGGAGACAACGTGTTGTTCTATACGATTGGTATTTAAGTAGACCTCTTGTCTCACCGGAGACTGATCTAGTTGGTCTTACTTAAAAGCTATCAGCTTGTATAAGTGATACTAAACATCCTAATTGTGCACGTAGTGATACTGACCTGATAAGAATCACCAGACGTTGTCAAATCTTGTGTAATGGTAGTAAAGACCGGACCAGTTCATGCATTGGCATCATACATAAGCACCACCTAAAGACATATGTGGTTTATGATTCACAGAATAGTTAGAAACAATGCTCACTATTATTGATATTTCTCTGGAGAGGGACGTACAATGAGAACCCAGGTTTACCTAGGGACGGACATCTGTACGTGAATCCAAGGCCTTGTTCCTGAAGAGGGATGAACAAAGAGAACTCGGGTTTACTTGGGGATGAGCATTTGTACGTGAACTCAGGCGACATACAATCATGGAACCAATACGAGACGGTGTCATGTATACATACATGTTGTATTGATTATGATGCTCTGCTGTGTATTTGTGACATTTGATTATGAAGTTTTCTTTATTAATTGTCATATTCACGAACTATTTTACCCACTGGGCGTGTAGCTCACCATGTTATTAACCAAATTTTCAGGAGATTAGGGTGGACTGAGTGAAGGTTTTTGGGAAGAAGTCCCCTTTACTATTTCATGTACAAAAATATATTCTTAATTTAATAAATCATACTTGTACTCAATTGTGTTCCTGTGCACTCGATTATTGTTGTAATGCATGGCGCCCCACTTGTGAGTATTCCGCCGGTTTAGGCATGTCCGGTCGGGGTGTGACATAATAAATTTCTAATTACGAGGTCAATTGGTTTTCATTTAAGTCATGCACATCAGGGTCATCAACTTGTTCAATTTCGGGTTCAATTTCATAAATTTCATCATCATCATTTTCCCTCAATTCTACTACACCACTTGATTGATCTAAGTTTTTACTAAAAAAAATATCTAATGCTCCTTTTTGAGAAATGCTCCTTTTTGAGAAAGACTCTGTTGTTCTAATTTTTTTATTTTTTTTTCCTTTTCTCACATCCAGAATCATGCTTTCTAGAAAACATATTTATGCAATTATTTTAATTGACACAAAAAATTCAAATATTTAACGTTAACTCTCAACAAAATCAACACAATAAAATTCACAAAATTTATATAATAAAAATACAAAATCAACACAAATAAAAAATTATTCTAAATTTGACACAAATATTAAATACTTAATAAGTTCAAGAAAACACATATATTGTCCTGACAACTCCAACCTTGTGTAATGCTTGTTAATAAAATTGGTATACCTGATTTAAATACAAAATTATAAAAGTACAAGCACAACAAACAAACAAAAATATGATTTGATTTTTAGTAAAAAAAAAAAGAAAAAAAAAGAAAAAAGCCCTCTGGGCTGTGGGCCTGTGGAGCGTGATTGCCTGACTGGTGGAAAGCCGAAAATTACAATGACCTTCAAAGTAAAAATAAAATAAATAAAAAAGAATAAAATAAAAAGGGAGAAGGAGGGCTAGAGCCAAGAGGGCTAGAGCCAAGAGGTGCTTTCAAAAGAAATAACAAAAATTAAAAAAAAAAGTAAAAAGAGGGGGAGGGGGGTTTAGGGAGCCTGGCAGGAAATAAAGAAGAAGAAGAAGAAAATCATATGAGAATTGAGAGCACTAGAACGGAAGGCAGAAGAAAGAAGAAGAAAAAGAAGAAGAGAAGGCGGGAGCAAAAGGGAAGGCGAAAGAAAGAAGAAGAAGAGGAAGAAGAAAATGTAGCCGGCAGCTAAACTCGCCGACGTCGGACGGGACGACGGGGAGGTGCGATTCTCTTTTTTTTTTAAAGTGAACACTGAACAGTCACAATTTTTTTTCTTTTTCGAACAATGAACAGTGAAGTGTGATTGGTTTTTTTTTGGGGCTAATTAACAGTAAATAAAAAATAAAAAAATTTTAATTTCCTTTTTTTTAAGTTAATAGTCGCACGATTATTATTTTTAGAAATGGAAAGCCGCACGATTGTTTTTGGAAATCAAAACAGTTTTAGGTGCGATTTGTTTATTTTTTGGGCTAATTAAAATAGAAAAATAATAATTTAAAAATAACATAATTTTTTAAAAAATATATAAAAATAAATTGGGCCCCAAAAATTAGGTGCAGGGTCCTTGGCAGGAAATAAAGAAGAAGAAGAAGAATAAAAGCTGATGAGAATTGAGAGCACTAGCACAGAAGGCAGAAGAAAGAAGAAGAAGAAGAAGAAGAAGAAGAAGAAGAGAAGGCGAAAGAAAGAAGAAGAAGAGGAAGAAGAAGACACAGCCGGCAGCCGAACTCGCCGACGTCAAACGGGACGACGGGCAGGTGTGATTCTCATTTTTTTTAAAGTAACACTGGACAGTCGCAATTTTTTTTTCTTTTTGGACCAATGAATAGTGAAGTGCGATTGGTTTTTTTGGGCTAATTAACAGTAAAAAAATAATAATTTAATTTCTTTTTTTAAAGTTAATAGTTGCACGATTATTGTTTTTGGAAATGGAACGCCGCACGATTGTTTTTGGAAATCAAAACGGTTTTAGGTGCGATTTGTTTATTTTTTGGGCTAATTAAAATAGAAAATTAATAATTTAAAAATAATATAATTTTTTAAAAATATATAAAAATAAATTGGACCCCAAAAATTAGGGGCCCGGGGCAGTCGCCCTACCCTAGGGCCGATCCTGGTTGGGTCACGGGTTGAGAGCCTAAAAAACTCACCCAACCCGAACCAATTAATAATCATAACTCTAAAAATCCCCCTTTCTCCCTTTCTATATGAAGATTGAAGCGTGGAATTACTCAAACTCATCAATCTTTCGCGTTATTAACAACTTGATGCTACTTTAAACTGTCTTGAATTTATATTTATGGTTTTAATAAAACTCTTGAAACTTTTTTGATGAAACTCTTCTCAATTTGTATTTGTCATATTATGATATGGTGGTGGATAAATGTGATTTATTTAAAACATCTTGATATTTGTAGTTAATTTGAAATGGTTGTCAAATTTACATGTATAATTTAACTAATTTTAAGATTCTCAACTCAAATGACCAACCCAACCCAACCCAAACTAGTTTGTGTTGGGTTGAGTCGAGTTGAGAGGCACTTTAGTTTGGGTTAAGTTTCAATTTTTTCAACTTGAATTAGTTTGGGTTGGGTTGAGATTTAATTTCAACCCAACCCAACATAATCTGTTACACCCCCAAGAACAATAGCCATAAAAGAAAGGGATTTTTAGAGTTTGTGTCCTATAAATTTTAAGATCTAGAGCAGAGGTTCCAATGTTTTAAAAGTTAGAGTTTGGGTCCTCTGCAAATTAATACCTCAATTGTCAATTAAATCAAGAAGTACACTTTACAATTTTGCCCTTCTTTCATTTGACCATCGGTAAATTTTTCAAAAAATCGTAACTTTTTCATTCCAACTCCAATTTGAGTGATGCAAGATGCATTGGAAAGATATTTTCTTTCTCTTTTCAACGCATTTTAAATAGCTCAAATCGGAGTTAAAACAAATAAGTTATGGCTATTTAAAGTTTACATACCTATCGGTAAGTAAATTCAAATAGTCATAACTTTCTTATTTTAACTCAGATTTGAGATATTCTAAATGTGTTATAAATATATTTTCTTCATCTTTACAAATCATTTTGAATCTTTCAAATCCGACTTAAAATGAAGGCGTTATGGTTATTTGAAGTTTACGTTCCGATCGGTCAACACTGATATATAAACTTCAAATGACTATAACTTCTTAGTTTTAACTCCAATTTGAGTGATTCAAAATGATTTGAAAGATAAAGAAAATATATTTCTAACTTATCTTGAATAACTTAAATCAGAGTTAAAATCATAAAGTTATGACTATTTAAAGTGTACATACCAATCGATAAATTTACTTATCAATCGGTAAGTTCAAATAGCCACAACTTTCTCATTTTAACTCCAAATTGAGTGATTCAAGATGCGTTGGAAATATATTTTATTTCTATTTCCAACGCATTTTGAATCGTTCAAATTAAAGTTAAAACAAAGAAATTATGGCTATTTAAAATTTACGTACCGATCGATAAATTTACTTACCAATTGGTAAGTAAATTCAAATAACCATAAATTTATTATTTTTAACTCTGATTTGGGAGATTCAATATGATTTGGAAATATATTTTCTTTCTCTTTTTAACACATTTTGAATTGTTCAAATCGGAGTTAAAACGAAAAAGTTATGGTCATTTGAAGTTCACGTTCTGATCGGTCAACACGGGTATATAAACTCAAATGACTATAACTTCTTCATTTTAACTTCGATTTAAGCGATTCAAAATGCGTTGGAAGGAGGAAGAAAATATTTTTCTAACTAATCTTGAATTACTTAAATCAAAGTTAAAATGAGAATGTTATGGCTATTTGAATTTACTTACCGATGGATAAATTTTCTTACCAATCGGTATGTAAACTTCAAATAGCCATAACTTCTTCATTTTAACTTTGATTTAAGCGATTCAAAATGCGTTGGAAAGAGGAAGAAAATATCTTTCAAAGTAATCTTGAATGGCTTAAATCAAAGTTAAAATGAGAAAGTTATGACAATTTGAATTTACTTACCGATTGGTAAATTTTTTTATCGATCGGTTTGTAAACTTTAAATAGTTATAACTTTTTCGTTTTAATTTTGATTTTAGCTATTCAAAATGAGTTGGGAAGAGGAGGAAATGATTTTTTCAACACATCTTGAATCGCTCAAATCGGAGTTTAAATGAGAAAGTTATGGCTATTTGAATTTACGTACTTATTGATAAATTTTCTTATCGATGTTATATAAACTTTAAATAGTTATAATTTTTTTCGTTTTAACTCTGATTTGAACGATTTAAAATGTGTTGGAAAGAAAAAAAAAATATCTTTCTAATGCATCTTGAATCACTCAAATTGAAAATTGAATAAAAAAATTATTATTTTTTAAGAAAATTATCAATAGTTAAATAAAAAAAGAGTAAAATTATAAAATATAATTCTTGATTTGATTGACAAATAAAGTATTAATATGTTTAACACTTAAAATCTAATTTTTAAAACAGCGGTACCTTTGCTCTGGATCCGAAAATTTACGGATCAAACTCTAAAAATCCTAAAAGAAAGAAGAGCAAACGTTTAAAAAAAGAGAGGCAAAAAGTAAATGACGCCACCAGCGGAAATCGGAAAAGCCTGCCCGTTGCACGGCTTGGTCAACAACCAAATGACGTAGAATATACCATGTCAGCCTGGCTAGCGTTGGAGACAACGTCGGAGATTGGCGTCTACCATAGCGTGGCTCAAAAAATATATATAAATATTAAAAGTTTGAAATGGAGTGAATGTCTTTAATTAGATTAGTACCCACGTTAATAAATCATAAAACAAAAGAAAAAACAAAACACGCTGGCCATGGACGTCAAGAACTAAAGCAATGCCATCGAAATATCAAAACTGTATACTACCATTTTAAAATTACAAAACGATATTTTTGGAGGATTGGAACGAGAGAGAGATGGCTCCAGCAACAATGGGAAGCGTACAGACACTGGTGTGCGTGAAGCGAGTAAAGCAAGAGACAGCGGAGGAGTGGAACGAGAGCATGCCGTTGCCGGGCGACGTCATCGAAAGCATCGCGGCCAAGGAAGGTGATGAGTTCTTCGTCCCTGCGGCCAAGGCGCGGTCCGACCTCAGTTCCCAGCTTGGGAAGCTCAACAAGAACGTAGAATCAATATGGGTCAAGATCAGCAGGGGAGATTCTATGGTGAAACTCCGGGCTTGTGTTGTTCAAGAGCGAAATTCCAAGCTCCAGAGACGTTTCACAATTAGAGCTGCCTCTGATGATAGACATGTTGCTGTTTTGGGAGATCTCACCTTGGAAAAATGCTATGAGTTACAAGGTAATTAATTAGATTAGGACTATTTTATAAAATAAAAAAAGGGTAATACTATTCTAATTATAAAAAAAAAAGTAATTACATAGGCAATTACATTTTTATTTTCATTATTTTAAATATTACACATGAGATTAATAAAACAAATTTAAAATAATATGAATAGAAATAATTAACAAATATATTATAACTATTTGTAATTTGAATATTGACTAAACTGACTTGTATAGAGTGGAGTGGAAAAAGTAAAATTATGTAGCCGACTCATGTAATTAGAAAAAAAAACTTAACCGCAACAAGTGCATTTGCTGTACGTGGGGATTTTTGTTATTTATTGATTAAAATAAAGTAAATAGCTTATAAGAAAAGTATGTGCATATTTCTGTCTTTTGATGTAAGTGAAAGAATAAAGGTATTTCATTTAATTAAAAATTTTAAATAAATACACAGAAGTTAAAAAAATTGAAGTGATGATAAAATAGCTAGAACAGAAAATATTTAAAGTAAAAAAATCTTTAAATTTAGGAGACATGAGCAAAACAATTAATTAAAATATAAAATTATTGCTTTATTCTTCCTAATGTTAAAATTCTATTTTAATAAAAATAAGATATACTTAATTTCAAAAAATAATTTTGGTATTTTGACAAAAATGAGTTTTACAGTATAGATGATCTTAAAATTAGTTAATTACTTTTTAGATAGAGAAATGCTTTTATAACTTAAAATATTTACCCAAAACCATTCTCAAATAAGTAGTGAGTGTTTTTTTTTGTCTTTTTGTTCTCTTATAATGAAGTGATATAGTATATTGTTAGGTAAGCGTTAGCTATTATTTTAGATAGTTTTAGCATTCGTGATTTAGATAATTGGTGATGGGTGTGTGCAGAGTTAAGTAGGAAAGTCGTGAATGTTGAAGAGAGGGGATTCAACAAGAAAGAGGTGAGATACAATTGGACGAAGGTGGTGGGCACCTACTTGCCTGACCAGAGGTCTACGGTGGTTAGTTCAATACTCTTCATGCCATTAGCCGGCGAACATGGCGTTGGTGCGACCACTGCTAGGTGCATGGCCTGGTTCTCTGCTGCTGTTTCTTCAGGAGTTCCTCTCATTTTTGTTAATATCCAAACAGAACAAATCATCACATCGGTACGTAATATCTATCATGCACTTCTTTTCTTGGAATCATAATCATTTCTACTAGACAATAATATTTTATCCGCACAATATCAATTAGAATTAGTTCTTGCCCGTTTGGAATAACATGGGATTGAACTAAATATGATTCAAATCCCATAGTTGGAAGTGAGATGAGATGGGATAAAAATAATCTCACCTCACTCCAATTTATCCATCCCGCCTTTTTTTTTTCATCATCTCCTTCCTACTCTTCCTCTTCCTTCCTGCATCTTTCTTCTTAAATATATATATATATATATATATTCAAACGTAGCTGGTGGATTTGCTGGTTTTACAAATAGCAAAAACCAGCGAGATTTTCAAAACCATTTGGTTTTGTTTATGTTTTTTTTATAAGTTTAATGTAATTTAAAAGAAATTAAATTTAAAATAAATATTTAATTATTTTTTATTTCAATCTTAAATATACCACCAAACACAAAATTACTCTATTTTTAATCATATCTTATCTTATCTTATTCAATACAATTCAACCCTATAAAAATAATCATATGCGCACCCAACAGGCCCTAAGTGTCAACACTAGCTAGTATATGTGTACATGCAATTATGTAATTTTTATTTATTTTTTAACAAAATTTTAAGGTCTCCTAGATTTTTTTTTTTGTTAAGAAATTGATGTCTTTTATGAAAGTGAGAAAAGGCAAAATTTACTTCTTTAACACAAAAGTATAATTAATGTTGTAATAAATTGGAAATGTCAATTGAAACTTTTAAAAGTGGAAGAAATGTGTGAAAAGAAGTTAAATTGTTGAATATTTAAAATATGAAAAATGTTGGGAAGACACAATCCTCGCCATTTTTTTCAACGATGTATTACGTGGTATTGTTTGATGTAAACACCTCTGACCATTTTAAAAAAGTTTTTCCCTTGTTGTATGTAAATAAAACAATGCTAAATATATTGAAATTCTCACATCAATTGCTACAAATATAATGTGTTAAACATTCGCATTTAATTTATAACTTCATTGAAAAATTTGTTGCTTGAATTGATAAGCAATGCTACATAAATTAAAAATACCACATCAATTCCTATAAATCACTGTTATTTCAGTTTTTAACTTTAATACATCAAAATAATACACTTTTTAATGAAATTACAAATCTGACGTAGATGTTTGACACATGATATTGGTAGCAATTGGTGTGAGAATTTCAATCTCTTTAGCATTTTTATTTATTTATTAAAGTTAAAAGCTGATGTGACAGTGATTTGTAGCAATTAATGTAATATTTGCAATCTCTCTAGCATTACTCATATAAATAACACTATATCAACATGAGTTGGGAATTACGTTGGAAAATAGAGTTATTGTAGCATTACTCTTAAAATATTATATATACTTT
Organism: Paratinospora sagittata; assembly: GCA_035771175.1. NCBI lineage: Eukaryota > Viridiplantae > Streptophyta > Magnoliopsida > Ranunculales > Menispermaceae > Paratinospora > Paratinospora sagittata. The sequence goes on along the minus strand of CM069604.1, from coordinate 2,823,010 downwards.
ATTTTATGAAAATTCTATTTTGAAATTTAAAACAACTATATATAAGGTTTTTAAGAATAGTTTTGGAAGATTGACAGAATGATCACGACTGTTTCTAACTTCTTTTTGAATTCTATTCCATGGTTACTGTGTTGTCTTACTCTTGTTGGTTGGTATGTGTTGACACCAAAAGGAGAAAACTAGCGCGGGAGAAATTTGTTGGGCCAGGCAACAAAGCTACAACACCACCATTGAAACGGCTCAAGGAATCCGTCTATGGTTTCTACCTGGAGTTGCGGAGGTACCCATTGTTTTGAAACCCAGGATTGGAGAAATTCGCTTAGGAATGGAGATCAAAAGGACTGAAGAGGTATATAACACTGTTAACAGTACATGCATGCCCAAATTAATCTATATATATATATATATAGCTTTAATTTATGATGATCAGATTAGTTGCTATATATATATATATACTAATATAATAAATCTTTTTGGAATTTTGCACCACGTCGCCATTTTTACATTTCTCTCACATTTGCCCTCTCTTTTGTTCTTTTCAAAAAAAAAATAATAATAATTTAATTAATGAGGATATTATCTTAACTAAACATTGAAAGAAATATTTTATTTTTAGTACTTAAATAGATTCCACTCCGCCTCAGTTCGCATTTCTTATTTTTATGCCTATACATAAATTTTTCATTTTATACTTTTAAATTTAATTTTATATTCTTTTTATTTTACAATAAAATTATATTTTAATAACAAAATTTACAAAATAATTTTTAAAAGTCGCGCTCATGTGCCCACATTCTAGTATATCTATATATATATATATATATATATGCAAAGAAAAATATTTTTACGATTAAAAAATTATACTTAAAATCATACCATGCAAACGCGGTGTATGGTAAGTGGAGCATGTTTTTTTATTTATTTTTCTCGTGATGTCGTAATGTGGTGTATTGTCATATCAGCTTTAAGTATAGATTTAAGTATATATCTTGGATCGTTTTAGCACTCATCGTATATAAAAGGTTTAAAAACCAAAATGGATCAAAATCTTACAATTTGATTTATTTCATGTAGGGATTCATCTGCATTTACACAGTGGCGAAAAACTCGGCAGCGGATCGCGTGGGGCTTCGACATCCCCACGAGCAAGCAAGAGAATTGGGTCACCTACTTGTGTTATCAAGACTAGAAGGGAAAAGTCTCATGCCCTCCAGAGTTTCCTCTACAGGGTTGATCCATTGCTGTGACAGTGTGGAAGTAAAGGAATTTCTTGCCTCTGCTCTAGATAAAATGGATTGGATTCACCTACATGTCATGACATGGCCTAATTGCAGACTAGTTTCTTCTTCTTCTCCTCCACCTCATGCGTCATCACAGATCAATATTTGCAATATTGACACCATCATGCCTCCTCCACAGGGCTCCTCCTGCCCCCCCGGTGTCTAGCCTTCGTCGAATCAATTCAAAGCGCTTGCTTGATCAAGAATATCCCAGTGGCCACCATGCTTGGAATGTCTAGCATCTTGGTTTTTAATTTGTTGCATTTGGGCTCATGTATTTGATCAAGTCATAACTTAATTATAAAACTGGCTAGCTAGAACATGACTGTGTGATGATTTACTGACGCATGTTATGTCTTAAACTTATTCCAGGCCCTCTTATACATGTTGATTAATAAACTGGTGTTAGTTGTTTAAAAAATGCCGATGATACTGATGTAGTATTCTCTTCTTGTCAAAAATGGATTTAGTATTTATGCACGGCTCAACATCAAATTGTTCTGGCTAGAAGGTCTATTAATGGATGGTTAGGAAACTAGTAGGATTTCATTTCTAACCAATTGCTCTATGCAGTGCTATGAATATGAAATCCCATCCTTCTTGCCAATTTGATTAAAAATGTGTGAACTATTGTGATTATTAGTAATTAATTAATCCAATTAAACAACATTTCTAACTATATAAAGTCATTCGAGAATATTCTCACGCTCACCTGTCTTGAAATGTCCTGAATTTCCACAACCGAAAAAAAAATCTATCTTTGGTGAAAGGGATGGAGCTTGATCTTCGCTACCTAATATATGATATTCTGACAAAGGTCTAAATGAGTAGATGAAAAGAATGACAGTTTCATTCGCTACCTCGGATTTCAAGCTGCATTTATGGTGTTTTGTCGAGCTTGCAACTCTGGTAAATCTGGGCCTTAGAGCATCTCCAATGTAAATGTGAATTGTGAAAAAAATAATTTTTATGTAGGATAAATAAATATCGTTTAAAAAAACTTTCTCCAATGCAACTATTGATATTCAATGTCAAGCTGAGTTGGCAAAAAAAAAATAGAGGATATCAACATGATCGTCTACTTTCAGACAATCTATTTGACAGTCATATATTGCTGACTCATCAAATTACTATAATTATACCATTAAAAAAAGGAAAAAAAATTTAAAATTTTAAAAAAATATTTAACACCGCATCAAAATGTGTATAATTCACGAAAGCATTAGATACCACTTTTTAACTTGATTGTCTATCGAGTTCAATTTTATACTATGTAGGAAGTAAGTCTCTTGACATTGATGACATGACATTTTAAAAAAAAATATAATCCACGTTTTAATTGGAGACACTCTTAGGTGCACTATGGGTGCAAATGCACTTCACTCGATGCTGGCGCCTAGCACCGTTGGACTCACACACATCCAACGGCGTTGTGCGCTAGCGTAGATATATAATTTTTTTTTATCAAAAGGGAAATGAGAATCTAACTGTAAAAAACTGTAACTGTTAGTGCAACTACATTTTTAATGTCATTAGATTATTCATTATATGTATTGAGATGTATAATGCATGTATATCCAAGGGTATTAATAATGTAGTTGCACTTGTAGTTGTAATTTTTACTATCAAATTAACATTTTCCTTATGAAAACACGCCTGTCACAGGGTAAGCTTTGGATTAGTGAGTGAGTCCAAATATGCGAGATTCTAATTTATTGGGACTAGTTTACTACAAACGTTGTGCTACACATGCTTTTTTTCATTATTTATTAATTCAAAATAAATTTTAATTTTGAATTAAGGGTGTGTTTGATAAATGAGAAAATATAAATTTTCTGAAAAAAAGAAAATTCTATTTTTAGGAAAATTCTATTTTACAATGTTTGGCTGGTAAAAAATGTGAGAACAAAGATTTTAACAAATTTTCTCGACCTCCCCCTTTTTTTTTTCTTATCATAATTTTCTTATGTAAGAGGTGAGAAAACTTTTCTCGCGAGAAATTATCTTTGCACTAATTTGAATAAGTTACAGTTATCTAATATGATATTTGGTAACTCTAATTCTAACATCTAATTTCTCTAAACTTTAATTAAAATAGATGTTGGACTAAATTAGAGTGTTTGATAATAATTTGCCAACCTCTAAATAAAAAAACAAAAAAAGTTTATTTTTTTCGTGTAGAGGTGTATCCTCTATTTGTAGTAGAGGTTGGTTCAACTATATTATGAATAATTTGTTAACATACCAAATTTGCATTAATCCTTATATAGAACAACTAGTTGCACTTATAGAATAATTTGCACAACTCAAATTTAGTAAGTGTTAATTAATACAAAATAATTATTAATTTAACCAAATATAGTATATGATTACAATATAATAATTAATTTATATTTTTTATTTTTTTAAATAAGAGGTTGGAGTATTTTTGTTACCAAATAATATTTTTAAAATAATCTCTTATAAAAGTAGAGCTAATTTTTTTAGAATTAAAAAGTGTAAAACTTAAAAAAATAGAGTTACCAAACAATACCTAAATAATTAACTTATAACTAACTATATAATTTTTTTTTCATGTCTAACCAAACAACCATGAGAAAATTTTTCTTAAATTCTCAAAGAAAGGATACAAGTTGTTATTTTTTGTCAGTGAATATTAATGTTGTTTGTGAGTAAATGACAAAAATTTTCTTTTGAAACCAAAGTGAGTAAAAAATAGCGAAACATTTTTGAAAAGGAAAAAAATGAGATAGTAAAGTAGAGTAATGTTTTTGTTAAAAAATAGAAAAAAGACTAATGCTTGACTAACACGTGTTGTTGATATTGTTTTTGAGAGTTGTTGAATTACTTCGAATTACATATTAATTTTGAAACTTTTTGATAAAAACCGGTATGCAGCAGCCTTTGTAAAATATTGTTTGTTTTTTTTTTTTTTTTTTTTTTTGTGACGAAGGCTTTATAAATATTAGATAGATAAGCCTTATAGCGTAAAAACACTCTAAAGATATTACAAAATACAAAGGCTTTAAGCACAAGGTGCCTGTATAACCAATTAGCCATAGATAGACAAACAAGACAATTATTTTTTATATTTTATTTTTGCAAAGGTGCAATATATTAATAATATTGATTATAATATGTTCTAATTAGTTAAACACCCTTCAGTTGGTGAAATTGTGAAAGAACTCCAAATTTCAGTAATGAAACTATACTTTTATTAGTGTTGCATCGGTTACTTATTCGACATTAACAATAACCTCCTGCTCTCTTCCGGAACCGATGACGATCGAGTGTTTAGACCATAAAAACGAGTTTCTATTTGACTTCGAGGTTTTTCATTCCCTTTTCGCCCTTTTTAGTCGTTCGGAGCCCTAGAAACTAGAAACCCATCTGTCATCTCCTTTTTCCATCTCTACGAACTGCGACATCCAGCGGATCAATTTGATCGATCGCTTGATCTCTTTGATTCCACTGTTGCAAGGAGCATCTCGAATCTCGCTTGTCCGAAACCCTAGAGATCATTTGCCTATCCGAAGAGAAGAAGATAAAATTGTGAGCATTTGGTACTACCGCTTTCTAGGGTTTCGTTTCTCGTGTAATTAAGTTTTTGGTTTTCTAGGATTATACATCTTTCAGTTTGTTTGTCTCGTCTTTGGTACATATTCTTGCTGGATTTTGGTTTTGTATTTTGTTTTTTTTTTTTTGAGGTTGTGATTTGATCCGCAATGTTGTTTGTTTTTCTGCCTTAAGAACTGGTCCGTGGACGGTCATTTTCCTGAAGCTGTTAGCTTCTCATGTTGTTTCATTGAGTTGCTTGTTTTTATTTTTTTGTGATTTTGAATTGGACCTGGCATGGATTGGATTGGCGATTTTTGTAATTTGGTTATCTTTTTTCCGTACTTATGGAAGATGATTTGAAAAGGATTTTGGTTACCTTGTCGTCTCTAGTGTTCATTTGTTGTGTGAGGAGTGATGGCGTATTTGGATAGTTCATACGTTTGATGATTGAGCAATCCTGTAATGTCAGAGTCGCTGAAATATAAATTCCTCTCTGTGGTGGCAGATACGTGAAATATCTTATCTCTGTGATTGCAGATAGGTTGCTTTACCTCGGCGTAGCTTCTGCTGCAGCACCAGTTGAAAAGGTAGAGTCTTTAAATTATTGTTGGAAAGTTATTTTACTGTATTCCAACATACTTTACTCGATTTTGTGCCGATCATCTCACCTTAATATAAGATGGGTTTCTTTATCTTCGAGAAAGGAATACGAAAGCTTGATCTCTTTTGCTGTTTTTAGTAGGACCTACATTCTTTCGTAAATGAATATCATTTTATACCAGAAATTCAAGTGGAAAAATTTATGAGAGAAATGCAATGGAAGTTGGCTGAAGGAGCCCACTGTGTGTTAGTGTAATCATTTTTAGTTGATTATACTCAACTTAACTAAGCTTTGTCTCAACCATCATTTTTAGTTGATTGGTACATCGAAACTGAAACTGAGGAGTCTTCCTCTTTTTCGGCGTTATGTCCTCACACAAAATATCAAAGGATTATTCATATAATTAGCAGGAGGATCGTTAGAGAAGAGATCAGGGGAAAAACTCAATATTATGGTGGCCTTGAAAAATTCAATATATGAGTTTTAAGATGATCGTTCATTTCGGACCAATCTGAAAAAGTATTGGGTGGTGATTCGATATGCTATTATTTGTGGCATTTAAAAGGAGCGAAATTTCCAAAATCTTAAGTGATGAGTTCAAAAATGACAGTTTAATTTTGGGTCAATTACTTAGTTTTAGTGAAATATCCCATGTAATCATGTTGCTGACAACTCGCGTAAAATTTTTGTTAGATCAACTATGACATGAATCTTAATCATCAAACTATGCGAAGGGCTCGAACGTCCCCATTAATTTGAATGTGGACCTAGCCTTTGATAGAGTTGAGTGGAGGAAACAGATTCAAGTATTCTGTCCCATGTAGTTGAAAAAGGCTTGTTTGAGTTGAGCTCTAGATGTATCCTTGGTCTGCCTTATGCTTGCCTCTTTTCTTCCTTGTTTTTCCCACTCTTTATTTGTATAAAAAAAAACCTTCCTTGTTAGAACTTAGAACACCGCTTGATATGGTGGTGCTATGGGCAATCCAATTAACCTCTACTGTGCTATGAAATATATATGCTTATATCTGAATTTAATGTTCCAAGATTTAGACTGCTGCTATAAAAGTGAGACACATATAATTCAAAATGCGAAAACTATATAGCTAAAAATTTACAAAATTACGAAAGTGATTAAAGAGCTTATTTGTGCATTGTTTAGAAGAAATAGTCAATTGTCCTCTTTAAATTAAAGCTTTTGGTAAATTGGACTTCTTTAGAAGTGGGAGAGCGTTAAGTCATGTTTGGCAAGGAAGACAAACTAGAAAAATCTATGAAGTTCTAGAAAAAATACAAGAAGGTTTATTCTCTATTATACAATGACCTTTATTTTCAGCTCTTCATTGTAGCCTACCTTTGAAAGTATTTTTAGACTAATTCTTACCTTTGATAAAGTGCACTAGACTCACTCTTCCCTTTGAAAGTATTTCATGACTAACTCCCTCTTTTTTTTTTTTTTGGGGGGGGGGGGTGTGGAAGTAAGGCTTCATAGAAAGCTTTGCCCTTGGATATTGTTACACATGCTTATCTTCTAGTCAAAGAGCTTGCTACTTGCTTCTCAACTCTTTCTTTATAACTGTTCTCATGGCATCTAATATGGTTGGATAGTCTAACTGGAATCATGGACTTACTGAGGTGTTGTATTTTATTATCTAGAAGAAAATGGCTTTGTAGGTTTTTCTCGTTGTGGGCATATGTAAAAAAGGGAAGTCTATGCTTCTCATTTAGTTTCTTTTCTTTGTAGTTGTTTCTTCTTTTATCTAGTGCTGTCATTCCTCTATTTGTAAGTTATGCCATCCCAACTTGCTGTAACCTCGGGTGCTTTTGCGTGATTGCTTAATTATATCATAAAAATAGTCAAAAGGAAAAAAATAAGGCTATCTAGAAGTTCTAGATATGTTAAATGTTTCAAACTTGCACTTCCCTTCTCTTGCTGTGTAGCATTTGAAGTTGCTCTAGTAATAGTGGTATGTACTCTGAGCTGCCACTCTATTAGCATATGATATGAGAAATCGAGAATGAAAGTTTAGGTAAGGACGTGTTTGGCTCATGATTCAACATTTAGGATTCAATCCAAAGAGTATAGAGTTTTTGAGAACCTTTTCTTGTTTCCAAAAAACAACCCATTTTCTGAGTAAAATAAAAAAAAGGCCTTTTAAGTTTAACGTTTAACGAATTGAACACTTATTTCTTTTTGAATTTTAAGTTTAACAAATTGAACACTTATTTCTTGTTTTGAACATGGTTTGTGTTTGGAATTCAATTGGTAAACAAGTTAGTAATTAGATTATTAGAGATTTTGCATGATGCAAAGAATGAACAAACTAAGTTTCTCCTTTTGGGACTGCAATTATAAGGGATGAGCAGCAAGATCTTCCTGAATTCCCTGTTTCTTTCTTTCTTTCTTTTTTTTTGTAAAATAAAGTTGTTTTTGTATATTGTAGGAACATATTTGAAGGCGAGGACTTTGAACTGGTTCTCAGTTAGAAGCTAGTGTTGAGGATGAGTATGCAACAAGTTGTACAGCCAAAGCCTTCTGCCAATGGATTTGGTCGTCGAAGAGCTGAGCGGGAGGCAGGGACTCGATTGGATAAATTGCAGACTGGGAAGTCAAACCCTGGCAGTTTTAGCAATACAGGTGAAAATTGGTAGTCTCTATTTGTATTGACTTTGTAGCTTGCTTATGGACTCCTAAAACTCTGTTGTTCAGGTGCAGTGAATGGCAGTAAGGTCAGAGGATACGAAAGTCCTTCACGTGATCGGCTAATTTATTTGTCAACATGCCTTATTGGACATCATGTGGAAGTCCAAGTGAAAAATGGATCTGTATTCTCAGGAATATTTCATGCCATGAATGCCGAAAAAGATTTTGGTATGTATCATTGTATTTTGAACTTGCTCTGTACTTCATATGTGAATTTTCATTGAACTTCTAACGGTTTACATGGTGTGCTTTTTTCCCCAACTTGTTTTCTTGAGGGAGATGGGGGTGGTAAAATTTGATATTTCGGGCATTTTTGTTCTGAATACTGAGTTTTTACTGTAGGAGTTGTACTGAAAATGGCACGGCTTGTTAAGGATGGTTCCTTGAAGGGTCAGAAGGCTCTTTCTGATACTATCAGCAAGGCCCCATCAAGGACTTTCATTATCCCAGCTAGAGAACTTGTTCAAGTGTTAGCAAAGGTTTCCTATGGATTTACATATCTGAAACATTTTATGATTTTTATAGCAACCTTTCATACATACATTGGAGTAATATTAGTATCTTGATTGTAACAGGAATTGTGATATTTCTGCTATACCTATGAGAGAGCCTGTCTATGATTTACAGTTGTTAGTTCTTGCCTAGTTGTTGCATGTTCTCACTATTGTTATTTCATTTGACCAGGGTGTGTCTGTGACTGCCAATGAGCTATCAAATAATGCCCAGCATGAAAGGCGTCAGGATATATTGATAGACTCCTATATATCACAATCTAATTTCGTGGAGATTGGGAGGGAGTTGGAACGCTGGACCCCGGATGAAGATGATCCACAATACCCAGATTCAGAGGATATATTTGATGCCACATGGAATAGGTTAGAACCGTAGGTGGTGGACTTGCATGTTGGTCTCATTGTCATCAATCTACCACCCTCATGTGACCTCATATTATTATTATTGCTGCCTTAACTTACAAAAAAAAAAAAAGAAAAAAAAGAAAAAGAAAAAACTAATATGCGTGCATAGAAGAAATATCTCCTCCAATCATATTTGTTTATGTTGTTTTGTTAATTTTTTTGATTACTGGTTTATCTTTCAGTTTGTTGTTTTTTATCTTTAAAATCTTTAGATCTTGAAAAAAATAATTGCTGAGCAAGCACCATGACTAGTACATTAGTAAACTTATTACTGGTTTTTAATGTTTAATACTAAATATGTGTTGGAATAATTTAAATGATGTCTTTTCTTGGCCTGGACAGGCTAAGACAGGCTAAGGACTGGGGTTTGAGCTATATTTGAAATAATGAAAGCTACTTCCGAAGATAACTGTTACTGAAGTTTTTGATTGATAGTTGTGAAAAGACTGTAGTCTGCATAATGTGTGTGTGACACTGCTATTTTTGAGAAGTTTTTTTTCCCTTATTTTGAATGTCTTTTCGTAAGAAGCTTTTGATGTCTGTATGGCTTTTAGGCTGTTCATATTTGTTTCAGACTCTGGGTCAGTCAATCCAACTAAGATTTCTTCTTCTTCTTCTTCTTCTTCTTCTTCTTCTTCATCATCATCATCATCTTCTTCTTCTTCTTCTTCTTCTTCTTCTTCTTTCTTCTGATCTATGTGCCTGTCTCTCTCTCTTTTTGGGGGTTGAGGGGTGAACGTTTAAAATTTTGAGGATTACAACTCATGACAATCTTGCACATGGAGTTTCATTAATACATGTTAGAAGTTGCCAAAATTTTCAGAAGCTCTGTAGATATGTAATGTAAAATAATGGCTTTCTAAGCTTGTTTTATTCCTTAAATGATTGCTTTTTATGGACAACTTTCTGAATTGTCTGTTTGACCCTGACCCATGTGGAGCAAAATATGTTTCTTGTTTAGTCGTTTATGGAAATTAGTACTTGCTTGCATGGCTGTGTCATGCTTGCGGAACCAAAATCAAATCTCTATATCCTTTGCATCTGTGGGGGTTGAGATAACTGGATTAAAACATTAGACAGGACACCGTGCTAAAGACAAACTAAGATAAATATAGAGGAAAGGACCTGGTTACAATGGCAGTGACAGTCTGCTATAATGAATGTGGCTTTGTTGAGGTTCTGTAGTTTTGTTGTGATAATTGGTGTCTAATGAAACAGCAGTAGAATCTTTCTTTAAGAAATCAGGATGCTCCTGTTCTAATTTTATGAAATATGGAAAATTGGTTGTTGATAGGCAAGGCTGCCCTGTCTATTATATGGCAAATTCATGACCTGTTTTAAGTGTAACTTTAGATTGTAAATCTAACATGCTTAGTCATTCAGATGGTTGAATAGAGTAGCATAAGGCTGATGAGTGGAGATAATTGCGAATCTTTTATGTGGAATGGTACAAGGGATATTGTCAGGTAATGTTCTTTGGGGATGCTATGAGTCTGGCTGTGTTAAGGAGGCAGCTAGGTTCCTTGCTTTCAAAGCTAACATTCTGTAACAATTCGGTACTGATGAATTTTTGGAGGGTTCTCATGTCAGGGAGAGTTTTCATACCTATGAAGTGAAATAAATATTGTTTGGCCGTAGGTGACTTGGGCGCTTTGGTTGATAAGTGTTATTTCCACTAACAGTAATGGATGCCCATGGGGATCAATGGACAAAGCACAATTGGTTGGCAGTGATGGCAATTGATTTTGGCAAGATTGTCACTACAAATTTCTTATTTGTTGAAACTTGAAAATCATAAGGGTATATTTGGGCATAGAAGTTAAGAAAAAAAAAGCCAATTCTTACCAGCTTCCACGTAGGTTGAAAAAACAAGCTTTTTCGAACAGAAGTTGAGGCTACCAAACTAGGTTGTCATAGCTTGCCTTAAAATAAGTCATAAGTCGTTGGAATGTTTGGTTGGAGAGGAACAATAGAGTCTTCGAGAATAAGAGGTTACTGGTTTCAGTAGTGTGGGATCTCTCAAACCTAGAGCTGAATAAACTATCCATGGATATGGACTGTTGAATTGGTTGAGGGGATGGGTTAATTTGATGTAATTCTTGGCATTAGGGGGTTTCCATGGAGGAGTACTTTTCTAGCTTAGTCAGCCTTATTGTGTGCTTCTTTCTTATTTATATTTATTATACTTTCTTTCGTAGGTTCTTATGAAAGCATAAATAAATGTCTCATGTTTGAGAGTTAAATAAATGGTTGTGATAGGATATGTACTGTGGGAAGTCCTATGAGATGATTCTGACATTTTCCAAGGACAGTTGTGAGAAAGTGCATATGTTTGGTTTCAAAGGTTCCAAAAAGACAAGCAGAAGATTGATTGCAAATTGAGTTATGTACAAACCCCCCCACGCTCCCATCACCTCCAAACAAACATACACAGAACCAAAAAAAAAAATGAAAAAATTGTGGTGAGAATGTAAACTGTGGTTATGATGACTGAATTTGATTGTAAGACAAATGAAGAAAATGTAAGTGATTGTTTTTGTTTTGAGCCCATGTAGGTGTGGTTTAAAGAATTTGAGAATGAAAACAAGGTTTATTGGTTGTACAAGTATAGACGGGGGGTTTAAAATTCTCTGAGTTGTTTATCGGGAAAAATTTGTGAGGGTATGGGTGTGCTTTATATTTTTATTTTAGATGTCTTTTTTAGCTTCATCTTTGCTAGGAAAAGTTGTTTAAGAACATTGGAGAAGTTTACTATCTCGCGTCACTGCTTATCTCTTAAACTGCAATGAGTTTGGATCTACGTTTTATATTTAAGCCTTTGTGCTTTAGGGCTAGCAACCTTCTCATCTATCAACATTGTTTCTCTGTGGTTAAAGTATGCACATTTTGTCTTGTATTGAAAGTTCATTTGAGTTCTTCTGTACCCTCAAATCTTTTTATTTATTTAATCTTTTAAATTGTTTTTGGTATTTAATTAATTATTTTTTTAGATATTTTGCTCCTTAAACCTGGTGAATTGCAAACAATTTTGCATTTAGTTACCATTTAGTCCGTTGAGCTATGTTGTGTCTATGGCTTTTTTTATTTTTTTTGTGAAATAATCACTGATGCATGTGCTTAAGCGATGGGGTTACCAACTTGCGTGTCTTATAGTATATGATAGATCTCTGGAAGTCCTATATATTTCTACCTTTTCTAGAGAGACCATTGGTCTGTAGACATCATTCAAGGGGAATTGGTTGGGTACCTTCTTATTCATAGGAACTGAATATTTTTTTTGTTCAGTAATGGTATTGTTGTTCAGACTTCAGAGGTTAACTCTAAATGTGCTGAAAGCAGGGGTCTTACTCTTATTGCATTCTGCTTAATCGAAAGGTGGCTGTGGGCTCTCTGTTCTGCTGTCCTTCAAAGTTTAAAGTAGTAAAAACTGTCTGTTAAACAAATTGAGGCAGTTAGACTAACTCTGATCCCTAATTGATTTAGTATGACTTAAGTTTTTGAATTAAAGGGTTTGGGTGTTGGGAACTACGTTTAACAGATCTGATTATTCAAATAGAGATTTGAATTAAGTTTTATGATAGGATGAATTTAACAAGGCAGAGATTCTATATTAAGTTATAAGGCTGTTGATCTGTTGGTAGAAAGTGTTGTAAGTAATGATATGAATACAGGTTTAGGTTTTGAAGTTGAAACCAAGCCTAATATCTCAACGATATTTATATTTGCATATAGGCTCATACTTTGGAAGAGCAATAGCAAGCTCACAAGTCAATTAACGTAGGACTATACTGTAGGATTTATGAAAATCATTTCTAGGTTTTTGAGTTTTACTTAACCAAAAAGGAGTACACCCAATGCATGAGGCTCTCCACCATTGCAAGGTCTGGGGAAGAGACTATGCATGTAACCTTACCTACACAGTAGAGAGGCTGTTTTCAGATTTAAATTCATGGCCTCTAGTGACAATGGAGCCAACCTCAAATGGAGAATCACCATTAGGGTGTGGAAATTCATCTCTCAAACAAGAAAGGCAGCCGTCATTTAGAATTTCTTCAATTTTTTCCTTAATCATAATGATAAAGTGATGCAGTTATGAGCATTTATCCTTATATTGACATCTATTAGTATCCTTATGAAACTCAACTTATAAAGCAATTAAAACTTCTTACAACTTATAATCTTGAAACTTACTAGATGAGCAACTAAATTTTTATAAGCGTACTAAAATTCTTGACCACTTAAAAGTAAAAAAAAATATTAACCAATGTTGCCAAGGCGTTGCCTAGTTGACGAATAGTCCATTGTCTAGGTAACGTGCAAGTAAATTGCCTGGGCCATAATCTTGATAGTTAGTGGGCTTTTGAATTGTTTTTTGTAAATTTAAGGGTTTCAGTGAAATATATGAGGCCTAGGGTTTTTCCTACTATATATTATTGCATGTGTGTGATAGCATAGCTTAGTTCTAGTATTGTACCTTTATTATGCAATCTATTTTTCTTCTTTTATATTCTTTGTTCTTATTTTATTATATTTTTACAAATATTATAATTTTTGTTATAGTTATTGTGTTAGACACAACTTTTTAAATTGTCATATCGTTGTCACTATTTGTGAGCTTCTTGTGCTCTTCTAATATTTTATTTGTCTGGTTTTTAATTTTGTGGATGTTACTAAAGAATATAATTTGTTATTTTTACATAAGACTAGTGTTCGAACACACGTGGTCGCGGGTAAGAGTTGTTGTCACTTGTCGTGTGATCATGTAGACACGAGTTTGAGTCATGGAAACATCCTCTTGTAAAGCAAGGCTGGATTGCATGTATAGACCCAAATGTGGTCCGACCCTTCCCTGAGACCTCGCATAGGCAGAAGCTTCCTGCATCAGGCTGCCCTTTTTTTGTTAGTGTTCATACACGTGTTCATGATGTTACCTGTGTTTTTTTTATTTATCAATAAAAATAAGATAAATATTTTATAAGGAAGAATATGCCTAGTTATTTGTTTTGAAGTGAGTAAAAGAGTTTCTCATATATAATTACAAATAAGAATGAAGGTTCACAAGAAGTTTGAAGTTGCAGAGGTATAATAGGAGAATAAAAAAGCCTAAAATGTAGGAAAAATGTGGAAATTAATTAAAATGTAGATGTTAACATTGAAAAACATTTTTAATTAGAAAAAGATAAACTTTTTAAGGGCAATTTTGGAACTTTAGCTAAACTCGCTTCATTGGGAAAAGTTGAAGACTTGTATCTTATTATGTACATAATATAAATCTTGCTTTATGTTTTATATTGTTTAATATGTACATAAGCATATATATACAAGGTTTGTATGTACAAAATTTATTTTTCATTTACTAAGGGAGCTAGAAGTACAACACTTAGGCATCTCTTAGGACCTTGTTTCATTTAGATGGGGCTAATTGCAATTGCTTAGGCATCACCTTGACAACACTAATATTAACTGATAATCTATCTATATTTTTAATTAAGACCTTCAATAACCGAAACTAAATCACCACTTATAGAAAGTAGTAATGTGGCTTGTACTATAAATAGCCAATTAGATGTAATAATGAATAGCAATTAGTGAATTAGAAAGAATAGTAAGACCAAATCTGCTATTAACTAGTAACTCCACAATTAAGTATAATTTATTTGTAGAAACAAAGAACAATACTTTGTTTGTTTTCAAAGGAAAACAACAAACTGTTTGAAGCCAAATTCACCCAACTCTGACGAACCAATTAAAGTTTAATTCCACATTGGAAACCTCCTATGATTGGAGAGCTCTCTTTCCATGTATTTCTTAAATCATTAAGGGGTGCCTAACACCTCTATTTATAGATGTGGGGTGAATGAAATTCAATTCAAACTCAACTCTCACCCCTCTTGGGAGTGAGAGGGAGAGTGGGACTCCCTTTCTTTTCAGACTGGGATATCCGAGCGTGGGACTCCCTTTCTTTTCAGACTGGGATATCCGAGCGTGGGACTCCCTTTCTTTTCAGACTGGGATATCCAACAATCTCCCACTCGATTGTAGTGTTACACATGTAATATTATCACTATATGATCTATGGGCTGGGGATGCATGGTATCGGTAATATAAAGTTCAATCCAGTAAATGTTTATACAAAGATATACGTGTGACCACCAAGAGCAGTGAACTCAAGGAAAGAACACCAGAAAGTAGAGAAGACGAGATTGTTAGATAAATACTAGTGAGAGAGTTGGACTCCTCACCTCCCAGATTGATAAGCAGAGGCAGTCTGACTTGCTCTCTGCATTAATCTCGAGAGGGATGGGAGTTGAGTTTGACTTGGACTCAATTTCCTCCTGCCCACCTATATAAATAGAGATGTTGGGCACCACTTAGTGGTAACTTTAAATAAAGTGTCACAAAAATAACAATAAAACAAATGAGTAGTGCCTCACAATGCACCTTAACTGCCTTGCACCTTAGGTGCCCGGGCCCTTCATTACCTTAATTATGCCTTGCATCCTTAACTACTGCATATCACGACTATGTTCTATCTCCTCATATTTCCATCGACTGTTCAACCTATAATCTGTTGTCCAAATAATATAGTGAAGGGCTGCATATTGTTTGGTGATTTTTTAGTGAACCTCTCCTTCATTGTATAACAATCTTGATTACATTAGAATTGTTCAGAAAGTTCTTAATTCTGATTGCAACTCTTGCATTAATTTGTTGGGACAACCTTTATAGTTCATTTGAATTATTTGACTCAAGCTGAATGTAGGCTTGTGGCTCTGTTTGATACACATTCATGCTTTTGTGTACCCATATTTTATTCTGGGAGCAATTGATCAATGATGAGCTAGTGAGAGAGAGATTGGTGTGGCTTTCTTGTAGAAAAGAAGGAATGGTGTTTGGGGATTTGCAAGCATTCTTTTCAACACGAATTGATCTTATTCTTTACAAGTTGAGAATGCTTATGTTCTGGGAAAAAAAGTGAGTGAACTCGTTACAGATTGAGAATTGTTTGGTTGGTGAGGCTTTCTTGTAGAAAAGATGGAATGGTGTGTAGGTTGGGGCTTTGCTAAGGTTTCTTTTCAACATGTAGTAATGTTATTCTTAACAAGTCTAGGATGCTTATTTATGCTCTCAGAAAAAAGAGGGGAAAATGTTGTTCATCATCTACATCTAATGAGTGGTAGAATTGACAGAATATGAAACTGTCCATTTGTGGCTTATTCGGCTGGTAGAAGTCTTTTGAAATATTAAGAGTTTCTGCATGTCACCTTAGAGTTGTAAAGTTTCCTTTTATTTTGCCAAAGAATCAGGGGGAATGCATGTGCTGATGTGCACAGTGTACTTCAAGTTTACTTAATTGTGCTATTTATTTTACAATGTAGAGAATGCAATTTGGGAAATAATTGAAGGATTTAAGAATGAGAAAGGAACTAACATGACACTATCATGGTTAAAATAATCATTTTTAAAATAATTCCTTTGTAGATACGAGTTTTGTACATAAGAAAGGAGGTGAAAAACCATGTCAGAGATATTTCTGGAACTAGTGTGATGTTGATTAAAATAATCATATTTATCTCCTGAGCAACTTTGCCATTTGCTATGAAATTATGTTACAATAACCAACATTTAACACTTTTTTTTTATTTACCTTTTCAAGATGTTGGGTAATGATTGAAGGATAGTGACTTCAAAATGGTTGTTCTTCTTTAAAGAGTATCAATTAATCTTGGATTCGTATTTGTAATTTTTATCATTTTAGTTGTAAGTATTCTGCATAGTATATCTGCGCTTATTTGTTTGAAGAATTCGACTATACTGAATTATGATTGTACTTGTGACTGTTGACCTTTAATTCTTGTCATTTGACTGAATATTAAATGTTTTGTCTCTTAAACAGGAACTGGGATCAGTTTGAAACTAATGCAGCATTGTTTGGAGTAAAAAGCACCTTTGATGAGGAGCTGTACACTACAAAACTTGAAAAGGGTCCTCGAATGAGAGAGTTGGAAATTGAAGCCTCAAGAATAGCGAGAGAAATTGAGGGAGAGGGAACCCAAGATCTTCATTTGGCAGAGGTGACTTTTTCTACAATCCATGTTTTCATCTTCCTTGACCACGTTTATTACTGCTTATTCATGATCTATTTCTGACGTTTCTTGATTTGTAGGAAAGAGGCCTTCAACTTTGTGATGATTTTGATGTTGATGAGGAGACTAGATTCTCATCAGTATTTAGGGGGAATGATGATAGTGGAAATGAAGATAGTGAGGATATAACGTTGGATTCACGAAACACAGAAACTTTTGGAGGCTCTTCGGTTTCTTCCATGAGCAGGTCTTTCTCTGATGTGGCTGGAGGGAAAAGTGATGATGGAGATCAAACATCAGTAGTCTCTTCTCAGTTGGTGGTAGTCCCTTGACCTTCATCCATTGATTTACTGTATATTATTTGTGAGACCGATTTATTGCAAGTGAGTGCACTTTGCTTTATGGTCATTTCTGGTTGCAATAACGCTTAGAATTACATATCTATCTCTAATGCATTTATCTTCATTATGAGAACAACTATAGTTGTTGAAATCATGAACCAAAATTAAATTGATTTGGAGCTTGGTGAACCACATCAACATTCAAATTTATGAATCGTCAGGTCCTCATAGATGATATGAATCATGTATTTATACATTGATGTCTTGGTTAAAAATGTTATAAATTCATGGAGTTTTGATTATAATTTTACTATTTGGTCATTTTGCACTTTGCCCTGGTATCTTGTGAGGATGATTTGTTCATGAAGGGATTTGGCAGTTGTCTTTACAAAATTTCAAAATTTGTGACCTAACTATATTTATTTTAAAATTAATAATGACTATGGATACTTCATAATTTCATAGAAGATGTGGGAAAAGGTGTAGCTGAGTTGAGAGACCTTCATAAATAATAGTGCCTTTAACATCCAAATCTAAGCTATTTCTCTGTTACAATTTTTGGTTAGAAAAAATGTAGATATTAATTAGATCCTCTGGGCAATGACTTGTGGCAATTTGACCTAGATAGACTGGCTTTTTTATGTGTATTTGTTTGTGTGTGTGTGTAAGATGAGTTCTTGAACATGCATGGAAAGTTGACCCTTTTTAAACTTTGATCCTTTAAAGTTCAGAATGAATTCATAGAAGTCAATAATAATTAGAGTTTTTTTTTTTGAATGAAAGGTTTTTAAATTTTATGTATCTTTTAAATTGAATAAACATGGTTTTATACTAATAATTTTCAAATTATGATGGTTTTGGATAAGTTTAATATCTCAATAATGTATATTGCTTGTGTAACAAATCATTTTAGGAGTTTTATTTTTTATGGGTGACTTGTAAGTCCAAAATTGCGCTGTTTGGAATACATTATTTTTGTATTTTGATTGTTTAGTTTTTAGGTTCTACTCATGTTATACGAGGTTGAGGTTCAATCTTAAGTTGCAAAAGTTTAGATGTTTTCTTACAAAATTGAAGTTAGCATAATTTATTTTTTATTTTAATTTTAAGAAGTTAATAGTCAAATCAATTTTGAAATTATTCTAATTTTTGCTTCGTTTTGGTTTTTTGAAATTTTTATCTACACATAATTCATTATTTGGTAATTGCTAATTAAAAAAGACTGCATGGTATTTTGGAAAATTTAATTCCTTGTTCATAAGAAAAGCATCTTCATAAATCAAGTCATTCAATTGTTCATTTTAATGATGATTTGATAACATCACAAATTCCATAATGGACTAAGTATTTGAGGGCAGTTTCTTTGGTGAAAAGATCATTGTAACAAGTTACCTGTTTGAAAACTCATCTTTGTCCATTTGGCTGAAGAGCAAGTCAAATTCTGTAAGATACACAGACCTACATTCAAGATTCTGGCACTTGACTTTTAGAATTAAGGTAAGTCAAATTTGACATAGAGAATTTTGGTAAAAATTTTGCATCTTCAAAAAATGCAAAAATTATTTTGATTATGGTTTGTGCATGATGTTCTAATATAGAAACCATTATACACTGAAAATTTATTAAATTATAAACTATAAAATTGTAAAGTAAATTTATCATCTCAATAATGATTGATGTGCATTGTGTGCGTAACCAAATACTTTTTGAATCCTTTTTTTTTTCTGGAGATTTATGTTTTTTTGTTAACCAGTAGGGTTTGAACCCATTACATCAAAGGCTTGCACGCTATGCCAAACCATTGAGCCAAGGGCCTAACACCTACAGTTTATGAGTTTATTAACACTTGGTTTATCAATTTTATTTTCCTTTTGCTTTTAAGTCAAATTGGAGTTTAGAAGCCTTATTTTCTTAATTTTTTTTAATGATTCTTAGTTTTTATATTTTATTCGAGTTGGAGTGTAATCTAGTGTATTTGTGGTCTTTTAACGATATCTGGTCATAGAAAATGAAGTTTTGACATTTTCTCAACCACCTTGCATTTATAAGGTAGAAAAAATTAAAGGATTTTTCAAATTTTGCAAATTATTTTGATATTTTACATTACTACTTTGATTGAATTTTATATTCTTCTTTATTTTTTATTTTTATCTACATTCAATTTGTAATTTGTTGAGTTGAGTTGAGTATTCAATTTGCAATTTGTGGGTTAAAAGGCCAAAATGATTTGATTGATGGTTGGGGAAGTTTTATTCCACGCTTTTGATATGTGTCTTCAAACCTATCCAGATTTGATTTGTTAAGACGCCAATTGTTTCAATTCTGATTCAGACTTTGGCAACTATGCTATTTTATGATTAAAGATGAAAATAAAGAAGCCACACCATCATTTCTTAGTCTAGCTTCTTATCATGAACACATCAATGTTGTGCCTCCAGGGCTGGACCTTAAAATTTCTTTTAAATAGGAAAAAATTTGCTCTACTCTGGCAATTATGACTCCCTTACAATATAGCTAATATTTCATGCACTGCAGGATGGAGCACGAATTTCACAAGTAAATGATGGTAGGGATTTGTGCTGTGCTGGCTCTAGTGAACATTCAGGACAGTTGGAGGGGGATAGCAGGTTTAACAACCACTACTGTTTTTCTTTTCTTTTATTTTTTATTTTTTTATTTTTTGGTGAATACTATGACTCCTTTCTTTCACTGTGTTTAAAAAGACAGTTATTATGTTACAATTAGAACAAGTATGAGGCATGTAATGGATTGTTTTCTCAAAATTCTGTAATGATTTTTTAAACTTTTAGGATGAGTGCCACCCAGTTTAGAGAACAGTATGGTGGTAAGAACAGCACAAAGGACTTAATGGAAAGTAAAATGGTGAGCTTAAATTTCAATATTATTTTGTTTCTGTGACCAATGCTCATTAGTTCACTCTCCAGCCATTCTATTTACTTTTCATTATTTATGCAGGTTGATGAGGATGCTCAAATTTCTAAAGTTGAGGGTGAGTACTAAGTCTTTGTCCGTCTGTCTGAGATACCAGGTTTTGTGTTTTATAGATGCAAAGGAAGTGTTTGGTGTTAAACTATTTACCTTGGCTCTCTCTCTCTCTTCTTTCTTTCTTTGTTAAATAATTTGCAAAATTAAAGAAATGCTTTCAATTTTTCATCGTTTAAATGTAAAGTTCTTAAAATAATCAATGCTAACTTAAATTTTGTTAGGTAATGTTCTTAAGAATACAAATATATGAAAGTAATGCTCTATCTCACATGTAATAAATAAGTAATAAAAAAAATTGCTGAATGATAAAAAAAAAAAGGTTTAAACTTTAAAAACTCTGATATCAACTTAAAAAGGAAAAGAATATGCAGTTTATAAACCATGTAATCAATCCACAAATCTCCTATATATGTTTATGTTAAGATTTGAAGCCATAAAATAGTTCATTGTTCAGACAACCGTATATATGGAGCATTATCAAGAATATAAATCTTACTCAAAAGTTCAAACCATTTTGATTTAATATATTATATTTAAATATATCTTCACATCAGAATCCGCCACTAAATTCAATGCTAAAAGAAAATGCTACAGTCTAGGAAAAGATGATTACTATTCATTAACTCAGTTAAATTTTTTGCTGTATGAGTCTTATATTACTGCCCAAGGGCATGAGCCAATGATATCAATATGAAGCAGACAATACACTCTTGTCTTGGCTTTTGTTCAGTAATAATTTGTCAACAAAATTATTCATTAATAATACAATTGTCGAAACTAGTGCTTCAAATTCTTCCAGACACAGCATTTAGAAAAGGTGTGTGGTTTCACTTTTCAGTGGTTTTTGAAAGCATGGGATTAGATGCTTACAGTGGTGCTTCTAGGAGTAAGGGATAAGGTTGGTTCAGTCTTTAACATATTGTTTGGATCTCGTACTTTGCAGATTTGAAGGAATTGCACCAAGCCATGCTACTCTTTGTAGTATTAATAGGCTTAAAGCTCTCTGGTATTTGTCATTTAGTAGCATATACTTAATAAACCTTAAATTCTAATGGAATAAAAGAAGTATTTCAGGTCACTGACTATCTATAAAATATTTAAAGGGGCGCATACTCAGAAGTGACAATGCCTTGATGGCAATAAGATTTGAATGATTGCCTGTATTAAACATGCGCATTACGGGTTTTTCTTTTCTAGGGGAGGGGAGAGGGAGATGGAAGGACTTGTGATCTTGTAATTGCTATTTTTTAAACTATATGTTAGAAATAGGGAGTGGATTAAGTTTTGTGTAAGTGCTTCCTTTCATAAATTGGTTAATGAATCCCAAATGGATTTTCTAACAGTTCTAGAACCTCAACATTATTTTGCTTTCCTCAATTCTTGTTAGTAAGATAATTTTCCTAGCTATGAAGATTGACATTTTATTTCTTCCAAAAAATCCCATACTATATTTGGAATGTATATGTTGTGATGTTTGTGTTTTTCGGTTCCAAGTTTCATATTTTACATGCCAATGTTTCAAAGAATAGTCTTCCTTCTTCGGTGATCTTGTCTGGGACGTAAAATTGGGTGGGTTTCTTTAGTGTGTGTTGCTTATATAATGAAAAGAAGGAAGGTTACTCTACTTGCTTATCTTCTCACTTATTGTCTGCATCCTTGTGAGTTGGCTGCGAGGTTTGGTAACTTGACGAGAAACATCCGGTGGCATGATATCTCGGGACTTGAATTATGTTGTTTGAAAAGGCCAACTTGGAGATGAGATGCCATTCGTAGCTAGTTGGGAGGGCATTGGGATCTATAATTTGCATAATCTATGTTCAATTGCAGTCTATTCATTCTTCCCGTATTTTATCAGACTTGTCTCTAGTTATATGAACGTGGTTACGGAATTCCAAAAATTATCTGTGGCCTACTTTGTTACATATGGACTAGGATGTGTGTTATGTTGGCTTGGAAAAAATTCTTTGCATATATAGATGAATATTTAGGAGTTGTTTATGCCTATGGATGTTTGAAAAGGTGATAATGGGTTACAAGAAGATTGGTTATGTGTAGAGAAGATTGTTAGAACTTGGATTGCATTGCTAAATGCTTATTATTTGCACATATTTTATGTGCATGGCCAGGGATGACCAAGTTCTCTTTAGTTATGGGAATCTTGCTTCTATCAGATCCTTTAGACTAATCTCACTGTGCATTCTTTCTATCTCACTCGCATTGGCCGGTATTAGGATGAGCATGAGTTTCCAATGAACTCAAAAGAATAATGTCAACCTTTCTGTTTTATCTTCATAAACAATGTTAAGATGGATGTTTGGCAGAATATTCTACCAAATTTTCATCTTAACATTCTCAGCTTCATTTATATGAAGATAAAGCTGAAAGCTAGACTATAATTCATTAAATTCCATTAGAAACCCGTGCATATAGCTTATAGCTTATGCAGAAGTGATTGTGAAAAAAGTGTGTTTATCAAGAAGTTGGTGAGGATTCATTTGGTAAAATATTTTATGCGTATTGAGACAACAAAAGAGCTTGGTTAGGTACTATTAAAAATGTTGTTTTTTTAAACTCAAAATGACGTTTTTGACCCTTACATCAAACTATTGATGATTAATAAATAACATTTCAAAGTAGATTTTGGGGGAAAAAAAGCTGGTTGAGGACGAACTTTTGAAGCAACTGCTTTTAGCTTATTATGCAGTTCACATATAGGTGCTTGCATAACTTCAACTAGAAAATGAAGCTAAACACACTTTTAATCGCTCAAAAAAATAGAGCCATTAAAACACAAAAATTAGAAATAGGCACATTCATATGATGGTTGGAGTAGCCCAAATTGGTGTTAAAATGAGAAAGAATCAATTAAGGTGGTTTGATCAAATAGAACTAAGACAATTATATGCACAGGTTAAAAAGAGTGGCATGTGGCATATCGACCATTTAAGGTTAAAGATTAAGAGGAAGATATAAGATAACATGATAGAGATAATTTAGAAAGATATACTAGTGATATAACAAAACATTTTTTACCTTGATGGAGCATAGTGGAGTAGATGGATCCATTTAGCCAATCCTAAAGATGAGAAAGGCTTAGTTAGGTTGTATTTATTTTAGATATAGCCATATAGGGGGCTTGGGCCTTTGTTTCATGCATCACTCTCAAATTATTTCTTCTCCTTTAGGAGGTACTGGATATCAACTGAATTTAGAATTCAAATAATATTTTGAAATTGATGCAAATAATGAAGCCCATATTGCCTAAACCATATTCTTTTTATTTTTTTTGAGAGAACAAACAATTATATAAATATTGCTGAAGAGTACAAATAGATCAAGTGGTAGAGGACCAGGAGTTCTCCACCAACAAGAACAAAAAACAAAAGAGAAACAAATCACATAACCAAGCAAAAACAATCAAGCACTAAAAACATCTACTGGAAACATGTTTCCCAATTTATAATCCATTCACCTAAAAAGAAGTCACCATTGATTCTAAACCCAACTACCCATCTGCTAGCCATGGTTATAATATCATTCCAAAGGGCATCAACACTTTTGGATACACCTTCAAAGATGCGGTTATTTCTCTCCAACCAAATCATCCACAAAGTTGCCATCGCCGCCGCCGCCCTCATAATACGCTTCCCATTAATATTCAAATGGGGACAATGGCTAAGAGAAAAACAATCATCCCACGATTCCGAAGTCTGAAATTTGGTACCAAGCCTAGCCATCCATTCCTCCCATAGTCTAGCAGAGAGAGAGCATATCAAAAAGATGTGATTCGCTGTTTCTTCATCATGAGAACAAAGAGGGCAACAATGCGGAAGTAGAGTGTCATATGAGGAAATCTTTGAATATTATCACATGTGTTAAGCTTATTATGGGCCACAAGCCATCCAAAAACCTTTACTTTGGAAGGATAATGAGCATTCCAAATAAAGGTAGCACTAGGAAAGGGAGGAAAAGAGTCATCATCAATAAGTTAGTGAAAGAAGTAGCTACAAGAGAATGTGTCGAAAGGGTGAAGGGACCAAGAGGACCTAAAGACTACCGCACCATGTTCAAGAAGGATAATAATGAATCTAATTGTGATGGTTGACCGACTGTTAAGATTTGTGGCAAGTGAAGGTTCCATTGGGTAGGGTCTGGTGAGTTTGTTGGGGAAGTGAAATAGGCTATAGGGTGATTCGGGAAGGAAGAAAAATGGTATAATCTTGGGAACAACTTAGCTAAGGGGGAATCACCAACCCAACGATCTTCCCATAATCGGAAAGAATGACCATCACTCAATCTCGGAATCATGTGTGGGAAAAACTCAGGGAGCAAGGAGGTAATAAATTTCCATGGGCTGTGATAGGTCGATCTAGTTATGGGAACAATCCTTCTACTTATTTTAATAGGATTGAATTTGCTGGTGATAACCCTAACCCACAGTGATTGTTGTTCGTTCTAATACCTCCATAACCATTTGGCACATAATGCTTTGTTCCTCTTGACAATGTTGCCAATCTCCAATCCTCCTTTAGTTATCGGCGTTTGAATAATCTTCCAACTTATCAAATGCATACCACTTTCCTTATCCATACCCTTCCAAAAGAAAGACTTCATCTTCGTTTCAACTTCTTTAGCAACACCGATCGAAATTTTGAAAAGGGACATAAAATAAGTTGGAATAGCACCCAACACAACTTTGATCATCGTTAGTCTCCCACCCCTTAATAAAAAGCCCCTCTTCCACCCATCTAACCTTCGAGAAATCTTTGAAAGGACTAGGTCCCAAAAGCTTTTCTAGTTTGGATTTCCCCGCAAAGGCATACCTAGATAACTCAAAGGCCAAGATCCATTATCGCATCCCACCTTCTAAGCAAGTCTGGCAAGAATGTTGTGATCAACATTGATGCTTGCCATAGGCATTTGGACATATTCACCCTAAGACCAGATAATGAGCTGAAGCACTGGAGCAATTCAATGGCATTTTCAACATTAACTTCCTCCCCATGAAGTAAGAAGAGTGTATCATCTACAAGTTGTAGATGCGAGACTTCAATATTGTTTTTGCCAACACCGAAGGCTTTAATATAATCGCACTGACATGCCTTTCTCATCATTCTACCAAGGGCAACCGACACAAGGGTAAAGACTAAAGAGGAAAGGGAAAATAGGGTCACCTTGCCTCAATCCTCTTTCTACCATAATTCTCCCTCTCGGCATACCATTGATCACAATAGAGTAGGTGACCGATCTATTGCACCCATTAATCCACTGATGCCACATATTCCAAATTTTTTTTTGTTTCATCACAAAGTCAAGAAAGTCCCAGTCTTTGGAAATACGTCAAGGAACCTGATTCTCTTTGGGCTAGGGTGATTCGCAGTAAATACGGGTGGCGCCCATGGATGGAGGTTGGTGCCGTGGCTGGTGGTGGTGGACGGTTGACATTTAAAAGCCCATGGAAGTATATATCCTCTGTGGCTCATCAATTTCTTGAGCATACGAGACTCTGGGTGGGCAATGGTCAGTCTTTCCGGTTTTGGGAAGATCCTTGGCTAGGTCATTCCCCATTAGCACAACTTTATCCACATTTGTATCGCCTATCAGCTGCTAGTGATAAACCAATCTGCCACTTCCTTACCTATACCTATTCCCAATCTCCCACAACCCCATTATCTTGGAAGCTTCATTTCTCTAGAGGCTTAACTTCTAGAGAATTTGGTGAGGTAGTGGATTTATTGTCGGCCTTGGATCAGGTTAGATTATCTCAGGACCCTGATAGTTTGTCATGGATCCTAACATCTTGTGACACTTTCACCACCAAATCTTTTTTTTATATTCTTTGCCACCCGTCTTCTTCTCAGCCTTTACCGCTGTCCAAATTCACATGGCATGTCCAAATTCACATGCTTATTGATG
Source organism: Paratinospora sagittata (assembly GCA_035771175.1). Lineage (NCBI taxonomy): Eukaryota > Viridiplantae > Streptophyta > Magnoliopsida > Ranunculales > Menispermaceae > Paratinospora > Paratinospora sagittata. The sequence continues at coordinate 2,796,603 of CM069604.1, read as the reverse complement.
CATTAACAGTTGTGATGCTCTGCAGAGGCGCGCGCCTACTTGGTGCATATCTCCACATTGTTGTCTATTTTGCTTGCAGGATGGTGAAAGCGCAGAGCATTTATTCGTCTCTTATCGTTTTGCTAGAGATTTGTGGAGTAGGTGGATGTCTTTTTCGGGCGGGCGGTATAGGGCACCCTTCAGTATTGACGAGGGATTCTCACTCTCTCATCTCCCTAGCCTTTCAAGAGGCGAGAAGGAATCTGGCCTTATTGCCTTTTATTTTACATTTTGGTTACTTTGGCTCGAGAGGAATGATAGAATGTTCAACAATAAGCATAAGGATGGTGAGATGCTTTGGGAACGTATTAAGTTTATTGCTAGTTCATGGATTCCTGCCTCCCCTTGGGGAAAAGGGATTTCCATTGCAGGATGGTTATTAAATTGTAGTGATTGTCTTTTGTGAGGGTGTCTTGGCTTGTGCAGTCTTTGGTTAGTGGAGTGTATTCTCCTCCATTAGCGGGGATTATGATCGTTTTGTCTTTGTATTTTCTATATTTTTGGGTGATATATAATAAAATCTTGTTTCTCTTCAAAAAACAAAAAGAAAGTCTCAGTCAACCGAGTCATATGCTTTAGCGAAGTCTACCTTAAAAACAACCCCTGGCAAACTCCAAGTCTGATAATCCTCCACGGCTCCGTTTGCAACCATGACTGCGTCCAAAATCTGACGATCATGAACAAAGGCAAATTGAGTTTCCACAATAGTCTTATGGAAAACAGTGCGAAGCCTCATAGAAAGAACCTTTGACATGATCTTATACAAGCAAGTTATCAAATTGATTGGTGTGTAGTCCTTAGGATGCCAAGAGTCCCTCCTCTTAGGAATTAGGCAGATAAAAGTCTCATTCGTACTTAAGTTGATGACCCCATTCTGATAAAATTCATGCATGACTTTCATAATGTTGGATTTGAGGATATCCCAAGCTTTTTGATAAAAAGCCATTGGGAAACCATCCAGGCCAGGTGACTTATTACCATTACGGCTGAAGTCTGCCCTTTTGACCTCCTCCTCAAAAGGTTTCTCAAGCCACTCCTTATCGCTATCAAAAAGAGTATCCCTATCAAGCCTGTCCAGCTCCCAAAAATGATCACTAGGAGAAGACAAAACCGCTGTAAAATGGTCAATAACGACCTCGACAATCCCTGCCTCATCTTCCACCAATACCCCGTCATCTCTTTTTGTCTTGGAGATAGAATTTTTACCCTTCGATTACTCAATGTTCTATGGAAAAGTTTGGAGTTAGCATCACCTTCTTTGATCCATTCTAACTTAGCCTTTTGAATAGCCATCCTGTCCTCCTTAATACAAATAGCAGCAAGCTTCGCCTCAGCACAATTCCGGAGATCATGGAAATCAAGAGAAAGCTCATTGTGGCCCTCTAAAACGTCCATGCAACTAATGAGATTCTCAAGATCTTTCTTTTTACCATGCACTGATCCATAAACATCATTGTTCCACTCTTTGATGAATATTTTCATCTCCATAAGCTTCAGCATGAATCTATGACCCTTATGCCCGTAAGAATAAGCTGTATTCCACCATCCATCAAGCCTCCTTATGAAATCATTATGGTCGAGCCAAGAGTTCTCAAACCGAAAAGGAGTAGGGCCCCGACGAATTTTTCACCTTATCCAGCACAACAGGGCAGTGGTCAAAAACAATTCTAGGCATCGCCTCCTATCTACAATAAGGGAAAGGAGCCTCCCAGCTAGAAGTAAAGAAGAATCGATCAAGACGGTAGCATATAGGGGCCTCGTGAAAATTAGACCAGGTGACCTTGGCATTAAGTAGAGGAGGAACCTTCAGTTGCAGATCACCAATAATCCAATCAAACATCTGCATACTAGAAGTGAGATGAGAGCTATTTATTGTTTCTGCAAGGGAGCGAACCGTGTTGAAATCAAAATCAACCCCAAGACACCACTTCTCTCCACAGAAAGCACCGAAGGCTGAGAGCTCCACCCAAAAACTTTTCCTCTCATGGTAGGAAGACGGACCATAAATGCCAGATAACCACCGCAAAGAATTTCCTGCCCCCACAATCGGGATCGAAACTGAAAAACCACCGATAAGACTTAGAGAAAACGATATTTTAAGGGCTATTACACAGTAAAACTAATGCACATCTTTTAAATATGCCGAAACCATATTTTAAGAACAATAACTAATGCACATCTTTAAAAAAAAATGCTAATGCACACGATAGAACTGTTGCAAGCACACAGTTTTCTCAATGTTGTACTTTTTCAGAAGTTTCTGACGACCATAGTCAGGAACTCCTCCATACTAATAACATAACCAGATAGTGAATTTCAAATGAACTTTATCATGCCACTGCTGAAAAAAAAGAAAAAATCCCTTTGAACTTCTGCATACAATGCCTCTCTGCATTACCATATGCTAGACCACAACTAATTACTATAAGATAGCATTTGTCTTGATGGTAAAAACTTCTCATGTCTTAGTTGCTTCCTTTCCTAACTACTAAGTTCATGTGTGCTTGAGTGAGATGGGATTTGTTTTCGCTCTGTTTGTTTCCAAGAGACCAGCTGCAAAATTGGTTTCACTTCTTCTCCTCTGCAGACTTCTCTGTTTCCTCCTACACTCTGGGGATTGGCTTCAGCACCATCTTTTGTGTCTACTACCACGTGTTGCCATATAGTTTGGTGTACATTCTCTCTCTCTCTATATATATATGTGTGTGTGTGGGTGTGTGTGTGTATTTTTATTTGGTTTTGGTAGAAAGGGCAACATTTTCTTCCACTCTATCCTTTCTTGGAAGCCCTGTAGAACAGTTTTCTGTCTAGGAAAGGCTGCATTTGATTTTAAGGCGAGTTATTTGGATCAGCTGGAGGCTGGGAGCCATGTTCTCACGAGCCAATGAACTTGTAGCTGCAAAACCAGGCAATGTTAAACTCAAGCATTAGTTTTCAACGTTCAGGGTTTTTTGCAATCATTACTAGACCTCTAGGAGAAGTTGATTTTCTTGTTTGAAATGCAGCCAAGAGACCAAAGGGCTTAGTGTTCTAATTGTTTTCTATTTTGAGCATGGATATACTTTCAAATATGGGAAAATGATCATAATTAGTCTAAATTAGTGCTTCCCTTCTCATATCCATGTTTTGGTAATTATCTTTGACCATGATTATAGTTGTTCTGCAATATAGCATCCCTATTTTTTGGTAAAAATAAAACAAATAGGATCCCTCTGCATTTCTGTGTACCATTTCTGATTCTTTGTTGAGTTTTTATTACTTTATACTACTAAAAAGGTTGATTGACCCTTGAAATCGTATGAATTTTTTACAGATTTTCAGCCATCACTGAATATGAAGAAAGACAGCTCTGATAAAGGAGGATTATCTTCCAGTGCCACTGCTTATTCTCCATCTTTTGTTTCTTCCAAGGTTCAAACTCACGTGGAGTCTTTAGGTGAGTCGTCTGATGGTGCAGTATCTGGGAAGGCACATGGGGCTACTCAATCTGTGAGTCCTCGTCGACGACCAGGTAGTTCATCATCAACATCAGAGCGTGCTGGTGCTGCCTCAGCTTCAGCTTCAACTGGTCCTGGATTGTCACCAAGCTCGTCTGTGGGGTCATTATCTTCAGAAAAATCATCATTAAATCCTTATGCTAAGGTGTACTGCTTGTACCATGTAGTTTAATCCTTTCCTTGCATTGTGCTTTATTGCTAAATATCAGCTGATCTTTTCAGTATTTGACTTCATGGCCCTATAATTTATTTGTGTAAATTGATTCAGGAATTTAGGCTCAACCCCAATGCAAAGAGTTTCACCCCATCTCAAACGCCTTTAAGGCCACCTTCCCCAGTATCAGATGGTTCCTATTATTTACCAGCTAATGTATCTGCTATCCCGCATATGCCTGGTCTACAAATGGGAATTGGGGTGAGCTCCCAGTTTCGACTTCTTATATGTTCTTTTTGCATTTATTAAATTTGTTGATAATACTTATTTTCTACTCTCAAGTTTCAAACTTCCCTATGGTAAAGTTCCAAGTATTTCCTTGTTCAATGTTTGTGTGGATTTCTTTCTCCATCTTTGTCTTTTCTTCACTCCTTTTATCTTTTTGCTGTTAAGTGTTAAAGTTTGTTTTCTTTCCGTCTCTCTAGTCACCACCTCGGTTCATGAACAAAAAGTGGCTATAACTTACTTTTCTTATGATCCTTGTTTTTAATTGTCATTCTTCACGTTCATCTACATTTGTGCATGTTTGGACCTAATGAGTGTTGGAAAAAAAAGAGTATACCCGCTGCACGAGGCTCCCGTCATTTCAGGGTTTGGGAAGGGATAATAATATATGCAGCCTTACCTCCACATTGGAAAGTCGGTTCAAATGCATGACCTCTTGGTCACAGTGGAGCAACCTTAATCTTCATGTATGGTGTGAATGTTGAGTGGGATAACATGGATAAGAGGTTGCTGACTGGTTAGATTTTGATTATTATATTTGAGATTAAACAAATAGAGGTTATTTCAGATAAAAGTAGAGGATAATTAGGTTACCAGACTGGCCCTTATTTCTTTTTTCGTATCTTGATCAGCAACAAAATAAATGTTTATGTATTACTGCTGAAAAAGGAAAGGAGAAGGCCATGCAGCAATATCCCTCTCAAAGGCATGCTCAGACTCTTGCTAAGAGCAAGCATATAGGTTCGTAGGACCTAAAATCATTATCTAATTCACAAACATTGCAACTTTGGGCAATTACTTGACTGAAATGCATATAGGTTCATAGCACCTAAAATCAATGTCTAATGCACAGACATTGCAACTTAGGGCCATTACTTGACTGGAATGCAATTAGCAAATGGAATTCTCAACATTCATGGATGAAGCCTGCTTTTCTATCTTAATCTAGTTTCTTCAGCATCTTAATTGGAAACAAAATATGCCGTTTTAATGAAAATAGAAGGAGAACAGTGAGCCCATCAGGCAAACTTCTAGAAGCTGCTAAGACCATCCTCTTAAAAATCCTTTCATTAGAAACACGTAGAAGTTCGAACATAACTCCAAAAATCATATTTGAACTCCGATATGACATTTTATTTCTTTGATCTTACCTATGCTTGCCATACAAATTTTGATGTTTGCATATTGTTTAATAGTTACTACCTAAGAGTCATTGTTGTAATTTTTACTGCTGTCGGAAAATCATTTCTATTTTCAGTTCTGTTCTATGTTTTCAAATTAATAGTTGGATTTCATGTCTCTGCAGATTGGACCCTCATTTGGAGGACCGCAACCTGTTATTTACAATGCACAGGCTGCCCCAATCCAATCACCTCCAGCATATATCCATCCAAATGTACCTCTTGTATGCATTGTGCCTCTGTGCATGAAATTATCATCTTCATTTAAGCTTTGAAATTTACCTTATTTTGAGTTTTCCATTTCTTGCAGTATGGACAGCAAATGATCGTCGGCCACCCTAGGCAGGTTTTATACATGCCAGGCTATCCCCCGGTATGCTTATAGCTTCCTTTCTTTAATTATGCCCACTTTTCAAGCTACATTTCCTTTTTCATATGATTTAGCACACGTGTTTACAAGTTCTGCTTTGGTTAGAAACCAATTTGATTTTCCAGTGGGAATTGTGGCTTGTAACACTCCTTTGTACCTGCAACCTATGCAATCTCTACAGACGAAGATGGAATATAAGCTTAGTAATTAGTATTGAGCATAGCCCTGTATCAGTAAATCAAAACTTTTGATCTTGTTTTAGCCGAGTTCCCATATCTCATAATTTGAAAATGAACAAGTCCGACTTTTGGATATGTATCTTCATTTGACACCCGTACTTGAGTGCAGGTAACATAGCCTGCCAACTATTATAGCCCCAAATTTTAAGTACTACCCAGTGAACATAAAATATCATCTTTGGTTCCTCAGATTATTTTATATCATGGAAAAACTGGTTTTTTTTTTCACTGTTACTAATAGTGTATTTCGCACACAGGACATGCCATATAAAGGAAGAGATTTCTAATTGAAAGGAGCATGCAGGAAGCATCCATCAATTCCTGTGATTCTGTAAATAATGGGGAGTGTCTGAGTGAGTGAGTGAGTGAGCGAGCAAACTTTGTGGAGAATGTCGAGGGGAAGTGTGGCGCGCCCTCCCTTTGAGATTCCATAATGTGGTAGAGCAACATTTCTCACTCTCAGTTTCCATTCCCTTTTGTACACTCTCTCCCATCTCTTTTATCTGATATTAGTTGTAGAAACTGTTTTTGCCTTTTTAATTTTTATTTTAACAAAGTGTGAAAAAGAAGGAAAAAAAGAAAAAGAAAGATTGGGCGCATCATCTGCATCTGGTGATCTAAACTTCACCCAATTGACCATTGGTTTGAGTAATCTCTAATTTTTATTTTTTTTATTTTATTTGAACTTTTTTATTTTCTGTTTTTCGGGTGGGGTGGGGTGGGGTGGGGTGGCATCAGTTGATGTTAACTCACCGTTGATGGATGGTATTTCATTTGTTACCCGTCATCTGATCATTAGACCTGTGCTGTTGCTTCCATTGCTATTAATTATATTTTTTCCTCTGGCAATGAATGTGTACCATGGTCCTCCTTGAAGTGAAATATTTCACTTAAGATCACGCCCTTGATGATACTTTTGCAACTTGACGTGAGAAATGAATCGGTTGAGTTGGTTTAATAAATAAATAATGTTCGTTTAGTATAAAATTCCCAATCATGTGGAGGTGGCTCGTTTGAGTTCGTAGGCCATTAGAAACATTAAATAACGGAAGCCATCTTTCGTCTTAAAAAATCGTGAAGATAAATTAATGACAGCCTTCTCTTCAAAATGATTAGTAATAATTAACTTAGATGTGTTTTATGTGCATAAATAATAGGTTATAGGGGTTTAATGTTGGTGGACTCGAAAGATATAGGAGTGAGGAAAAGTTTAGTTTATACAAGTTGGGGGTTGGGAATTAGTTCAATTTAAAATAAAAATAAAGGGGGTTAGGATTGATTTGGTTTGGTCAACTCTCTATCATGGACACCAACATGGAGTTGTAAAGAGATGGCTTTTGACCTTAAAGTTTGTAACTTTGGTAAAGGGGTGTGGGGGGATTAATGAGAGAGGAATGGGTCCCATACTTCTTTGAGAGTGTTGTATAGTGATAGAGTTAGATATACATACAACTAACATTGTTTCTTTTTGGAAAAAAAAGAAAAATAAAAAAATCTTTATAGCATTTAGTTATCTATGTTTAAATTAATATTGGCCAAATTTGGATTGATCGAATATCATGTTTACAGATGAAACATAAAAAAAAATAAAAATAAAACTTTAGAAGAAGTTGGTAGTTCAATCTAAAAGCATCATGTCTACTCTATTTGTTTATAACAATTGTTCGCTATTTATTTTCAAAGGCTTTCAACATTAATTTAACAGCGAAAGCCGCCATTTTCCATGATAGGGTTGTTTGAATCAACTCATGAACACACACATGTAAATAACAGATTTCTTTTTGAGTTCGAAATAGCCTTTTTGTTCAAAGTAATTAAAAAAGATCCTTAATATAAATGTAAATCATTAAAAAAAATGTGTATTCTTTTAATGCATATTCTTAAGTGCATGAATCTAAATTTTAAAAAAATAAAAGCAATTGCAAGTGATAGATAATAATGTGTAATTCAGGTGCCACCTTGGACTTCTTAACAAAAACTATTCTTTGAAAAGTGAAAAACTTATAAATCTACTTGTAAGTTATCGAGGACACATAACATATATCAAAGCAACTTTTAGGGTTTGCTTTTGCATCTTATGTTTTGATATTTCCCTCAAATATAATTATTTGAAAACATTTTTATGATTAGGAAGAATTTGTTTTAAAAGCACATTGCTATTTCAGCTTATACTTAGAAGAACTTCAGTGATTAGCTGCAAGTATCTCTAACTTTAGGGTTGCAAGTTTAAAATTGAACTCAAAAGACATGCTCTCCCAATATGTTGGCTAACAGTGTCCAAGGACGTTTGCAGTCGTGCCTTGTAAGGATTAGTAAGACAGAAATTCTAATACCCACTGACCTAAAAGAAAAAAAGAAAAAAAAAACTTCATATAACATCTGAGAGGATAAGTGAAACCTAAACCAAAACAGGTTATTATACAATTTATAAATATGTCCTATTGTCTCCCTTATTCTCTTCATTTCTTGAAACCATTTGAGAATGATTTTCATTTGTTTTTTAATTTCCTTGACATAGGAGTGTGTTTATTTAAAGAAAGTGATAATGTGGGTACCTTAACATTATTAAAGAAATTATAAAGGTAATCTTTTTAATTGAAAATTCTAGTATATGCATTTTATAATGTCACACTAGACAAATCACAAAAGATATATAATTTAAAGATGATTTTTTTTGCAAAAATATTAAAGGTTAAAGAAGAAAATACCTTATTGATAATTTTTTTGCACTAAATAAATTTATTTTAACATAGTATTATTTTAACAAAGAAATGAAAGTTCTATAATATATTATTTGTATTCGCCTCACATATTGAATAATAATAATATTATTTTTAAGTGTTAATTTAAATTAACTTCCCTGCGCAATTTCTATGGCAACTTGTTTGTAAAATGGTTGGATAACTTTTGTAATCTCATCATGTTCCACCTTAATCATTTAAAAAAAAAAAAAACAAAGGACAGGTGCATATTAGAAAGAAGTTGCGATAGAAATGACACATTAAAAGTGAGAATCAGACACTTTTCTTTTTTTTGAGTATCGACATAAGATCAGAAAATGTCGACATTAAAACCAAAGAAAGCCTGGACCCATTGAGAATTGATACATTAAAAAAATTATAAGTATTTAGGTTCATATTCAATTTTCAATATTAATTTACTTAAAAGGTTTGATAAACTTTTTTTCAATTTTTGTTTTCTTTTTTTTGAAGTAATCACATCTTTTTTTTTATTTATAAACATTTACGAACTTTAATAGTGTGTATCTAAATTTTTTTAATAAAAGTTGGAAAGTTGATATAAGTGAGAGTTTTTTTTTTTTTAATAAAAGTGAAAACAGAACTAGGTAATTAAGTCATATAATTTTAATTTAAGTCCTTTATGCCCTGTGGCTATGCTCGACTTTCTGGGTCAGACTTTTTCTTACTGCATGTCAACATGTTCTAAACTCGTGTCAACAAAAAATATATATGTATATATTTTTAATAATTTTAGATAACGAGTCACAATATGTGTGGTGAAGAAGCAACACTCTGATAGGTACAAAGATGGTTTTTTGGTAAAAGAAAATAAATGTAACGGGTTACGAGACATTTAACATTTGTGTCGTAAGGAAATAAATGAAGAAGAGATCGCGAGAATCTCGAAATTCTTAATTTATTTGGTTTTTGGTTGTTTTGGAGGGTTTCGTAAGAAGTGGGGAAAAGCGAGCCGCTGCTTTACTTCTTTATGAGCCGATGAATTGATGGGTCAACCTCACTTTGACTACGGTCTCACTTACCAACACCTACTACCCCTATTACTACTCCCACCACGTCATTCAGAATCATGACCAAACTGCCCTTTTACTTCATCTATATGATGAAACTGCCCCCAATTTACCAACATACATACATCTCTTTTTTTTATACATACTTGTTCCATTAGTAGAAGTCAAACCATCTAATTTATTTAAAGGGTTTGACATACAAATTAGCTAAAATTTATTTATTTTTATTATGATTAAAGGCTTTATAATCTTTATATATACATCGACAATGGTAAAAAAAATGAGCTTAAAAATTCAGGATAATAAATTTAAATGAGACAAAGATGAATGATACACGAATATTTTTATATAATTTAAGAGAGTAGAAAGTTTAAGTTTTCATTTTAAATTTTTGTGTGCGGTGTGTATACCTTTAGTATGATCTTATTCTTGATGTTTTTTCATAAAAATATTTGATAAATTAAGATTAACACTATAAGATATCAATTACATTTACGTCAAGTAATATCGACATATATTCTTATCTTTAAATTGAGAGTATTTTAACTATGCTCTTCACGAATTTCATAATTATAATATACTCATAATGAATGATCTTAATAAAACAAATGATAAATTCATATATAAAAATATTTTTTTAGCGTAAAACTTTGTCACATTAATTATACAATTTAATAATCTACATAAATAGATAAGATCTCTTAATATAAATATTAACTTAGGTTATGATAAAATAAGGTGGGGTGGGGAAGCAAACTCAATTAAAAAAATACTTATATTTTTATTATATTTTATTTAAAAAACTTAAAATTAATGTATAATTGGTTTAGTGGCAACATGGTAAATAAAAGGTGCCCGGATGGGCATTTTGCAAGAAGCTTGGGCTGTCATAGCAGATAAAGTGGGTCCAGACGGGGAGGAGAAGAAGAAGAAGACGAAGAAGTAGGGCGGCTGAGGCTGCAGGGAGAGATGAAAAGGCAGTGTTAAAGTGAAAATCTAAAAAGAATAAGAAAAGATTGTGGTGGCAATAGCGTCGGCGTCGGCGTCGGCTTCGGCGTTGGGATTGGTGGTGGTGTTTGTAGGTGTTGTTGTTGGCGTGTGTACGTGAGTGTCTCTTCTTGTGAGATACATGTACATTACAATACAATAAAATAAAAAACGTGTAAAAGAGAGAGAAGCAATAGTAATAGCAAGAGAGAGAAGCAATAGTAATAGCAAGAGAGAGAAGTAATAAGAGAGTTGGAAGATTGGGGAGCAGAGCCCGATGTTTCCGAGAGAGAAGCAGAAGAAGCAACAGTTGCAGAGATTTTAGAAGACACAAAAGGAGACATCTCGAACATACCCACATATTCATTCGTTCCTCACAACACCATCACCAACATACCCACTTTCCTGTAACTCACAATTACCAAAGGTCTCTCTCTCTTTTTTTGTTCTTTCTTGTTCAACTTCTATTCTCTCTCCCTTTCTTTCTTTCTTTCTTTTTTTTTTGGGTTTTTTTTTTCTATTGGTTCCTTTTATTCTGGAAAACAAGAAAATAGAAGACTTGGTTGTGAGTTTTTTCTTCATCTGCTTGTCCTTTTGTTTCTGCCTACCTGCATGTTCTTTTTCTTTTAGTTCATTTGTTGTTTGGGAGTTGGGAGTGTATTTTGCAATTTGGGATCACTTTCATGTTGTTTTTGTTCTTGAAATCTTTAATTATTAATTTGTGGAATTGACTTCAGTTTGTTAGTTTTTGACTTGTGGGTTCTCTGGGTATTTTCCTTCTTTGTTTGTATCTTACTTGGGGGGTTTCAGTTGTTGGGATAATCTGCTTAGATTTGGGTATTTCCCATTTGGGTGTTGAAAATTGGGCTTCTTTTGCTTTCTGTTTCTTTCAATCGTTCTCTCCTCCTTTTTTACTTTATTTATTTATTTATTTATTTTTATTTGTTAAATTTCTATTTCCGGCATGATCTGCGTAATCTTGATGAAGTTGGAAGGTTAATTGATAGGTTTAGTGTTATATGTTCAGTGGAGCCAGTTTTGGTGAGATTGGTTATTGTTTAGTTCATCCTAAGATCTTGTTGGTTTCAGATATATGGTTCTCCAGAAATTCTTAGTTTCCCCCTTTGGTTGTTTGTTGGAATAATTCATTAAATTGTACAAAATGATTATTTCATGAATGAAAGTCTGATTTTGCATTTGACGTGTACAAGTGTAGTGTGTAACTGGCTCATTTCAAGACGTTCATTAAATCTCTATAATCTACTATTATTTTTATTTATTTATTATTATTTATTTTTTCCTGTTTTAGAATCTAGAGGAGTGGGAGATAGGGTTTACCGTTTGAAGGGGATTGTTTACACTGTTTTAAAAATCGTAAGCGAGGTGCTCAGAAAAGGCCTTGAGGCTTTAGCCTCAATGTTGTACAGTGAGGCTTACACCTCATGGTGTTGAGGCGTATGCCTTGAGGCGCATTGAGGTTTAAGCCTCACATTTACCATGTTAAAATTCAGTTTTTTTGAAAAAAAATTAATTTTTTTTATTTTTATGGTTTTTATATTTTTATAACCAAACATTTTAGTTGTTAAGAATTAATTTTATTTCATTTGAGATAAACTAAAGCTTTTGTACACTTAAATGAGCCAAGGCCATCTTTGAATGGGCCCCCTTCTAGTGATATATCTTTAAGTTTGTTAACAATAGTACAAATACTAACCTAACAATTTAAAACTTTTGACAAAGTATTCTAATTGCAATTTGTATAAACTAATAAATTAGGAAATATGATAGAGACGTAATATTTTTATAATGTATTTGCTAACTTTTTCTTTGTTCATACTTTTAATAGCTTAAAATTTCAAATTTGGAAAGCTTAGCATATGATTTATGCTCATTTACTTCTTAAATGTGTTAATGACAATTAAGATAGATAATATATTAATAGATATCACTCACGTATTCTACACATAAATAAGACTAGTTTATATTTTTTTGTTATTTTAGTCATTTCTTCTTTTATTATTGAACACTTGTAATTTTTTAGATTTTTTTAAAGATTTTATTAATTGTTTTATGTATTTTCTTTAAAAATGTGAGGTTTACGCGTCATAATGCCTCGTGGCTTACGCCTCGCCACATAAGTGCAAACCACCTCGATTAAGCCTCACACTTTTTTAAACCTTGATTGTATAGATATGCCCATTTCAATATGTTGTTTATAGGCCTATTTTTCTTTAATAATGTTCTATATTTGCTTTGACATGCATGCTCCTCTGATGGTTTCTTTCGGTTGAGATAATTAAAATTGAGAAAGTTAACCTTGAAAGAATAAGTGCAGGGGAGACAATAAGTTTGGATGAATGAATTTTTTTTGGCTCTTACAACTAGGAACTTTGTAAGAGTGGATAATCTTAACCAACGGTGAGTTGGTTCAATCAATGTTGTCAAGGCGTTGCCTAGGCAATGCCTAAGCGTTTTATAGGGAGAAAACGCCAAAACGCCTAGGCCCTGTGCTAGGCAAACAGTGGGGTTTGTGCAAATATTTAAAAAGTTTAGGGGGTCTTTCTAATTTTAAAAAAAATGCTTTAAAAATAGAAACGCTCCTTTTCTGCAGTAAACCCTCGAACCTTTTTCTCCTTGAGCCCATCCTTTTCATTTGCTCCGACCAAGAAACTTTGTCGAAATCTCCGCCAACCGTCAGTGACCCTCCGACGATAGATATTAGAGTTTTGTACTTTTGAACGTTTTGGATAATATGTATAGTGACATAAATTAATGTTTTGTGGGCATGATTTTAATTAACATGAAGTGTTTTTGATCATTTTATGAAAATTTAACATTTATTATAAAATGTAGTTAAATATATATAATTTTGTATATGAATTGTCTAGGGACTTATAAATAAATAATTAATTATCTAGGGACCTATAAGTAAATATTTTTTTATCGCCTAGGCCACGTCTAGGTTTCACCTCGCCTAGACATGGCAAATCGCCTAGATATTGTCTTGACGCCTTGAAAACACTGGGTTCATTGGTTAGGGGCAAGCACCCCCAACCCTTAGGTGGAGAGTTCGAGTGAGACTCATGTCACCCACCAATATGTTGGCCAACGGTGTCCAAGGGCGTTTGTGGCTGCGTCCCGGAGGAACTACTAGGAGAATCCTAATACCCGCCAACCACAAAAAAAAAAGAAAAAAAGAAAGAAGAGTGGATGATCTTAGAAAAGGGTTGTTGTTTATTGATGTTGTTTTGAAAAAAATATACACAACTTGTTACATGTAGTCAAAAGGTAAAAAATAAAAAATTCTTTACAAAGAAAAATTGCACCAATAAAGATGGAAATGAATGAATAATGATAGAAATAAGTTCTTAAAGCGTATTCTTTCCTAATGTGTGTTGGGTGCAACAGAACCGAAATCCAAATCAAACGCACAACCCCAAAATGTAGCAAGAACACAAATTTTATGTGGTTCGGTGAATATTCACCTATGTCCATGGGGAGATGAGAATCAATTCACTAATGGAAAATAATCAAATAGGTTACAACCTAAGAAAAGACCTTAATCCAAATTCTTCATATCTAAAGTGTTCCTACGCAACTCCAGATTCTCACACACACCTCTCTCATTCCCTAATGAGGGTTTATATTACACACAAGGATCGAAAATTCAACTTTGCTCTGGACTTTGATCACTTGAAAATCGGAATTAATTCGGGAAAGTTTAATTTGACATGGAGAATTTTTTGTAAAAGATCACTAAATTAGAGAAGTTCAGAGAATTTTTGCATAGATGCTAAAATATCTAGATTTATTATAATATAAGTTAAAAAATAATATAAATAGATACTTTTAATACATAAAAATATCTATAAATGGCCTAACAAAATCAATCTTTTTAAGTGGGTTAATGAATTTGAAATGATGGCTTTTCGTCTTAATTCCTTTTCTATGTTTTTATTTTCAATTTTGTGGTGGCTTGCTTCTTAACCGTATACTTCTCTAGTTTGACATTCCACATTTCCGAATTTATTAGTTTATTCAAATATATTGCGTTTTCATCTTGTTTAGAAGATTTTAACTTAAAGAAAATGGCTATGAAAACTCTTTCAATGTATTTTTTAATTTTTGTTTCATATACTTTGCTAGTTTGACATTCCACATTACCTAATTTGTTAGATTTTTTATTTATTTATATTGCTATGTTGGTTGATGAAGTTAAAAATAATGCATAATTATTGGTATTTATGAAGTGACACATCCTTACTTCTATGTTGAATTTTATCGAATTTTGTTGAATTTTGTGTTGAATTTTTACATTTTCTAATTGAAGAAATTAAACTTTGTCGAAATTTATCAAAATTTTCGGCGATTTTTTGTATTTTTTCTATTACATCCACGCCGCACTCCGATGGTTCAAAAAATAGAATTAATTCGCCAAAATTCGGCTAATTAATTTGATTTTTTGAACCATGATTACACAAAGGTGTTAGGATTAGTCTCCAACACAAACTAGGAAAGTTTCCAACTTAGATTAGAAAACTAATACATGAAAATAAAAATAACCCATGTGGCCCACACGATGGACCGAGTGTTTGATGCTTGCCATTTTTGTGTGTTCAAGAAGGGCACAAATATACTTGTAAGGAAAGTTGTTTTGAGAAGTAGTGATAATTTAAACAACCAAAATGTAGTGGAGTGGACTGAGATTCTTCCGGTGAATTTGAGAGAGTGAGCTTGAACAAAAACATTAATGGATTTAGTTGAGTTCCTTGTGATTCGAAGATCATCTTCATATGCCAAATATAAATGGTAATGGAATTGGTATTGTAGATAAAATAAAGATGAATCAAATTTAGAATTAGTGAATCCATACGTAGGGGTGAAAACAGGTTGGGATGATCGGGTTTGTCCTAAAATCAGCATTATTCGACAATTTTGGGTGATACACAAATCAACTAAACCAACCCTAAAATTATCTAAACCATTTTAACCCTACCGCCCAGATAGCATTTTCGGTTTGTTGGGTGATCGAGTTTAACCCGTCTACCCAAAAAAGCTACCTATTATGTTTTTTCACTATTGTAGTTAGTAGGAATTTGTAAAAAAAAATAAAAAAATACAACTTCGAAAAATAATGCACATTACATAGAGAACGCTTCTTAATATCTTAAGGGGATTCTGAAGAGAGGATGCCTATATCTTTATAAATAAACTAAACTGTAAGTTTAAATTAAACCCTATAAGAAAATTTTTGTTTATTTATAAACATATGTTTATTTATACACAGGTTCTCTTGATTTCCTTTTATTTTGACATTTGTATCTCAATTCATGTGGAAGATGTTTCACTACCACAAGTAAAATATTTAGCTTGGTATTCAAGAGTTTGCTGCTTCTTGCTTTTGATTGGAGATCCATTTGCCATTTTGTGGCCGGTTTAGCTTTTGAGTGCGAACTACCTACTGACTTCTACTTCTTCAACTTCAAGAGTTATAAATTTTGTTACTTTGTTCTGTTCTCCACTTTACCAGAGTTGGGGGTTCATAATTTGAATTTACCCACTGGCCTGTCTACTCAAAGAAGTGCTCTTTTCTCTCTTAATTTCATTTTAGATTATCTAATGCTAAAATTGTACATCTTGATGTTCTTTTTATGATTGGTATAATTCACATGGCTTGGTTTACTTGTTTTGTCATTGGGTTCTGTTGATTTTCTTTCTCCCTTTAATTTATATATATTTACTTTTTTGTAGACTCTATCAAAACAAGCGTAAGTTGTGCATTGAAGGGTTATTGAGAAATTCAAACACTATATCTTATTTGGACACAAGTTGATAAAAAGGAGTGTAGAAGAATGCCAAACATATCTAAGGAAAAGCCTGATAAAACTTCTGTCCATTCTATGCCCCCTTGCACTGCTGATTTCCCATCATGGTGGAATTCTAGTGTATCACAAATTCCACAATACTTTTTTTCCACTGGTCAGGGCTTGAATATGAACTCTCCACCTGAGCATTTTCATAATGTGAAGCAAATAGATTTTCAACTGCCGGTTCATGAATCATCTTCAACTCAATCCACGGGTGACTCTCACCGAGAATTGGCAACTACAGAGGGAGGTAACTATAGAAGGGAGTCTCGTATCATGCATTAAAAAATACTTCTTTGCTAGTTGATTCCTTATGATTTTGTGCATTATTAGCTGTTTGTTTATTAATGGAGAAATATGTATATTATATCTATCTATCTATGTTTGTATAGATATATTTATATATGTAGATAGATATTTATATGTGTATATGTACATATGCATATAATACAAACATTTTGCGGATAATTGAATCAAAAGAACAAAAGAAAAAGTTTAGGGTGTTGATACTATCTCCTCAATGGTCTCGGTGTTGATACTATCTCCCAGTGATCTGTACCCTTTTTCAGAGTTTCTGGAGCTTCTTTTCTGTGTGAAAAATGCTTTTCTAAGGTTGAAGGAATGACTAGGGAAAGTTGGAGAAATGCAGGATTCTTCTTCATTCACAATAAAGAGAGAAAAAGGACTGAAAGGGTATGGGTTGTAAGCAAGGGTAGCTCGCCTCCCCCTGCCCCCCTCTCCAATTTCATCTATCTCCTTCATCTACTGTTGCTTAATTGATCCCTAAAATCTCTCCCACAGATTCCTATCTTATTCAATCTTCAGATTTTCAAGATTTAAATAGATTTGGTGGTTTTAGATATTATCCCCATGGCTGGAAGAAATATAGGAAATTTTAAAACTTCTGGGAATGCCTCCAATCGAAGTGGCATTCCCATTTCCTCAACCAAAGCTCATCTCTTTATCTATTCTTCTTAAGCCCCTGCTCAAGCCAATTGGGACTTAAATCAAATCCATCTATCTGGTACTTCATTTTAAATCCATCCAATGTTATTTATTATGCTTCATAATAAGGTTTAATTTCTTAATTAAGTTATCCTTATTCATTTTTTTCTTAAGATTCTAAGATTTTTTTTTTAACTGTTAGAAAGCAACAGGTTTTGCTAGAAATACATAGATGGATTTGTGCAAACAAAGATGAACCTATAGAGTTTGAGCTCCAGCTCTCAGGAGAAATAAAAAAAGGGTTCTTCTCTATGAGTTGCAGTAAAGTCAGCAAGATGGAACATCTTTGTTTCGAATAGTGGGAAAACATGGTGCAATCAGCAGTAACCTTCCAGAAACAGCAAAAATTGTTACTTCATGCAGTAAAAAGTGCTGGTTCACTACTTGTTTACAGCATCAGGAAGGTAGCAATTACACTGCTTTTATGTGGTGAGCGGTCTTAGGTCTATGTTTTCTTGGACAGATCATGATAAAAATATTAGCAGAGAGAAGAGCTGAGATATATTAGTTGGAGCACCTACCTAATTTGTTCTAATGGCAGCTTGATTTAGAAACATCAAGGTGAGAGAGCGAGAATCAGTTGAGGAAAATAGATAAAGGTTATATGATTTTGCCTCCCATAGATAGTTTATTTATAGGCAATATTTTTTACGTGCACGAGATAGGAAACTCCATAAATAGAAACTAGCCTCTTTGTGAAAGAGGAAATAAGAATAGTCTATTAAATAATATGTGCATTGAGTGATCAAATCTAATTAGGCATGTGCACAAAAGGGAAAACAAGGGATCTAGGTCCTCGTAATAAATCGGTGCAATTCTCAAATATTTTGTTAGTTTACATTTTTATACTTATTAAAAGCAAACAAAGTTGGTCCACGATGATGTTTTCTGATATCACTACTTTTGCCAATTTGAATTCTATGAAAAGTTTGTATTAATGTTTTGTTTTTTTTTTTACACTTGGCTCTGGTCAGGAACTTCTTTTGAGTCACTGAAGCCTCTTTTTATTCGAGCGAATTCTGTAAATTAATTGGTCTAGGAGTGTATTTCAAGAAAGAATTGGACTATCCACTTCTTGAGTCAATTCAGTTTTTATAAACTTCCCGGAAAAGTTAAAATTCCTAATGATAATTTATTTGCTGTAAATCCCCATAATGGC
The DNA here is from genome assembly GCA_035771175.1 of Paratinospora sagittata. NCBI lineage: Eukaryota > Viridiplantae > Streptophyta > Magnoliopsida > Ranunculales > Menispermaceae > Paratinospora > Paratinospora sagittata. The sequence continues at coordinate 2,778,051 of CM069604.1, read as the reverse complement.
AACCATAATCACTTTTGTTTCTCAAATGCTGAAAGGGCTGAAAATCTAAAAAAAGAAAGGAAAAAAAAATACGAACAATGTGTTGGGGTTTTCAACCCCAATTGATCAATCTAACGCGTAGCGGAAGTTGTCGAATAACGAATCAAGCAATCACACAATCAATTTTACGTGGTTTGGCAATGGATGCCTACGTCCACAGGTGGAGAACATCAATATATTATGCTAAAGAGATTACAATACAAGAAGGTCATTCTCAGGAACTCACTTCTTGTTACACACTTAATCACACATAATCTCCTAGTCGTTAACTTGTTACTCAACAACTCTACCACCACTTCAATCTGAATTACCCATCCTATCTCTTCTGTCTCCCTAACATTAATAATCATTCCGGCCCTTTCCCCCATGACTTTATTTGGAATGCCCATCTTTCTTCAAAGGCCAAATTTTTGGGATGGACTATTGCTCATAATAGGATAAATAGCGTGGATGTGCTCCAAAGCAGACTTAAGGATTGGGTTCTTTCCCCGAATTGGTGTTGCTTATGTAAAAAAGAAGGGGAATCTAGTCATCACCTTTTTATGGAGTGTGAATTCACAAAAGATGTTTGGGGGAAGTGGTTATCTTACCTCAAGTGGGAAGGCATTCCAATGGGTAATAGTCTTTGGTCTTTCCTGATGAAAGTTTCATACCGAGGTGTTTGAGGGACTACTGGAGGGTGGTTGTTTTTGCGGTGACTTGGTCTGTTTGGAAGGAGAGGAACTCGCACATTTTTTATACCATTGAGGAGGAGCTGGGGGTAGTTTGGGAGAGATCGCTCCTCTTGGGTTCCATTTGGGTTAGTGTAAGCAAGTTATCAAGAGGATTTTCTTTAGGGGAATGATTAAGAGGTTGGGTCCCTGTCTTAGAGGGTATGGTGCTGTAATTGTGTTTTTCGTTCTTGCCCTTTTGGGTTGATTGTATACTTTTTGTACATTTTTATACTTAATGCATTATCATTTTCGTTTCTTATCAAAAAAAAATATTTATAATGAATAAATAAGACGTTTCATACAACCCAAATATTAAATTAGATTCCTATTATAATTAGAAACCTATTCAAACAAACACAATTTCTATTTTAATTCATCAAACTCCTAATCAAATTGAAAACTTTCTATTTGACATATACTCATTAAAAACTTTTTATTTGAGTTCGAACCAAAATTCCAACACAATGCTTTTCAAACAATACATTTTTCTCCTTATTTTTGAGTTTGTAAGCATTGCAATTGCATCCAATTATGCATATCAAATATTTTTCTCCATGAATTAATTTGGATCTTTTGGGGGATGTGTGTGTATGGTTTTCTTATCCCTTTTTTAAGGTTTTTAGGGGGCTGTGGATACTAATTCCAGTCCCCATCCAAATGAAGAACCTTGATAATTCTAGTCTTTGTTGGGTATTTCATTTGCACGCTTTATTACTTCTAGCCTGCTTTCCTTATGTTTAGTTTCCATATGCAGTTAAGTAACTTAAAAGTAATTTTTTTTTTATCTCCTTGGAAAGCATTTACGAGTTCTTAGCATCCATTCATTTACTGGCTCATGCCGTGTTTATTTTATGTTATTTTTTCTTTTCTTGCCCATTAGCAGGATATACTCGTCCATATGAAAAGCAGGTGGAAGATCAAATGAAATCAGTTTTGTCCCTGGGAACTTCAAATTTTGTCTTTCCTACTTCCCAAGTCGGTTATAGCCATTCGCTTGTAAGTTAGTCCTTTGTCCTTGTATGTGTTTGTTATTGTATCTCAGGGCTTAATGATCTTCATCATCATCATTATAGGTTCATGTTCCATATCCTTGTCCTGATCCATACTATGGTGGGTTATTTGCGCCTTCTGGAGCACAATCACTTGTAAGTATTGCCTTTCTTCTAGTTTATCAGAAAGGTCAACTTCTACCCTCTTTTACTGGTCAACAAATCAAATAATACAAACTTGGATTTTGAATTCAGAATCTAGTGCTCGAATCAAGGTTTCAACATTAGAAGTGGTGTTAAAGTTTAGGTTTAGATTGGTTAATTTTGCTAAGATAAGGATTGTAGAATATTAAGATACAAGGGATTGCCTAGGCGATTGTCCCCATCTAGGTGAGGTAGTGCCTAGGTGTTAGGCATTGCAAATAGTGAAAGTATGACGATTTAAAGAACCGTGTTTGATGTAATACTTGTGTTGGAAGGAAAAATATATGTAGCAATATAAAAGAAAAATAAAATAGAAAATCAGAATTAGAAGATAAGAAAAAGAAAAATATAAAAATTAAGAAGATATTCAAAAATCAATATTTTGTACATTATAGAGAGATTAAATTGATGAGTCATACAATGAAATTGTGGGAGAGAGTAATAGAAAATCGAGTAAGAGCTGAAACCTTGTTGTCGAATAGTTAATTTATGATTTATGTTTGGGAGATGAATCATGAAAGCTATTTATTAAGGATATTGATGGAGATGTATATAGGGAAAAAAAGAAAGACCTTCAAATGGTCTTTATTGATTTGCAAAAAGCATATGATAGACTACCTATAGAAATAATACAGTGGGTTAAGAGATAAAGAGTTTATCAATAGGTACATAGACTTCGTAAAAAATATGTATGATAGAACAATAACTGTAAAGGAAACAATATGAGAAACTAGTGAGTTCTCAATTATTGTAGGTTTACACCAAGGATCTGCTTTAAGCCTTTTATTGCGTTAGTTATAGATTAAACATATTCAAGATGTTCCATGGTGTATGTTATTTTTAGATGATAGTGTTGATTGATGAAACTAAATAGTGTAAATACTAAGCTAGAGAGGCTTCAAAAGTGGCACTAGAATCTGAAGGGTTCAAGATTAGTAGGACTAAAACTGAATACATTAAATATAACTTTAATGAAAGTAGTAATACAAATGAAGTGACATGAAGATCTTAAGCCAAGATATGCCAAGGAATGAAAATTTTGGGTATTTGGAATCTATTATTTACCAAAAAGGAGAAATAGGTAAGGATGTGAATCATAGAATTAAAGCAGGATGGGTTAAGTGGAAGAATGCTTCTAGAGTATTATATGATCGACACATCTCATTGCAGTTGATTGGAAAATTTAAAAAAACCACCATAAGGCCAGCTCATATGGAACAAAATGCAGGCAATAAAGAAACAACATGTGAATGAATTAGTGTAATGGAAATGCGTCTGTTAAGATGGATTTGTAATCAACATTAAAACTTAGAATTTAAAATGAAAATATTCAAGAAGGTTAGGAGTAGTAGGTCCTATCAAAGATAAAATAAGAGAAAACCGATTAAAGTGGTTTGGACACATATAACAAAGATCTTTAGACGCTCTAATTAGGAATAGTGATATGTTAACAATTCGCAATAAGGATAGAGGTAGAGGAAGACCTAAAATAACATAGATAGTAATAATTTTTAGAAAGGTATAACTACTTGAAATTAAACTATCGACTTGGCCCTTGATCGAGTGGAATGGAGGAAGTGGATTCATGTCACTGACCCATATAGTTAGAAAAATGCTTAGTTGAGTTGAGTTGAGTTGAGTATCATACTTTGTTACGAGAACTACCTTTACAAACTCTACTTCCATCAGGTAATCTTATGCTCATCCTCTGTGGTGCATCTTTGCTTATACTTGCATTTCTGAGCATCGCTACGTTTGAACTTTGTGATGGTGAAGAGAAAATGAATTAGGATTCTCTTCTGAAGAAGGTGAGAAAAGAGGAGACAAAAATAACGAAATTGGAGATTAATACATTGATATTTGCATTTGTGCAGTTTAATACATAGTATAGCATCATGATACTAAACTAAATCAAAGAGAAAGTACAAAGAGAATGAAGAGAGAAAATTGGGTGACCTAAAATCACTCCTTACAATGAAAATGAGCCCCACTATCTCATAGCAGCTTGATAGTTGTAAGCTATATAAAGGTTTGATTTCTAGTCAATACCCATTGCACAAAACCATCTTAGGAATTTCCATTGCTCAATAATATCATCTTCAACTTTTACCTTTTCTCTTTCCATCTCTTTATCAATTTTTTGATGTTTCACATGCACTCAAATTTTAAGTATTCTAGCATACCTATATGGTTCAGATGTCACCATCTGAAGCATGCAAGCAACATCTAGTTTCTGCACTTATATGAGATAAGTTCTATTTTGGTCGTACACATCTTACTGTTGCCTATTTTTTGTCTATTTTACCATACTTTTTTTTTTCATATATAAACTCTATGCCTTTCTGAATTGAGATCAAGTATTTAATCCCATACACTGTCTGTGATGTATGCTTAATACTATCAGAAGCTGGGAATATTTATAATCTTAAATTTTATTCTCTTCTTTAGCTACATTCTAAAAGCTTAGGTGATTTGCTTTCATCTTTCACCTGGACCTTGACATGCTTATGACTGGAAAATCTACAGGTCCATCCCCAAATGGTTACTATGGTACCTGCACCAGCACGAGTCCCACTTCCACATGATCTTGCAGAGCATGAACCCATCTATGTTAATGCAAAACAGTACAATGCAATCCTTCGACGGAGGCAATCCCGTGCGAAACTTGAGGCACAAAACAAACTTATCAAAGATCGAAAAGTACGTACTTACACCAACCACACCAATCTTTAGAATAAACGTCTACTACTCTTATATATTACTGCTTTACTAGCATTATGTTTAAAACTGCAGCCATATCTTCATGAATCTCGGCATCGTCACGCTATAAAGAGGGTGAGAGGATCCGGTGGGCGCTTTTTGAGCAAAGACGAGCTGCAGAAAAACCACTCTCCCTCTCCTGGTTGCCAAGACACCTCAAAGTTGGCTTTGCCGCTATTGGGTATAAATCATTTGGAATCCAAAGTTCTCGAGTCAGAAACTAGTAACGCGGGTGCTTCCACCACATCGTGCTCTGATGTTAGTAGTGTCTCAAGTGGTGATGATGTTCCACTGCCTCAGCCGGATCCAAGATTCTCAAGCTACCCTCCAGGTGGAGGAGGATATATGTGCAATGGGTCACAGCACCATCCCCCTAACATCAGATGAGGGCAGGAAATTCCCTGGCCATTTCAGCAGTTCTTTCTTGCTTCAGTGACCTCTTATTTGAATTGGAGTTCATCTGTGGTTATAGAGAACCGGTTGGCTGGTGTTCCCATCTGGGCAATTCATCCTTGGCTTTGTTGTTTGTACATGTTAGTTAACTTACTAAAAGAAACTCTCATGGAAGGATTCTAGTAGGTAATTAGGACTGCTTTCTTTTGTACAGCTTGGATGCTGGCACAGATTGAAATTATACAGGTTTTCAGAATTCACTCCTGAAAGTAGAATTGGTCAGTAGGAAAACATGTTTGGCTTAGTATTTTTGAGGTCTCTATTGACCTTTGGAGGAATTTTTCTGTGTGCATGTTCACTGTTGAACATAAGTTTTTTGTGGTATAATATGACATAGTGCAGAATGAACTGCCATGTGATACTATTTGTCATATAGAACTTGAAACTAGGATTTGAATCCCCCTTCAAGTTGGTAATATTGCTTGTTGGAGGGATTTTTCCTGTGATTGTAATTATCAGTTGGGTGATTAACCTAGATGTTGCAGGTAAAATTTGTGAATTTTTTCTTCTTCTGTTACTCTTCTAGGTTGGCTGTGAATCTGCAGCAAGGAAATTCAATGCTTCCATGATGAGAAGCACCTAACCCTTTTAACCTGCAACAAGCAAAGGATGCCTCTTGCATATATATGGAATCTTCACGGCTGTTGCAAGGAATGATGATTTTATAGATGTTAATTGGCCTTTTACGATATCACCACTTTGAATAATTCAATATTTTCTTTTAATTTTGAGTAGTTTAAAAATATTCCACGTCATCTTTTAGATGATCATAAATAATTAGACCTTTGAAATTAAAGAACACCTTTTCAATGCTCCATGTTTGTACTGTAATTATAATTTAGAATGGTATTAACCAAGGCTCTTGTTTCCTAAGATGAAGTGGCGAGTTTGATTCTCTACTAGCGTTGGCCACTTGAGTGAGGCGTCTCTCGCTCGAGCAACCAGGGCTTGTGGTTGTATTACAAGTTGAAAATTTCATTAACTTAATCGTTTCCCTATATAATGTACTATATGTGTGTGTATGTGTGGCTATTGAAAGATTGAACAAAGGCATTGTGAATAGATATGACAAAAAAGACTTTACTGTTAACTGTTTTAAGTATTTTCTTTATATTTGTATAGATAGTGTTTGTACAGGTGTCTTTTTGTTATTAGTAATTAAAATAAGATGGGCGCTTTATATGAAAGGAATATAAATATTTATGCCTTCTTTCGTATGTAAAAATGTAAAGTTGTCTCATTTTATTAAAAAAAAAAAAAAAAAAAAGAGGAATGAAGATAAGTAACAGTAAAAAGTTGAAATTTTATAACTGTGAAATAAAAAATAATAATAATAACGATGGTATATAAAAGTGAAAATTAGTTGAGTTGTAAATAAAAGTACCCTTTTATCAATAATATTAATATTTTTTTTGAAACTAATATTTTTTAATTAAAAGATAAGATAGTTTTTTTTTGGGGGGGACAATTTGGAACTTCAACAAAATTGACTTAATTCAATGCATTGACGCGTCACATGTAGTCTATGCTTATGCTGAACTTTCTAGAGCTTTTCCCATAAGAAAATGTAAGCAGAAGGGCAATTTGCTCCTATATATGGATTTTTTGAAGAATAGAGTATTTAGAATTTGCACAACATAAATTAAACGATGAAAAAATATTTTTTAGGGAAGAAAAATGATGAGAAAGCTTTTTTTTTTTTTTTTAAATAATTTTAGTACAGATTAATGACACATTTGCACAACATAACCCGTGAATTGTTTCTGATATTGTCTTGAATGAGGCTAGTCCTCTTTTTTATGAATGAAATCACTCAGTACTTATGCTTCAAAAAAAAAAAAAAAAAAAAAAAACATAACCCGCCGTGAATTATAATTTCTTAAGAATCCTCTTACTATTTTGTATCAATATCAAATGTGGTTTTTACAGCCAAGTTTTATTATTAGGAAAATGTTAATTTAACTATAAAATATTATAATTATATGTATAATTACAAATGTATATCCATTAAATCATTTATTACACACCTTGAGATGAGTAAAAATATTAATATCTAATGGATATGCATGTATAGTTGCACATATAGTTACAAAAATTACAGTTAAATTAGTATTTTCCTATTATTATGTCTTGGCAATACAATTTTATGCCTTCTGATAGAGCTTTCTCTACATGAGTTTTGACTTGCTAGAAATATCTGCCTTTAGCCCCCCAAAAAATGACATAAAACATTTTACGAAAACTCACCTTGAGAGAAAAAGAAAAAAGAAAAAAAAAAGAAAAAAAAGAAAGGTATACAAAAACTCGAAGAGAAATGCTAATATAACTATAAAAAAAGTACAATTACATATGCATAATCATTAGATCATTTATTACATATCTTGAGATGTATAACATACCTCTATTTAATAATTATGAATATGTAGTTATACTTAAAGTTATATTTTTTGTATTTAGATTAGCATTCTCCAAATTCGAATAATTTAAAATTCATAGGGAATAATTGACAAAATAAATATTTCGTTTAAAAGGAATATTTGTTTAGACTTAACTGATTGAAAAAGTAGTGTAAAACGAAAAAATAAATAAAAATAAATAAAAGGGTAAAGTGGAAAAGAAAGGACTAGATATGTGAGAAAATTTATGGCACTTTGGTAGAAGAGCTTTTCTAAGAAGGGCTTGTAGAATAAATGTTTTTTGAAAAAAAATGATTTCTCTCATCTTCTTCTAAGAAGCAGAAAATTATTTTTTCTCACAACAAATTAAGTTAAAAGCAAATGTTGCCAAGTACCTCTAAAATTACTTTAAAAAAGTTCTTCGAAATACGATCTTTCTGATTCTTGTACAGTTTTATGCCTAAAAATTGAAAAAAAAAGTTCATTACATCGAATTTTAAATATAATATTTTCTAATTTTATTTCGTAAAAATAGAGGATTTTTTTAAAATAATAAACAATCATTTCTATCACAAATTAAATTTACTTGGTCAAAAATTCACCGGGACATTCGTAGATCTCATGTCATGAGTACTACTACGGTTTTTTGACATGATTAACTTAATTAATTAAAATTATGTCATTAATACCAAATTTTTAAAAATAATGACCCATATACCCAACTTTTAATAGTAAAATGCCACATAGACACGCGCTGACATTTGTTTTTTTTTTACCACATCAAAAGTGTCTTTACAAAAAATGTTTTCTATACAAAAAATTTTGTACTGTTTCAATACAAAAAAAAATTGTATTGAAGGCGTCTTTTGTTAAGACGATTTTATTACAAAAAAAATTGTATTGAAGGTGTCTTTACAAAAGACGTTTTCTATACAAAACAAAATTTGTACTGAAAGCACCCTAACACTTCGAGGAAATCCAAATATCCTTCCAAGAACCTCCGAAACCGACTGAACCCCGCTCATATTCCCCGGTAAATTTTTGACCCCCCAACCGGAAGTTTTAGTTTAAATAAACTGAATAGACTTAGAAAACGCGTTTGAGGCAACCAAGACAATTCCACCGAGTTTTTTTTTTGTCCAACACTTTGAGGGAGTCCCAATACCCTTCTAAGAACCCCCAGAACCGACGAAACCCCGCTCCCATTTTTCGGTGAATTTTTGACCCCCCAACCGAAAATTTTAGTTTAAATGAACTAAATAGACTTAGAAAACACGTTTGAGGCAACCAGGACCAATCCGCCGAATTTTTTTTATCCAACACTTTGAGCGAGTCTTAATACCTTCTCAAGAACCCCCGAAACTGACAGAACCCTGCTCCCATGCCTCGGTGAATTTTTGACCCCTCAACCGGAAGTTTTAGTTTAAATGAATTAAATAGACTTAGAAAATGTGTCTGAGGCAACCAGGACCAATCCGCCGGGTTTTTTTTTTCTTCCAACACCTGGAGTGGGTCCTAATATCCTCTCAAGAACCCCCGAAACTGACGGAGTTTTACTTCCAAGCTTCGATTGGCAACTCTTAATTTTTACTTTTATTCTAGTTTTTGTTAAAATTAAGATGCTTGTATTACTAAAGGAAAGAAAAGTTGTGGAACACAAGAAACAATACCAAATGATATAACTTTATTGCGATGAAAAAGATTTTAATACATAACATGTTTTTTTTACATATCATAAAAGAATCTATACCAAAATATAAGCATGTGTCGTCACTCGGTGCCACATGGTGCCAATGACGTCATTTGTTGTGGTGCAAATAATCTCTAGTGTATTGTTGCAATGGTGGTTGTACAGGAGGATGAACATCACTTTAAAAGTTTACATTTTGCATTGGATTATCAAGTACACTGCACATATCTTCATGACCATGATCATGATTGGAGGGCTCATCACGTGTCTCTGTAATTGCCTCTGTCATAGGTGCAAGTCCTCTACCTTGCCCTAGCCTTCGCCTAGGCCTTCGTTTTCCTCTTATGTCAGATTTTGTCACGACGCCCCAGACGTAGGCTGACGTCATGACCGACACAGTGTACTATACACTGTACATACTCATATACAGTATATAATACACTGTCAGCCTTCACGTAGTCTCACAATCCTTCCCAAAATTTATAGAAATTTTTTTCCTAATATACCACAAATCAAATCCAATATAGATCTCTATACTCATTCCATTCATTCACACATCACATTTTCATTTCATCATCAAATATATTAAGCTATATATATGCCCACACATCCCATCTAGATGATATTACAAAAAATGAATATCCTTTCCATGGATAGATGGTCGAAGTCGATTAACTAAATAGTGCCAACTTTTCTTTAAGATCATTTTGAGATCTAGGCACCATCAGTTAAGAATTCGAGAAAAGGATGTAATGTAAACTATTGTAAGACAAGATATGGATATTATGAAATTTTGGTAACCTTGATTAATGTGTCAATCATGTTTAGAAGATTGATGCAGTGGGTAGATGAACCTTATCTTGGTCATTACATAGTCTTTGATGATGATATGTGTAACACCCCGTAAATTTACGTAAATGACGTACACGTATATCGAGATGTATAATACACATTTATTATACATAAGAGCTCCATATACGTTTGCTAATACACGTATGGTATACATTGGAGCTCAATATACATTTGATAATATACGTATTTTATACGTAGGAGCTACATATACGCGTGAAGGCTGACAGTGTATTATATACTGTATATGGGTTTGTACAGTGTATAGTACACTGTGCCGGTCATGACGTCAGCCTACGTCAGGGGCGTCGTGACAATATGTGCAGTTGTCCCAAGAAATAAGAGGAGCATGAATAACACCTCAAAATTAATTTGTAGTCACTGAGAGAGCACCGATTGAGTGCCAAGCTCGGTGAATGTGAGTTTTGATAATTAAGATGAGAATTGTTGGATCACGTGACTAGTTTAAATAATATCTTTAAGGATGTTGGGCAAGTCAAAGTGATCATAGTACGGTTAAAACTGATTTCAATGATGAAAATCAGTAGTTCTCTGGTATTCGTTGTATGTTATAGAAAGTGCGTGGAAAGATCCTTGAAGCTATCTGTTCCACTCAACAAACTAAACCAGAGGAATGCTATATAATGTGTGGACCGTTGTGCATGGGAAAGCTCTCACAATATTAAATAGTATTACAATGTCCAGAACCTGGAAGTAATTGTGATTGATGAATATCACGTCCAGATCTGGATTTTGCATTGATACAAAAGGATAGGTTAGTTACTTGTGTCTCCAGATATTTGGTAGTGCACAAGAATAACTATCCTGAGAGTGAATACTAATTATTTGGTAGTGATTTGATGAGAGCATTTCTTCTATAATAAAAATATCACATTATCTTCAGATTTTAAGAGTTTGAAGTAATTATTTGAACGGGAAGAAACTGAATATGAGGTACTAAATGTGGCAAGAATTTCTGAATGATTTGATTTTATATTGAATTATTATCCTGGGAAAGACCAATATGTTGCTGAGGCATTGAGCAGGAAACAGGCTGAAACTGGAGTAGTAACTATCAGTGAGCCATAAATGGAGATAAGTATACATATCAAACTAACAATATAAGCTATTTCCTCTAAGCGTACATACACATACCAGACGAAGGCTCACGTGATTATCACTCACGGAGTTTCCTTTTCCCTTCGACTCAATACCTGAAATATTGAAGGAAATAGAGTGAGCAAACAACAGCTCAGTGAATATAGTTCTTGAGATGACAATTATATACATTTAGAGAAATATGACATTTAAAATCATTTCAAACACTTATTCAACACATGCAGCATTCAACGAATATATTATACATGTCAACAACATAAATTTCATGAGTTTTCCATAACACAATGCACAATCTCCCTCCTCCGCAAGGCAAGAGAGCGAGTCTAACCCTTGTACGACCGTTACAAGGTAGCCACAGCCTCTCATTACCCAATTCACAGTCATTTCAAGGATCGCAATCCTTGTTAGGACAGACCTACTGACAATGAGGACTCGCAAAACTTCATCCGGGTCTAATTCCTAACGAAATGACATCATTACAAACTCCAATTTCTAAAATCAGTTTGCATGATCCATAAAACTCAATGCATTATATATAACTATTACATGCATGCAATCAAACATTTTATATGCGTATAATGTCATACAAGAACCAAATCAAGAAAACTATACTTACAGTACAACACGTTCAACTTAAACCCAATCATCGTCGCTTTCAAGTCCAGCTCCAAGTTAAATCCAACTAATTTAACCTGTCACAATCACTCCATAATTCAATTTCATGTATTTGTATCTATTTACATCTTTAATTTCTCAACTCACTTCAAATCACGAATAATAAATCCATTTAGGACTCATAAGCAGTTGAAGAAACTACTATATCGTTTCTGTGGTCAATCTAGATATTTCCACAAGAAAGAACAATGAAAATAGATGTCCAAATCAAATTTTCACGATACCTACTTAGTTACTAAAACTATCAAATCATATCCAAAAATCACATTCTTAGCATCGAAACTTCAGGAATTCAGTTCTCTACGATTCTATGATTTCAAATCACTGTTTACTGTACTGTTCACATCACTGTTCATAGTACTATTTACTATTAACTATTCACATCACTGTTCACTATTCACTCAATTTACATCTTTAATTAACCAACCAACCCCATAAATTAAGCAATTGACATCAACTCCAATGTTTAATGTGTAAGCACCCATAGAAGATGATCCCATAGGTATCATCTTCGTTACTACTCATATACACGTATATTTGGTTTTACGTATAAAATATGTGTATTATACATCTCGATATACGTGTACGTCAACGTATGTATTTAATTAAATTTACGGGGTGTTACAAATTTCCTTCTAGATTGAGATCTAAATTTGGTAGTCTCTTTTCAAATGGCATCGGGTCCTCCTGGAATGCCACATTTAATGGGTCAACCCTAACAGGTGTACTTGTGTCGAACAACACAAACGATCTTGATCTGAGGTTGGCGCGCGAACATCAAAAAATGAATCAAAGCGAGTGGTAGGGGTAATTGGACTATAGTCAAATGTGGACGATGTTCCCTCTGCGATTCCCACCCTTACCATATACTCCACGTGCACCGTTTCACAACTACGTCCATGAGAAGATCAAGGCCGACGACTTTCATTGATCATAATAATCAATAGATTTTTGAAATATTAGTTAATGTGTCGTAGGAATGAATCTTAACTTTTTCTCCCCTTTTTTATGCAATACGGGTTCCAGATTATAAAATAAATAAAAAATAAAAAACTCGTAACAATATTTTAAGCCATATAAAATAATAAATAAAAATATAAAAATAAAATTAACCAAATAAGTGATCGTCACACTAAATCAAACAAATACATTAATCTTTTTAAAATAAAGAACACTAAATCTAACAAACTATGGAATTAGATCTAAAATAACATTTATTTAATGTATATTGGTAGTGGCCAGCACCAAAAAAAAAATTACCCAATAATTTTTTTTTAGGTGCACACTAACTAGTATATATTAATCTCCTTCTAACGAAAAACACTCCATGTAACAAACCATGAAATTAGATTTAAAATAATAAATAAAAATACTAAAAATAAAACTAACTAAATTACAAATAAACGATCGTCGCTGAATCTAACAAATATATTAATCTTTCTAAAACGAAGAACACTCAATGTAACAAACCATAAAATTAAATCTAAAATAATAAATAAAAATACAAAAAATAAAACTAACCAAATAAGCGATCGTCACACCGAGAAGAGCACTGAATCTAACAAACATTGGAATTAGATCTAAAATAATAAATAAACATACAAGAAAAAAAACCAATCGTCACACTGAATCTAAGAAAATGTATTACTCTTTCTAGAACGATGAACGTCAAATCTAACAAATACTAGAAGTAGGTCTCAAATAATTAATAAAATACTAAAAAATAAAACTAATCAAATAAACGATCGTCATCCAAGGTTTTGAGTAGCCGAAGAAAGTGACAGAGAGCAGCCCGTTGGAGAAAGAAAAGAGATCCGCCAGAGAATAGGAAAAAAGATGCGGTAAAGGAAGAGAAAACCGTCGATGAGGGAAAGAAAATCGTTAGAGAGGGAAAAAATAAAGACGTTAGAGAAGAAGAGCGAAGGAGAAAAAAAGAACTGGATGAAAAAAAGAGAGAATGAGAAACGGGAAAGTAAGATCTTGCCGGAGATGCCGGAAAGAGGTATCGTCGGAGGGGAGGAGTGCGTGTGCGTTAGGGCTTGTGCGATTGGGTTTTAACGCAGGTTTTTTAGCGTTGGTTTTTTGTTTTTAATGCAGGTTTTTCTTTTTTAAAATTTTTGACTTGAAATTTTTTTGTATGGAAAGTCCTTTTTTGTAAAGATGCTTCCGACGTGCCAAAAAAAAAAATTTGTGAGGGGGTGACCATATAAAATTTTATTTTTAAAAATTAGATATACGAGTCATTACCTTTAAAAATTTGATATTAATTACATAATTTTACTTAATTAAGTTAACGTTGTCAAAAGCCCGTACTACTACCACGGACTTCCTCTGCTCATTGGCTGTTCATTCTTCTGTACATTCCTCCTCAGATGGGCAAGCGCGTCTGTGTAAGCAAATTTTCTTCACTCACTACCACCACTGAGCTCTTCTGATTCTGGCGCAATCGAAACACTGCATTTCTTCTTCTTCTTCTTCTTCGTTTTCTTCTACTGAAGAAACAGTTGCAATTGCAATCACAAGAGCAAGCGTACGAGAGTGATGGTGTCGTATGTGAGCGCGTTGTTATACGGAGTAGGAGGGATAGTGGTAGCGGGAGTGGCGTTGCTGGTGGCGTTTCAGGAGAAGTTGGTGTACGTGCCGGTGCTGCCTGGTCTCACTAAGTCTTACCCTATAACGCCGGCCAGGCTACGCCTTAATTACGAGGACGTCTGGTTGAGATCCTCCGATGGGGTTCGCCTTCACGCTTGGTTCATCAAGCTCTTCCCCGATTGCACAGGTTTCTTTTCTTCTCACTCTTTTTGTTGTTATAATTCTAATGAGATCTCTGTTTTGTCTTTTGTTTCGAGAGAGGGGTTGAATTTGATGGTAGGGTTTTGGATTTGTTCTTTGTAGATTTATTTTATTTTTATTTCTTAATTTTTGGGGAGTTAGGGTTTGTTTGTACTTGTTTCTTGTGGTGTTTGGTTTATTTGTTTTTTTGGTTGAGCTGGATTGTTAGAGGAACTTAAGAATTGATGGTGTTGATGAGCTGGAACTCTCTGTTTTCGTATCGTTTAGTGCATTTTGATGAGAATTTTTTAGTTGTTTATAAGAATTATAGCCCGGCCTGAAATATAGGACGAGGCTTCTTGCAAATCTGGCTTAATGAGGTAATGAATGAAATTAACCTCAACCTCTTTTATTCGGATATACTAAAATCAACCCATCCACAACCGACCTGTGGTATACTGGAAAATGATAACGTTTTTAAGCTAAAAAGGATTTAGCAATTTGGTTTCTATGTTGGATGCCATTCAGTTGTGAGCAAACCATTATTTTGTCTTTGGTTGTTTAGTTCAAGTTAGATTTCAACTTGTCCAGTTCTCACTTCTTCAAGGTTTCATCTAAACAAATTTCATCTGTAATTTTTGGCCTTTGTATGAGCCATATCAAACAAAATAGCCAGCTTGCTTCAATGTATTGTCATGCATACGATAGCATTTATTGGTAGTTGTTTAGGCTTTTAAGGATCTATGTCAGGTTTAGGGTTTAGCCAATTATCTTGTAATCCACCATAATGAAGATAATAAGAACTTCATGTGGCAGGGAAACAAAATTAGCTCATGCTTTTCTATGAATTTATTGATAATTTTCGTGGTATAAAAGAAAAAGTAGGAAATTATAAAACTAGACCTTGTAAACTTAGAATGGTAAGATTATGGAAACAAACCATTGTCGAAGAGAGAGAAAATTAAGATGTGTAATAATTTGTAGAAGAATTCTCATATTAGTCTCTAGAACTTCTTTGCAAATTCAATGAACCCTTTGCAGAAAGCAAAGTTAATAATTCAACTCTTTTTTTTTTTTTTAAATTGTTGAGAAATGAAAACGTGATTTTTTTAAAATAAAAGGACAAGTGCACAAGAGAATTCCATACTCCAGGAACACAAGAAGTTTTCTTGAAGGAGCAACCTATAGACCAAAATCAATAGTACTCCGATTCCTAAGACTGTAGCCCTTCAAAAGCTTAGTGGCCACAGTTTAATGAATGATAAGAAATGAAAACTCTCTCACATTGAAGCAACACTATGGAGTTCATCCTTGGCAATCCCCTCGTTCCTTTCTTTCTAGATGCTCCACATAATGGCAAAAATAATAACCTTTGTAGTCCTCAAAGAATGTTTGGTAATCCTCCGTTTTTTGGAGGAAAAGGTATGTGCAACTACTAGCTTAGAGAATAGTGCAAGACATGTCTCCTCCATGCTCTTCCACATTCTCTAAGAGAACAGGTAGAGGAGGAAGAGGTGCTCATTTGTCTTGCCTTTGCATAAGCAACACCAATGTGGAGAAACTGTCAAGTGAGGAAATGTCCTTTGGAAAACATCCGTAATGTTAATCTTACGATCTTACCATGGGCGACACTTTAAAAAATAAGAGACAAGCTTTTTGTGGAAAGAAGAAAGCAAATATAAGGCAGGGTATAAGGATGCCAAACTAGAAGCTCTACACCACTCATCTTTTCAAAAGTGAATGCTACCCATTACCTAACCTAAGTCTTACTTGGAGGAGGATGACGGGGTAGATGGAGTAGATGAATTTCCAAGTGCCGTAGTAGTGATACTGGCATCCTATTTATTATCCAGAAGACCATGCTTACTCTTGATGACCTTTGTTCAAAGGGAATTTGTTCCTCTTCAAATCTCCACAACCAGGTGAGCTTTATTCCTTTTGATAATGTTGCATAAGGCCAACCCTCCTTATTTCTCTTTCATTTTTGTACCAACTCCCAAGCTAAAAAGTGACAACACAAGTCCATAGTTTCAGTTATTAATAACTGAAATGAGACAAAAAAAAAAAAAATTGATAAAAAATATAAAAGAAAAAGGGAAAAGTTTTGTTCTCAAACAATTTGTTTCTTTTCTTGTTTGCTTCAGAGTAGAAATA
This sequence comes from Paratinospora sagittata, assembly GCA_035771175.1. Taxonomy (NCBI): domain Eukaryota; kingdom Viridiplantae; phylum Streptophyta; class Magnoliopsida; order Ranunculales; family Menispermaceae; genus Paratinospora; species Paratinospora sagittata. Next base: position 2,761,238 of record CM069604.1, on the reverse strand, counting down.
GAGACGAGTAAAGGGTGTCCTAGTGCGTGGATCTCCTACCATTGTAGGGCTAGGGAAGGAATGATGTACGTAGCCTTAAAATCATATTGGAGAGAATGTTTTTGAATTTGAACCTATGATCTCCATGTCACAATGGAACAACCTCAATAGTTACACCAAGACAACGAATCATAATAAAAAAAATACACCAATTGAAGTTTTAGTTGGTCACCAATCACCATTATTTTTCCAACTCATCTCTAGAAGTTTCAATGGATGAATCAAGTGAGGAATGGATGAGAATGTGATTAAACATGCTTATGATTCCCTATTATTGTTAGTCCACGTTTAGTTGCTTTCTTAGCCCACTTTAGCACTTTCTATTTGCATATTTAGTATTCTATTCTATTTAAGACTCTGCATTGGCAAGTAGGAGAGACATTCGATTGATTTGGAGAATTATATCTTGAAGGAAGTTGATCTTTTCCTTGTTTGATTGTTTTCCTTTCTTTGCTTCTACAAACGAATTTATGGTTAGAACCCATCTTAGATTAGAAGTACATTTCTCAATCACACAACTTTTGTATATATTTTAAAACTAACAATTCTTTTCAAAAAAATTGTTGAATTTCCAATGGTTGGTGGATTAGAAATGGAAAAATATATCTAACCACTCAATGAGAAACCACAAGTGAGTTGTTAGGATTCCAAAGATTTCCTTGTCCTTTGATGCGGAGGGCCTAGAGGCTTAAAGAGAGAACTTTATGAAACCAACTCACCAATGATGATGAAAAGTTGGTGAGAAAAGGCATTATTTTGAGACTGTTCAAGGGATGAATGAAATAATCTAGCTAAAGAAATTTGTTGATAGAACTATTTTGTTTGGATAATGGCGGTTGTAGTGTTGGGTGTTGGAGATGATTACCGCTGGTTCATGGGGATATGAGTTAAATTTAAGCCAAGTTCTTGATTTGATGTCTTATTTGGCTATGCTTTGATTGCTTGACAATGATGGTGCCATTGTTATGATAGGGCTTGAACTTCTATTGTTAGTTAATTTCTTTGGGAGCTTCTTGATCCAATGTAAGAAAAGCAGGAATAAAATTAGGAAGAATTGGGTGTTGACTTGAAGTTGCAGTTGTTTTTTGGACAAAAGATTTGAGCATAGCTGTTAGAATCGTGATTTGAATCTTTAAATCCTATGATTCATGATTTGATTCACAATTAAAATTGTTATGGAGAAGAGCAAAATCTGTGGAATTTATTTCCTTTAAGGATTTATTTCCTTTAAGGTTTATTTCCTTTAAGGATTTATTTTCTTAAAGGAAAGATGATAATTCTGTGGGGTTTATTTCCTTTAAAGAAAGATGATAATTTTAGTAGTCGTTTTATTTAGCAGTTACTAAAATTGTAATTATAGCTATATGTGTGCATAGCCCTGTATGCCTATATATATGGTGTCCCTCCATTAAGACATCATCAAGAATAAGAAAATATTTCCTCACTTCTCCCGTGGACGTAGGCCTTGAAGCCGAATCACGTTACATCTTTGTGTCTTTTATTAGTATTTAACATAGTATCAGAGCTTTAAGCTCGTACAACTGGGAAATTTTTCTTTTCTTCCGACTTTCATCGTCGAAATTGTTTTATTTTGGCCTTCATTGCCGGAACCTTCCTCGTTGGCCTTCATCGCCATTATTCGTGTTGCTGATTGGTGCGTACGTCTTCATCACTGCTACTATATCACCATCGACTACTGCCGATATCCTAATTGTCGTCGACGCCTTCGTCTCCATTGCTACTGTGTTTCAGTCGCCGCTGCTCGAACCCACCATTGCTGATCTTTGATGTTGCTACTGATCTTCGTTGTCTCTCGCGCATCTCTCTCACATATCTCTCTTGCGCATCACTGCATCACTGCATCTCTCTCTAATCTCCATCGCCATCTGCAGCTCCTGGGAAAAAGAAAAATGTCGGTTACTTTCGAAACAGTTGCAGACTCCCCGGTGCCAGACAGATTCAGCCAAGACGACATTGAAAGATTAAAATCTTTGCTTGCCACACTGGACAAACCCTCAGGTATTTGTTCATTGGCCCATTCAGGTAACTTTCCTATTTCTATTGGATTTAACGTCTCGGATAAGTCTTTTGCTAACTCTTGGGGTATAGATTCTGGTGCTATTGATCACATGACCAATTCCCCCAATATATTTCATACCGACAACCCATGTCCTAGTAGTCGAAAAATAGCCACAACTGATGGATCCTTAACCACAGTTGCTGGTATAGGTGATGTTCACATCAGTCCCACCCTTACACTCAGAAATGTTCTTCATGTTCCTAAACTATCTACTAATCTTATCTCTATTAAAAAACTGACCCATGATCTGAGTTGTAATGTAACCTTCTTCCCTACTTACTGTGCATTTCAGGACCAGGACTTGGGGACAATGATTGGACATGCTAAGGAACAGGACGGGTTGTATTACCTTGAGACACCAGTACATCTTATCAAGAGTAACACTTCATTTCTCTCCGAGCACAAATTTTCCAATAAAGAAAAGCTATGGCTCCATCATCACCGCCTTGGCCATCCTTCTTTTCAAACCCTTAAAATCATGTTTCCTTTTTTGTTTAAGTCTCTCAATGTTGAAGATTTTCATTGTGAAGTGTGTGAACTTGCGAAACATAAGCGTATATCTTTTCCACTTAGTATAAAAGAAGTTTATATCCTTTTGATCTCATTCATAGTGATATTTGGGGTCCCTCTCCAATGCCTAATGTTTCTGGAGCGCGATGGTTTGTGTCCTTCATTGATGATTGTATTAGAGTCTCGTGGATATTCTTATTGAAACAAAAATCCGATGTGAGCTTTGTTCTTCCTACCTTCCATAATATGATACACACTCAGTTTGGTGCTAAAATCAAGAGATTTCGATCTGATAATGCTAGAGACTATTTTAATCAAACATTGACCAATTACTTCCAAAACGAGGGGATCCTTCATGAATCATCCTGTGTTCACACCCCACAACAAAATGAAGTTGCTGAAAGAAAAAACGACCACCTGCTTGATACAACTCGAGCCTTTTTATTTCAGAATACTATGCCTAAGTCCTATTGGGGGGAAGCTGTCCTTACTGCAACACACCTTATTAACCGCCTACCATCCCGGACCCTTGGTTTCAAAATTCCTATGGAAAAGCTATGTCAATTTTACCCTAAGCTCAAAATCTCCAATAATCTTATACCTAAGATATTTGGGTGTGTATCATTTGTCCATGTTCACCAACCCAACAGGGGGAAGTTGAACCCCAGAGCTCTGAAGTGTGTTTTTGTCGGATACTCATCCACTCAAAAGGGATATAAGTGCTATCATCCGCCTTCAAAGAAATTTTTTGTCTCTGCCGATGTCACTTTCTGTGAACCTGAGCCCTATTTTTCCGCTCCTCCTCTTCCGGGGGAGAGTGTCATCATGGAAGATAAGGATCAGAACTCCCTTGATAACCCTTTTGATCTTTTTGGCCCCTTTAACCTCCAACAAGCCAAACCCGAATCTACTACACCCTCTGTACCCAATGACGAACCTAAGGATCGGATGACTAGACAAATGTACTCAAGGAAGAAAGCTGCAGCTCCTGAACCGATGCAAGTTCAAGAATCTGAACCAATCCCTGAAAATGAGGTAACAAATTTTGAACCCTCCTTACAAATTTCATTAGTTCCTGAAACTAACAATGATCTTTTAGCCTCTGAACCTGACAATGAGCAGCTCCTGAACCGATGCAAGTTCAAGAATCTAAACCAATCCCTGAAAATGAGGTAACAAATCCTAAACCTTCCTTACAAATTTCATTAGTTCCTGAAACTAACAATGATCTTTTAGCCTCTGAACCTGACAATGATCTTCCCATTGCCATTAGAATGGGCACAAGGGAATGCACTAAACATCCCTTGTATCCACTATCCACTATCTCATGTTGTGTCCTTCGAGAAGTTCTCGCCAACCCATAAGAGTTTCCTTACCAACCTGAACAACATCCAGACTCCTACATCATTATCCAAGGCTTTATCTAATACAAATTGGAAACAAGCTATGAATGTGGAAATTGAAGCCCTGGAGAAAAATACATCATGGGAGTTGGTAGACTTGCCTGCAGGAAAGAAACCTGTGGGATGCAAATGAGTTTATACAGTAAAATACAAAGCAGATGGGTCCCTAAAGCGCTACAAGGCAAGATTAGTAGCCAAAGGATATACTCAGACATATGGTGTGGACTATCAAGAGACATTTGCTCCGGTTGCAAAAATGAATACTGTGAGACTTCTTTTGTCATTGGCAGCTAATTATGACCGGGATCTGCAACAATTTGATGTAAAGAATGCATTTTTACATGGGGATTTAGAAGAAGAAATCTATATGGAAGTGCCTGCAGGATTTGGCACCACTGATAAAGTGTGTAAATTGAAAAAGGCCCTGTATAGACTTAAACAATCTCCGAGGGCATGGTTTGGTCGGTTTGCCAAAGTAATGACAAATATGGGATATAGACAAATGAGATCACACTCTATTTATTAAGCACTCGACTTCAGGGGGAGTTACAACTCTATTAGTGTATGTTGATGACATCATCATGACAAGAAACAATGAGAACGAGAGACAAAATTTGAAGCAGTGTTTGACCGAGGAATTTGAGATCAAGGAACTAGGGAGATTGAAATACTTCCTAGGGATTGAAGTGGCACACTCTAAACAGGGAATCTTTATTTCTCAACAGAAGTACATTACAGACCTTCTTAAAGAAATAGGGAAGCTAGCATGCAAACCAATGAATACTCCTATTGATCTTAATCACAAGCTTGGAGAAGCTGAAGAAGCGTTGACTATTAATAAGGAGATGTATCAAAGACTAGTAGGAAGACTCATCTATCTCTCTCACACAAGACCTGATATTGCATATGCAGTAAGTGTAATAAGTCAGTTCATGCACAACCCTAAAGATATTCATTTGCAAGCAGCTAATCACGTTTTACAGTGTCTTAAAGGGACTCTAGGACAGGGCATCTTATTTAAACGACACACAGGAGTGGTTCTTGAAGCATATACTGATTCAGACTATGCTAATTTAGTAGTTGACAGAAGATCAACTACTGGATATTGTACGTTTCTTAGTGGGAATTTGGTCACATGGCGAAGTAAAAAACAGAATGTAGTGGCCAGATCTAGTGCTGAAGCAGAATTCCGAGCAATGGCACAAGGGGTTTGTGAGCTATTATGGTTGCAGATAATTTTGACAGATTTGAAGATACACTGGGATGGCCCTATGAGACTCTATTGTGACAATAAATCTACAATTAGCATTGCCCATAACCTAGTTCAACATGATCGAACCACGCATATAGAGATTGATAGACACTTTATTAAAGAGAAGCTTGATAGTGGGTTGATCTGTACTCCATATGTGTCTACCAATAATCAGCTCGCCGATGTGTTCACTAAAGGGTTAACTATACTGCATTTCAAGCAAATGTGTCCAAGCTGAGAATGGTAAACCTTTATTCACCAGCTTGAGGGGGAGTGTTGTGGAGAAGAGCAAAATCTGTGAGATTTATTTCCTTTAAGGATTTATTTCCTTTAAGGAAAGATGATAATTTTGTGGGATTTATTTCCTTTAAGGAAAGATGATAATTTTGTGGGATTAATTTCCTTTAAGGTTTAAGGTTTATTTCCTTTAAAGAAAGATAATAATTTTAGTAGTCGTTTTATTTAGCAGTTACTAAAATTGTAATTATAGCTATATGTGTGCATAGCCCTGTATGCCTATATATATGGTGTCCCTCCATTAAGACATCATCAAGAATAAGAAAATATTTCCTCTCTTCTCCCGTGGACGTAGGCCTTGGAGTCGAATCACATTACATCTTTGTGTCTTTTATTAGTATTTAACAAAAATGATTTGAATTAGATTCTTAAATTGTTATACTAGTGAATCACAAGTGAATTGATGGTGAGTCATAAGTGAATCGGACCGAATAGTTAGCTAAATCGATCTAAATTACTAATTAGCTAAAAAACATTAATATCTTTATAACTATATGGCTCTTACTATTTATCGATCTGGATCCCATTTCAATTCATCAAGCCTCAAAATGATTTGATTTCGATTCATGATTTTGACAACAATGGATTTGAGACTTCGCATGTTGCATGTGTTAATCAACAACAAGAGTAGCATGTGCTACATTTTGAAAGGACGAGTGTGCCACACCAACATCCTTTCCCTTCATAATCGTGCATGTTTCACCATTTCTTTATATTAGTTTATTGAAAGTTTTATCTTGCAAAAAGAGTGAATAATTCTTGCTAACTTCAAGGTATGATTTTCAATTTCTAATGAAAAATTGCTGTTTAGTTAGTGGAGAGGAGTAAATTTGACCTAGTGCAGAAAAGGTTTTATTAAAGTTTTAAATAGCTTTTACATTATAACTGACTGTGCTTAGATTTAAAAAAAAAAAAATTTAAAGAAAAAATTACCTATGAGCTATGATATGCTGGTGATTGCCAAATGGACCAACTCTTAGTGCCTAATAAACCTTTTTGTTTTGTTGTTTCAGTCCATGTTTGTTTCTACTTTTCTTGTTGGTTTTCTTTGATCAAGGTTATTTATAAGAAATTTTGTATTGTTGTCTTTTAGGATTTCATGTGCAGTGCTTGTATATGCCCACCTAGCGTTTGAAGTATAACAAGGAAAACACAAGGGGGAAGAAAGTAACTTTTGTTCTATTATTAGAAGCCTTAACTACAATACATGAAACATTGATGTTATTGTATGCTGGAAACATAGTTAGAAGCCTTGATCACCTTAAACAAGAAATAGGATTTTGTTGTTGAAATTCTTATTTGTCTAGGGCCTCTTTTTGTTGAACATGGATAAAAGAGTGACTCGCAACTTTTTGTGATTATTTTAAGTGAAAAAACATAAGAATTACAGTTATGAATGTATCTAATGATTCATATATTTTAAGTGAAATATATATATATATATATATATATATATATGTATATGCATGTGATTTTTCTAAGTTTTATAAATTTGTAGTATTATTAGAAGTTAGAATTTGCCCTATTTATTTAACCTAAAATAGGAATAAATTAGGTAAAATGCTACAGTCAATAGGGTAAATTTGTAAAATACCGATTTAAGCCTTAAAAAGTGGAGAAGTTGTGGAAATAGTTAGACTGTTAAATTACCATCTTGCCATTATATCACTAAATTGTATTTTAGAATTTCAGAAATAGCAATATAGCTGTCAAAGGTACTTTGGGAAGAAATGCAAAAATGATCACAACATAAACTTTAAAACTCTTTGCATTATATATATATATATATTTGTGTTTGTGTGTGTGTGCGCGTGCCTTTCTCTTTTCTCTCTAAGAAGAGGAAGAAGAAGGAGAAGCGAGATTCAGGATTTAATTGAATAATTTTTGACAATTAGAATTATATAAGATGACCATCTAACCCTAAACCCTAAATCCAAAAAAAAAAAAAAGAACAAAAAAGGAAAAAAAAAATACAACCATTTCAACTCAAAGGCTTTGGAAAAAACCACCTCTTTGTGCATTGTCCATTGTCCATTGTCCATTCTCAATGCTCTTATCATCCAAGCTCCTTGTGGATGTAGGTTAGACGTGGGTCACCCCACAAGAAACTACATTGTGGGTATCACTTCCAAGGGATGTAAAATGTGGAAGTATGCTGTTGTTGGTCTAATACGGAGTGTGTGATTAGAGACGAACCAAATGATCTTCGAGGGCCATGCTGATGATGGAGAGGCATTGTGGGACACCATTTGGTTTAGGGCCTCCTCGTGGCTGTTGCTAGATAAAATTTCTTAGGGGGTGTCTCTAACCAATCTGCTGAAGTATTGGTCTATTTCTATTCTAGGCAGTTGCCAAGCCGTTTCTGTTTAGTTTTTGGAGGACTGCTGGTCCTCTAGTTGTATTCCTGTTTCATTCCTAATATATTTTCTCCTTTTTCCTGAAAAAAAAAGCATTTCTTTCTAAGGTTGCTCGAGAGAATGAAAATAACTGTCATATAGGTTGGCTGTGCCTGTGCCTGTACGAAATTGCATGCATGCTTAGAGCGTGAACATTGGCATTGAACGTGTTATGACTCCAATTTGATGGCCTTGATTGGTTCTCAATATAGAAAGGGTGAAAACAAAAATAAAAAAAAACACCATGGTAAACAAAGAACGTATTCTACATGTTACGCATTAATCTACTAAAGTTTACAAAAGGTCAAAGGTTCAACATGGCTTGTTGTTGAAGTCTTTTGAGTGATTGCACTGCTGATATGGGAATATAGGGTTAAAGCTTTGCCTCTACCTGGGTGCTTACTGAGAGAGAAAAAGAAAAAAAAGAGAATAATTGAACAAGCTATGCAGTGAACCTGACCCCTTTTCTAAACAAAAGAAGAGAACAATGAAAAAAAAAAACAATGATCCCACTCTTGGCTGCTTCTTTTGCTTCCATACATGTATAGAGTGATAGACAGACCAAAGGGAAAAGGTAACAAAATCATCTGATGGTTAAAAAGTTGGATTCTTTGCAGCCAAGAGTATGTTGGTTCCTTACAAAGCTCATCTTTTGTAAATCTTCAATAGATCAGATGGTTAGAGAGTTGGATGCTTGTGGGACCCAAAGTGTGAGTTCATTTCTATCTAGTAGGTCGACCTTAAGGAAACTGCCCCACTTGTTCTCTTCTGATTTTGATGGTAGTAAAACATCTGTTGATTCTTCTGATTTGAAAGGGAACGAGACATGGTATCTTTTGTGCTATTATGCGGAGTGGGAGGGATAGCTGTGGCAGGGGTGGTGTTTCTGCTGGTATATCAGGAGAAGCTAGTGTATATGCCTGTGTCACGTGATTTCTGCAGGTCCTACTTTATAACACCATCTGATGTCGGATTTACTTTTGAGGATGTCTGGTTGAGGTCCTCTGATGGAGTTCATCTCCATGCTTGGTTCATTAAGTGCTTTCCCAATTGCAGAGGTTCTTCTTCCCATTCCTTACTGTTAGTTGTTATTATTATTATCCTTTCAAAACTCTCTTTTTTGTGGGTTTTCCTGGAGATATAGTATAATGGTTTTGGGTTGCTTGTTTATTGCTTCTGTATGAAAGTTCTTTTTCTTTTCTTTTTACCATCTCTCTATGTCTATAATATATTGTTATGCTATTTATTGAATCTGGATTTATCATGCAATGCTTGAGCATAGGGGTTCTTCAATGGAGGAATTTCTGAATATGTGGATGAGCTGAAGCACACTATTCTTATGCTTGCCGTGAGAATGCTTAGTTCTCGTTTGGTATCAAATTTAAAAATTGTTTTAAAAATTAAGTTTTTAAAAAAACTGTTTTTGGAGTTTATTTTTAGAAAATAATGACAACAACAAAAGATTGTTTTCTTGTTTCCTTCACAAATCTTAAGAGTTAAATTGAAAAACAGTTTTTGAATTTTTTGAAAACAGGCCAACCAGACACATTTTCTAGGAATCTTGAATTAAAGACAGAAAACTGTTTTTAAAAGTTATTACTTTGGAAGAAAGTTCTGGTTCAAGCTACTGCATGGTACCTATCTTTAGCTAAAGTGGTTGAATCAAAACTTTACTTGGGGTCTTGAATGCATGGAATGAGTATAGTCCAAGAAAAGAATTCTGAGATGGATAAGTGGGAAGCTTCCATTGAACATAATTAGGGAGAAGAATATCTGAGGGCTTCTAGAAATAGAAATAGCCTTAATAGCTTACATAAAGGAAAGTTGATTGAGATTGTTGTTATCTTTGCTCCTTGTAATGAGGTTTTTTTTTTTTTTTGCTAATCAAAAGAAATAAAAGTTTTAAAAAATGAAACAGGATTCAATTGAATAAGTGCACTTTATGGATCCTCGTAGGTATAATATGATTCTTTTTCTTTAACCAACGCTTGGTTGGCCGCATGGCTCGGGGCTCTTGTCTCATGAATTGAGGTCACGGGTTCGACTCCCGCCTTATCAGCGTTGGCCACAAGGATCAAAAATTCGATTTCGACTTGACTTTGGTCACTTGAAAATTGGAATTAATTTGGAGAAGTTTAATTAGACATGAAGAATTTTTGTACAAGTTCGCTAAATTAGAAAAGTTTAGAGATTTTTTGCATATATGGTTAAATATCTATATTTATTGTAGTATAAGCCAAAAATTAATATAAATAGACACTTTTAATACATAAAAATACCAATAAGTGACCAAACAAAATCAATCTTGTTAAGTGGGTTAATGAATTTGAAATGTTGGCTTTTGGTCTTAATTCTTTTTCTTTGTTTTGATATTTAATTTTGTGGTGGCTTGCTTTTCGACCATGTATGTTGCTAGTTTGAATTCAACCATGCTTAATTTATTAGTTTATTATTTAAATGTATTGTTTTTTAATCCTGTTTTATAAGAGTTAACCAAAAGAAGATAACTTTGGGAACTCTTTTAGTTTATTTTTAAGTTTTTATCTTATTTCAACTTTTTTTTTTTTTTGCTTCTTTTGGTAAAACATTTTTCATAAACTACATAATTTGGTCGCTTGTTAAATTATTTTTTAAAATTTATATTCCTATGTTGGTTGATGAAGTTGAAAATAATACATAGTTATTGGTATTTTTTTGTTTTCTATTGATGAAATAACATTTTTTTACTTCTCTGTCGAATTTCATCGAATTTTTGCATTGAAAAATAGAAATTTTATCGAATTATTTCGGCAAATTTTTGCATTTTTTATTTTACATGCACTTCGCACTTCGCACTTCGGTGGTAAAAAAAAAGGGAAAAAATTCGTGGAAGTACGTTGAATTTCGGGAAATTTTTGAACCATGGTTGGCCACTTGGGTGTCTCCCGCTCGATTTCGCCAGGGGTCTTAGTGTATTAGTCGGGCCGAAGATCCGGATACCACTACGTTGTCAAAAAAAAAAAAAAGATTCTTTTGCTTTGACCTTATTATTTTCCTTGGATGCTATATGCCTGCAGTGTCTGATTTGGAGCACATTACACCGGTCTCAATTGATTTAAGTTTGTTGTTTGCACGGTTTGTATGGTACAGACATTTAGGAAAGCCGCAAGTCTCTAATGGTGATTATTTTGCTATTTCAGGCCCCACCATCCTATTTTTCCAAGAAAATGCTGGCAGTATCCTAATGGCTGTCATTCTAAACGTGAACTGTCAAATGCGTAAATTTAATGTATTTTACATTATCTGCTTAAATGAATACAGTTTCCATGGAAGTCCTTTACTTTCACTCCACAGATATTGCTCACCGTCTTGAGATGGTTCGCATAATGTTGCAGAGATTACAATGCAATGTTTTTATGCTTTCTTACAGAGGGTATACACATTTTCTCTTATTGAATTTTTGTATATAGGCATTGGCCTTCTAGTTGGGGACTAGCATCCTTTGTCAATCCATTTATTCTCTCACTTGCTTTTCGAGTGTAAGGAGCGTATGATTATTGGTTTATTAACAGATATGGAGAAAGTGATGGCTACCCTTCTCAACATGGCATTACAAGGGATGCTCAGGTTTCTTCTCATTCCTAACTTCCTATTTAACTTTATTCTAATGGGTTGGAATAAAAGTTTGATCTTTTTTTTTCCTTTTTCTTTTTTGGCAGGCTGCATTGGATCACTTGTCTCAGAGAATTGACATCGATACATCTAGAATAGTTGTTTTTGGCAGGTCACTTGGGGGTGCAGTTGGGGCAGTGCTTACGAAAAATAATCCTGATAAGGTATGTCGGTGATTAGTGCTTTCAATATTTTGTTTAATTTTCCTCTACCTCAAGTTGCCTATGTGCTTTTTAACTGGAATTTGGACCAACTTAGATTGCCAAAATACCTATCACTTGCCACCTTAAATTCAAGTTGGCCATCATCTATGCACGCCTTATTCAACTTGATTTCTTCGGTGTGAATCAACTTAGACATAATATACCTTCTGCTTGTATCAGTGAAGAAGAGAAATACTTGTATTATATGACTATGATATTGTGTTTGTCAATGCATTGCTTACTGCCTAGTAATGACTACAAAAGGCCTAGTTGAATAGCCTATAATAATCTATTGGCCCTTAAGTAGTTTAATACATGCACAATAATACCGTGGATATGAATTTAAGAAATTACTATGAATAGACACTTCATTTGATGCAATTGTAAATTACAGTATGTTCACCCACTATATACTAGCTAGGGGTGAAATCGGGTCGGGTCAGGTCGGGTTGTTGCCCCCTAACCCACCCGACCCGATGAGGTCGGGTCGGGTTGGGCCCCCATTAAATAGCCCAATTTTTTTTAAAGCTTAATAACTACTATTTAAGCTTATATTAGTAATAAAATATGTTGGATTATCATGTATCCAGCTTATTAAATTACTATTTAAGCTTTAAAAGATGAGATTTCTCTTTTTTGGGAGAACTCATATATGTACAAGCCAAGCTATTCTTAAACTTGACTTATGAGAATGATGATGAATAGGGAGTTGATGGGCTTTTATAGAGGAGGAGAGTATCCCATTCTTCCCAACAAGCAATGTGGGACTAAAATGAGAACTTTTCTCTTTTAGTCTCAAACACCCATCTTATCCTATTCGTCTTACCATTTAACCCAACAACTCAAGAAAAGTAGTTGAGGGTTATGGGCCTTTTTAATTAGAGGCCTTGTATGTAATAATTTTTTAGTATTTTTATTATATATACATACATACATACATACATACATACATACATACATATATATATATAAATTTTAAGAGGTCGGGTATGGTCGGGTTGCTCAAAAATTAACCCGACCAATCAGACATATCAATCAAACCCGTCGGGTCGGGTCGGTCGGGTTGCTTTCACCCCTAATACTAGCTTTTAGATGCAACCACATCCACAATATAAATTGACTTTACACTGGCTACTTTTGTAAAAGATAGGAAAAACTATTTTAAAAAGACAAAGTAGAATAAGCATCTTAAAGAAAACTTTTTCCAAAATCCAGGTTCTTGTTTTTATTTTTAAAATATAATTAATAACATGTTAATTAACAATTTTTCTCAATTAGGCATCACCAACAAGATTGAAATATAGTCATTTCGATCTTATAAGAAACTATCACACCAAATAATATGAAATAACAATATTTCAAAATAATTTTCTGCTCATAATAAAATTTTAAAATAATTGGCTTCTTCAATTTATTGTTCCTGTACAGATCAATTCAATTGTCAGTAGATTGCAAGCTATTAAATCTGATTGATATTTTTGTTCAATAGGAAACAATGAAAGGAGTAATTTATGAAGTAAAGAAAAAAAGAAATTTTTTTATGTCAACTCTCCCAAATGAGTCTTATTTTAAACTAGTTTTAAAATCTGTGAAAAAGGTAAAACTTAAAATAAAATAAAGGAATAAAAAGGAGAGGGTTCTCTTTTATATCTCACCCACAAAGTGTATTTTAAATCTTCAAATAGAATATAAATCTTTAACAATTTTTTCAAGTAAGCCTAAATTTTTAAAATTTCAAAAACGTCCCTGCATGCCTTACCTCGTTGGCAATTTGTACTTGAAACACTGAGGTATTGGCCTATCTGCCTAAGCTGCACTTTGATGACATTGCCATGATGTAGCCCATAATGCTGGAATCATATTTTTAAAAATGGTACGAGGCTTATGCCTTGAGGTTCACCTCGCTTTGAGGCTATCAAAAATCACTTGAAGCTTAAGCCTCAATGGTATCCTATGAGGCTTATGCCTCAAGGCTATGTGAGGCTTAAGCCTCACTGAATATGAACATAAGTCTCAACCTATTCCTGTTTTCTATCGGAAAGTTCTAATCTTAATTATTCAAGGAAAGCGTAAACTCTAAGTCAGTTTTTCTGTTCACATTCTTGAAAACACCCAACTGATATTCTAATAGACACACTAGTTCCATTTCCTTCTTAAAGTTATAATCTCAACTAATAGTAAGGAAGCAAGCTTTAAAACTATAAGCCTAAACTTCTCTTAGAGTACATTTACATTAGTTAATGAACTTTAATGTTAGTTGTTTCTATGAGTTAATTGCAAGGAGTTATCATGAAATATGTGTACATAAAAGAGTTAAAAACTTAAAAGTTCGAAGAGATGGGGAGAACTTAGTGGCAATGTCTAATATTGTTTCATAATTTCATTTTATTTGCTAAGTTTCTTTTTTGATAGATAAAAACATACATAGAAAATCCTGACTTATAATATGTGCTTATTATTATTATTTTTTGGTGATGTTCATTATAATTGAAGTTATTGATATATGATATATCAAGTTTTTGGTTTGAGAGAATTACATTGTTTATAGGGTAAGTTAAACATACATGAAAATAGTTTTAAGTTATTTATTACTGATACTAGTTATTTTAAAACATACACGAAAATAGTTTAAATTAAACATACTAACATTTCATTTTTCTGTATTTATTAATGATACTTGTTAACTTAAAAGTTTCACTTATTATTTTATAACAATTTGAGGCTTCCATCGTGCCTGGCAAATAAAACTCGCCTCAATTACGCCTCACGAGTTTTAAAACCTTGGCTGGAATAAATATTGATCTTCATAATGTTTGCCAAAATGCAAGGAACATGACATAGCCTGGACCATTGTCCAAGATGAGGCTTCATAAGGAGAAACCTAGGTAAAACCACCAATAAGGTTTAGGGAGTGAACCACTGGGGTTTTTGTAACCACCAGATATGATGAACGCTTCCTTCTCAACAAATTTCAATCTCTTTAATTAAATCTCTCTTGGATACCATTATGACACTAACTCATTAAACTAGTGCAACACATTGGAAAATGTTCAAGTGATTGTTAGCAGTAAGGTCTTTGACATTCTTTAAAGCTTGTCTTTTTTGAAAATTTCATCAAATGTCTATTTGTAATTTTAAAATATGTTTTACAGGAGATATAAAAGGGGACTTCATTCTCTATATATATTCATCTTCCTTCTCTCTCCTCTTCTTTCTCTATTTTTTACTAAATTTTGACTTAATTTTGTTTCATATTATTTATTGTTTTGATTGTACTAGATTTTAAATAACTAATGTCTTGATTTTATTCTAACATAACTGATCAAGGGTTTTAGCAACATCTTGATTGATTAGTTGTTTTTTTTTATCTGTTTAATCATTGTTATTCCAATGTTTTGAAAAATAACATTTTTGCTCGGAACAACCATTCTTTGTATATGCTTTCTTCTATTTTTTTCTTTTAGCAAATTTGTTTTGATAGTTTTTGTAAACATAAGACATTTGGAACTTCCTTGGGACCCCTCTCCAGGACCCCACGCATAGTGGGAGCTTCATGCATTGGGTGGCCCTTTTTTTCATAAGAAATATGAAACTTTTTGTCATGAGGCTGCATTGTAGCCTAGTTTTGTTGGCGTTTGTGATGCATTAACCATGGTTCATGATTGTATCAAACAAAGTGTCAATTCAAGAAATTTTGTCGAATTCTCGTTTATCGTATATATAATTTTACTTACTATATTTATTAATTATCTTTACTGCATTTATGTTTCAAATTGTGATGTAGGTTTACTATATTTATGGATATGTTTATTTATTAAATTATTTATAAACTTTTAAGAAATTAGTTTCTTAGCCTTGGTCTCACCTTGATCCTTTGAGAACACTAATGATGCTATGTATATAATTTTACTAGATTTACCTTTCAACAACCATTGAATCATTTTTTGGCTGTTACTTAATTCAGATCCCAATTCGAATATTACAAATTGAATTTAAGGGAAATCAATTCGAATCCTTAATGTTAATCTCCATACTATCGAATTTACAATGAATCCTTAAGAAAATATTAAAATTGTATGATTTGTGAGTCATCTTATGATTTGAGTGATTCATAAGATCTTTGCAAAAAGAGAAATTAAACATGTTGTATGTCATAGATTTCAAGTATTATATTTCAACTTTCAAATTCAGGTATGTCGTTTATTATGTGCTATGCCAATCTAAGAACTTCGTAAATATGACCTTAGGCATAACTTGAGACCATGTCACCTAGATAGAATTACACTGTGAATATGTTAACAAGAAAGCCATTTTCAACTATTAGCCATCACAAAAAATATAACCTAGATATAGGTGGTATAGAAAATGAATAATTATGAAGTAGTCATATTATGTGAACCCTTATTTGATATTTGAAACTCCCAAATGATTCAATTTTAATTCAAGATAGAAGAGTGTTTCATATCGTGTCTTTAGATAGCTTTTCACTTTGGGAGGAGGCTAAGTGGCTTGCATGTAATTGGGTAGTATGTTCCAAGTTTTTTTTTTTTTTTTTTTTTTTGACAAGAAACATGATATTTATATATATATAAAAAAGCAAAATGCCAAAGGGACAAGGTGTCCCAATTGGACATTACAAGGATTCTAATATGGAGTTCCAATTTAACATCCATTCCCCAAAACTATAACCTAATGATAACTTACAAGAACTTACCCAGTTTGCAAACAAAAATGGAGCCTGATCCCATAACCTACTACTGCTAGTACTACAATCATTAAAGACCTTGTTGTTTCTTTCAAGCCAAATACACCATAAATTAGCAAAATAGATACATAGCCAGTATTGTCTCAGACTATACTTTAGCCGAACATTGCTAGGAAAGGATAAAAGTGCAATGGGTTCCGGCCGAGGCAGGACTTGGCGTCTCCTAGACCAGAAGCTCCACAACTTCTCAACCCTTCCGCAGCTACCAAACAGATGCTCGATTGATTCTGCATCATTCCTGCACATGGAACACCAAGATGGGGAGAGGAGTGTATTAGGGAATTTCTTCTGAAGAACATTGACACAGTTCAGCTTCTTGTGAGCAATTAACCAGCCTGGGGCTTTCACTTTTGTAGGCACATATGCCTTCCATATGAATTTAGCCCGAGGAAATGGTGGGGGATGAGCTTGTGCTGAAATGGATTTGAAGAATGATTTAGTAGAGAAAACTCCAGATGATTCCCCAAGCCAGCAAATATTGTCCACCGAGTTATGAAAGTGGCAAGACTCTAGGCAGTGAATAAGGAGGGGCACTTCATCCAATGAGCTGTTAGGAAGGTTCCTGGTAAGGTGGAGGTTCCAGTTTTGAACACTACCATCATGTCTTGGAGATAGGGATGCAAAGGAGGTGATTGGGGCATTATGCAGACCTGATAGAACATAAAGATTGGGAAACAGGTTCATGAGGGATTCATTTCCACACCATGAGTCTTCCCAGAATCTGGTATTGGTGCCATTACCTAGCTTTAGTCTGATGAGTGGTAAGAATAGAGGGCATATAGAGTGGATAAATTTCCATGGACATCGGAAAGATACTCTAGGATGGATATTGGCATCCCTAGCATTCTCATGCATCCCGTGTCTGCTTCTAATCACTCTTGCCCAAAGTGCATCCTTCTCTTTTGTGAGTCTCCAGAGCCATTTCCCTGCAAGAGCTTTTGTTTATGTTCAATAGACCACCAATGCTCAGGCCACCATTCTCAATAGTTTGTTTAACTCTATCCAACTTGACCAGGTGAGACCCGCTTTCTTTATTTTCATTTTTCTACAAAAATTTCCGCATCAATTTCTCAATTGAACTTGTAGCTGACTTTGACATGCGAAATGATGTAATATGTTGGAATTGCTTCCAGTACAGATCTGAAAAGGGCAACTCTTCCACCTTTTGAGAGAAAGCTCCTCTTCCAACCATCCAATATTTTTGCTATGGTGTGAATGACAGGTTCCCAAAAGGAAAGTTTCAAGGGATTCCCTCCAAGAGGCATACCTAGATATTTTAATGGCCAATTCCCCCACAAAGCAACCGGTCCAATCTGCAATGTTAGCCAGATCAACCTCTGTTATGTTAATTCCTACCAATTGGCTTTTTGAGAAATTAACCTTAACCCCAGATATAAAACGGAAATTTCTGATGATTTTCATAGTATATTTTCAAACTGAAACCATCATTCTCCACAAAGAAGAGGCAATCATCCGCGTACTGTATATGAGATAGATGTATGCCTTCCTTTCCAATTTTAAAGCCATTCATTATTCCTTTCTCCTTTGCCTTATTTGTGAGTCCGTCAAACACATCTGCCACAAGTGTATATAGGAAAGGGGACAATGGGTCCCCCTGTCTCAAGTCTCAACCCTTTTGATCCCATGATTTCCCCCCTTGGCCTGCCATTTATGAATATAGAAAAAGTAACTGATGATAGAGACTCCATATCCATTTACGCCATCTAGAACCAAAGCATTTTTTCTCCATCACAAAGTCGAGGAATTTCCAATTCACTGAATCATAGGCCTTTGCAAAGTCAACTTTTAGCTCAGCGAAAGGCCTTGTTTCTTGGTCATCCTATAGTCATCCGCCGCTTCATTTGCAATCAATTTTGTATCAATAATTTGTCAATCTTTGGCAAAAGCCATCTGTGTCTCAACAATAGTGGAGTGAATAACATTCCTAACCTTGAGGCCTAAGTCTTGGCAATAATTTTGTACAGACTCGTGGTGAGGTTGATAGGTTTGAAGTCACCCACTTTAATGGAATTGACCTTAGAGTCAAAAACTATTGCAAGTTGGTTATTGTTGTGAGCATTTTTAATGCTCCTTTGTATTTTCTGTTTTCTGGGATATCAATAAAACACTGTTATTTCTTCTCGAAAAAAAAAAGTTATATGGATATCCAACTCCTACTAGCAATAGAGATAAAGACGGAAGTCATAATCCTTTGATGGTTTCATCAAATATTGATCAACTTCATTTTATTCTGATTTTTCCATTTAATAAATAAAGTAGTTATAGGTGCTAATTGCACTCAAGGCAACATGGGTGCCCTATCAGCTCATTGCAAGATCCCAAGCAAGGCGCAAAAATACCTTAAAAATTACTATATTGTCATTAAAGTAAAAGATAATAGTAAATGCATATTTATTAGCAGTGCTTCCAGTTTGTACTAAAATGGCCTAATGAAAAAAATCAACAAAATGAGCTAATTATTTACATTAACCTTATAGATGTAGAATGAAGTTAATATTGTAATTTTTACTAAACTATATAGTCATTCAATTCTACATTAAAATGTAGTATATATAAATCATAACATTATAATTCTTAAACTAATTATTAATTTATTAGTATAATTAAAATAGTAATTGTGATTATAATCCATTCTATTCTCAAAGAATTCTTAAATTGGATTTTTGGAGGCATTTGTTGTTAAGGGCCTTTCTGATGGGCTAGGTTGAGGCTTGAAGCCCCTTAAGGCTATGTCAAAATTATCCTACTAGATCATGTGGAGGTTTAGGGGAATCACCCTTCAAAAAGAATAGGTATAGGCATATTAAAAAAGCAAATAACTCAAGTGTATGCCTAAGCCTAGGCCAAGGCTCACTTGTACTAATCCTAAACCTTCTAGATTCTATAGTCTCTCTCTGAACATCTAATTTAGCACTTGTTCTAATTTAATTTCATCAATTAACACCATATCATCAGAAAACAACACATTATGGAATACTTTTAGTCAATTCATCATAACCAGTGCAAAAATATAAGGGCTTAAGACTAGTCCTTGGTGTAAACTTACTATAAAGGGAAATTCACTAGTTTCTTATACTATTGTTTTCACCATAATTATCAGTCAATCGTACATGTTCTTATCAAAGTCAATGTACATATTTGTGACTCATTTTTTCTTAAAACCCAGTATGTTTTATCTCTAGGTACACTAATATAAGCTTTATCTAGATCAATAAAAACCAGGCATAAGCTGAAATTGATTTTTCGATTATAAGATTAGTAACTAAAATTCAGTTCTAATTGATGTTCCTCAATCCTCATCAATAACTTCATTTGTACTTCAATTGAATACTTTTGTAATGCAAAGTTTGATCCAATATGGAAGAGATCTTTTGACGACAATCAAACTTAAGCTATTCAATTGTTTGTAAATGCTGAGACATGCCACTGTTGTGCCAGTTGTTAATCTATCCCTCCCACTTTTATGGGTCTTCAGATTACTCTCTAATACTTAGGTCATGCCAAGTTGTCGCTTTTCTTTTCTTTCCCTTTTGACGAAGCCATTAGCTATGAGCCTTTTTCTTTTCTGTAATTTATATTGATTAATGTAAAGTTTTATTGATTTTGGAAAAGAAATTGCAGCTAGAAACATAAAGTTGCCTGGAAATTGCAGGTGCTGTCCTCATGGAAGCTTTTTTTTTTTTTTTGGTGGGGGCTGGGGGAGATAGAAACATAAAGTTGCCTGGAAGTGTGAAAGCTTGGCTGATGAGCAAGCAGTGAAGAACTGAAGATTTAAATTAAGGGAGGCAAGGATGGATGCAAAGATTTAAAAGGAACAAACGGATGAGTGATGAAACAGTTTTAAGGAATCATTTCAGGTTTTCAAACGTTCAAAATAGAAATTGATAGAAGAGATAAATGAAACAACATTTAGCTGAAAAGTGATGGAACAAGCAGAATAATGAAAGAACCCTGCACAAAGTCAAATTGAAATAGTAAATAAATGAACTATTATATTTTCCTAGAGCTATCCCAAGAAAATAGATCATTTTACATGGCTGTACAATTAACTCTGTTTGTAACTTTGTAGTGGTTTTTGTTCGATAGTCCATGCTGTTTTAATAATGCTTCTCTTCTGCTTCATGGCTCTCTCCATCCCGGTGAACTATTGTACCTTTGTTGACATGTTCTGAAAGTTTTCCAACTGTTTTATCCTTCACTTTTTTTCTTCATCATGCTATTAGGGACTAATAATGACAGTTTACTCAATTCTAATTACAAAGTAAACAGCACCTTGTTGTAAACTTTCCACTTCCTTGTGTTAGCTCACTTGATCCATGCAATTGCTGTTGTTTCTTGTGTAGATGTATTTTTCTTTTTGATATGCTTAAAAAAAAACTGTTCTTTTTTTTTCTTGACTTATTTTTTTCACCTTCATGCAAACATTTTCCATCTTCTCACCAAGTTTAATGATATACCTCCCTACAAGCTACTATTTTATCTTGTCTTGACTTTTTATGCTCAATACATACAACTCTTATGCCATTTTTATCCACTGAATCCATCACTTTATTGATTCTAATATGAACTGCAGGTTGCTGCTTTGATATTAGAGAATACGTTCATGTCGATCCTTGACATGGCTGGAGTTCTACTACCCTTCCTAAAATGGTTTATTGGAGGCAGTAGTTCTAAAGGTCCCAGGATTCTTAATTTTCTTGTACGATCCCCTTGGAGTACAATTGATATTATCAGCCAGGTAAGGCTGCTTATTAACTTATCTCATATTTCCCAATCCCAGTTTTATGAGTTAATGACATCTGCTAGTAGTTTTGAAAAGCTAAAGGTCAAGCGCCCCCCCCCCCCCCCCCCCCCCCCCCCTCCTTTTCTCTCACCAACATTTTCCTTACTTTTCATTGTCCCAGTCTTGGAGTATATATTTTCTCTGCTTTTAAACTCAAACTCTATACTGCAGATCAGGCAGCCAATCCTGTTCCTCTCTGGCTTGCAAGATGAGATGGTTCCTCCCTTCCACATGCAGATGCTCTATGCTAAAGCAGCTGCACATAACAGGCAGTGCCGGTTTGTTGAATTTTCAACTGGTATGCATATGGACACTTGGCTAGCCGGTGGAGACCATTATTGGAGGACAATTCAGCAGTTCTTGGAACAGAATGTCCAAGAGAAGAAGGACGGTGACTCTCTAAATAATCTAAAGAAGGGTAAGGATATATTTGAAACGTCTTTAAACCCTACTTCTAATTCTCTCAGGGCCTGTTTGCTTTAAGATCCAAAAAACCAGTGCGTTTTGATTTGTGATTGAAAAACAGGGATACATCCGAGAATGAAAACCAATTTTTTATTGTTTTCTAAGTAAAGTTTTAAAAAAATTGTTTTTGAATTCGATTAACCAAACATTTTCTTTGTTTTTGGATTTTCCAAGACAGAAGCACAAACAAATGGGCTTTTTGTTGTTTTCTTATTTCCTTCAAAATTTTAAGATTGGCTTGAAAATCTGTTTTTGATTTTTTTAAAAACACATGTTTTCAAAATATGTTTTCAAAGAATCTTTGTTTTTGAAAACAAAAGACATTTTTAAAATTCTAAACCAAACAGGGTTCCTCAATTTCCCTTCCAAAGTCCAACTTTCCGCTTGCTGCTTTCCACAGTTTGTATAAGGAAATTGTAAACCTTAATTTCCAGGCTAAATTTAGAGTTTTGCGATAACTTTGTTTTAACCAGTAAATCTTCTATTGATTGTTAAGTGATGGATTTTCCGAAAAACCTCTTTTGGGGGGGTATTCTGTTTTTCCCACTTTTCTTTTTTAACCAAACATTTTCTTTGTTTTTGGATTTTCCAAGACAGAATCACAAACAAATGGGCTTTTTGTTGTTTTCTTATTTCCTTCACAAATTTTAAGATTGGCTTGAAAATCTGTTTTTGAATTTTTTAAAAACACGTTTTCAAAATATGTTTTCAAAGAATCTTTGTTTGTTTTTGAACACAAAAAACAGTTTTTAAATTCTAAACCAAACAGGGTGCCTCAATTTCCCTTCCAAAGTCCAACTTTCCACTTGCTGCCTTCCACAGTTTGTATAAGGAAATTGTAAACCTTCATTTCCAGGCTAAATTTAGAGTTTTGCGATAACTTTGTTTTAACCAGTAAATCTTCTATTGGTTGTTAAGTGATGGATTTTCCGAAAACCCTCTTTTGGGGGGGTATTCTGTTTTTCCCACTTTTCTTTTTTAAAGCTTGTGCCAAGCCCATCAGGTACCTTCAGATATCTTCATTTTTCTTCTATACTGAAATTCTTCTTTGATCCTCTTTCTATCACATCCTAGTGTCTTTTTCTTAGCATTCAATCACGTACCTTATTATTATAACCTATAATTATGTAATGTTTTGTCCATGGAACTCTCAAATAGGATGTTGCAGGATGCGAGATAATATGAGCATTGTGACCCTATCCATGTGATTCTTGTGTCTTCTCCTTGACAGTTGAGCTTATGCTTTCAGATTAAACTGACAAGATGACTTGGTGATGCTTTAAACTGAAGCTATTGGTGTAAAAGTAGACAACTGAGGACTCGGATGATTTTTACAGTTTCTTTGGGAGTTGGAAGGAGCTGCTGGTATGCACATGCGCCTGTCCATCCCAATCATGTATTTTTGTGAAATTCTTTGTGCTTACATGATTTTGAAGATACTGAGATATGTGAATAATTGAAAATGATATATACGCACACAGCTACTTGTATTAATTATGTGTTACTACTACTTGTTGGTATATTTTATCACCTTGACAAGTTTAAGGAGCCACCATCCCCTCCCCGAAAGAAAGAAATGGATGAAATAAAGAGAATGTTGAAAAGCTGCATTTCTTATACTATGAATTGACTAAATTGCCTTTATATCCATCAAATTTCTGACTTCCTTCTTTCATTCATATGCTCACTCCTGCTTGTTAGGGTTCCAACCATTGTTATATATTATTAGTTTGAATTAGAATTGAGGTTGATTCGTTTTAGTCAATTCTTTGATTTTTTTTTTGGTATTTTGGAAACCTTAAGAATTACAGTGATGAAAATCACCTGAGGGTTTGAGGTTTAATTTGGGTTGGTGTTTCTCCAAAAGTTAGGATCTCTTTTGGATTAAGCCCTTGGTTTCTGAATTCACTCCTTTGGATCTTATTTGTATATGAGTTGGGTTAAAAACAGAGGGGAAAAGAAAATAGTCTGTAACTAGTTTAGGTTGTATTTAGTCTGTGATTCGGATATAATTTTAATTTTTGAGAAGATATATTTTGTTGGTTAAAATTTAAAAATATTATTTTAAAATTTTCAAAAAATATATGTTATTTTCAAAAAAAAAATATATTATTTTTAAAATTTTTACTTTTTTGGGGATTATATTTCCGTTTCCAAATCATGATTCTTTGTCACAACTTGCCTTTCAAAAAAAAAAAAAAAAAAGTATTTATGTTGTCTCTTTGCAAGAGTTTTAGTTTGAATTGAAGTTGTCAATCACTTGGTGTTAGTCAATCGTTGCTGCGTGACAGGTAAGCTATCGCTCCGTCTATTTGTCGGATCGGAGCTAATTAACAAGATTAATTACTGAAAAAATATTATTCTAATTACGATAAAATATAATTTTAAGTATAATTAAATATGTATGTATCTTAAAATATTTATTATATATCTTAAAAAATATATATATTAAAATTACATTTATTATAGTTAGATTAACATTTTTTTAGCTATTATTATTATTATTATTATTTCTTCAGTTGTGATCGTTAATATTGGATTTTTTCAATATAAAGACATGATATTTTTTTTTATATTCATAAAAAGGCATCAAAAACTATTATATCCAAAAGTATGCAACTTTTGGACAACAAGATGTCACACTGTCAAAAAGTTGTCCATCTCGATTTTCTTTTTTTATTCTCATGACAATGGGAATAAAAATAGTACAAAAAAAAAACATAAAACTATCGCACAAAGGATTTTACCAAAAACCCTTGTGCAATTTTTACCAACACCGGAACTCTCGCAGTAAAAATCAGAGACGCCGTAGTGAAAAAAAAAACCGACGAAGAACCTCTCCCATGCGTTCTCCGGTGACCGGCGGCGGCTCCTTCTAGTATCTTCACTCTCTCTGGCATTCAATATCGTTGGTTTGATTCTATTCTAACCTTGTATAGTTGAAAATAGTTTAGTTTTTTAGGGTTTTTATTGATTTTGGAGATGTTTATTGTTGTTGTTGTTATAGTTTTTGACTGATTTCTTAAGTTTTTTATTGATTCTAAAGATGTTGATTTAATCCTTGTTGTTATTATATTTGGTTTGATAAGAAAGTTATATTTTTTTCCTTGAAAGTAGAATATTATTAGAGTAGTATTGCCAGCAAAAATAACCATTTTGATAGAAAGGAGTTCCTGCAAGTCTATATCTATAGTATATAGATATACTTTCATCAAGATGTATTATTTTTCATGAAGGTGGTGATGCTGATAAATATTAGAATATTTGATAAAAACGATTGTATTAATATAAGGTCTTCATATTATTGGGTTGTCAATTGTCTATTACCCTAGCCAAAATTTAGTTAGACAGGAAAACTAAAAGATGGTATGGTACTGTAGAGACCCCTCCCTATTATATAGAAACCATAAAAATGTATTTACTAGTTTGCTAGGAGCTTGGCTAGATCAAGTCCATCCTCTTTTAAGGCCCCTTCACTTTTTTTGGCTTGTCAATCCTTTCCAATATGAAAATTAATTAGCTGCTTATGTGATATGCAAGGTTAATTGAATAGATTAATTCCTATAATTACCTCAATATACCACTGTCTCAAGCAGATAACTCATAGGATATTTAAAAAAATTACACATCTTATGGATATTTAAAAAAATTAGATGAGAGGAGAAAGAATCCATAGTGCGTCAACTTATTCCATAATATTTAAACAAATTAGTCATGCAATTCAACTTATATTTATTTATTTAAGTTTTTAATTGACAATTGGTTTTTGAACAATTTTATATGGAGCAGTGTTACATTGACACCCAAAACATACATCACCTTTATACATCTTTGGATTGCCTCGAATCATGTGTTGAATTTGAGACAATCTAATAGTGTTTAAAGGTTATGTACACTTTGGATGTATAGTCACTTTAGTATTTTCCTTTTATATGTAGTTTTAAGAAGTCAAATCAAACCATGAAAGAGTATAATATTCGTTGTCAAGCCTTGTTTAATGAGAACACAAAGAGATTGCAATTGAAGAAATGAGTTTCAACTTTAACAAGAATGTGGGCGGGAAATTGAGAAAGAGATCCAAACTAGAAAGTGAGAAAACTTCTTATGTTAGGTAGGAACTTAAGTTTCTGAGTCATATTCTTATATATATATAATTTGTTCAATTGGATTAATGGTAAGAAATTTCAAAAGACATTTTTTTTATCATCCCTTCTCTTGAATCTTAAATCTCTGTTTATTTAAAATATTTCAATCCTTTATCACAATTTAATTTCATATTTCTTATTCCAATGCCATGGTTTCAATTGGGCTATTCTCATTCATGAGACTATTTTTCGAAACAATTCATCAAGGAATTGGGCTACATATCATCCGAGGTACCTAGAGGTTTGGGGTTGTCGACATGAGCTTCTTGTTTCGGGTCCTAGGATCGAAAGGGCTTTTGATTATTATGATGCAGCGTATATGCAGTGGTATCACTCTATTACTCGACGATCTATTAGTCGGCGGGGTGCACTTTTTTAATTATCTTGTAAGTTAGTCAATCATTACTTATACTTCAATTTTATTTTTAAATTTACTTAATGATTGACTATGGTGAAATTATGCTTCTACGCAACTGGAGTGGAGAAAGTTTACCACCATGTGAGTGCTACCGGGGACCCATTTGTTCGATCCATGTGCTGGTCCTTCATGAAGGCTATGCATCTAGATCGTCGATTGCACAGAGTGGTACATCATACTGATCCAGAACCTTCTACTTCAGCAGACGCTGGCATAAACTTTGATGATATAGTCGTCTCACCTATTGATGATCAAGGTTGTGGTCGTGGACGCGTGTGTCCGCAAAGAGGACGAGGACGGGGACGGGGACAAGGACGTGCACTGTATGAGATTAATGTAAAAGCCGATGAGTCATTGCCTTCCTCCACTTTACATGAGAGTCAAGTGCGACGGGCTGATAAGTCATTACCTTCCTTCCCTTTACATGAGAGTCATGTGCGACAGGTTGAGGAGTCATTACCTACCTCACCTTTACATGAGAGTCACAATCATGAGCCACAGGTGTTCGAAGAGCCTTCATGAAGGTCCTTTCCAACCAATTCAAGCTCAACCAGAATTACAAGTGTTCCGACACCAACCACGTCAAAGAAGAGTCTGTACTTGGTGTCAATCATAGAATATGAGTTTATGTACAATTTTTTTTTGTTATGCTACAAACATTATTGTAGTTACTTTTTATTCGAACATATAGAAATGGACGAGTTATATTTTGTTCATTTAGGTCCTTGAATGATTTGATTTTAATTGATTCAATAATATAGTCCTTAAAGTTATTTATACTAAATTTCGGGGGGGGGGGGGAGGGGGGTCAAAAAATTCAACCGCGCAT
This sequence comes from Paratinospora sagittata, assembly GCA_035771175.1. Lineage (NCBI taxonomy): Eukaryota > Viridiplantae > Streptophyta > Magnoliopsida > Ranunculales > Menispermaceae > Paratinospora > Paratinospora sagittata. The sequence goes on along the minus strand of CM069604.1, from coordinate 2,733,981 downwards.
GAGAACGGAGTTCCTTCACCTCCGGAGGTTCGTGGGAGGGTAGTGGGACGCTTTAAAAGTGGTCCGGTAAAAAAACTCTCGTGGTTTAGCCTCGGTGAGGCCGAACAGTTTACTAAAATCTTCAATTTTTTTTAATAACTTAAATTCTGAAGGGAGCTCCAAAAATTCAACCGGGCATGAAAATTGGGTTCCATCGCCTCCGGAGGTTCGTGGAAGGGTAGTGGGATGCGCTGAGAATGGTTTGGTAAAATAAAATCCTGTGATTTGGCCTCGGTGAGGCCGAACAGTTTACTAAAATTTTTTCTTCTTTTTTTTAATTTGACTAGCCATTTTTTTTTTTTAAATCCACAATGAGTGGCATGGGTTTGAGATTAAAAAAAAAAAATTGGGATGGAAAACTTTTGGACAGCGTGACGCCTTACGGTCCAAAAGTTACCTACTTATGAATATAGTAGTTTTTATTGCCTATTTGTGGATTTTAAAAAAATATTACGCCTTTATATGAAAAAAAAGCCTTAAATATCTCTTCCACCGTTAGAATTATTGATACTAATGTCACTATCTTAGAGTCAACCGAGGCTGCTTATTCTGTTCTTTTTCTTTATAGAGCTTAATACTATCTCTGCCTTTTTTAAGAAAAAACTATATTATAATTTGAGACTTTTTTTTTTTTTTTTTAAAGTTTTTTAGTGAACACATTTCTCTACTGGCCCATCTTAGGGTTTTACTTATTATAATTAATTACACTGTGAATTGAAAGAAAGGGCCCTCTATTCTTAATTAATAATATTAGAGCACTAAAAGTACAACTCACTAAATAAAAGAAAGTGGAGAAAATGAATTTGTGTTGTTGACCAATGTAGTTGGAAAAAAAGTTTTGTTGAGTTAAGTTGTAGAGCACAAAAAAAAGTACATAACTAACTAGGTTTGTTATTTAAAAATTAAAATATTATTTTTAAAATACATAATTACTTTCTAAATTGGAAATGATAGAGTGACTCAGTCTATGATTCAGTTAGCATATACATCATTCTAACTCTTTTTTTTTTTTCTTGAATGTATATATACATTTTAATGTAACTAAAAAATATATAATATCTATGTATATATTATGTTACTGTAAAATTTGACCTAACACTAGAGAATTGATTAGGTAGAGAAGATGAATTTATTTGGAAACACAAAACGATCGATCTCGGCAAAGAGCCAACCATTCGGATCTGAAATAAGAAGAAAGAGAATAAGCTATCATACGTAACACCTATTTGGTGCCAGTCAAAAATTTTCAGCCACCTAAGTTATAACCGAATTGCTCTAAAAATAGCTTTGTATTGACTTTAAAAGTAATGACTACCATATCATTTTGCAGAGAGTCAAGGGGGTATTTATAATGGAGATTCTTGGTCGGGTAACAATGGTGGCCAGGTTAGCATGCCATGTCCCTTTCTGATATTCAGGAGATAGATGAGCTCGAATCGAGGAAGCTCATCTACCCCCGAATAACTCAAATGAGCTCATGTTGACATACTTTATTCACTTGAATGTCTCAGATGAGCAAATTTACTTTGGATAGATTTGGAAAAATCCAAATCTAGATCCGTTCCGGATATCTTGCTAAGCTCTTCCCACACGAGTACACTGTCAAAAGGAGGTTATCTTGTCAGCTCAGCTTCCTCTTGATACTAGGCCGAGCTGACCAGCACCTCGGGTGAGTCGGGTCATCCTTGCTCCTCTGGATGAGCAAATGCATGCCACCTTTTGTCCACGACTGGTAGAGTTAAGGATGAGTTCGTCCCAACTGAGCTGTCATTCAAGCCATGTAATGAGCAACGCTGCTCAAATTATCGTCATCCTGGTCTTCCGTGCTGAGTTGTCGACTCGTGTGTCCATGTCCGAGAGTCGTCAAGACCCAAGTTATCGCCACCTCAGCTTGGCACTACCATATCATCTCTATTTGTTCCACGTCAGTCCATGCTGAGCTCCAAGCTCCAAGCTCCAATCCAACCAGAGGAAGAACAACCTCTCAGCAGTCCCCGCTGCCAGCCACCTACCCCACCATCTCAACTCTCAAGTGGTCCATTTGATAACCACCTACCCTGCTTGCCACGTGGCCTTAATCTAAACTCTAAAACGCTGCTACTACTTACTAATGCCCCGTGAAACCACCCCCACATTAAAAGAAATAAAATAAAATAAAAAATAAAATATTAATCTAAGTTAACTACATTCTATTCTTATTTATTAAATTGTATATAATTTATATATCTTAAATATATAATAAATAATTGTATTATTTTACGGTTAAATTACTATTATTCAAATAAAAAAGCCATCGTCGTTTGGCCCTCACTTGCTTCAGACGGACACCCGGAAGGCTGAAGCCTCCTCTGACCCTTCGTCTCCTCGATAAGTCCGTCCACCATCTCTCTCTCTCTCTCTCTCTCTCTCTCTAAATAATTTCACTCCACCAGCCCACCTCTCTTCGACTCTCACCTACCTTCTTCTTCTTCGCTCCCCCAACTTCACCTCTCTCTCTCTCCTTTCTCTCGCTAGACCCAGAAAATGGAATCCGCATCAACCCTGTCCCGAATCGGCCTGGCCGGCCTGGCCGTGATGGGCCAAAACCTAGCCCTAAACATCGCCGAGAAGGGCTTCTCGATCTCCGTCTACAACCGCACCACCTCCAAAGTCGACGAAACCGTAGACCGCGCCAACCGCGAGGGCTGCGACCCCTTCCTCTCCGGTCACTACAACCCCCGCGACTTCGTCCTCTCCATCAAACCCCCTCGCTCCGTCATCATCCTCGTCAAGGCCGGCGCTCCCGTCGACCAAACCATCGCCGCCCTCTCCGACCACATGTCCCCCGGTGACGCCATCATCGACGGCGGCAACGAGTGGTACGAGAACACCGAGCGCCGCGCCCAAGAACTCGCCTCCTCCAAGGGCATCCTCTACCTCGGCATGGGCGTCTCGGGCGGCGAAGACGGTGCTCGCAACGGCCCTTCCCTCATGCCCGGTGGCTCCTTCGACGCCTACAAGAACGTCGAGGACGTGCTCAAGAAGGTCGCTGCGCAGGTCGACGACGGCGACGGACCCTGCGTGACCTACATCGGAGAGGGGGGATCCGGGAACTTCGTGAAAATGGTGCACAACGGGATCGAATACGGCGATATGCAGTTGATTTCGGAGGCTTACGACGTGTTGAAGCACGTCGGAGGGGTTTCGAATGCCGAATTGGCGGCGATTTTCGACGAGTGGAATAGAGGTGAGCTTGAGAGTTTCTTGATTGAGATTACGTCGGAGATTTTTAGGGTTAGGGATGAGAGTGGTGAAGGAGAATTGGTGGACAAGATTTTGGATAAAACGGGGATGAAAGGGACTGGGAAATGGACGGTGCAGCAGGCGGCGGAGTTGTCCGTGGCGGCGCCGACGATCGCGGCATCTTTAGATTGTAGGTACTTGAGTGGCTTGAAGGACGAGAGAGTGGCGGCTGCGGAGGTTTTGAAGGAGGCGGGGATGGTTGAGGATTTTGGGGCAATTAGGGCTGGTGGTGTGGTAGATAAGAAGAGATTGGTTGATGACGTTAGGCAAGCGCTATACGCGTCGAAGATATGTAGTTACGCGCAAGGGATGAACTTGTTGAGGGCAAAGAGCGACGAGAAGGGATGGAATTTGAATTTGGGGGAATTGGCGAGGATTTGGAAAGGAGGGTGCATTATTAGGGCTGTGTTCTTGGATAGGATTAAGAAGGCATATCAGAGGAATCCACAATTGGCGAGTTTGATTGTGGATCCAGAGTTTGCAAGGGAGATGGTGCAGAGGCAGGCGGCGTGGAGGAGAGTTGTGGGGTTGGCAATTCAAGCTGGGATTAGTACTCCTGGGATGTGTGCTAGTCTTGCTTATTTTGATACTTATAGGAGAGCTAGGTTGCCGGCGAATCTTGTTCAGGCGCAGAGGGACTTGTTTGGAGCGCATACTTACGAGCGGATTGATCGCCCTGGGTCGTTCCATACCGAGTGGACAAAGCTTGCCCGGCAGAGTAAGGCTGGTGTTGGTGCTTTTAATTGAGCTTTTTTTTTATTTTTTTATCTTTGGTTAGCTTGAATTGAGGGCTGTTGTTGTTCTTGTTTTTGTTTAATTTATGGGTTGGCATGGATCGCCATGGATTTTCTGCTTGCTTACGCATGGGAATTGTTGTTTTATCAGCCGGCAGCTTGTTCTCCCAATAAATGGTGAATCTTTCTTTTCAGCTCACTCTTCTCAAATCGATTATGTTTTTCCACTGATGCTTTTACTGATTACTTTTTTTTAGCATTTATTATGATCTACTTGCTTTCTCTAAAACTAAGGCCTTTGTTTTCATTTTGTCAAGTTCAATTTTCTTATTAATGTCCATTTGTTGTTTCATGATTTTTCTTGGGATCTTTTTATGTTTGTATTAAGAGTTGGGATTACATATATTCATTCAGATTTGGGAAATGTCTTTGCACATGGATGGAAATCATGCATTACCACCGAGAACAATGTTTAAATTAGCTCACTAATGATTTAATTCTTTTTTTTTTTTAAATAGGTTCTAGGGAAAAAAAAATTCATGAGTCCAATTTATTGCTGATAATGCATTGCCTTAAACTTACTTCATATTCACCCTGTTATCTTACCATCTTATAAATCTCATCCTTTTTGAAAGGTTTTCACCCTTTAATGTTCCTCATTATCATGTTATTATCTTTCTTATATTAGCTCAAAACAACTTAGTCAAATATTTTCCCTTGGTTGTTTCACTTAACCATCTGGGCATCCTTACCTCAGCGACACCTCAATCTATGGTCACACTATGTCGTGTCTCGATTTGTTATTGCCCTCTATCTTATAAAGATTTGATTTAGCATTTGGGTGCAGCAGTCACATTATCCAATCTGGTATTGCTATCTCAAATAGTCACTCAGAACTAGTACACTATTTGTTGAGTTCTTCCCAATCAAGTGACATATGTGTGACTAATATTACACGTATGTTACATGCCTAAATCCCACATTACTAAGTTGTGACAATAATAATAGTTATATGAGATGTTGGGTCCCTTCTCTTGCAAGCCAGTTTCAAGGGTAAGTTCTGCCCCTAGATCTGTGTCATGGATGGAAACTTGAGTTCCTCCTCTCTCCTTCAATGTTGTACAGGTGAGAGCACATAATTGTTCCTCTTCCCTGCCACTATAGAAAAAAGTCGTTGATGGATCCATTTCTTTAGTTGGATCTCAACTCGAATCTAGACATTTGGATAGGCTCAGTTCGGTTCATGAAGAAAAGGAAGAGTTGTTATCAAACTAAGTGCCATCTCGAGCATAGGATTGGATGGACCATGCTGAGTATTGGATTAGTATCGGTAGGGTTCTTTGTTATCGTCACCGATAGGGCAACTTGGGGCGGTCCACTTCGTATAGGAGATAGGATCCATGAAGTCACCCTGTTGTGAATGATGGGTCACCATGGGCAGAGTAGTTGTAGAGTGGTGGATTGCAACATATCTAAATCTCATTTCACTTAGTTGTGAAAATTGCAAGAGGTATATGAGCTGTATTGGTGCCCCTGCCCTAGCAAACTGGTTTTCAAGGGTGAGTTAGTTCTACCCATGTGTTCTTATCAACATATATGACACTTGTTCTTGCCAATCGAATTGCCTTGTCAAGAGTTAAATAACACAATTGAAGGTGATCAAGGTTTAAAAAAGCGTGAGGCCTAATCAAGGCGGTTTGCCTTTATGAGGCGAGGTGTAAGCCTCGAGGCATTATGAGGCGTAAGCCTCATATTTTTAAAGAAAATGCATAAAACAATTAATAAAAACTTTTTAAAAAATCTAATTACAAGTGTCAATAATAGAAGAAGAAACAACTAAAATAACAAAAAATATAAATTAGTTTTATTTATGTGTTTTCTCTTAATATGTTATTTATCTTAATTGTCATTAACACATTTTAGAACTAAATGAGAACAAATCATATGCTAAGCTTTCCAAATTTTAAGCTTCAAGCTATTAAAAGCATGAACAAATAAAAAGTTAACAAATACATTGTAAAATATTTGGTCTCTATCATTTCTCCTAATTCATTAGTTTATACAAATTGCAATTAGAATACTTTGTCAAAAGTTTTAAATTGTTAGGTTATTATTTGTACTATTATTAACAAACTTAAAGATATATCATTAGAAGCGGGCCTATTCAAAGATGAACTTGGTCCATTTAAGAGTAAAAGCTTTAGTTTATCTCAAATGAAAGAAAATTAATTCCTATTAGTTACTAAAATGATTGGTTGTAATAATATAACAGTCATAAATATATATTTTTTCCAAAAAAATTAAATTTTAACATAGAAAATTTGAGGCTTAAGCCTCGAGGCGTAAGCTTCAATACTGTACAACATTGAGGCTTAAGCCTCAAGGCCTTTTTTGAGCACCTCGAGGGTCAAGCCTCAAACGATTTTTAAAACTATGAAGATGATTAAGAAGGATAAACTACTTCTGATATAATATAACAAAAGACTTGGCCCTTGATAGAATGGAATAAAGAGGATGCATGGAAGGCTAGTTGGGAATAAAGCTTTGTTGAATGGAGTTGGGTGTATATGAAATTAGTTGTTCCTCTTATGCATGTCTTTCTGGCAACCTTAATTTAATCTTCTCAATATTAGTGACTCGCCTTATCTACGCATAGTTCTGGTTTTGAATTAACTTCTTTTGCCTGAAATCATTGGTCTGTTTTGCATTTGGTGGCACTCCAATTATCCTTCCCTAGACTTTTGAGTCTGGTTTTGCATTAACTCATTTTGCCTCTCATTGATCGCTTTGCAATTTTGCATTGGTGCAAAACACACTCCAACGATCCTTCCCTAGACTTTTGAGTAATCTAGTGGTCCTAGTGGAATTGTTTGTATAATTCTTAGTGTGAATACCCCTTTTTCTTTTGTATATAAATATATATATATATATATATATATATATATATATATATATATATATATATTGTATCAAGTGAATATGTTCTTTGTTTGCTTGATTATTTGGTGTTGGTTTCGAACTTCAAATTTTCAGTGATATCAACTGAAACTATTAGTGAATTAGGCCTGTTATATGGGACTTCACTCAAATTTTAAAAATTATCCTGATTTCTTTTCCTTATAGTCGGGCATTTTGTTAGTAATCTTAAATAAAGAAAAAAGGTTTAAATTCATGTGATTTTTTATCACTGATTCCATTCAACAGTTGCCATTTTTTTTCAAAAAAGAAAAAAGAAACTATATAATATATAAATAAAGAGAAGCTAGACAAGGGACAAGAAGGTGCTTGAGAAGCAGATTACTAGAAGTTGATCCATCTGGACCTGAAATCACCAAGAGACAAACTAAAACCATTGTTACAAAGAGACAATTGCCAATTTCAATGTTGTAGGGTATTAAATCTTTAATTAAAAAAGGGGAACATTTTGTGTCTGATAGATTTCTTATGTTTAAGTTGTGTTCAGAATTGATTGTTACAATTACCTGCTTCTTGTACAGTCTTGATTGATTTGCTTAAGCCTATTTTGATTTTTGACAGTAATCATGAAAAAGTTCTAAAGAATTGGCATTCTTTGACTGTCAGCTCTTTTACATGATCTTCACCTGCTACTTTGTAGATAATGCATGTGTAAATTGACGTAGCATCTTCATTTCCATAAACGACTGCGGATTCTGCCCTAACAATGTTCCTTCTTTTGAAATTCAATTTAGGTCTTGTAATTTTTCGTATATAATTTTTTTTGAAATCTCTTCTTTGACTGGTTTTTTTTTCTTGTTAAAGTTCATAAATCTCTTTAGTCTGCCTATTATGTTGAGCATATTCGCATACTCTTGCATGAATATGATGTGTATCTATTTAATCAAACTTCAAGCTCATAGTCTCTAAAGTCTGTTTGTCACTTAGCAGTCAAGTTGGTGTCTAGAATATGTCATAGCGGTTGTATTGGTTCTGATAGAAGGGGCAGATTTGTCTGATTAGATGAGTGTTGGTCTATATCTATCTCAAGACGAAAGTGGTGGTCTTACCACTTCTGGTGCTAATTCTTCTTTCTTTCTTCTATTTTATTCAACTTTGTGAAATGCTTGAGTTGAAGAAGAGAGGATTCATGTAGTCAAACTCGGGATTTGTTGATTTGGTTAATTTTTCTTTCTTCTGAGTTTACATACAAATCTAAAACTCTGAGAATTAGCTGCTCATCTTACTCTTTTTGTTTAGCATGTAATGCCCCTTGTAAAGAGTATAACAGGATCATAGAACTTGATGACCAGAAGGATTTAATCAGAGAGTTCTAAGCAACAACATTGGAGAGTTTAGATATATGTATATTACTGACATGTAAGTCACTGCAGTTGATGACCCTTTTAAGTTGATTTGGACAAACACAATGAATTGTGTATTTATTAGCATGGCCAATCATGGTAACTTCGTTTTGATATCAGATTGAAATCTATACAATGTTCACTCCATGAGATCTTTAAGGCCAAGTGGCTTAAATTTATAAATGAGATGATGAATAAATGGGAGAAGAATACTTGATGGCATTCTTTAGTTTTTAGCACCTTGTTATATCATATCCCTTGAAGCATTGCCTTTTCCTAGCTTCTCTGCTGCACTTTGAACTACATATTATTCCTTCAGCAATAGCCATTAAAGACTAGCCATCTTACTCCATGCTCATTGTTTTGTGGTATTACTAGTAATGGTATTCCGTATTTATCTGTTATATATATATCTTAAATGTACTGAGTTTGAGCCAATAAAAAACAAAGGCTTTATGAATGATAAATTAACTGTGAATTAAAAAAAAAAAACCTCTTTATGTGCAACTCATTCTCTTATTTTGAGTTTTTTTTTTTTTTTTTTGTGTGAGGAGATATAATGTTAGTAGGTAGACCATTTCCAATGCTTTTGTGGATTGTGGAAAAAATAAGTTTCACATAGGATAAATAGAAATTGAGTTAAAACAGACTTTTTCAATGCAACTATCATCATTCACAGTCAAGCTGAGGTAGCAAAAAAAAATGTAGAGGCTGTCAACATGACTGTCTACTTGTAGATGGTCATGTTGACAACCATCTATTGCTAACAATCATTTAATTTATGTTATATAAGAAACAAATCTCTGGACATTGTGTATTTTAAAAGGAAGCATTGTAAAATATTTTTTAACTTGATTGTCTATCAAACAAAGCAAATTTTTTGACATTGATGACATGATAATTTGTTTTTAAATACAATCTATATAAGCATTAGAGATGCTTCAATTATCAAATTGCACTTTCAGAAAAATATAAGGTTTATTTTTGATCTATTAATTCCTTGCACTTTTTAGGGTGAGACAGTGACGGGAGTTAAATTTGAAACCTTTGGTTGCGTTTGGTTTAGAATTCGGATATAATTTTTTGTATCCAAAATTTTTGAAACCTGAAAATGTGTTTGGTTTGACAATTTTGAAAACAAGTTTTTCAAATTTCAACTAGAAAACAACTTGTTTTTAAGAAACAACAAAACATCATTTTTTGAGTTTTTGTTTTTTAGTTGTATCCATGTTTTTGGATACGCATATACGAAATCCAGCCTTTGGGCTTCAAAGCCAATTTTTGTTTTGAATATTCTTTGCTAACCAACATTCATATTCCTTTGTAATAAGTTGATGCACGATGCCATGTCAAAAATAATAATAATAATAATACTAATAATAATTGATGTACCATGGATGATTCATTGGCATGCAACCAGATGGATAAAAATAATGTTTGAACAAATTATAGTCATTATCAAGTTCTTAAAAATAATATCATTGCTCTCTAAATAATTCTTACAAATGACTATAGTATTAAAACAATATATATTGTCGTCTTCAAAGGAAAAAAAAAACAATATATATTGTCATTATCACTGCTTCAAAGTCTTGTAGTTAGATTGGGCTTGTTTCTTGATATTTAAATTCCCATATATGCTAGATGAGTTATAATTAAATTTAAATAAGACGTTTGACAAGGTGTTACAAATTTCCAAGTTCTAAAACTTCTACACTTCATCATTCTAAATTTGTTTGTGAAATCTATTATCTGACATAATCAATTTGAATATTCAAGAAGAACCTACTTCAGGATCATCAATATGTCAGGTATCTATTTATTCTTTACTCTTTTTTTCACATCTGTAAAAACCCATCTTACTCTTTCTCATGCTTCTATTAAAAGAAAAATTAAAGGTAGTAGTATTTTGTTACGATCACATTTTTTAAATTATATTTTATGTTTTTGTTATTTTTATTTAGTTGAATAAATACAAGTAGTTACTAATAGTTTTTTTTAGTTAGGATAATTTCTTACTACTATAACCATGTTAGTAGAACATGGGTGTAAGTGTAGAGAAAATAGGTTATGTATACCAGTTTTTAGAATTTAGTTGTGTTGTAATTTTTTTATTTAAAAAAATGAATAAATTATTAAGGGTGTAACGAGTTGGGTTCGAACTAAAACTCAATCTAATCTAAACAGTTTGGGTTTAAAAAAAATGAAACCCAACCTGAACCAAACTAATTTCTTGACCCAACTCAAACTAGCTCAGGTTAGGTTGAGTTGGTCACTCGAGTTGAGATGACTTTAATTTTTTTTATTTTTTATTTTCATGAGGATGTCTTGAACTGGTAGATAAAAAAAAAAAAAACTCAAGAAGAAGAAGAAGAAACGAAAAATAAAAACACATTCAAGAAGAAAAAGAAACAAAGAAGAAGAAGAAGAGTTGTGAGGTTTTATGTAGAAGGTCGAAAAGATTGAGATTTGAGTTGAAGACTTTTAAGAGTATTGTTAGTTTCACAATTTAATGGTTTTAGGGAATAAAAGATTTAATGGTTAATGTTAGGTTTGGGTTGGGTTCTAAAAGTATCAACAAATAACCTAACTTAAATCGTTCGAGTTAGAATTTTTGAATCTAACCCAACCCAACCCATCGGGTTGTGTCTTATTCGATTGGGTTGGTCGGGTTGGTCTAGTTGACTTACACCCCTATAAATCACATTCTTTAATACACTTCAGCTCCTATGTCCTATGTTATTATCCACCAAAACACAAAGGGAGAAAGGAAGCTCAAATGGGCTGAATATACAATGGCAGCAAACCAATCCGCAGGGTGGTTACCTTGCCTAAAATAGTGGAGGCATTTCCAACTCCTTTTCCCCGTTGATGAAGTGAAGTGAATCCAGAAGGACCCACCAGGCAAACTTCAAAAGATCGTTGATGCACTCAAACAACTGTTAAAGAATCACAATGCAAAATAGCATCCAGGAAAACCAACCTTCTAATAAGTAATTAGGAGTGTTCATCCTACCAACCAACCTAAGTAACTCAAACAACTCAACTCAAAGCATATAAGTTGAGTTGGATTTGTAAATCAAATTGAATTGGGTGGGAATAGGAATTAGCAACCTCATTAAGTTCGGATTGAGTTAAGGTTTTACAAACAAAAACTGATCAATCCAACCAAACTTGAACTCATAAAGAATATTAAGTGTTACTTTAATTAACATTTTTATTAGTCATTGAATCACATAAATCTCATAAATAAAATAATATGAAAGAAAACATTATAAAAAATTATAATTATATTCTTATTTGACTTAGAATTAATTTGATAGTTATATTCATATTTGACTTAAAAATCAGCTTATAAAATAAGAATTTAGAATCAATATATTGAGATAGACTAACCTAATTAACTCAATGAACCAACCCAAAGTTATTCTCGAAGTTATTGAGTTGGAATGAGCTGGGTTTGGAGTGTTATTGGGTTGGGTTAGTTTAGGATTTTTCAACCCGAACTTGATTGGGTCAGATTGGATTGATATTAAATTAAAACTCAAACTAACTCTACCCGTGAACACCCCTATCAGCAACACACGATGATGCTAATTGCACGTTCTCTCTAAATGGTCTTAGAAGAGCACATGATGCTATTAATTTCCTTATATAGTTTTTTTCTCTTCTTTTCAAAAAGCGCTTTTATGAAAATCTTTCCTGGTTTTTTTTATTTTTTTAATTTTTTTGTTGTACAAGTTCATAACAAACCATGAATAATAATAATCCACTACTCATATTACAACAATTCCTTTAAGAAGCATCAAACCCTCGGCCTTTGGGACCGAGAAGAGGGGCCTTTACAACTAAATCTCTCACAATTGACATCAAACTTTTTTAGTGAGATACCATGACATTATTATTTGAAATGAGAATAACCAAATAAAAGGTTAAAAAAGCCCCTTTTCCGTCAAGTTACGTAACATTTCAATCTTCATTTTTGAAGTACATCTTGTCAGTGGATACATGATACATATTGAAGTACAATGTATGTATAATTAATGGGCCATTATGGCCAGCTTGGGCACATAAACTTGTAAACACACGGACTAACACTTAGCAGACAGGCTTTTATTTCCATAACATTCAAAGATTACCTCCTTATTTAAGAAACCTTGTTAGTATAAGAAGTTGAACATTGGTAGGCTTTGTCATAATTCATAAGGATGGCGTTGAGGGCAACCACCAGAGGCAATGCGTTTTTCACTAAAAAAAACCTATAATTGAGAATGATAGGAAAAAAAAAATAATGAGAAAAAAAAGTCGACTAAAGCTATATTTCAAAACTTTTGAAAAATCATAATAAAATCTTAAATCTAGTATTGGAAAATTGTTAATAATGAACATTTTTTTTTAATACTAACGAACATTTATTGATATTTCTTAAAAAGTCATTCCAATCTCGTAAAAGATAGTCTTGTACGCCAAAAAAAAAAAAGACTATAAAGTTTAGAATAAGAAAAACCGCTATTTTGACTACAGTAGTTATAAATTTCAAATGTAACTACATATGCACAATTATTGAATTATTTATTATATATTTTAAAATATATAATATGTATTCATCCAATAATTATGAATGTGTAATTATATTTTTTATAATTAAATAAATATTTTTCTTAAAATAATGCTAAATAAATTAGGATGTCATATTATAGTGTAAATTGTAATACTTTATTATTTTTAAATTACAATGAACCAGGTATTGATAAGAAATTTAATGTAAATTCAAAAAGGTAGGGGGTGACGCAGTTTATACTGTAGCACACACCTCCAAAAAGTTTAAAATCCTCAATAGAATTGCGCCCAATCCACAGGGATCTCAATTTTAAACCACCCAGAATTCAAATAGCGGTCCAAGCCCCCGAGTCACCGTGGAACCGGAGTGAACCGCTGTCAACTTGCAGCAGCCCTAAAAATAAAAGTTAAAAGAAAATACAAAAAGGGCATCGATGTATCTAATGGTTACATTAGATTACATTACTCCCCAAGTTCGAAAATAGAAAAAAAATAAAATATAGTAAAGCATAAGTAGAAGGCTTGTTTTTCAAGTAAAAGTAAATAATGAAGAGCAGCAGCAACACAACATAACACAACATAACACAACACAACATAGCATAAAAAACACACACCACCACATTCTCCCATCTCCTCCGTTTATATATATAAATCTCTTCTCTCTTTTTCTCGCACACGACCTCCTTCGCTTCGCCGGACTTGTCACCGTTTTCTGAAATCCAGTTAACCAATCCATTTCAAACCCATTGAAATCCGGTCGCGAAGTTCCTATTTTATTTTTATTTTATAACACTCTCTTCTCTGCGAAGAGCTTCATACTTCTTCTTCTTCTTCTTCTTCTTCTTCTTCGTTCCCTCCATTTGTTTTCTTCTGTTCTTCTTCTTTGTCTTCCTGTGAGGGTTTTTTTTTTTTGAAGAAGCATCGAGAGAGAGACGGAGACAGAATTAAAGCTAAGTGGCGATAATAATAAGAGTAGAGATGGACGGAGCAGCAGCGCAGTACAATCCGAGAACGGTTGAAGAGGTCTTTAGGGATTTCAAGGGCCGGAGGGCCGGCATGGTCAAAGCTCTCACTGTTGGTCTGTTTTCTCTCCCAGATCCCTTCCTTCTTCTTTATTTTTTGTTTATTCCTCTGCTTCTTCTTTTTTTTCTCTACCTTTTTTTTTTTTTTTTAAAAAAATATTATTATTATTTTTTGGTTTGGAGTTTTTTGAATTTGAATTTTTAGGGTTTTGTTTTCTGAGCGGTTTGTGATTCTGATTATTCTAATGTCGCAGATGTGGAGGAGTTTTTCCAGCAGTGCGATCCAGGTTAGTGTCTCTGATTCAACTTTTTTTTCTTTGATTTTTGTTGTTTTTTTCGGTTTTTTTGGGGGTTTTGTATGGCGATGATGATGTGGATTTCATTGGGAGTTTAAGTTGTGATGAGTTCTGGAGTTAGTTGTGCTTTGAAATTGTTGGCCTGCCATTTGTACGTTCAGTTGAGCTGTTAAGAAAATTAGTTCGGTTCTTTTTTTTTTTTCTCGCATGTACGAACTGACACTTCTGTTTGCTTGTCTCGTTTGTTTTTTATTTTTATTTTCTTATTTTATTTTAATTTTATCTAGTTTATTTTTTTATTTTTTTATTTTTTTCCATTTGTGTCGTTCCTTTTTTTGTTCTTTAAAAAAGTTAGTGAACTCTTTTTTATGAATCTAATTTATACGTGTTTGGTGCGATCTCATTTCTTATTCTTTGTTACTTTTTGTTTGAGTATTTAAACACTTTTTATTGATGTTGTATTTAATGTTCTCAATTCTGTTGTTGGTTTGATTGCACTGAATTGAATGAGAAGAACAAACTTTTTTTTTTATTGAACAAACCAATAATTCTGCGTTAGCTCGTCTTGTTTATGAATGTAAAAGAAAAACTGAACATGCGAAATCAAGCATGTTCATATAACACAATAAGAGGAAGAAGAATATTAATCAAATAAATGTACTATAAGTAAAAATATAAGCACAGAATTATTTAATTCTGTTAGGAATGAGTTAAATTGTAAATGTCTAGGAGCATCACAATTATCAAGGTACACCTAGGGGGCTTCATATGCACCATAATCCTAATGTCTCAAGGTCAAAAAGCTGTGGCAGATGATGTTTGTGCCTTGATCAAGAAACTGTGTTCCTAGTAATTTGGTCATGCTACTGAGTAGATTTTACCTTTTTCCAATTTTTTTGAACTCATTCATAGGTTGCAGAGTTAAATTTTTATTAATATATAGTTTCCAAGTTTCCCTTAAAATTGGTTGTTTGCTTGTTGTGTTTATTACATATGGCTTTATATGATTTATTAAAAGCTTTACTAATTACAACTCACAATACAATGGGTCCTATTTGACAAGACTGAATAAGAAAGTATTGTGGAAAAAAAACTGAATATGATAGTATGTACAGATTGTTTTCTTGTAATAAAAATATTATGAGTTCATGATTCCATGTAAATGTCAGGTTTTGAGAAGTGTAGAATAATAGTGATTTTAGAAAACAAAAATATATTGTGAATTATTGTGAAAAATGAAGGGCATGTTACAATAACATCAAACTAAGAGTAATTTTTTACATGCTCCTCCCTTGCTTTCTATCTGCACTTTAGATACTTCCTCAATTTTTTTTCAGAGTTATTCATATTGATTTTTGATAATAATCCTATTGTTAAAATGGTACTATGGTTTTCTTGGACAGAGAAAGGAAGACTAATTAATGACACAAAATTTTGGCATTATTTAGTTACAGTTACTGGGTCTTCTATTTTTTCATGTTTTGAGTAAAGTGGTTATTTTTTTATAAGAGTGTCTCAAATGAGGGGAATGCCGAAATACCCTAAAAGAGAAATCAATACAATTGAGACAGCAAATGCGAGGCTATTATTCTATAAGAAGCACTTGTTAGCACTTAGGGCACATCTATTGGTATGTGTTATTGATTGGTACGCATGGATGTATTGTTTGAGTCAAACATACCTAATTTTGGATTTAGTTCGAATATTAGATGAACTAACTCAAATGAATTATTAATAGACCAAATCTACGTTTTTGTGAATACTATTTTTTTTACACCCCTGAAACAGCACATTCATATGTATTTTTTGATGAATTAAGGAGTTGAATTGTGGTACTGTTCTCAAATTAGTTTTGATATGTCATTGTTGGCTTTTCATTTGTTTGATTTGAAGAGTTGTGTAGTTGTAGTTTTTGCTCATTGTCTACATTTTTTTTTTCTTAGTATTATTGCTGAGTCTTTCTTGATAATGTCTTTTTTGGTGAGATGAATTCATCTCTTCAAAATACTAAGTTATGTGCATTACAAACTATTTTTTTTCTTGTATTTCTTTTTGTGGGTTTTTAAAATTCTGGATTCCACGATGGATTTTTATTTTGATATTTTTAACATTTTTCATCGTATCCTTTATCCATGGAGTGAATTTAGTGACGTCTTGTCCTTTTTTAGGTCCCATTGTTGCCTGTGCTTCTTTCATTAATATATGGTTTTTGTTTCTTTTCAAAAGAAAAAAAAAAAACAGATGATAAGCTTTTAACTACTTGTTTGGATGTAGTGTATTCACATTTCTCTTTGATATTTTTCCTATATTTCAATTGGGAAGAAATAGTTTATCTTTAATGTCGTTAACATTTAATCTAGTTTTCAAATGAAAGTATGGATTATAGTGTCTTGCTTAAATGGCTAATGAATTGTTAGGCCTTTGGTGAGTTCTTAGATCTGCGGACCTATTGATTGACCATAGATGTGAATGAACCAAATGAGGATTTGGATTGCACCCAAAGCTTATGCTGAAATATGGACGAGGAGTGGAAGCTTTGAGACACGATTGTTGGTGTGTCTTAATGAATGCCCCCTTATAAACTTACCTTAATTTGGGTTAATGTTTAAATTTTTGTTTAATTCCTCACGGATTAGAGGTATTTTTTCTATAGACATGCATATGGGAGTGTGTTATTTTGAAATTTATTGATATAGTGATTTATCCCATGTGCACACATGGGCCTAGTGGAAACTTCACCACGTAGGAAATCTAGGTTTATGCTCCAGAGAACTTTAATTTGTAATTTTGTATAGAATATACATGCAGAAGGACTGTGCATAAATAAATACATATAAAACATGCACATAGATGACAAGATGTGATTGGTTGGATGGGTCAAATATAAATGGGATGTTGAATGTATGCTTTTGACCAAATTTTAATTGGTCACTCTAAAAGATTTTAAAATTTTTTTATAGACCTTTTGATCTTTTCAAGCACAAAAAATAATTACATTTAACGTAAGAGTTGAATAGAAATGGCAATCTACTAGTCATTGGCCAACCATTCTGTCTTTTAATTCTTAACCAAAGTAAGACTAGCTTATGAGCTAAGTTGAAGAAAGGCTTAATAGACTAGCTTTCACTTACTTTAAAGGAATTTAACACAACCAAATTTTTGGAATTGAATTACAAAAGAAAGTCACAACTAGTTGGAATTGCAGATGTATGTATTGGCCCAATCAGAAAACTTTCATCATCTAGGATGCAAGTTGCATAAACAGTTGGGGGACATGTTTGGTGTCTTTATTTAAGTTGAGTTATGGAATTGTGGTTCAATTTTGGTGTTGTGTGCACACTTACGCACATCTACATGCCTCAACAATGTTCACTCTATGAGAATTACGTAGTTATACTTGTTCAACCACACATTAGGTATAAACTCAGGTTAAAAAGTTAGAAGGGAACAAAATTTTGTCTTTTTCTGTTTGAGTCTGTGACTGGTTGTTTGTGCCATATAGGCAGATTCTGATTAGCTTATGAGTGCACATGCAAAAAATGTTCTGATCTTAATAAGCTAATTGATGCAGGAAAAAGAAGGTTAGATTAAAGTGCAATTAGGAGAATAATTGCAAGTAAATAGAAATATTAATTATAGGTATTCTGCATCAATCATCCATAATTTTTATGGACAATTGTATTAACCTGTAGCTAGTATAGTCATGAGCCCAAAGTGAATAACGTGAATTAAGAGAATTCATTGTAAAATAAGTTTTTCTTTACTTTAGGGCTAATTCAATGTTCATTAGTTATCACGCTCTCTCTTAGGGCTGTAAGTCTATTTTTCAATCATCTAAACAAAGATTTCTAGGGTTGTATTGGATGCAGGAATTTCCAGCAATGGTATTAGTGAAAGCAGAGGAAAAGAGAGAAAGATAACATAATTAGTTTCAGAAAAAAGTTCACATTTTTATACTGATTTTATTCTTGGAGAAATTAGAAAGCTAAAATATCTTCTCACGATAGGGAGAAGAGGGAATTAGAAGGCTTACTAGGTAAATTGGAGGGGTTTAGGATTAGAGGGAACATGAAGGATAGGTGCATATGGGCAGGAGGACCTTCTGTGGCCTTCTCTTGTAACTCTCTTTTCAATTATGATAGACTACTTTCCCTTCCTTTCTTTTCGATATTCTAACTTCATTTGAAAATCCAAGTTTCCTTCCTAAGTCAAAGTCTTTGCCTGGTTACTGTCCAAGAGGAGGATCAATTCCTGTGAGACGTTGCAAAAAAAAAGGAAACCTTACTTATATTTGTCCCGAGTTGGTGTACTCTTCGTATGAACGACAGAGAGTGAACAAATCATATTTTCATCTATTGCGGTTTTGCTAAACAGTTGTGGAAGGACAGAGTTTGATCTATCTGTCAGTATGCCGTTGCTAATCGAAGAAATTTCTGCTTCTCCAGCTAGGCTGCACAGGTCTTTAAGTCTTTGTGTATCATTTGGAAAATAGCAATTTTGGCCATGTTGTGGTCAAAATGGCTAGCGAGAAATGAGAGGGTCTTTAATCATAAGAGGCATAACAGGGGCCACTTGTGGGATGTTATTAAATTTAGAACTTGGCTGTGGGTTGTTGCTAGCTATAAGGATTTGGGTTTTTCCACTGGGGACTTGAGGCAGAAATGGGCTAACTTGTTTGACTTTGACTTTTGGGGGTCCACTTGTGACTCACCGGGTTCTTTTGTTGTTTTATTTTAATATAATTTCCATTTCTTATAAAAAAAAAAAAAAGAATTGTGACATGAATGGCCAAACTAATCGTTTCCATTTCCATTAAAATGTTGCTTTCAACTTAAGAAACTAATGGACCAACAACTAAGGGAATGGCCCAACTAATGGTTTGGACAATGACCTATCATAACTAATTTGAGAACAGTACCATGATTTGACTTCTTAAATTACCCACTTGCCTCCAAAAAAATTGATTTTAAAAAGAAAAAAGGTGGTAGATTATTTAGATAGTAAGTTGGTGTGTTTTGAAATCAACTTAATTAGAAAGCCCTTGTTAAGTGTTTGTATTAACCCACATTTATTATTTTTATGAATCACATGTATTCAAAATAATGATGCATGTGCAAATTATGTTGTTACTCATTACCCAATTAACTTTTCTACAGGAACTGTATGAAATAGAAAGGCAAAGGAGAGAGAAAGAGGGCTGATGTAGAAAATTTGAGTCACTGAGATTTGAAATAATTAGTGAATACTTGGCTGGTAGTCTGGTCCATATAGGCATCTCTTTTCTTGTTGGTGCTTTGTTTTGAACATTCTATTTCTGCATGGCTTAGCAAAATGAATCAGTTGTGAGGTGTCTCTCTTGTACAAACCACATGCATGTTTGCTCTATGTAAGTGTACAGTGGCAGACATATAATAAGTTTTTCTTTAAATCAATATTTTACATCTATTCTAGTGGTCCTCTAGACCAAATATTTATTAAGAATGCTTGCTCATTCTAAGAGATGCCACATGCTTTATCTCGTTGCATGCTTGCACTTTGTCATTCGGGGAATCTTGTTGTGAAGTTTCAGTTTGTAGGTGTGTCTTTTAAGCACTGAATACATAATTGACGACGTATATACTGCAATGCTTAATTTTGACATCAAATCCCTTAATCTTCGCTAGGTACTATTCCTGTTGTAACCTCTCCCGATTGTATGTGCTCATGTCGAGTATATTCATCAGTTCTGGATGTTCTAAACTTTTTCCATGTTTACCCAGAAGAATCATTAGGTTCATCTGGTTATTTATTTATTTTCTTTATTTGTTTGTTTATCTTTACTCATGTAGTTGTGAAAAGGCTTTGTTGAGTAAGATTTGTTTTTT
Organism: Paratinospora sagittata; assembly: GCA_035771175.1. Classification (NCBI taxonomy): domain Eukaryota; kingdom Viridiplantae; phylum Streptophyta; class Magnoliopsida; order Ranunculales; family Menispermaceae; genus Paratinospora; species Paratinospora sagittata. Next base: position 2,713,865 of record CM069604.1, on the reverse strand, counting down.
AATCTTCCAGCTACTATTTTGAATTATAATTGGCAGTAATTGTTATGTAAATTATTTTTATTGTGCAGATAAGGAGAATTTGTGCTTGTACGGATATCCCAATGAGCAATGGGAAGTCAACTTACCAGCTGAAGAGGTCCCTCCTGAACTCCCGGAGCCTGCTTTGGGCATTAACTTTGCCAGGGATGGGATGCAGGAAAAGGACTGGTTATCTTTGGTTGCAGTCCACAGTGATGCATGGTTACTTGCTGTGGCCTTTTATTTTGGTGCCAGATTTGGATTTGACAAAAGTGAGAGGTAAACATTTTCTTCATCACTTTGGGCATTTTCTGCACTGAATGTCACTTTCTATTTTTGTTGTTAATGTGCTATTTGAGACTCTACGTGTAAATTCTGTAACTAGTCACAGTTTTCATTTTACTTGCTAGTGATGAGATTTTACAATTAAGTGACACTCTTCCTAAATAAACGGAATTTGTTTGAAGTTGCATCTGTGAAGAAGACCAATGGCTACAACGGTGAAGGTTTTATGGCTTCATAAGGGCAAGAGGAAACCAAAATTGAAATTCATGGAGGTCAATATAAAAAAAAATCAAAATGCAGATTTTGAATGAAGAAATGACTATGCATTGCGTTGAATGGACTGAGATTAGTATTTCCAATATTTGTAATTGAGACAAGATGTAGATGATTATGAAACAATATGGAATTGTTATTGAGCATAAATTTTGTAAGAGGCACAATGTTTCATATCTTTGCTGTCAAGGATGGAGAAGAAGTTGTTGGGTTTGGGTTAAAAGTAGAATTTTTCTTTTTCCAAATGCATGCTTATTTTGTGCCCTATTTCTCTACTTGGGTTACCGGATGCTGGAACATAACAGAGATTTTGGAGGAACAAAGAATTTTTAAATGATATTTCGCTTGTTCCAATAGTATTTGATGTGTCAGTGGTAGATCTTGGAGTTTGTAGGTATGTGTTGAAGGTCACAAAATAAATCACTTATGAAAAAGTTGCAGTTTGCGGAGAACCTGAATTTTCTTTTGAGATTCTTGTCTATCACAAGTTTGTTCTTTTAGTTGGTGAATGGAATGGTAAGAAGTAGGGAAGGTCACAAAATAAATCACTTCTGAAAAAGTTACATTTTGCAGGGAACCTGAATCTCAAATCTGAATTTTCTATTGAGATTCTTGTCTATCACAAGTTTGTTCTTTTAGTTAGTGAATGGAATGGTAAGAAGTAGGCCATCGAATGGGATTAGCTTGAGGAAAAGTATTATGGAAGGGTTTGAAGCAGACTCTCAGGAAATGTTATTTAAGGTTTGTAACTGAGAAGATTTGTGTGAGTTGGGCAAAATGTGTAATCGATATGTATGCACATATATATTTTTTCACATAAGGAATGGGGACTGTTAACTTGTTTGAGAGAGGGAAGACTTTAGAGTATGGAAAGGAATATGAAGGGAACTTTGGGGTATCTTGAATCTTCTTCCATTGTTTCAGGAATGGTTATTAGTTGTATGGTCTCACTCATCTTATGCATGTGCATAGAGCGCTAATTTTCCTCCTTGAATGCAGACATTCATGCTGGGCTAATGTTGGATAATGTTTTGATGTAGGATCACTCTTAAAAGAATTACATGGAAAGTTGGAACCTGTGAGTCTTACTAAATTTGTTAAGTGTGTTGGTGTATATTTACTTGTTTCAATATTATGTTGAAGGCCGCCTCAGTCAGATGAAGTTTCTGCTTTTGCTTTTGATATACCCATTGGTTAGCCTGGCCTTGGTGATATGAAAGAAGCCATTGTTTCATGGTCTAGTATGATCTTTTATATCATAACAGAGATTCTACTAGAGCCCTTGGTTAAGGAATGTTGAAATAGGGTTTTTTAATTTTTGATAACCGTGGTATCCAGTATTCCGACTAATCCACGGGGCCGTCACCCACTCACAAGGCCACGAGCCGGGGGGGTGTTTAGAATGATGAATTAATTGTCTTTTTTAGTGGAGTTTAGGGGAAGGGGAGGTGGTAAAATTTCAACTACAAACTGTGCAATACTGGTGCAACAGAATAGCGTTGAGAGGAATTTCTCAACAAAGAACACAAGTTTGTAAGTAAAATTAGAAAAACAAACGCAGAAATCTGCTTTTCATTAATTCTAATGTGCTTAAATAACATGCCTACTGCTGAAAAATTAGAAAGAAAATGAAAATAGGAATCCTAGTCTAATTACAAGAGTGGAAACTTAGAGAAGGAATAAGAAATAACAAAATAGAAACCTAGTCAAAGTAGAAAACTAAAAATAGAAATCTGAAAATAGAAATTGAGCCATTATGCCTGTGTACTGCATCAATCCGGTTCTTTGACTTACTCTAGAAACTCAGAACCTGATACAAGAGTGAAGAGATGCCCAGTCAAGTTACTAATATTCGGAGGCTTAGGCTGTTACTTCTTCGGCAACAACAAAATCTTCCTATTAAACCACCAAAACATGTAAGTTTTGTCTCGGCCCTTATAAGTGTCAACATCAAAATGCCACGGTCTTCCCAAGAGAACATGGCAAACATCCATATCAACCACACGACACATAACATTGTCCTTATAGTACTTGCCAATAGATAGAGGAACTTTGCCAACATCTGCTACCTGCACTTCGGATCCTTTTTTGATCCATGCAATCTTGTACGGTGACAAATGATTTTTAGCCTTTAAATTGAGCGCCTACCAATTCGCTACTTCCACTATCAATAATAACATTGCATACCTTATTATTAATAGTACATCGAGTCTGAAAAATTTTATGGTGTTGTGAATCATTATCAGTTGTCTTAGGTGTCAACAAACGCCGCTGAACAATATAAGCAACCGCCTCTCTTTCATCGCCCTTAGTATACTCGACACCGTCATAATCATCATCAACAACTCCTTGTTCCTCTATATCGTAGTCAACCGTGCCCTCCTCTTCAACAAAGTTAACAACCCGTTGATTGGGACAATTATTAGAAAGATGACCCAGCTGATTACACTTAAAGCACTTGCCAAGATTTGGACACGCATAAGGGTCGAAATTGTCTCGAGTAGGATGCAGATTTTGTGCTTTGTTGGTAGCCCGACTAGGGGTAGCACCTGTGGCATGACCTTGTCCTGTAGTTAGGGATGAAGGTGTTGTTTTAGTACTACTCTCGTTGTTGTCCGATGTTGTGGACCCCCTATTGGTGGCTGGGACATCATGGATTGGTTACCGAAAAATTGTCTAGGGCCGATTATTTGGTCGATTCAACTGAGTTTCAATCTTCAAGGCCAAATTCACGGCATCAGTGAGAGTCCAAACAATTTGGAGAGCTAATCTGTCTTGAATGGCTAACTTCAAGCCTCCAATGTAGCGAGTCACTTGTTGATCCATTGTTTCTAACAAATTGCAACGAACGCCCAATCGATAAAACTCCTTCGTATGATCTGAAACTCCACAGTTCTCCTGTCTGCAATTTTGATATTGTTGATACAAAAATTGTGCATAGTCGGGAAGAAGAAAACGTTGCTGAAGTAGTCGTTTCATCTTTGTCCATATTCGAACACATTGCTTCCGTTGTCGTTGTTGATTGGACTGTAACTGTTCCCACCAAGTTGAGGCTCCTCCTTTCAACTTGTATGCTACTAGTTTAACTTGTCGATCTTATGGGATCTCCAAATAATCGAAAAAAATTTCAACATTACAAATCCAATTGAGGAAGTCCTCGATGTGTAATTGGCCATCGAAAGTGGGCAAATCCATCCTCATCTTGAAGTCTTGTCGATTTCGGGTATGCCCGATGGCCTTGTTGGCCACATCGATATTATCTTCTTCTTCGGATGAATCGTCCTCAGGTACGAAACTATAGTTGCGTCACCCAAAAACTCCGCGGTTACCCTGGTGATAAACATGAAATGGGACTGGCTGATGAGGTGGTGCGCGAACTGCGCCTATGGGAAATCCCTCCACGTGCTGGACTGCTTCGCGCTGAGCCAGGCCGTGACTTCGGCGGTCGCCGACCTCCGGGATGTCGTCGGAAGACTCGCGGGTTGTCATCGTCCGCCCCCCCACTTGGGTCCGGTTGTGTAGCTCTATGATCTTGTTTTCCTTAGAGGACCATCACAACCACCATCTGCGAAAGGTTTCGAAGGGTATCTTCAAGTCCACCGAGTTGTTGCTCGATGTTCCCAATTGGTTCATCAATTTTTTCAAATCGCTAATTTCTTTCTTCGATCCATTGTTCGTCGACAATAGTTCGTTTCCTAGGTAAACCAATTTCAGCCATCAAACCGAGGTAAAGTCCTTGCTCTGATACCAATTGGTGCAACAGAATAGCGTTGAGAGGAATTTCTGAACATAGAACACAAGCTTGTAAGTGAAATTAGAAGAACAAATGCAGAAATCTGCTTTTCATTTAATTCTAATGTGCTTAAATAACATGCCTACTGCTGAAAAATAGAAAGAAAATAAAAATAGGAATCCAGTCTAATTACAAGAGTGGAAACTTAGAGAAGGAATAGGAAATAACAAAATAAAAACCTAGTCAAAGTAGGAAACTAAAGATAAAAATCAAATAGAAATTGAAATCTGAAAATAGAAACTGAGTCGTCATGGCTGTGTACCGCATCGAATACATTTGCCTATTGCCCTACTTACATAGGTTGGCCTTGATAGATTTGATAAACTCCTTGATACTAGAAGGTTAACAGTCCTAAAGGAACGTTCCCTTTCCAATATATATCCTCTAATATTAAATTGAAGCATTTTCCAATTCCAGTCTTGAGAGGAAAACATCAATTTACCAAGTAGTAATGATACTTGTTGATGCAAGATTTGACCAATACCTGATATAGATGTGATCCCAATTGTTTCACCTTATTTTGGCCTCATCCTACATGTGGCACAATAGTGTCCTTTTTGGGCCCCTAGGTCCCAATGGGCACTTTCACATGTTCTCATCACATGACCCCTGCGAGTGCACTAGGAGCTTCTATCAAGGCTTTGCTTTTTTCTTTAAGAAAACGTGTTGTTGCAAGTGTGAAAAATTGAGGCTATTAAGTATGAGAACCTAGGAAGTCTTATAGTCAATGTGGAACAATTCCGCGAGATATCCACAACAATATCCAAAGTAGAGCTCATGTTTATCTAGTTCATCCTTGAAAATTATAGACACAATAACAGTGAAGAGGAGGATGGCTAACACTTTCGGCATTTTTCATCAATTTGTGACACCAATATGGATTGAGCTTTTGCCTCAATCATTATGGGCAATCGAGCATTAATAATAACAATGTTTTTTTTTTTTTTTTTTTCCAAATGAGATTAAGATATATGGTGATATACACCAAATGAAAGATACTGCTGTTTCCCATGTTTTTAATGCAGGAAAGTTGAAGTTACAAGTAAATGGAGCAATGGATGACCTTCCCAATTAAGTGTTTATGGCATAATTTTTCAGCTGGTGATCTAGATGTGCTATTTCCTTCCTCATTAAAAATTGTAGTTTCTTATACCGTTTAGCTCTAAAGCAGAACTGCTTAATAATTTGTTTTGACAGTTGCATCAGATGAGCATTGGGTAACATTAGTTTACAGACGGCAGCTTTTGTGATTTTGTCCACATCTAGCATGCGGATACCTATTAGGTTCATTTCATGTGGTTAAATTGGAGGTGCAAGCAATTGAAAATAGAAAGAATGTGAAAAGATAAATGTAAAAAGTGCTGCAGGGGATCATTTCATATGTTGATACTGTAATGTAAAGTGGGATAGATTGCATATGTTTCTTAGCAGTCTGATTTTGTTGCATATATAATGCTGGATTTGAATGCTCATTACTGCCACTGTATCCTGCTGATATTTGTGATGTGCAGGAAACGCTTGTTCAATATGATTAATGATCTTCCAACAATATTTGAAGTTGTCTCTGGAAATGTAAAGAAGCAAGTGAAGGAGAAGTCGTCAGTTTCAAACAACAGCAGCAACAAATCAAAGTCAAACAGTAAAGTGGTAAAAATTATTCTACTGCCGGACCAATTACTTTTATTTAGTTTTTCTGTGAGTTTCTTGCTATAGGTTTCATATCATATCAGATGTTAATGAATTTGTCATTGAGCTTGTCTGTAGTCTGCAATGAACATCAACACAACCTATATGACCAATCCAAGCAAGCCTGAACCTCTATTAAGGCTGAATTTCTTACTTGTATGGTTTATGCAAAATATCAACACATCACAATTGACATAAAAATCAAGCATCCTCATCATAATAATCATTGTTAATAATATTTCCCCCAAACATCCCACTTCCCATCATAATAATCATTGTTAGGAATATTTCCCCCAAACACCTAACTCCCAATCCATCCCTACCATTTCCATAACAAGAAAAAAGAACGTTAGAAACAACATAACCGTGCTTAGCATGTAACATAATTCTGTTCTATTTATTAGTTTTAAGAATTAATATTTTGACTTGCCATAATGTGTTTCATAGGCAATTCTATGCTAGTAAGAAAGGAGCATACTTTTTGTTTCTTGATAGAAATGTATGCAGACATCTCACTAATTCCTTGCTTATGCAATAGGGTTCAAAGAAGTGACAGCAAGAAGGCTTCTACAGAGCCTTTCTGGCTGGAGCATGAAATATATTATTAATTCTTGAATCCTCTCTTAACTTGTACGTCTTAGTATTCCAAATAAATACCAGCATGCACTTCTTCATGGTCCCTGCTTCATTTTGTATGACATCCCTCTTCTGATTATTGAGTTGTTGGTAGTGAAAATCACTACATTATCTAAATTGTTGAGTGACAAAGAGAAGCTTGAAAATAAGTCTTCTATAGTATTTACATCATCGAGTGATCAGGTGATAAAACACCTTCAGTGTATTGTGTACATTTTAAGTCATCAAGTATTTATAATTATGATTTGTCTCCTTGTTATATATTCTTTGGCAACAACAGCAGCGGGTCTCTGAGCCTCAGGTAAAATATTCGAAGTCAAAGGGTGAGGAAGAGGTTTTGGATGAGGAGGATGAAGATGAGCACGGGGAGACCCTCTGCGGAGCATGTGGGGAAAACTATGCTTCGGATGAATTTTGGATATGCTGTGATATCTGTGAGAAGTGGTTCCATGGAAAGTGTGTCAAGATCACCCCAGCAAGAGCTGAACATATCAAGCAGTACAAGTGCCCATCTTGCAGCAACAAGAGAGCACGCCCTTGATGGTCCATGTTGTTCAGGTTCTCACCCCTTTTGTTTTCTTTTTCGGAAATGCTAACTGTCTAGTTGTCAATCGATTATGTTTGTTCCTTGTCTCTTTTGCCATGCTGGGCATGGCATGTTTTATGAGTGCTTTGGTTGTTGGAACCTCACACCGACTCGATAATGTTACTCATCTTTAGGTCTTACAAAATATCCGTTATCTGTCTCTAATATAGGATCAAATATGTTTCATCTTTCAATAGGAAATTGGTCTTTTTGTTGATGGTGCAACGCATCCTGAAAGGTTGTTTGATTATGCTATTACATGTTTATCTTTAATTGAAATATTTTTATTAGCACATAATGCAGACAGATGTGAAGGAAGGGCCTTGGAAACTTTCCTATCTTTAGGTCTTGGTGGTTTTATCTGAAAACCTGAGGCCATTGAATATGAAATAACACAGTTATCTCCTATTTAAGTAATGGGCAAGTCAGTGTTGTCCCCAACGGTTTACACCTTTGAAATCCTGTACTTCTCTCTTGGTTCTAGGCTATTGATGTATAATTATAGGTTCAGATTTAACTTCAGGGACAAGCTTGAGATCAAGTGGCACATAATCTTCTTCTTAAGAATGGGGGCATTGTAATTTTAGTTTTAGTGGTTATACATACAAGGCAGTGGTGGCCAATTTTATCCATCAAATAAAGTTTTTATGTGGAAAAAATGGAGGGTGTACCTTATCCTTGGATTTGTTAGACGATGTTTTATAATTAGCTTCAGTAGGCATCAGAAGTGAACATTTTCAAGTGTAATTTCTAATGTCAGCGGTACTTGCGAACAACTTCAGATTTCTCAGGTATATACTATATATAGCTGGGAAGTAATCCTTTTAGTTACATATGGTAGATTAAAAAAAAAACAGATGTTATTGTGTCCAAAACATGTTCATCACTTTTACATTGGCAGATGATGAGAAACACAAGTTGATGGGAAAGAATGAGTTGCATTTAATCGCAGCAGCAGACCCTGGGACGTGACAGGAAATGCTGTTAGTGTGAATCAAACATTTGAAAGCGGTGTGAACTGTGAACCAAATGGTTTGTTCAAACCAGTGCTTTTTCAAGGCAAAGTCATAACATGAGTTGTTAATTTCAAGAAATTTCCTTTCAAGACCACGCAGTATTTCAATCAGAATGGGTTCCTGGATCTAGATTTCAAGATGTAAAGTTACACTTCAACTTGATTGACCCAGGTGGAGTGTGACACCATCATGGGACAATGGGAACGACCCTAATGAGTTTGTAGGGTTACGTAGATTTTGTGGTTTTCAGGAAGCTGAGCTGAAATTACGAATTAAGTCCTGACAGCGCACTCATCCTAAGATCAGAAATTAATGGGTACAGTCACATTCAGGTCAAGATTTTCAATAGTTGTTGGAAGTTGGAGGATACTATGAAATGAAATTATAGTCATGAATGCATATATTATAGATAATCACTAACTAAAAACTATTGTATTGCTTCTTCATACATATCACGTAGAAAAATGCGTGAGTAACGTGACACGGGAAGCACGATGAAAGTGCTTTCTTCTCAGTCCTCTTCTAGACTTCATTATTATTATTTAAATTACAAGTGAAATTGTAAGTGGGTGATTCACGTTGTTGCTTGCTAGGAGCAACGAAGTTCAACGACAGCTTCCACAAGCTTAAAGAAATATCTCTGTCTTACCTAATTCCTTTAATCAATAATACTAGTGTGGTAGTAAAGTATTGGTCATTCTCTCACCACCCTTTTTCCAAAGTCTGGTGGATTAACCTCGAGTAATGTTTGGTTAACACATTTAGCAATTACAATTTATTGATATTGTTCCTGAGAGTTGTCGGATCAATCGTCTTGAATCACGTATTAATAATAATTTTAGATTATTTAATAATTCTCAAGAATAATATCAACAAAGTATTATTTTTACAAAGTGTTTTCTTTATTTATTTATCTGTTTATCTATATATTTTTTGTACTTTTTCTTTCGTTCATTGTTGTAATCGGACCAATCTATGCAAGATTTCATATCAAGTTGGAATAGATTTTGTATAAAATTGCAAGTCCAAGTCTCTTCATGGGAATGTAATTAATTTAGAATTTCCAAGTCTCTTCAATGTCAATGTAACTAACTTTGAATACCACAAAAAAAGAAAATTTAGGGATGAGTATTTAATATATTTTCTTGCCGTAGACAATACTCAAAGCCTGCGTAGACACATACATCAAGCCCATTAATTTCATCCTATACGGAGAATTTTTCTTTTTTCTTTTTATTTAAAAAAAAAAAACACCTGTAAATTAAAGATGTGATATTTCATATTAAGCCTATGAAAATTAGTACATAAAAAATCTCCCTATCTGTATATATATATATATAATCTCCTCTAAATTAAAGAAGAATGATATAATAGCTAGGTCCGGCCACTTCTATGTTTGCTAGCGTAATTGGAACTTATATCATAACAATTAGTTTTACATGGTCATCCAAAAACATTTTATTCTACTACTGTTTTTTTAAATAGAAAATGCTTGAAAAGGACTGCAAACTAATCAATAAACTATTTGAATTTTTTTTTTTTAAAAATGAAACGTCAAAATTTGACATAAATTGTGTGGTGAGAAGGAGAAAAGGTACATAGTGAGAGTCACGTGCATTATGTAACGCGATTTTTTCTTTGTTTGTTATAGTAGCAATCTCTCGATTGAACGCGTTTTATCACATAATTTTCTTTCCTTCTTTCTTATTAGATAATTTGATAAAGAACGACGCTAGACAAACTGAGAGCGACATATTATAGAAATGAGGACGCTTCTATTTTTTTATTTTTGTTTTTTATCGTTTTCATTTGATAAACATCACTTGATGTACAGAAATTTATATTTGAGACACGTATGGTCAGTATTAGTTACTTAAAAATATTGTGTTAAAACCTATTTGGTAAAACACGAATCACGTGATATTATGAAAAAAGAAAAGGATAAACATGTATTGTTATATGGATATGAAAACCCTGATAATATTTTGTGTCAAGTAATCTTATTTTATTCATGACATGTGGTGCTATGAAAAAAAATTATTATTTTTAAACAATTCAAAAAATTAACATTGTTTATACACATACGTTTAGGTTTAAATAATATTTTGAATTTGAATTATTTTCTTCATGTCGCTTCTCAATAAAATATAAGTTAGGAAAAAAACTTTTGAATTTTGTTTAAATTCTTGAATTTCATTTAATTATTCTAATTTTTTTAATGTTATATTGCAATTCTTTTATATATATAGTTTTGTAAGGATTTTTCTTTATAAACTATATAAAATAGTATGAAAAATGACCTAATTCTATTATATTATAATAATACATATATCTTAATTAAATTGAACCTAAACAAAAATAAAAAATCTGATCAGTAAATATTTGAGTTTGAGTTGCTGATCATTAATGATCAAATTTAATTTTGAAGCCTAAGTTTTAATTTGATTGTTTCAAAACAAAGGAATTTAAATCAAGCATGAATACTGATTGATAATTTTTTCATAAACGTTTAGAAATTTTAATTTTTTATTTATAAATCATGAATTTATATATTTTCATATGAGAATATTCCGACACGTGCGTCCGACGAAGCGCGTTACTTTGTTCAATTTCCAACTAACTTCTAACGTTCAAACTTCGAAATATCGATTATACCCTCAGCCAGCCACAATTATCTCTACATGCTCATAGTTGCGCATGCTAAAGGGTATTCTCGTCAATTTCATAAAATTGTCAACCCTCGACTCACCGTCCATTTTCTACGAGGAAAAAAACAAGTGGGTTTCCAATATCCTTCCATGCAACTCATGATTTGGACCCTAAAATTTTTTCAAAGAAGACTTGACCATTGACTCTCCCTCCTCTTACCTTAATTTTATCTCTATAAATACTCACCCATCCATTCCCTTCACTCTCACAACACACCACACTTCAAGCCTTGTAACAACCCAAAAAAAAAATCAAACCTCTTCCTATACATATATATATAGCACTCTTCATACCATCAACTTTCCGACCAAACTCCGGCTATGACGACCACCGGAACCACCCTTCCTTCCCTAGAAAAGAACCCGTTACCAATCTGTCTTCACCCTGATCAGAATTCATGTTCTCTTCAATGGAAGAAGGCAGCTCAAGCACTCCATTCCACCCACTTTGAAGAAGCCCTCCAAATGATCACTCAATTTCAACAATCCCATTCAGTGAACCTTCAAGGCACTTCCCTCACTGTGGCCCAAGTCGCCGCCATCGCCCGCCGGCCCGATGTGTCGGTCAACCTCGACGAGATCGAGGCTCGAGACCGTGTTGATCGATGCGCCAACTGGGTCGCCGATAAAATCACTCATGGCACCGACACTTATGGTGTCACCACCGGTTTTGGCGCAACTTCTCATCGACGTACTAACAAGACTAATGACCTCCAAACTGAGCTCATTCGGTTTCTCAATGCCGGCGTGATCGGGAAAGAGCATCTTCCTTCTTGTTACGCTAAAGCTTCGATGCTTGTTAGAACGAACACGCTAATGCAAGGGTACTCTGGGATCCGGTGGGAGATATTAGAATGCATGGCAAAGCTCATGAACCAAAATTTGATTCCTAGAATGCCTTTGAGAGGAACTATCACCGCATCGGGGGACCTTGTGCCGTTGTCTTACATTGCCGGAGTGATCACTGGCCGGCATAATTCTCGAGTTGTGACACCTGATGGTGCCGAGATAACTGCGACAGAGGCGCTGAAACGGGTCGGAGTCCAATCTCCATTTGAGCTACAAGCAAAGGAAGGTTTAGCTCTTGTGAATGGAACAGCAGTTGGGTCAGCAGTTGCTGCAACAGTTTGTTATGATGCTAATATCTTGGCTCTCTTAGCTGAAGTTCTTTCAGCTTTATTCTGTGAGGTCATGCATGGCAAGCCAGAGTTCGCTGATCCATTAACCCATAAACTCAAACACCATCCAGGCCAGATAGAATCTGCAACAATCATGGAGTTCCTACTAAATGGGAGCGATTACATGAAAGAAGCAAAGATCCGGCATGAGAAGGACCCGCTCACAAAACCGAAACAAGATCGATACGCCCTTCGAACTTCCCCGCAATGGCTCGGACCACAGATTGAAGTGATTAGAGCAGCGACACATTCCATCGAACGGGAAATTAATTCCGTTAACGATAACCCAATTATTGATGTTGCCCGCGATATTGCTCTTCATGGAGGGAATTTTCAAGGGACACCAATTGGAGTTTCTATGGATAATCTTAGAATTGCCATTGCAGCAATAGGGAAGCTTATGTTTGCTCAATTTTCTGAACTTGTTTGTGACTACTACAACAATGGCTTACCATCTAATCTTAGTGGAGGGCCAAACCCAAGTTTGGACTATGGATTCAAAGGTGCCGAGATCGCCATGGCGGCCTACTGCTCCGAGCTCCAATACCTGGCAAATCCGGTCACGACACATGTCCAAAGCGCGGAGCAACACAACCAAGATGTGAATTCTCTTGGTTTGATTTCAGCAAGGAAAAGTGCAGAGGCTATTGATATTTTAAAGCTAATGTCTTCAACATATATGGTTGCGCTTTGCCAAGCAATTGATCTAAGGCATTTGGAGGAGAACATGAAAGAAGTTGTGAAACATGCTCTTCTTCAAGTAATAAGAAAGACTCTATATGTTGGAGAAGATGGTTCGTTACTTGAGGCACGTTTCTGCGAGAAAGAGCTTGTTAAGGTTATCGACCACCTACCCATTTTCTCCTACATCGATGATCCTACGAACCCGTCTTATGGGCTTTTGCAAAAATTGAGAGACGTACTCGTCGAGAAGGCGCTGATCGATGAGCCAAAATCTGAAGAAGAGAGTGAAAAGAAGCTGTCCATATTTAAGCAGATACCAATTTTTCAAAAGGAATTGGAAATGAGGCTTGGAGATGAAGTAATAAAGGGTAGGGAGAGATTTGAAGATGGGGATTTCTTTGTAGAAAACAGAATCAAGAAATGTAGGACTTATCCTATATATCAGTTCTTGAGGGAAGAAGTTGGAACAGAGCTGCTAAGTGGAGAGAAGAAGATCAGCCCTGGAGAGCACATTGAGAAGGTTTACGACGCGATTAATGGAGGGAAATTGAGCGATGTTTTGATGAAATGTTTGGCGTTTTCATCTCCTACGCATTGTTGATAGGAGAATTTGATGGGTCTTCTTCCTTTGCTGCTAAAAAAACAAAAGTAAAATAATGTATTGTAAGTTTATCTTTCTAAGAAAAAAAATGTTGGTGTTGAATCTTTCTAAATACCAAGTTAGGATTTGTTTTGTGGCTTAAGGGAAACCACGTATCCTCTAAAAATGTTTGAATAGAACATTTGCTTTGATCAATCATATATGATAATCATAATCCATTGAATTTGATGGAGCTGCAGTAGTTATGGAATATAAGTGACTAGATTAGATGAATGAAGAAGCCTCTGTTCTGTTTCACTCAATTTAGTCAAGATGACAATCTTCTTTAAACTGTTGTTTCCTCCCTTCAGTAATAAAATGCTGCTGAAATAAGTATTAATTATTAATTATTCAAATACACTTGAATTATTTGAATTCTAATCTTTAAAAGAGTGCTCTCAAGATTTTTCCCTGTGAATGAAGCAAGTAATAGTGTTTATAATGCATTTAATGTTCTTCAATACTTAATATCCATTGCTTTATTATCTGCCTTAACAAATAAATAAAAAATGTACAATATTTTACAGTAAAGGGTCTTAGAGGTATGGATTTGAGTTAGAAAATTAATATTCAAATTGGCTTCTCAATTATAATGATAAGTTTGCATTTTAGAAACTTTTATTTTCACCCTTGAATTTATTGTATTAAGGTATGATCATTGGTTCCTTCAAAAAAATAAAATAAAGAGTATGATCATTGGTGTTGACGTTACTATTTTTATTTTTGAAACTAACTTTTAAATGAAATTAATATTGATTCATTTAGTGAAGATAAGACAACATCGCAATCGTTGGCTAGTTCTAACGGTGTACATCCAAACTCTTTTACTCAAAGTTGAGAATTCATTCTCTCCCTTAACAAATAAGTGAAAGTTTTTTCTTTCCAAATAAAAATGGGAGCGGGGCCATGGTAGTTGAACCCTTATGTTTTTCGTCGTTGTGCTCGTCATCTTAACCCTATGGAAAGGTCCTGATTTCCTCTGGCCCTAGTGTCAAGATTCTCTCACCTTATGTCAATATTCAAAAAAAAAAAAGAAGATAAAGACTGCATTGCGTACTATGCAAGCTTTTTTATTTATTTATTTTTTGAAGATAATTAAGTCACCAAAGTGACCAATATTTCAAATTATTAAATGTTGGGACTTTTTATGCAATAAATCTGACCAAAGTGTTAAAAAATACCAACAAGACAGTCTTATTTTGGTTTTTTCTATGGTGCTGGAATAGTGAATTTTGATTTTTAAAGAACAAGACAAACACACACATATATAGCAAAAATGAGAAGGTATAACTAACTAAAGGAATTAAATAACAAAAAGGGAAAACATGTGTTATGAAAATTAATTATCGGTTTATTAAATGGTAATATAAGTTGGTAGAACTCCTCATATAATATAATTGAGGAAACTGCTCTATTTTTTATTATTATTATTTTTTTTTTGTGAAAATTGAATCATGTAGTTAGAAAAAGCTTGGTTTGTTATAACTTTTTGAAGATTAGCCTTTAATCATTTAAAACATAAAAAAAAGAAAAAAACATTATTCAAAGCACATCCTACCCTCAATATCCTATTGCACACTTTTTGAAGAGTTCAAGTACCTTGAACCAAGCTCTTTGGAACCTTTTCCTCCCTCAATCCCTAACTGTTGCCCAGCAGGTTGAGTTCTCATCTTTATCTTCTTTATTGAGTTCGGTCAGACCGTTTATGGGTCTTCCCTTCACATTCTCTTGTCATTCCTTATTCCATCACCTTATTGCTGATGCCTCTTTTCCGGTGCTCCTTCTTGTCACCATTATTTAGAAAGCTCATTTACCATTCAAAGTTAAAGTGTTTGAGTGACCTTGCTTCATAACAAACTTAATATAGGTGATGTCCTATAAAAAAGATTTCCTCACATTACACTTCTACCTCATTGCTGCCTCTTGTGCTTTTCAGGATTATGAATATGCTAGTCACTTATTTTTTAGATGTTCTTTCTCTGTATATTTATGGAAGGAATGACAGTTTAGAAGCAGGGGTAAATTCTTACCTCCGATATTTTTTGAAGAATGTCTCACTTTGAGGAATTCTAGCAGGTTGAGTAATCATGGCGTGAAGGTTCTGAGAGTTGTATCTTTAGCTACATTATGATTGATTTGGAAGGAGCGTAATCAACGATTTTTTGAAGAAATCGTTAAGGGCCGCGATAGCCTATGAAATGTCATTCTTATTAATGCTAACTAGTGGGTTGTCGCCTTCAAGATCAATGAAGGATTCTCTTTAAACGATTGGGTTAGGTGTTGGGGTGACTGTTTTGTGTGAGATTGTTATGTTTGTTTCTTGCATTTTTATCATGTGTTCTGTCTTTGTTTGTGTTTGTGTTTATGTTTTTGTGTTTGAGTACTTCTGGTACTCCTTATTGCTTATAATGACTTTTATTCTCCGTTTTAATATATCATGTTTGTTTCCTTTTTAAAAAAAAAACACACACACATTATTGAAACTTTATATATATATATATATATAGTAATGTTTGACTAACACATTTTTTAGACATATTTTGTTACAAATGTTAGTTAACTTTAACGGTGTGCATCTAAACCTCTTCACTTGAAGTTGAAAGTTTAATTATATTTCCTTACAAATAAGTGAGAGCATTCTTTCCCTTAATAAAAATAGGAGCGACATCATGGTAATGTTGGTTCTCATGGTCCGATCAAACCTCTTATGTCCTTCACCATTGTGCTCACTTTCTTAGTCTTAGTAAGGAGTCCCGACTTCCTCTGTCCCTATGCTAATATTATCTGATCTTGTGTCAGCACTACAAAAAAAATACACACTTTATTGATATGGTCCTTAAAAGTTGTTAGATCGTATCGAATTACATATAACACGTAATTCAAGATAATTCAACAATTCTTAAGGCAAAGTCAATAAATGTGTTTTTAAAACATTTTCCATATATCTATAGATGGCAGTATTTTTTATCATAGCTTTTTATAATACAAAGGGTCAAACCAGCTAGTTAGTGTCCCAGATTGACCCCATGCTACTTTAGTTAAACTCCCTTGGACTATGTGATCATTACCAGGTAAACAAATAAGAAAACTAATCAACATTTCGAATTTTTTACAAAATTGCCACTTTTGATTCGACGTCACAGCAGGTTTCGCGATCTAATCTTTCGATTAATCGTCTCCGTAGAACAACCCTTCTCTTCTGTCTGCAATTGATTAATTGAATTGATTTTTCTCTCAATTTCTTGTTTACACATATCTTGATCGAAGCTCAAAGTTAGGTTCAAATTTAGCGATTCTTCGTTCCATCCCAAACCAAACTTATTTTGATCCATTTCGAACTCCGACGAACCGATAAAGAAGAAAATATTTATAGCACTCTTTGCTGTGAATTGATGGATTTCAAACTCGGTCGAATCAATCTCAACGCAGTAGCGCAGGTTCGTTTGATTTCCTCTTTTTTTTTTTTTTTTTTCTTTTTCTAGTTCTTGAGTAGAGCAATCGGTACTGTTGGGGTTTTCTTGTTGTTCGAATTGAATACTGGTGTTTGCATGTTCATTTTTGAGATTGAAATTTGGACATCTAATGCGCAGGGTGTCGGCGGGCTGGTTTTTGGAAAGGAGAGCTCTGGTTCCAGTGAGGATAGGTAAAATCACGACCTTTTGATCAAATTGAGGAAACTTAATTAGGTTTACAACACCAATCCATTGAAATGTTTTTATTTTTGAGTTTAGGAATAGTAAATTTTGTTTATGACTTTGCGGAAATGGTATGACGTTCTCAAACTTTCTCCAAGAGTTGAAATCAAAGCTTGATATTTGGGCAAATTTTGTTTATTACACTGATTACACTTTGTAGTTATAGTTCTTGTTCTGTAGAATGTAACTGTGCTGTTTATGTTTTGTTATTGATTTGTTTGCTCTTTGGATTGTTTCATTAGCTATGTTGAGCGCTTACTTGATCGTATAAGCAATGGTGTCCTAGCAGAGGACAGGCGAGCTGCAATGGCTGAACTTCAGTCTGTTGTAGCAGAAAGTAATTCAGCGCAGCTAGCATTTGGGGCTATGGGTGGGTCTTTGTTTCTTTTTTTGATAAATAAGATTTAAGGCGCTTAGTTCTTATTGATACCCCCCATGCCTACCATGTATAATGTGTTTGAGTCATTTTTTGATCATAGGTTTCCCAGTGCTTATAGGCGTCTTAAAGGAAGAACGCGATGATGTAGAGATGGTTTGTAGTTTTTTCTTCTATCCTGTGTTTGTTTTTTATGCTCGTTTAACTTGAAAATTATGCAAATGCTTCAGCTCTATAAAGTATGTTCTGTTATATTGATAAGCTCTGCCGGAGATGTTTACTAAAAACCAATTCCGGAATCTACTTCTAAGGGGTGCTTCACTCCCCGATTGTGTGTGGTATTATGGAGCTATTTTAGTGCAGTCCTGCAGTTTGTGACCTAATATTTTAACGTATTGGCATTCTCTAATATTGTTTCTGTTTATAATCTTTATTTATTTTAAAATTATCTAGCCCACATTTCTTACCTCCAAATTAGTATTCACTGGTATTGTATTATATTGTTTTGATTGGAGGCATGCAGGTTCGAGGAGCCCTAGAAAATCTTGTAAGTGCCTTGACTCCCATTGGTCCTGCTCAGGGACCGAAAAATGAGGTTCAACCAACTTTAATGAACTCTGATTTACTTTCAAGAGAAGCAGAAAGCATTTCACTTCTTCTAAGTTTGCTGGTGAGATTTTTTATCAGAGTGCTTTCTTTTTAGTTTCAGGCAAACTTTACTATTCTTTTGGTTATGTTCTACAGCTTTTGTGATTGGTCTTATGGCAGGAAGAAGATGACTTCTATGTGCGATACTATACACTCCAAATTTTGACTGCACTTCTTACACATTCTCCAAATAGGTACCGTGCTTACAGTAACATTCAAAAACTCTTTTCAACGCCCTTGTTGTTATAGTATTTTTTGTTCATTTTCTCTTTCAGATTACAAGAAGCAATTCTTAGCACCCCTCGTGGAATAACTCGGCTTATGGACATGCTTATGGATCGTGAGGTGTGAAGTATATTCATTATGTGATGCTTCTGACCTCCTGCTTTATCTCTTCTGTTTACAAACAATGACTCATTCATATAATATATATTCCAAAAACTTAAAGAGTTTTTTTCAGTGCTCCGCTGAGTCGTCGTCCATTTTTTTTTTTGATTATCTTTGCCATTTCTCCCTAATGAAAGATTGGAAGAGTTATGCTGCTTGAGATTGATTATGCTGTTTGCTTGTAGGTTATTCGAAACGAGGCCTTGGTACTTCTTACGTACCTGACACGTGAAGCAGAGGTGACCCTTTTTCGCCCAACTTGTGTTCTTATTCTATATTATGATGAATGTCTTCTAGTTTATCAAGATCAGTGGCCTTCTCTTGTTCAGGAAATTCAAAAAATTTTGGTTTTTGAGGGTGCATTTGAGAAGATCTTTAGCATTATAAAAGAGGAGGGAGGATCTGACGGTGGTGTTGTTGTTCAGGTGATTGCCTTAGAGTTTGAAGTTTATGATGTTGGCTAGTTTGTTTAAGGTTGCTTGTAGCTTTGTACTTATCTTTCACTTTTTATAAGTTCATTGTTTTTTTTTTTTTTTGATAAATATTTTTTTGGTTACTTACTTTCTACATTTAGGTTCTACGTAGAGAAATTATGAACATATTCGAGAAATGGTAAGAGTGGCCCCAATTGAAGATAAAACGAGAGAAAACCGATTAAGGTGGTTTGGAATTGGATACATACAACGAAGGCCTTTAGATGATCCAGTTAGGAAGAGTGATCTTTTGACAATCTATGATAATGATAGAGGTAGAGGTAGACCTAGCCCTAGATAGAGTAGAGTGGAGGAATTATAACCCATGCTTTTGCTATTTCAGTCATTGTTAGTCATTGAGATTCTTTCTCTTGACTAAGATAGTTTTGTTAGGCTTTTATTAAAGTTATTATCTGTTGTGTGTCATAGAGGTTCCATCTAAATGCTATGATAGAGTTAAATTGTTAAATTTGGTTATGCGAATTTTACCATGCAAAAGATCACATGGGGAATTTGTGAGATGTAGGTTTTTGGTTTAGAAGATAAAAATGCTATGAGATGTAGGTTATTGGTTTACAAGATAAAAATGCGATGGTGCAGCAGTATATTCGGTAATCTTATTGCTCTCGACCTTGCTTATCCCTACTTTCTTTCAAGTCTCTCTCATTGATTTTCTCAGCTCTCCGTCTCAGATAGCCCTCTTTTCTTTGCTGTTCCTTTCTCTTCTTTTTGTGTTTTCTCATGTCCCTCATCTCTTTTTTGTTTCCTCATTTATTTCTTAGCTCTTTCTTGCTCATTTCACTCTTTTTGCTATCTCAACTTATTCTCATCCCTCCTCACTTACTATTCCTTAACTTGCAGACTGTGTCTTTTACATTGCTTTTCTTCTCCTTTATTCCTTTTCTCTAAAAAAGAACAATTACTCTTTCTCTCTCTTTCTTAGTTACAAACCCTAATCTATCAACTCTTCTTTGTGGTTGTTCTGACGATCTCACCTCAATTGTTCTCTTTTCTCTTCTTTGATCTCTTAATCATCTTTTCATTTCTCCATTCCTTTTGTCTCTTATGGTCACTCATTTTTCATCTATCTTTTTCACTATCTTATATATATCTGTTTGTTGCTTTTGTCTAATCCTCAAATCTTCCTCTCCATCGTTCTCTCATACTCTTATTTCAATCTCTCAATCCTTTGCTTCAACTTTAGTGTTCCATTGGAATAAAATAATTTAATATTGCCTCTATGTCTATCTTACAATGTTTTCATCATCAATTCCCTCAAATTGATGGCTGTAGATGACTTGTGTCACACACTCACGCTAATACCATTTTTTTCCTCATACAAACTTGTCTATTTAGTTCTTTGGATTTTACTCTTCCCCACTTACCTCTCAACATACTAGAAGTGAACACACCCCCTCCCCCCAAACACACACACACAAAAAAGTCTTACTTTCTCTTGAGTCTTGACCATCATCACGCTGTTTTGGGGGTTCCTCAAGTTGCTGTGTGGCATCAATTTTTATCCATACTACGCATGAAATACTCCTGTAAGCTAGTTTTATTTTGTGCAACATCAATACCTGTTATTTGGGGACCCAATTACCTCATTGTAATTTGCATTAGAAATATTGCCACAGTATTTATCCTATGCGTTCGCAAATGATGACCAACCATGTCTTTACTCCTGTGGAAATCCTATCAAACTTTTGGGTCACATTTTACACCAGAGATGTTCTCCAATCAGCTTGCATTGAAGGGACTCAATACGACATGGAATGTTTTGCTCAAATGTTCAAGATCTTGTGATTACAATTTCGAGTGGCTTAACATATATTTTGGAAGAGTTGCTATACCATCATCTTAACTGGTAGAAGTTGAGTTATTCAAGCCAGGTTGAATTAATGAGGATCATGATAGTAATTTAAGTATGGACTAAAATGTAAATAAATTATTATTTGGCACAATATTTTGTTAAATATGTGCATTTATTTTTTAAGACAATTAAGTTGTTTGATTTTGTGACATTTTAATTGTTTAAATTTTAGGATTCTAGTTACTTATATTCAAGGGAATTTTTCATATATTAGCTTATAAATATTAATTATTAATAAGTTAGTTGGTCTAAAATAGATTAAAGTAGAAGGTACGTCGAATTTCTTCGTCTTCTCCTATTTTTCCTTGGTTCTTCATTTTACTTTATTTCTTTCTCTTATTTTCTCTTTTTTCCTTCTTTGTTTCTTCATGATTAATCAATTTCTTTCTAAAAACGCTATCTCAATATTGAATTCAGCAAGAATCATATTACAGGCTCCTTTCTATTATCATGAACCTCACTACATTCCCTCCATGTCCATCTGATATATTGAAGTTCAAAACTAAAATATAAACTTGGAGAATTGATCTTCAATGGAAAAAAAATCCCAAAGAAACACCAATGCTTTAGGGTTTTACATTGTCAAACTCTTTTGACGTGGAAAGAACAATGCCGCCCTTCTCCATTTCAAAAGATGATTTGGTTGAATTATGACCAAGATGTGGATTAAAAGTGTAAAGCCCTAAAAAACATTGAAACTTCTCAGGGAACTATTCAACTTTTAGAAAAAGTATAATGAAACCATTAGGCTGTGTTTGATTTGTGATAGAAAAGTGAAAACTAGGATACAATTCAAAAAGTGAGAAATTTATAAAACAACCTTTTATCATTTTTTTGAAAACATCCTATTTTCTAAGTAAAATCTCGAAAAACTGTTTTTCAGATCTAACCAACCAAATGTGTTTTCCATGTTCTTTAATTTTTGGATACAAAAAACAATTTATGAATCACAAACCGAACGGGGCCTTAGATTTCTTATTTAGGGGTTTGAAAGATTTTAAAAGAGGAAATTTTCCAAGTAGTCTTTGTTAAATTCTGAAAGCAAGGATTTAATACCTTATTGTTAATTTCTTCTCAACAAAATCCCTTATTGTTATTTTGATTAGTAAGTGGTGATGCTTGAATCTATGAGTCTATGATCGTCTAGCTTGCATACAATGAACCTAACTATTGATCTTTGAGTTCAACCCTGATCGCCATTTTGTTCATCCTAGTCCCTCTTGCTAGGATTGATTATCTATTTTCTATTGTTAAAAATCCTAGTTAATTTTCACTCTATTGACCCTAGTCCCTCTAAATGGGATTGATATCTTTTGGGCTTATGAGAAGTATCAAGCTCAACAAAAAGGAAATAGAAAAGATTTACAGAAAGAAGATTTAGGAGTAAAGATAAGTAAGAAAGGTAGATATAGATCTCTCTCTCTCTCCCACCTCATGATGTATAGAGAATGGATGTTGTTGGAATTTCGTGAATTGAAAAATTAACTTTGAAATTGAAGTGATTGTGTTTATCATTCTTTTGCTCTCGCACTCTTCCCGTCCTCTCTTCTTGCCTAAACCCTCCTCCCCCCCCCCCCCCCCCCCCCCCGCCCCCCCCCGCCCCCCCCACAAAACAAAAAAAAAAGAAAAAAAGAAAGCTCTGATGAAGGTGTCATTTCTTTTAGCAAACAGTCTGATTCAGCAACTTATCCACACATTGCACCTCTTGTTTGTCACGCTTCCTTGTATAATAGACTATGATTTATGCCCAGGCCTTCTATAACATGACTTTAAAGATATTATGACTCAGCTCAATGTTGTAATTGCATAAATTATAATGCTGGACCAATTAATCTTATTTTTTGTGGTATGTGAAATCTGACACTAGTACCACTGCTGTTCACGTAGCATATCATGCTTCACTTTTAAGCATTGGCCTAGTGCCTAGAGCTCATTGCTTTTATTAGCAGTAGCCAAGTCTGTATGCGGGAGGTCTCTTTAGGTTGACAGCTCCTATATAAGTGCCAAAGCCTAAGCATGACTCTTCAAGATTTGTTTTTTCCACATTATGATCATATGTTAGTATGGTCCTAGAGATAGTTAAATCGTGGCCTAAAATTGATTTAGCCGATCCCAACTAGTGGATAAGATTTTCATATTCTTGCTGTTTTTTTTGTTTTTGTTTTTTTCTTTCGATTGGATGAGTCATTAATGTCACTGAAGTTTGCCTACCTTGCAGGATTGTCTTGAATTGCTGAACAATCTCCTTCGTAAAACTGCATCTAATCAGGTGTGTGGTTTGAGCTGCTATTGATGCGAGCTGTTCTTCTTTGGTAACTGTAATTTCTGTTTGGTTCAGATATTGCTGAGAGAAACTGTTGGTTTTGAGCCCTTAATATCAGTTTTGAAGCTCCGGGGTATCTCCTACAGTTTCACCAAACAAAAGGTAAGATACTCATTAAATGGATTCTGATATTAGTGATTGTGATTTTAACAGGAGTCAAATGTTTGATTACATGTTGACACCAAGAATACGACCGTGTTGCTCTAGATGCACTACTTGTACTATGTTATGTTTGAAAACTAACTCCATGCCAGTAGACAGTGAATCTGCTTGGCGTGTTAGAAACAATTGAGTTGCTATTGGTGGGAGGTCTTGATTCTGAACCTGGAAGAGATGCCAATAGGCTTGCTAACCAAACGGCCTTGGCTCAGGTATGTGATATGCTCTTTGGGCTGTACCTAAAAGCCTTATTTTTAACTTTGAGGCTGAAAAGATCTCATTTGCTATTGTTTTCTGTCAAATGCAGAAAAGAGTTTTGGACCATCTTCTTATATTGGGGGTTGAGAGCCAGTGGGTTGCAGTTGCAGTACGTTGTGCGGTAAGACATGCATTTTTGAATGTCTGTTCCTGTTTAACTAAGCAATACAAATTTATGAATACTCTTATTAGGGGTACGGGTGTGCACCACACCTGATGATCAGCTAACCTGACCAGCCAAATTTAAAAATTGAGTTGGGTCGGGTTTAAACTTTAATGGAAAGTCAATCGGGTCGAAAATATTCTAACCTGAAAAGTTGGGCTAAATTTTGGGTAAAAAAAATTAGAACTGATTTGAACCTGACCCGCCTGACCACTGGAAATACTATCATATTAGCATTATTATATTTCTCAATAATAAACTGTATAAAACTAATGTAGCGGAAACATATTTGAATCAATGAATACAAGAGAAAATAAAATAAAGAACTTAGAAACTAAATTTTACTTTCTAAAAGAAAGATACTTGATGATTGATTTGATTGAATGATAGTTTTCGTAATTTGAGCTCTTAATATAGGTAACTCAATGTGGGGATAAAGAGGGTAGCCTCCCCCTTAATCAGGTTAAATGGTTTTCACTTGCCGTCAGTAGCCTGATCCACTTAGTTTGGGTTTATATGTTGGTCAACTAAATAAATGTGAAGTATTTGGATAATTCACATTCAACTATTCAAGCAATATGATACACTTCAGTCAGGTGTAATGTGGCCAGTCTTTAACAATATTGAATGAATGAAGCACATTTTATCATTGCAACTTGCAAGGGGCTTCATGAGCCTTTGAGAGCTACTAGAGAAGTTTCATGCATTTTTTTTTTAAATAAGAATGGTTTAATGTTTGATCATGATCTTGTTCTTTGTTATATTCATGATGGGACAATAATTGTGTTCTATTATTTATTTATTTGTTATTTTGGTTATGTGGAATGATAGTTTTATTTGCTACTTGCTTGAATTTTGAGGCAGTATTAATTTAGTGATTGCATTTGAATTTTATGAACTCTTTTCAGGCATTACGATGCATTGGCGATTTGGTTGCTAAGCATTCTCAAAATCTTGATGCTCTAGCTGGTAAAGTAATTGGTGAGGAACCACAGGCTGAACCTGCATTGAATTCAATTTTGCGCATAAGTTTGCGGACCTCTAGTATGCATGAATTCATTGCAGCCGATTATGTTTTCAAATGCTTCTGTGAGGTTAGTCTCTGATGGCAACTCAACTTTGTGCTGCACTGTCCTTTATAATATTTGATATATGTTTACTGGGAACACTAAGAGGAGAGTAACCTTCTCCATGGGATGCTATGGCACCATTCATAGTTTGCTGTATATGGTGGTTTTAATTTTACTTAGAAATATATATATATTTTTTTGAAAGGTAAGATGTTTTATATTAAAAATAAAACCTAAATACCAAAGCATAGAACACAATGAGATTCCTTAATCCTTATATCATTTGGAGCAATCTTTGAAATGACATCCACCATGTTGATTGATTCTCTCCAAAATTCTCTATTGAGCATGTTTGAAAGAGGCTGTAATCTCCTAACATCAAGAATGAGAGGAAAAATTCTCCATGGGTGGGCAATCTTCTTGAGAATAGAGTCCATCACTATCTTAGCATCAAGCTAAACAATGGGGTGAGATATCTTCATGGAAAGAGCTACTTCTAGGCCTTTCAATAGGCCAGCTGCTTCAGCTTCATGAGTTTAGTTACCATCTCTACTGGAAAATGCAACAAGAGCTTCTCCTCTAATGTTTCTAAACACTCCCACAAGTTTTGCCATGTTCTCAGAGAAGCCTCATTAGTGTTGAGCTAAGCAAATTCATGCTTCAGACAACCATTTTGACAAGGCAGGGAGAAGCCTATTCATGTGACCTGAGAGATATCAGAGCAAATCACTTGGGTTATAGTTGCTATAGGACAGCTTTTGTTCTAAAAATTTCTAGATTTGCTCTCTTCTGTTTTTGATGAATTGATGGATTTATGGTCAATCTGCCAATAGGACTAGCAAGGGTGTTCGATTAATATTGGTTTGTGAGCCACTGAACCTCTTTCTCAAGCATCCTTATTTTCCGTACTCTGCTAGATATTCCCCCAACATCTTGTTCCATATAGAATTGAAGAAATTGTAGTTGAAGATAAGATGAAGGGTGTATTCTTTTGGCGCAAGCTTCATTCTAAGCAGATTAAGGTTGTTCAATCTTGAGGCTGTAGGCAGCTTCCCCTATATTATGCACCATGTTATAATTCTAGACTGCTAGAGGAGGGAACCATGCCTGGAAACCAAACCACTGAGTGACAAGGAGCTAGAGTGGCCCTATCCAAGATGTGGTTACAAACTTCCAACATCCAAGTATGTTAGTTGAGATTGAGAAGTTCCATTTGTAGAAAAGTTTCATACATATCTTCTTCTTCTAAGCCAATTCTCCAGTTGAGAGGATACTCTGGCATCATCTCCTTCATAACAATCTGCGCATCACTATTTGCTAGAATGGCTGCTGCAAAGGCATTGGATGGTAACTTGGATTTGGGGCTCCAATAGTAGTTGTTGAAACAGTGGTTTGGTTTCTGAAGTGGTTTCTGAGGAGGACCTAGAATGTTATGAATCATGCTAGAAGGATAAAGTCCTCTCATTGGCTGTTAAGTATTTGAAACGTTCCTCAGCTCCTCCTCTTGTTTGTAAGACTTCCTGGTCACCCACGAGCAGTTTGGAGGATGAGGAGCAACCCTTATAGTAAAGTTCTTCAAGTATTTATACAATACCTAGGAGTTCCGTGGGCAGTAATCCTTTCTTTGCAAGCAACCATATCGTTTTGAATATGCCCAGCTTGTTCAGATCTTCTATGTTCTAATAACCCAGATCATCCTCTTCCATCATCCCGCTAATACTATCCCAACTTATCAGCTGCATCTCCTTTTCTTGATGCTTGCCTCTGTTTGATAAATCTGTTCATACTTGCTTCAGTTTTTAGGATGATGGCAGATGTGATACAAAGACCCCTGTCCATATAAGACAAGAGTTTTGGAGGACTATAAAGAGTCTTAAGACTATCTCAACTCTTCCAGAATATGACAAGAGGAGAGCTTTTCATACTTCCAGTCTTCTTTTAACAGATCGAATGATTGGAAAAGAGTTCCTAGAGGACAGCTCGCGTGAGATGAGAGGAAAGCCCAGGTACTTCATGGGAAGTATGCCAAGTGGGAACTCCAGGGTTGCTGCTAGGCGTCTCTTGGTTTTCTCTGGGTCCACCTGCTAAAATAATAAAAGACTTGGATTTATTAGCTTCTAACCATTTATCATAGATAACTCCTGTATAATATTTTTCAACTCCCTGAAAGTCCTATCTTCCAGTTGGAGGTCTGGAGGACATCAAGTCATCTGCAAATGTGAAACTCCGATTGCCGTGCTCTTCAACATAATCTTGGTTGATCCATCGACCATTCTTCACCTGTTGAGAAATAAGAGAGGAGAAAGCTTGCAGGCCTAGAAAATATAGGTTCGTAGGGATGGGGTCCCCTATCCTTAATGCCCTCTTACCTTTGTTAATTGCAGGAGGAGCCATTTAGAATTATAGAGTAAGAGAGACTGGATATGTGTTCCTTTACCTGATTAATAAACTTGTAAGGAAACTCATACTCTCCATGAGCCAAGAGAAAAAAAAATCCTTTTGAATATTATCATATAGGCTTGTTGAAGATCAGTTTTGATTATTGCTCCTGAAGGAGGGCTTATTTCTGTTGAAACCTTTTGCTATCTCGTGAAGAGTATATTCTCTTGTATGAACCTGCCTTTTCTAAATGCTGCTTGAGTTGTGTCAACCACCTCTCTTATCTTTGTCTTTGAGCATTCTTGCTAGTATCCTTTTTGTACATGTTATATATAGTATTGCACAAAGAAGTTAGCCTGATGTCCTCCAATTTTCTTGCTCCCTCTCTCTTGGGAATAATGCAAACAAATGAAGAATTTAGAGCCTTCAGAAGTTTTCTCCTTTCAAAGAAGCTCCGGATAGTTCCACAAGTGTCATGATCTACAGTTGGCCATGCTTTGATGAAAAAACTTATGGGGAAACCATTGGGACTTGTGGTTTTATCAAGCTTCACCTCTGTCATAACTGAAAGAACTTCATCAGCTATATTCCTCTCTAGGATATGGCTGGTTTCATAGAACAGGTTTTCAAATGAAAAGTTACTGTCATGTTTCCTCCGAAGAATCTGAGGGGTTAAGAGATCTAAGAAGTAAGAGACTTGATACTCTTTTACTTGATCACCTGGGTCCCAAATTTCAATATTCTGATCAACAAAATTTGCTGAGATTTGTTTTTTGTTTCTTCCCAAGATTATTTTCTTGAACCTTGAACTTCAATCCCAGTTTCAAGCCATTGTATCTTATATCTTTGCCTCCAGGAGCTATCTGTATCTTTCAAAATTCTCTCTGGCTTCTATTTTTAACTATTCAGATCTGAGTTAATGGGGGTCCCTGTTCAGCTTGGCTTGGATGTCTTCCCTTCTGGATCAAGCTACTTGCAAGTCCTTTTTGATCAGCCTTCTTCCCTTGTTCTATTCTTTTTTTTTGTTTTTGTTTTTGGGGGAGAAACCTTTGTTCTATTCCTTTAAGAGATCTTTTACAACTTTGAGCTTTTGGATAAAGTATATAAAGGAGAACCTCTAACCTTGCAGGACCAGGCTTTTGAAACAAGTCAACATCTACTGAGAACTCTTGTTTCTCAGCCCAAAAGTTGTAAAACTTAAAAGGATAAGGGCCGTAGTTTAGCTCTTTGTTCAGAGAAATGATCATTGGACTGTGATCTGCCATTCCTGGTCAAGTGATTCGACATGCGTGTGGCTTTGAGTTTTGCATAGGTCTTTGCGGGCTTCAATGTACTAGTTCTGGCACTCTATCTGTGCCATTTTGAGACAGGAGAAAAGCAATGACCAGAGCTTGAAGAAGCAAGCTAGAGCAGCTTGCTGATTGCTGTGTGAAAAGATGTCACAAAACTGCATATGAGTACACGTTGGTTGAAAACGTCTCTCATTCGCAATGGAATAGGATGATCTCGCTCAATGTGTTTGTGTTTCAACCAAAGTTTTACTAGCATCAAACTGTTGGAGCCATTCTTGATTTACTAAATTTCTGTCAAATCTGCATAGAATACTGTTAGCCTGTTGTTGATTGTTTCCCCATGTGAGAGATTTCCCTGTTTGGTGAGGTTCCCAAAGTCTTGCTGAGTGCTGAGTTAATGCATTAATTAAACCTGTTCATACTCTCGGTCAAAGGAGGATTTCCAATTTTCCATATAACATTTCTCTAGGATACCTGATAGTATTAAAGTCTCGTGTCACTATCCTTGGGTTTTTAGTTCTGTAGTTTAAGTTCTTCATTATTCTGCCAAAGAGGAAGTCTAGCTTCATGATTGTTAAGAGTGGAAGTAATTGTTAAAGACCATTTTCAAATAATGGATTAGCACACATTTGAAATTTTTTCCTTTCATATTTATAGGTTTGGCAGTAATGTATAATCTGGATTATGGTTTATTAATTTCTCCACTTTCATTTGAATCAGAAAAACACTGATGGCCAGGCATTATTAGCATCTACAATAATTCCTCAACCATATTCTGCGACTCTTCCTCCACTTGAAGAGGGCATCAAAATGCCATTTGGAAGGTTAGTTTACATTATTCTTAGTGCTTTAAATACTTCTTTGTCTTAGATGTTTTTGTTTATTTGTAAATTTCTCAGTAGTACGCCCCCAAATGGGGGAAACTGTCTCAACCTTCTTCACCTTTTTATGTGTAATTTTGTATTGCTGAATCCTAAATTTTGGTTTCCTTGCAGTATGCTTTTACATGGTCTGACTGTGAATGAGACTGAAGGAGATCTTGAGGTAACATGAATATTGAGTAATTCACCATCACTGTTGGAAGGCATTTATTTAACATTACCTCTTCAGATTTTTGCCACTTTTAGTTAGTTATACTGACCTAATTAGTCTGACTGCATTCGCTTGTTCTCCTTAAACCATCTGCTTTTGGTTGGTATCATTGAACAACTAGAAATGATATGCAAAAGCTCATTAGATGTCTACTCTCTTCTCCTTTATGAGGTGCAAGGAGCGTATTCCTTAAGCTCATTCACCATTTTTCTTACTTAATCAGTATTAAAAATGTCAAGATTTGGAGCATTGTTTTCAAGGCCATGCGTAGGCCACAACTAGTCCATTGCCTAGGCCATACTTAAGGCAGATAGTAGGGCTCTTTGATATTTTTAAAAGTATAAGGGGGCCAGTATAAATATATAAGCGTAAGGTTCTTTTTTCTTTATATAGTTATAATCAAGGTACGAATACCAAATATTATTTTTCGTCCTTCCTTGGTAAAGGTTAAATTCTAATTTCTGCTTTATTCGAATACCAAAGAACTCAATGTTAACTGTAATCATGACAGGTGTAACTAAAGGAGGAAAATGTGGATCTTTTAATACAAGCTATCATTTAAAATTGATGACTTAAATCAATTGCCCTTGTTTTGTTTAATGTGACAAATGCCCTATCAAGGCCTAGTGCATTTGCATGAGCTTTGAATGAGTGGATTAGACAAAAAAGCCTCAAACCCGTCATTTTTCTATTTTTCATATGCCTGGTCATGGCTTCAATTAGCATTGTTTTAGTCTTTACTAAATCTTACTGGATTTCAGCCAATCAATAGTAGTCTACCGTAGTTGGAGGAATAAGATGACCAAAAGAGGGAAATGGGTAAATATATCTTATTTTGACATTTTATTAAGACTAAAAAGACAAAAAGAAAAAAAAAAAGGAAATGCAATTGGAGGACCCCTCCCCAAAAGAAAAATGAAAAAAAAAGAAGGAAAATAGTACAAATCCTTTAACTTATGATCTGTGGTTTATATTAATTGATCAATACCAAAGACAACATGAATTGGCTGGTGCTTAAGCAGTTGATATTATCTGCTAATGTTTCAAGTGCAGATTTGTTGCAGAGCTGCTAGTGTTCTTTCCCATGTAATTCAGGACAATATCCAGTGCAAGGAACGGGTATGCATTCTTATTTCTTGTCTTTTATGTCCTCCCTCTCTTGTTGTAAAATCATAAAATATGGAAAGTGGGATAGGAATCTATGAGATATCTCAATTATTGTTTTACATAAAATGTTTGGGATGTTTGTTGGACGTTGTAAAAAAAAAAAGGGGTAACTTCTAAAAATATTATAAGAAGCTAAATAATATATCTATACCTTTTAATAGGTGCCTCTTTCTCATATGTTGCAGCATGAATTCTTTTCATAATGAAAGAAATTCTTTAAATTTGTAATATATAAATTTCTTTCGTTGGTATGCTTCTATTTTCTATGTTGTCTATTACGAGTTTACGACACTTAAATGTATTATTTCTGTAGTCTTATTTTTCTTCTCTCCTCTTTCATGGGAGCTCCTTTTAACGGGAGGCTTCCTATTTGGGCTTAATGCTTCATTATTTGGGTGACAACCAACATTGCATTCCCACTTATAGTGTCAAACATGCTTGTTTATTTGTTTGTCTTAAGCTATACATTTAGTTCCATTGACTGGAAAGCAAGAAAGAGCATGAGGGCATGAGGGTGGAATGATTGTTGGAGCAATAGAAAGGGAAAAATGGCATCTAAAATCCATTATTTTCTCCCATTTAAAAAGGAAAATCATTTCTACTCTGAAGTTATCGACATCATATCTCATTGCCGTAATCCGGAAGACTTAATTTCTAGATTTTTCTTTGTTGTTGAAGCTCTTTAGTTTCTATAATCTTTTCACTGGGCCCAAAGAGTGGCTAAGGTTATCAAAGTCCAAAGGAGCTTCATTCTGTTGGAGTGGCTAATTCGTCACTAACTAGAACCAGAATATGCGGCACTAAAAAATCTGACAGATTTTGGCTTCACAAATTCACAGAAAATTTGTTTGGAGGACAGCTGACTGATCCACAATGACTTCAGCACATAGACGTAAATTACAGGATTCGGTGTTAGTATCTTTTTGTTTAAATCTTGTGCTTTTGTTGTATATTTCTAAACTTCCATTGACACTGTTAACACCCTGACATGCACCAAAGTATTATCTTGACCACAGTTTCATGACTTACTGCCACTTTCACTATCATGGCTTCCATCTCGATCAGCATCTCTGCGAAGGCAGCTAACACATGACCATTACTGCCATGGTCAATTACGAAACCACTACACCCATGACTTGCTATTGTTTCACCACTTATTTTGCCTTGTTCTCGTAACTAGCAGTTAGTCTTAAAATATGTTATCATTTGAAAGAGATGTAAAAGTTTTTTTTCTCCAATTAAATTTCCTTTTTTTGCCCATTGCAATCAATTGCAAAAGTATGCTTGAATGCTATGCACTCGAGCAAAAAACTTTACCTTTAGTTCGATTTCTCTGCTAAGCAAACAGAGCATTGGACTTGGAACACCATTGAATTTAAAAAGGAACCCTCTATATGCTTCTCCATACATTGAGTATCTTGCAACCTAAATGAATGCAGTTCTTCCGTAATCTTTCTCTGATGGCGTGGAATGCTTGCAGGTACTAAAGATTGAGCTTGAGGCACCTCAGCCATCCTTAGGTGGCCCAGAGCCACTTATGCACCGGATTGTAAAGTACTTGGCCTTTGCCGCCTCTTTGAAAAGTAAGGAAAGTGACCATAACAGCACAAGTTCCGATGGAGGATCATACATCCAACCCATTATACTTAGGCTGCTAGTCATCTGGCTAGCAGATTGCCCAAGTGCAGTTCTCTCTTTCCTAGATTCAAAGCCCCATCTCACATATCTGCTTGAGCTGGTATCAAGTCAGTCTGAAACAGTGTGGGTCAGGGGATTGGCTGCAGTTATCTTAGGAGAGTGTGTTCTCTTTAATAAAGTGTGCGAGGGTGGTACAGATGCTTTTGTGGTTGTAGATGCAATCAGCCAAAAGATTGGTCTTACCTCATACTTCTTAAAGTTTGATGAAATCTGGAAAAGCTTCCCCTTTATATCCTCAAAACCAACCCAGCACCGTAAGCCATTGGAAAGATCAAATGCTGCTGGTATAACCGAGATTGAAGTTGTTGATGAAAAGAATGAGACTAATCAGAAGCATCATGAAGATCCCATTCTCATGTCAATTTTTAATGGCCAGTTTGTTAATCTAGTTAAGAGGCTGGAGACAGATATTAGAGAGAGCATTGTGGAAGCTTTCAGTCATACTAAGACCAAGGTCGCAGTGGTGCCAGCAGAATTGGAACAAAAGAGTGGAGAGAGCAATGAAGATTATATCAAACGGTTGAAGTCATTTGTGGAGAAACAGTGCAGGGAGATGCAGGTATGTTTTTATGCAGGTTTGGTTTCTTTTGTTTTATAAAGTTACCTTATTTTCTTCGGAGACATTTGATAGAGAAAAAAAAAGAAGTGCTATGGTCACTCTTAACATGACTGATCATGTGATTAACTTAAAAATAAACACCTTAAAAAAAAACCTACATAAGAGGGATACTCTTTTAAGAGACCGACGGGATGGAACTCACATTTAGAGTCACTTTAAGAGTCCCTGTAGCATTTTTCTTCACATCAGTCTCTTAATCCCTGATATGTAAATGTAGGTGTTTCTTGTTTAAGTGAATCACATGGCTGTCATGTGATTCAAGTCATGTTATGAGTCACGTTAAAAGTTACTATAGCTCTTCTCCAAAGAAGATTGAGGAATTGTATTCATCTGGGACGAGGCTTTTGAATGAACCTTAAATTTAACACTGGTACTTTGCCTGGCACGGATGGCTTGTGTTGGTCCATCTCACAGAAGTGAACCTTAAGATAAGGTGGTTATTCATTATCAAATAGATGGGGGTATAACATGACCTTCCAAACATCCAGATGTACGTTGCTTATATGACATGATCAGTCTTGTCCATCATGCTATAATGTTTTGCTTTATCATGTTGTGGGCATTTGTGTCTTTGTTATTTAAATGTCTACATACACATTTTATATACCCGCATTTTTAACTGTGGGGGAACTTAATATTTTGAAGGATCTACTTGGTCGGAATGCAACTTTGGCCGAGGACTTGGCCAAGACTGGTGGTGCTAGTGATCCTGGTTCTGATCAGAGAGCAAGTGGAAGCAGAGAAAGGGTCCAAACTCAGACCTTAAATAGAGATCTTGTGGAGGCATTGCAACGAGTAGATATACTCAAATCAGAAAAAGGCAAGATTGAAGCTGAGGCATCGGCATACCGCAATCTTGCGGGCAAGATGGAATCCGATCTGAAGAGCCTATCAGATGCATACAACAGTCTTGAACAGGTCAACTTCCGGCTAGAGTCAGAGGTGAAGGCTTTGAGGAATGGAGGGATTGATCCACATCTGGACATTGAAGCTACAAAAGCAGAGGTCAGAGAAGAGGCCCAGAAGGAGTGTGAGGTTGAGTTGAATGACCTGCTTGTGTGTCTTGGGCAAGAGCAGAGCAAGGTTGAGAAGCTCAGTGCGAGATTGGTGGAGTTTGGGGATGATGTGGACGCGCTTCTTGAAGGAATTGGAGACGATGCTGCTCTGCCTGAAGATGGTGATGACGAGGAAGATGAATGATGAAACTTTTTTTTTTATTAATTTGTACATTACCTAGTGCATAGTGATATAATGCACAGCAACGATGGAACTCTGCCTTTATGCTGTTTTTCCACAAGTTGTGATAGATTGAAGACGTGGGCAATTTGCCAAATTCAATTTCATATTTATTATTGCTTGTTTTACTCCCCCCCTCTCCCCCCCACCCCCCCTTCTTTCTTTCTTTGTTTTCCTCCGTTGGCGGGCACAAGTAAACACTATTACATTGGGAACACCTAGGAAATTATTCTGATTAGAAGAATATATAATATTAATATGCACTTCATAAAAGAAGAAATTAGTTGTGCAATTTTGCTTTCACATGCTTATAATAGATCCCTTCTATTTTAATTTTATGAGAATGATATCTATTACAGTATCATTCAAGCAAAAATTGAACATACGTCTATAAAAATGTAGATATCATAACTTTAGATGTCAAGATTTTTACATCATAAAATCTTGATATATACTCTATCGTTGTACACAAGCTATATACATAGCAAGCTATATTCATGATCTATGTTGAGTGTGTTGAACCCAAATAGGTTATAAATCAAGATATTGGCCTAGTGAAAGGAATGTGGTCGGCGTGACTTCCCTTACTTTTTTTGTGTTTTTTGGGGAGACTTGCCTTACTAAGAAGGTCAAGTACAAAACATTAACTTCATTTGCTTTTATCACAAATAATGAGTAGGTGCAATTTAGAATGTATGGACGTGGTATGAATGTATCTTCAAACAAAATTCACAAATGTTGTTGACGGAGCAATCAAAACAAAGGACAAATAGTAGGGAACCAAATACTTATATTCAAGAATTGCCCATATTCCATTTCACCTTGATAACATTTTATATATACAATAAGATATTTATAATGATATAGAAAAAGAAGACAAAGTGGAGAGGTAGAGGAACACTACTGCACTCATCAATCAGCCCTCTGGGCAAGTGAGTTAAACAGGACAGCAGCATATAACATAAAAGCAAAGTTTAGATTAAGAGGTTTGAAAAAAAAAGGAGAGGGAGAAATTCTCTTAACATTTTTTTCATTGTTGTTCTTCTGTTGTTGATCATGTCAAGCTATCTTGGTTCTTTGCTGATAACCGTTTCAGAAGCTCATATGTAGTGATCATGGTGGTTGCAGACATTGACATGGAAGCCCATCTAGGTCCCAATCCTCTGTAACAAGCAGCCCATCCCCCTTCCCTGACCAAATTCCTAACAGTCTGCCCAACTGTTGGGGGTCTTCTCCCATTCTCCTCTCCATCCAAAACTTGCAATCTTGTCTTAATAGTATCTAGTGGCATGGTAAGTATGGCTGAAACACCACCAGCCATGGCTGCACTCAATCCCTGAACTGCCACCACTGTCTTTGAATCCGGTCGGAAACTGCTACTACCATTACTACTACTACTACTACTACTACTACCACTACTACTACCACTATCCTTACTCTCATCATCTCTTTTACAAAGATAGCAACCAATTCCGCCCCAAACCAGTCTCTGTGTCACAGAATATGATGCCCACCAAACCGCATTTGATGGAGCATATGTCAATATGGACATCCCAAATCCCCTGTATAAACCTCTAACACCATCAGCACCCAGAATCTTCCTAAACGCATCAATCCCACCTTGATACTTGCAGGAAATGCTGGAACTTCCACCATTTCCTTGAACCATGAGCCTTTGGCTCACAACATCAACTGGAGTCCAAACGAGCTGCGCTGCCATTGCAGCGTTTAATCCCGCGGCTGCATTCGCAATTGCAGCGGCAGTAGGTTCCGGAACGCCTAACCGAATGGTTGCAGTACCAACGTTGCTCTTTGTGACCTCGAGTGCTGTCATGTAAAGTGCCCTAGCTGGAATTGTTCCCATGAGAGATGTACCGAAACCTCTGTATAGACCGCGGAATCCCTCGTGGCGTAAGATCGAAAATGCCGTTCTGATGCAAGAAACCTGAGTTTGACAAATCTGTTGCCTTGTTTTGAGTACTACGACAGGGTAAAGAGTTGCGGAAACGCCAGAGAAGAGAGCAGCGCCGAGAAAGAAAAACTTCGACTTGTCTAGCATTTGCCAATCGATATCCGCCGGAAGATGCATTTCTTGCGCCGAATCTTCCTCGGCCGCCGCGCTCAAACTCATCTTCGCCACTTTCGTAATTCGATCAAGATTACCAAAAAAAATCCCCAAAAACACACACACGCAGGCAGAGAACGAACACAAGAAACAACAAAAAAACAAAAAGAACCCTAACTTCTAAACTGTACAATCATGATATATATATATATATACAACCTAAAGATTTTATCAGTTCTTATTCTTCTTATAATACAAAATATGATATTAAAAATTGAAGAAAACCACAGAGAACTAGCACTTTTTCCTCTTCCGACACGAGATTGTGGATCGAACAAGTTGAATCAAAAGAAACGGATCATCAAACATGTTTCTGATTCAGCAATGTTGACGAATCTTACCGGAGAATCAAATCCATCCTTCGACGTCG
This sequence comes from Paratinospora sagittata, assembly GCA_035771175.1. NCBI lineage: Eukaryota > Viridiplantae > Streptophyta > Magnoliopsida > Ranunculales > Menispermaceae > Paratinospora > Paratinospora sagittata. The sequence goes on along the minus strand of CM069604.1, from coordinate 2,676,959 downwards.
TCGTCGTCCCTTCAACCTCCGACCGACCACCGGAGACACCCGCCGGCATCACGACGACGAGCACGACACTTCCCGCCGAGATCTAGGGTTTCATACAACGCAGCCACAAAGCCTCCACACACACGGAATACAAAAACACGGAAAGGAGAGAAAACACCAAGAAGCATAAATCACTATTTATAGGTAAAACAAAATTAAAAAAAAAAAGATTCTATTTACAGTAAACAGCTTCCCGAGAGTCTGCGGTTTGAGCTCTGTCTCTCTCTCATCTGAGACAGACGAATTACACAGATTGGGGAACGATATGGTACTGTTGGGGGTGGTTTTGGGATTTACGGGATTTGCTGAGTTCTCGACACGTGTCGGTTTCCGGTTGCTCAGTTTTTAGGGTTTTCGCGAGTCGGTAGTCGATACCAGGTTACGCCACGTAGATGACGTGTCAGCCCTATCCGAGAGGCTATGTGGGGAGCACGGAACGGAACGCTTTCTTGCACGTGCTGCGTTGGATTGTGCGTGCCGAATTAGGAGGGATTATTCTGTGCTCCTTCGTGTGTGTAGGTGACGTTGACGTGTCCGGTATATGGGTTTAGAATGCTTGTGCTGATGTTTGACCTTTTTGAGGAATAGGAGAGGATTGAAGTTGACTTGGGCCCACCGTTGTGTTGTCAGGACTGAAAAAGCGTAGGCAGTTAGAATCCCACCTACATATGTTTTGATTGGACGTCGTGTAAAGAAAATAAATAAAACCATAATTTTTTTTAGAGCCATAATAGTTAATTTATAGAAAACTGGCTCTATCTTTATTTAATTAATTGAATGGTAATTAATGAAACTAAATCTTCTATATATACATACAGTAAATTGAGATAATAAAGATAATTATTGATGATAATATTTCTAATGATATATTCCTATTTCTGCATGTAATTATTTTTTTAAAGGTAAATTTATTGATAAAACAAAAAGAACAATTAGGGAGAAGAAACAAGTTAAAGTCTCCCTCAAAATGACTCTAGCTAACTCTTGGGGGAGCTCCAAATGATTAAGCATTGTCATATATCAACTGCTTACTTACGAATTTGAACAACAAACAAGGATCTAATAAAGATCCTTAGCTATGAGGAGCACATTATTAGTTCTTTGAAATAAAGATCTAATAGCCCAACCCTGCTCAACTACCCCGTACCAATAGAAAGAGACCCCTTTAGCAATAGAGAGGCTCTTTTTTTCTTTTTTTCTTTTTTTTTTTTTAATATTATTGCGATCCTCTCCGTCGGATGACATTACGACTGACACAGAATACTACATACATCGTACATACGTGTATAACATCTTGTCAGCCTCTCATGTACAATCAACCTGTATATAACTCGTTCATACCCACAAGACATATTTTTCACAATTCTATTCATAATTAACTCAGGTTCACATCATATCAAATTACCACTTCTCATAACATCCATCAAATGTCATAAGTTCTAAGTATCATTTCTAAGTCATATACATGTTATATGCACATATATATATATATATATCAAAAGTACCAATGTCTCATATTTCTCAAACCATACATACATCAACACAAATGAAGAATAGCTCGTAAACACATGCAACACTTGAAACATATGACATTATTTATTTCTAACTATGTTTGAGAAGAGAAAATGAGTTATAACAAGTTTGGTGAATATTTCTAACTATGACATTATATATGTATTTATATAAAACATGCTTAATATTCAATACTAGTAAACACATATGCAACACCTGAAACATATATCATACATGTAGATCACAAATAGCTTCTATGCAACCATTTTCTAAAACATGCAAGGTTTCATAAAAATTAACATCCATCTTCCTTCTTTTAAGTAATAGAGCGGGTACTAATCCATTATGATGCACTGATAAGGGTAAACTCTGGTCCTCTCATTACCCATTTTCAATTCAAATCATTTCTAGGGTTTAATTAGGACATTCCATAGAGCCCATGAACACTTCAACAATCATTCACGCGGGACATTATTCCTAATAAAATGATTTTCATGCTTTAACCTGCTCCTGCAAGTCAAAAACATGCTCCATATTCAGAAAACAATTTCATGAATTCAAATCAATGCAACACATATATCCATATTTAACATGCTTAAATTCAATTTAAGTTCATATTTATAATGTCATATAGAATAACCAAAGCCAAAAAATACTCACAAAATATAGGTTTCCACTTATTCCCTAGTATCACCACCACTATCCAAGCCCATTAATGCTAGTATTTCCAACATGTTATTGCGCCATTCCATACAAGCTAAAAATCAAATTCATATAATAATATTAATCTCCTATTCACATATATATTATTTTCTAGTTCATTTACCTTTTTCTCCAACTCAACACAGGTCTCAAACACATGTGAGAATCCTTCAATTCAGTTTCCTACAACTAATCTAAATATTCTAGAGGTGAAGAATAGTGGAAATAGGTTTTCCAGTTACATTCCCACTAGTTCCCTCATCTATTTCACCTATTGGAAATCCATGTCCAGTTATTAAAAATACCATATCTTTATTCTAACATTATTCCATCAACACCAAAATACTCAGAATCAAGTACACTACAATCCTACAGTTTCAAACTAGATTTTCATCGAAATTTAACATGTTTCTAGAGGCTTCCAATGTTAAATGACATTACCAACAACTATGTCGGAGCCAATATTGAAATTAAACAAAATTAAACCACATAATTGGTGTTTTTGTTGTCTATATGCTAGTAGACTTCACAGAGTAATTAACTTTTGATATAATCAACCATTAATCCCTAGGCTGAGTGGTGGAGTCACAATGGTCTCACTTAAAAATCATTCTTCTAGAGTAGCAAGCTACCTCCCGCTCATTATTCGAAGGTACTTGGGACAACACTTTGTCTAGTTAAATTAGACCAATCATTTTTGTTGGACCATTAGCTCGGCACAACCGAGCTGGCAGACAGGTCCAGATCCTGAGGGAAAAAATGTTGAGCTGACGATACTCGGAATGAAATAACTGACACCCCGGTCCGACGACCAAAAAGAATGAGAAATACCAATAATGATAGCCCGTCCCGTGGTATATCGTGAACGCTACAGATAGAAAGTCAAAAAATCTACGACCTACAGCTCGACAAGGACGAACTGTCGATGAGAGTTATCCACAACAAGCATTTGAACGATTCAATACACGACAACTCGGCTCATGCTGATCTGTCCACTGATAAACTAGACGTAAACTTTTGAGATTTTCAATCACCAGCAGCTCAAACCTCGGTCACCTCTGGTAACTGTGGAAACGAGGCCGATCTCCAGAGTTGATGTAGTTCAGTACAACTCAAAGAGGATCCCGGGATATCTAGGATGAAAACGTACATGAGAATTGTACTTATCCCAAAAAATCAGGGATAAACAACAATCCGTGAAGAAGGATGAATTCCATTTCATTTGGGATAGAGAAACTTATAATCCTGGAGCAGATGAGCTCGACAACTCATCAGATCTACAAATAGCCAATAAGAAATTGACACGTGGCACATGCCTACTGGGCAACTAGTCACTCCGGCGAGGAGACTTCTCCTATAAATAGCCTACTATTCTTCCTTTAAAAAGGTACAACAAAATACCCTAGAGTCTGTGCAAGATTTCTTATTAAAGCAAGCACTGACTTAGGCATCAGAGGACTTTTAGCTGATACCACACTGGTGTTCCTCACAAGAGCCTTTCTCTTCATTTATATTGTTTCAGATTCCGGGGACTCACGGTTCCAGGTCAGCTCGTCTCCTCTGCACATCAACAAATTCAGTGTTGGTTAAATTCTGCACCAACATTTGGCGCCGTCTATGGGGACGACAAGAGTTGAAAATTCTAATAGAGCTTCTTCGCCATGAGCCAAGAGGTAGATCACATATGTATCGATGAATCCGTGGCTTCACCAGAACCACCTCTTGTTAAACGGGGAAGGCAACCAAAGAAAAAGAAGAGCTTGACTCAGAAATCGTGGAGGCTGAGCAACATCGAAAAGAATGTCGAAAGGCTTTCCCAGATAGTGCTCGAGCAGCAGTTGGTGTAACAAACAACTCATTCTCCCTTACCGACTCGACTGGCAGACCCTCAAAGAAACACAGAGAGTCGTTGTCAAAGCGTCAGCTCGAAGCCAAAGCCAGTTAAAAGCAGTGGCCAGCGTCCAGACGGATCTAGGCAAAAGTTTCTTACCATCAGAGACCTCTGACATTCCCTAGAAGCGAGGAAGAATGACGACGAGCCAAATTCTTCCTCAGCCCAGTTTACGCTTAAGAAAAAAGCTCGCCATCGAATTCTGAAGACACCACCGATCAAACCTGCCAGGTTGGCCCTGATCAGACCTTCTAGGTCCGCATGGACCTCGTCAACTGGTGTAAAACCATTTTCATCGAAGACTCGACAGTCCACTTCCCCTAAGTCAGTTCAGACTATTTAGTCAAGATTGACTTGGTTGAGAAGAAGCGATCAAGCTAGACATTAGGAGGAATACAATGACCTTCATTCACCTTTCATAGAAGAGGTGCTTCAAGCCTTACTGCCTAAAAATGTCAAAATGGCAGAGGTCAAAACCTACAAGGGTAAGATATATCCGAGGGAGCATGTCGAAAACTATAAGTCATGGATGGAGTTCAAAGGATACGATGACACCACGATGTGCAAGGGATTTCAGATTACCCTTAGAGGACCAGCTAGGAAGTGGTATTGGAAGCTAAAACCAAAGTCTATTTGTTCGTTCGAATACTTAGCTTACAAGTTCATCGAACACTTTGCCCGAAAAAGGGAACGAGAGATGTCGGTGAATGGCTTGTTGGCCATCCGACAAAAGCAAGGGGAAAGTCTAGAAGATTACCTAGAGTGGTTCGATGACGCGCGAGTTGAAGTAGATGATTGCGATGATTCAACCGCCATTATAGCCTTTACAGTCGGCTTGAGGCCCGAGCCATTCCACTTCTCACTGGGGAAGAAAAAAGCTCGGACCTATAAAGAGATCCTAGACCGAGCTGAAAAATACATCAATGAGGACAAACAAACTGATGCTAAGAAAGAGGAAGATGATCCCTTTAAAAGATCAAAGAAGGACAAAAAGAGAAAGCGGGAAGATGAGGTGAAGAAAGACGACAGAGGAGGTAAGAGGTCAGACCCGAACTAGCGAGGTCAAAAGAGACACCTCCAGAATGTGTATTTGACTTACACCCTTCTAGCCACCTCGATAGAGCATATCGTCTTAAAAGTGCAGGACAAGGATTACCTGAGGTGGCCAAAGAAGCTCAGCACCCCAGCAGATCGGCGAGACAAGAGAAAGTATTGTCAATTCCACAAGGACTATGGTCACAATATGGATCAGTGCTATGACCTCAAAGAGGAAATCGTGGCATTGATCCGTCGAGGTCATCTCAAAAATTATGTGAAGAGCTCGGATTAGGAAAGAGCTCGGTCGGCTGAGCAAGGAAAAAATGATCAGCCAAGGGAGATCCAAACGATTTTTGGACGTGACCTTGGCAAGACATCAAACTGGGCTCTGAAGGCTTATGTTAGAGCAACCCGTGCCGATGTCATGAACTTGTTTTGTTGACCGGAAAAGCAAAGAAGAGTTGACTTCGTTATCACTTTCATAGAAGAAGAGGCCCGGGACATATGCAGACCTCACGCCGATGCTTTGGTGGTGACAATGGATGTAGCAAACTACAAAGTCCATCGAATCCTAGTCGACAATGGGAGCTCGACAGTTATTCTTTATTGGCCGATGTTAGAAAAGTTAGGGCTTAAGAAATCTCAGCTCACCCCGGGTGACATTTCTTTAATCGAATTTACGGGGGATGGAATAATGCCAGAGTAAATAGCCCTCCCGGTCACATCAGGAGAAGAGGAACACAGAGCCACAGTCATGGTGGAATTCCTCGTTGTGAAAAGTCTCTCCGCTTACTGCGCTATTGTGGGCCAACCTCTCCTCAATGAACTCAAAGTTGTGGTGTCCACGTACCACCTCGCGCTCAAGTTTCTAGTCGAACATGGGGTAGGTGTGGTAAGAGGAAGCCAGAAGGAATCAAGAGAATGCCTCGAAGCTTAGGATGTTTGGAGAGAGGTCCCTATCACCGAAGATCTGACAAAAATAGTTAAAGTTGGAGTCAAAATGGGCTCGGAGTTAGCAGACTAGGTCATCCGAGTATTGAAAGAGTTCAAAGACATCTCTGCATGGTCTCATGACGACATGTCGAGTATCTCTTCTAGTGTGGTCGTTCACCGTCTCAACACGGATCATAAGGTAACACCAATATGACAAAAGAGAAGAGTGTTGAGCACGAAGGGGGCCAAAGCCCTCAGAGAAGATGTCGACAAGCTCATTCGAGCTTAGTTTATTGGAAAAGTGTCATACTCGAACGGGCTAGCCAATGTTGTGATGATAAAGAAGCCAAACGGGAAATGGAGGACCAGTCACGACCAACTATACGTGACGTCATGACCGACACGAAAACCTCCGAGTATACCCTCCGTCGGTACACCCGACGTCCCGTCAGCCTAAAATACATATACGAATCCCCAAGAAGAAATAAAAGTACTTCCTTAACAACCAACTAACACGATCACAATGAAATAAAATATTACTTCTCCAAATTACCAAATATAAAATTCCAGAGTCTTCAAAATGATACAAAACCCAACACATCCCAACTATGTGTTAAATATACAATTACTAGGTGTTATCATGTACATAATTATCAAAGTACAAAACTAAATGTACAACACCTACATGAAACAAAAACAAGGGACGCTTCGTAGTCAAGCCTTCCCTTTTCCTTTTCTATCAGATCCTGAAAGAAGATGGTGAGCTGTGAGCTACAGCCAGCTCAGTGAATGTTATTTACAAGTGGCATATACGTGCATTTATAAAACATGGTAAGATCATAAAATAGTTGAAATATCATGATGACGAAATATATTACATACATGCTAACATAATGCATCAAGTCATACATAAGACGATGCATAACATTTGTAGTCATGCTTATGCAATCTTAACACCTCCTGAGTATGGGGGTTCAAGGCTGGTACGCGACACACAGCGCCCGAACACACACACAATACTCGTAATCTATTAGGGTTTCTGGGGTTGTGCAGCACGTAGGATTAGTTTAAACTAACTTACCCATACACAAGCCATAAAACCCTCTGCAGGGTACACAACTGGGATCGCCGCTAGACTTACGAGAATTTTCAAAAAGAGGAAATTCCAACTAGGAGCCTCAACCCAAATTGTCATCCCAATGAATTATGCTCAAATGTATTTCATGGAATATTAAAACATTCATACCATCATACATAAGCATTTAAAACATTTCTATACTACAATTCCACATATAAATAATCCAAAAGTAAAAGAACACTCATTCTTGATTGGCTAAGTCTAGCCAATCCAATCGCCAAAACTCTCCAATTGACTAAACGGGTTCAAGATCAATCACAAGACCTGGAAATAACATGGTTCACACAACTGAAAATCAGTCATAAAGTGTGTCAAAACCCCATGTTCAAACCCACTCTAAAATCAATTAGATTCTAAATTGATTGCCCCCTTGAGCCAATTTCCATATTGCCCAACTTGATCACTTAGACTCAATTAAACTAAGATTGACCTAAATTGAATGTAATAGGGTGATCCCATGATCCAACCACTAATATACATGAAATTCAATTATAATTAGGGTCAATTAGACTATACATCAAGTCAATTTCATCAATTCACTAAGTCTTGGTCAAAACCCCCAATTAGGCCAATATTCAACATAAGGTCAAAATGAACTAAGTAATATCAATTTAACATAGGTTCTAACATTTTAAACCCATGATTCTACTCAATTTGGGTCCAATTAAACAATCCCCAAGTCAATTTCATAAATTGACTTGCTTTGGGTAAAAAGTTTCAATTTGGGCAAAATCCCCAAATTACATGCAAAATTGCCAAAGTACATGAAAAATGTCATTAGCCTAGATCAAAATTAGTCAACCTTAAGGTGTCCATTATGAGAACCCACTGAATTCAATCATCAAACAACCCTAATCATGTCAAATTAGACCTACATTGCATAATTTTTCAGATTTTATATCAAAAGCATCAAAAGCCCCAAATCTGGAAATTTTCATACATAGGCCATATTGCCTATTTTACACTAGGCCACCATGTTCAGCCATGAATTTTACTGATCTTGCAACATGGAATCATCCACAATGCCCACTAGGTCAACATAATTGACATGCAAAGATTTTGAAAAAGTCTAAGGCCATAAACTAAGTATAGGTTATTTGAACTAACCCTTCCAATTTCTTGCTAGAAATTGGGGGTTTCACCATAAGAGTACTCTTAACACTCTCTAATCACACATATGTGACATGCAAGACTCAACTCCAACTTTGGTCTTCCACCCATTCAAGGTTCATCACAATGCATGCATCAAAATGAAACCCTCATGCTCAAAATAAAGCTATCATGCAACTAATAGAGAGATTCAAGGAAGAAATGGAGGAAAAATGCAAACCTTAGGTGTTCTTGAGCAAGAAACCACCAAACCCTAACTTTCCTCTCCTTTTCTCCTCTCCAGCTCCTTTCTCTCTTTTCTGGCTGAGAAATGAGCAAATGAGCCTAAAATTACGTTTTGGTTGCTTAAATAGATAAGCTTGGGCCCACAACTAAAAGTTGCCACAAACTATCAAAAACTCAGTTTCCCTGTTACAATACTTGCATTTAGATAGTTAAGTTTTTGCAAAATACCTATCAGTTTAACATCGTAACCGTTCAAACGCTGCATGAGTAAGTTACCAACATTCTGGTAAACTTTCAACTCAATCCAACGGTGGGCTTGCGAGATCTAACCGTTTGCTCAAAACTGCGTAAGATAATCCAAAAATCCGTGAAACAGTATTTGGAGTCTTATTACTCATAGTAGGTAACTCCGATCAAGATCTTCACCGTTCATAACGAAGATCTATCATATAAGAATGATCTGACAAGATTTCAGCTCAATCGGACCACGGACCTAGGAGATCAAACCATTGATGTAATTTGTGACAGAAATTTCTTCCTCCATGGAGCAAGAGCTCCACTGGATCCAAAACACCGTTTTTGACATGTTTTGACGTCGAACGGGTCTCCGATGGTTCCGAAACTTCATGCGCACTCTTTATGACCTAAAATCATGCAAAGACACTCGAACTTACGTGCTTAGAGCATCAAAATACATATACACATACGTATACGGGTACTCTACGGGTACACTATGGGTCAAAATGACGTCACCTAAAGACACGGGTGCTACATGACCTGTGTTGACTTCACAAATCTCAACAAAGCATGCCCGAAGGATAGTTTCTCGCTCCGAAGGATAGATCAACTTGTCGACACCACAACGGGTCATGAGCTGCTCAGCTTCATGGATGCATACTCGGGGTACAACCAGGTAATAATGTACCACCGAGATAAGGAAAAGACTTCGTTCATTACTGACCGAGGTCTATACCGTTATAAAGTCATGCCATTCGGATTGAAGAATGCAGGAGCTACCTATCAGAGGTTGGTGAATCGTGTGTTCGAGGACAAGATTAGGACGAATATGGAGGTCTATGTCGATGATATGCTCATTAAGAGTGTCAGGTCAGTAGCTCATCCCAATGACCTCAGAGATGTATTTGAGACCATTCGACACTACAACATGAGGCTTAATGCGACCAAGTGTACTTTCGGGGTCATGTTGGGAAAATTGCTTGATTTTCTTGTCAACCAAAGAGGAATTGAAGCAAATCTGGACAAGATCCGAGCTATCATAGAGATGAAGCTGCCGCAGACCATAAAAGAGGTGCAGCGCTTGACGGAATGTATCACCACGCTTAACCGATTCGCATCGAAGTCCACAGATAAGTGCCTCCCCTTCTTTAAATTGATTAAAAGGAAGGTCGTCGAATGGGACGATGAATACGAACAGGCTTTCCAGGAGCTGAAGACCTACCTCAGCTCATCCTCGTTATTGTCAAAACTAATTTCGGGAGAAAAGCTCTTCATCTACTTGTCTATCTCGGATATAGTTGTGAGCTCTGCCTTGGTCAGGGAGGAGCAAGGTGCTCAAAAGCCCATCTATTATGTGAGAAAATCTCTTCTCGATGCAAAAACAAGGTACACTGAGATGGAGAAGCTTGTCCTCGCCTTAATCACCTCGTCTCGGAAGCGTAAACCATATTTCCAAGCACATACGGTGGTGGTGCCCACGCGATGACAACTTCGACAAATATTGCAGAAGCCGGAGACCTCTGGGGGATTGGCAAAATGATCTATTGAGCTCAGCGAATTCGACATCGAGTACCAGCCGAGAACCTTAATCAAAGGTCAGGCACTGGCAGACTTTGCAAGAAAGTTCCCGTTTAGACAAAGGGAAGATGAAGATATTGACGCTGAACTAGAGCTAACGTGGAAGCTGTTTGTCGATGACTCATCATGCAAGCAGGGAAGCAGAGCTGGCATTGTGTTAGTTTCTCCAAAGGGAAAGAAACACCTGGCAGTTCTTCGCTACGGCTTTTCCACCTCAAATAATGAGTCTGAATACAAAACTCTCCTGGCAAGACTTCGAATGACACTCAACTGGGGGGTGCGCAAGGTGGCAATATTTTGTGATTCGCAACTGGTAGTGAATTAGGTCACTACCGAATATCAGGCAAAAGATGATCGCATGCAAGCCTACCTGCAAATGATGAAAGAGTTGTTGACCAAGTTTGAAGAACATGAGGTCATCCAAATCCTGTGAGCAGATAATTTCCTAGCCAATGCACTCTCAAAACTCGCCTCGTCCTCAGAGGATTAGCTCGTCCTCCAGATACCGGTGGAATATTTGCATAACAAAAGCATAAAGGATGGAGCTCAGGTTGGTCTTACTAAGGTCAGCTCTTCCTGGATGAATCCAATTCTGGCATTTTTGAAAATAGGAGAGCTCCCAGACGACAAAGTGGTGGCTAGGAAGATATAACAACAGGGAACAAAATATGTGAGGATTAATGACGAGCTATACCAACGCAGCTACAACTTGCCATACCTCAAGTGTTTACGGGAGGAACAAGCTCAACTCATATTGGATGAAGTGCACGCATCAGTGTGTGGGAATCACTCAAGAGGAAGAGCTCTGGCTTATAAAGTACTCCGCCAGGGATACTACCAGCCGACTATCAACTGTGACGCACTGAGAACGACTGAGAGCTATGACAGTTGCTAGAGACATGCTACAATCATAAGAGCTCCTCGTGAAAATTTAACTCTCATTAAGATCCCATGGCCTTTCGCTCAGTGGGGGATAGACCTGATTGAGCCTTTGCCAACTTGCAAAGGTCAAGTGAGGTTCACCATCGTAGCAGTGGATTACTTCACCAAGTGGGTTGAGGTAGAACTGTTAGCCCAAATTACTGAGCAAAAGACCATGAAGTTCATCTGACAATCGATCGTATGCCGGTTTGGTGTACCATATGCTATAGTATCAGACAACCAAAAATAGTTTGATTCTAAGTTCAGCTTATTCTACGATGAGCTCGGAATCTGCCATTTCTTCTCAACACTAGCTCATCCTTAGGCAAATGGGCAAATTGGCAAATGGGCAAGTGGAGGCCGTAAATAAGATCATCAAGCATACGTTGAAGGCAAAAATTGTAAAAAAGAAGGGCACGTGGGCCGAAGACCTTGATGGAAGGAAAATCGTAACGCCATGAAATGCAGAGCATTTGAAGTTCTACTACCAGTAACAGTAGTGGTTGCATAACAAATAGAAGTAGCATAGTAGTTATTTCTTTTGATTTATGCGAACAATTTCTTTAGTACGTTGGCAAAATAAAATAAATTCTTTTTCGGGACCATCTTGTACAAACGTATTCTTCAATCAACTAGCAGTGATGAAGGGGGGAGTAGTTAATGCCTTGGGATAAGTCCCGGGAAGGAGGCTGAGACCTCATAAAAACCTTGGGGTCTGAACTGATCAGCTCGGGTTATCGGCTAATCTGCTCAGATTATTGCCGAGGAGATCATAAAGCCTTGGGGTCCGAGCTTTCTAGCTCGGGCTATCACCGAGAAGAAGGGCAGGTCCCTAAAATACCTCGGAGCCTTAAACTAAATAGGTCGGGTTAACGCCGAAAAGAAGGCTAAAGCCTAAAGAACCCTGGGGTGTGAACTCTTAAGGTCGGATCATCACCGGGAAGTAAAAAGTAACCCGATGATGCCATCACAAGAATAGTTGCGAAATATTCGTAGAGTTCATAAACCAGCTTGGCATATAGAGCTCAGGGTAAAAGCCAAGCTGGTAAAAAATACACTATAAACACCAGCTTGGTCATTGAGGAAGAGCTGAGCTCAACCAAAAATTATTGTTTTGAAAATCACTAAGTCCACAAAACAGCTCAGCATGTAGAGCGCAAGGTCCCAGCCGAGTTGGCCAGAAACAAGCTAAAAACATTAGCTTAGAAGCTGAAGAAAACCTGAGCTGAACTTCAAAAGAATTCAAAAAGAAAGATGAACCCGACTAGGTCGAGCTATGGAAAATTAAAGAAAAATAACTAAGTATACAAGGAAGAACATTTGTATTTATAAAAGAGAGTTCGGGCTCGGTATGCGAGCATATAACATACATGAGTACAGAAAATACAAAAAACTCAAATAGGCGGAGAGGAACCGAGATCAATGATGTGGTTTTCGCCGCCGCCATCCTGGTTGCCATCATTCCCCCTGACTTGTTCCTTGGCCCTTTTGTAGACCTCTCCGACTTTAGCAACCTCAGCTCGGTCATCGATCTCCCTGTCCTCGCCCTCTTCGCTTTGCTCGACCATAAAGGTGTCAAAGGCCACCATGTCGACCTTATCACCGAAGTCGACATGCATGTCGACCTGACCGTCCTCGTACTCCGGACAAAAGGCCTCCTGGTATTCCTCGGACGCCTTGAAGTCTTCCACAGCCTGGCGACGCTCTTTGGCCCGGACGTTCACCGACTTGGCGTCTTTGGCCCCAAGCTTGGCTTGGAACACCTCATTAGCAGAGGTGACGAGCTCAAACTCGGGGTGGAGTTGAGTAAAGTTAGCCTCGGCTTTAGAAGCTCGAGCCGTAACAGCCTCGGTCTGCTGAGCCATCTCTTTTCGGACTTTTCGATTGGCAAGTCGAGCTGCCGTCAAGATGTCCTTAGACTTCCGAAGACCGAGAATCGCATGGAAAGCACCCTGCAAACAATTTAAGGAACAAACAGTTAGAGAATTTGTGGAAAACAAAGGAACGAGGCAGAGAAAGGGAAAAAGAAAATCACCTCGACAGTCCGGGAGATTACCTTGGACAGGCTCTCCTCGAGCTCATCATTTTTGGCCAGTTTGACCTGATGATGAGGGATGCCGACTAGATATACTCGGTGGGTGAGGTCGTGTAACACCCCGTAGTTTTAATTAAAAACATACGTTGAATTACGCGTATATCGAGATGTATAATACACATATTTTATATGTATAAGTCAAATATATGCATGTATGATTAGTAAATAAATAAAATTATTAAATGAAGATGATACATATGGGATCATCCTATATGGGTGCTTACAATAAAAAAAAATGAAGTTGAATTAAATTGATTAATTTATGGGGTTGAAAATATGTGGATTGGAGTATGATGGGAAAGTTGATTTAAGGCATGAAAGTTAAATATTAAGATGGGAAAGTTGCTTTATTAAGAAGATTGTATTATTAAATGCCATACTATCATTAGATTATAAGTTGATATTAGTATAAGATGATATAAATGACCTTGATATTATAAAATATTATAAACTATTATAATATACCATTATTTCACTTATCTATTTCTCTCATCTCTCTCAAATGTTTCTCTCATTCTCTCATTCTCTCATCTCTCTCAAACGTGAAACATTGAAGAAAGAAAAAAAAGAGAAAGAGAAGAAAGAAGAACGGACGGAGAGAACGAAAGAAGGAAAGGAAAGAACGAAGGGGAAAACGCGGGATTCGCGTCAAATCGGGACCCGCAGTAAGTGATTTTTACTCTATTTCTTCGTGAAATTAATATCTAAGCTAGATGTAACGATTCTAGCGGAGTAATTTTAGCTATGAGAGTTGTTTTACAGTGTTTTTTAAATTGGAGTTTTTACCCAACTTGAATGAAAATATGTTTGAAAGGTGGAAAAACACTCCCTAGACTGTAGTGGCCCCGAATATGTGCTTCGATTTCATTTATGTGTTCATTTGGAATTTTTATAGCCGTTAGAAGTTTGTTGGAATTTAGAGTTTAGATTGAAGACCATTTGAATCATTTAAAACTCGATGAAATTCCAGTTTAAGGCTATAGAATGGTAGAATGAACTGTTGCGAGTCCATCGATGCTAATTTCATGATTTTTGGAGACGTGAACAGTGATGTGAATAGTACTGTGATCATATCCAGTTAATAAAATGGAATTAGAATCCAATGAAACTCCGGTTTGAGATCATAGAATCGTAGAGAATTGAATTCCGGACGTTTCGATGTTAAGATCATGATTTTTGGATATGCTTTGATATTTTTAGTAGCTAAATATATGATTTTTGTGAGTAAAATTGACTTTGGATGCCTCCGCGAACGTGTAAAACCTTAGTAAAATACCTGTTGAAGGTAGTAGAATGGTAGTATGACGGATTTTACACGTGTCGATGTGAACAGAATAATTTAGGAATGTTCTAGATTTTTAATAAAATTGATATATGTTCCAGTAGAAAAATAAACTGAGAATTAGTGAAAATATGAATTGGAACTCTATTTTCACTGTTCTTTCTCGTGAAAATATCTAGATTGACCACGGAAACGAGATAATAGTTTCTTCAATTGCTTATGAGTCCTAAATTGAGTTGGAATCTCAAGTCACAGAATGTGTATAATATTTTTAAGATTGATCTTTATTATTGGTGATTTGACGTGAGTTGAGAAATTGAAGATGTAAATAGATATAAATAAATGAAATTGAATTATGGAGTAGTTGTGACAGGTTGAGTTAGTTGGATTTATGGATTTAAATTAGAGTTGGACTCGAAAGCGACGGTGATGATATTTAAGTTGAAAAGTCTTGTACTGTGAGTATATTTTCTTGATTTTGGTTCTTATATGACATTTTATATATATGAAATGTTTGAATGTAAATATGTTATGCATATATTGTTGCATTGTGTTTTAATTTGCATTCATAAATGATTTTCTTGGCATTTAGAGTATGCGAGACGTGCGAAGACAGATCGCATATGTTGTCATTTCGTTAGGAATTAGACCCGGATGAGTGTTATGCGTAACCTCATTGTCAGTAGGCCTGTCCTAACAAGGATTGAAGATCCTTGAAATGACTGTGAATTGGGTAATGAGAGGCTGTGACTACCTTGTAACGGCCATACAAGGGTTAGACCCGCTTTCTTGCCATGAAGGAGGGAGATGGTAAATTTGTTTTATGAAACTGTGCATTGGTTTATTGAATGAGCATAACTATATCTTGTGTGCATGTATCTTATTTTGATGAATGTTGCACATGTGCTTTTGAAATAATTTTAAATGTCATGTTTCCCTAAATGCATAAAATTGCCATATCAAGAAATATATTCACTGAGCTGTTGATTGCTCACTCCATTTCCTCCAATATTTCAGGTATTGAGTCGAAGGGAAAAGGAAAAAATCCGTGAGTGATAATCACGTGAGCCTTCGTCTGGTATGTGTATGTATGCATTGGAAGATATGAATTATTTTTCTTTATTTTGATAAGTATAATTATAACATACTATATCTATATTATCACATAGATGGGTTGTAAGAAAACATGGATTTTGATTTGATATTTTGGATTATACAATGCTTGTGATGATGAAATGAGATGATTGTAAGTATCTATCATGTGAGAATTTGACGTGTGAATGAATAGAATGAATGAAATGATTATATATGTCTATATTGGATTTGATTTGTGGTATATCAGGAAAAAACTTGTAAATTGTCCATTTTATGGGGAGGTGCTGTCAAAATCTCTGTAAATGTTGGGAATTATTGTGAATGTCCGTTGAGGCTGACAGTGTATTGTATAATGTATATGGGTATGTACAGTGTATAGTACACTGTGCCAGGTCGAGCTCGCCGACTTGAGTGATGGGAGGCTCGACGACCTTGGATTTCCCCTTGTGTCGAGCTGAGGTGTCCTGCGCCCCGACGGAAGGGATGACCATGAAAACTTGGGAGGTCGGCGAGGAAGGCCGAGCTGATGAGCTCGCCATGGCCCGGGCTGTAGGTTAGGAGGCGAAAGGGCGAGCCGACAGGTCAGTTGCCGAGCCAGCCTTGTTAGGCGCAAAGGTGCTAGCACTAGCTACTCGGAGTTTGTTCAGGTTCAGCGCATGATGGCTGGACTTAGTTCGAGCCATCACGTCGACAGGAAAAGCTAAAATAAAAGCAACGAGTAAATTAGACGAGGCAATAAAAAATATGTAATAGTAATGAAGAATAAATCAACTCGACACTTACATCCGGAAAAAATTTTCTTGGTTTTGATAAGCCCGAAGCAAAAGAGACGAGCTGCTGACAAAATCTTTACGTACTGGCGTTTCGAGAAAGGGATGCGATGAATCTCCTCGAATCTCGTCAGGGTGGCACTGTCGATTTTGTAAGAGCTGTCCCAATGAGCTGCACGATGGAAGACAACGAATCAAAAGTCGCGCTCTAAAAAAAAACTACTACAAGGAAGGAAGGCAAGTTAGCTCGGTACTTGCGTACGTGTAGCTCGCAGGCACAACGCCGACCTCCTTGGCCCAATTCCCTGAAACAAGGAACCAAGCATCCTTCTAGTCTTTGTTCGAGGTGGGATTTTTGGTTATCAGTTGAGGTCACCTAGCTGGGTCAGGCCACTTGGCCGCATAATACCACCCCAAGGAGCTGGGGTAAAGTTTTAGCTAATAATTCAACTTGAAATCGACAAAGGTGTAGTCCAACCACTTTTTCTCCTTCTAGAGCACCATGCAACTCAGGAAGGCCTTCCAGACATTAGGGCTGAGCTGACCTGGTGCAATTCCTAGGTCGACAAAAAAATGACATACAACTTTCGACAAAGGCAAGGTTAGCCCATATTTAAACCAGTCAATATGAAAGACGACCTCACCCTTCTTAGGTCGGCTCGACACGTCCTTACGGTCTAGGACACGCATTTGGACCGACTCAGAGATACCTAACAGAGCCCTAAGGTGATCCAGTTGAGCCGAGGAGACGGTGAGCGCACCAAGTCTATGAAAAATTCTACATTCTGGTCACTCTTCTCCTCGGCCTCATCACCATCGAAGGAATCCCCCTCATGGGTGGGGGAATCCTCCTCAGCTCGGCTCCCCGAAGTGCTTGGTGCCTCGTGAACAAGCTCACCTCGGGGTGAGTACTGCGAGCTGAAAACAACTCGGTCCCAGTTAGGATCTCAACGTCCCTAGATAAGTTATCCTCCTCTGTAGGGTCAGAGGAGGAGGGAGTTACCATTGCCTCAACATGGCGAGGTGACAGCTCGGGGTTAAAATCCTCGGAAAAGGATCGCCCCAAGTTGGCCATGAATTGTTGGAAGAAAGACACCCTAAAGGCTACACCAACATAGAGAACAAGAAAAGAAAAAAAGAAGGCTGAGATGGAAATATACCGAGCTGAAGGAGAAAATAATGGAAGTAAAAAACAAATGGCATGGGGCCCCTATATATAGCGAGACCTCGGCTAACCTTGGTTGTCGGATATTGAGAATGCGCATCCTGAGGAAGATCCAACGATGGCATGCCTAGCAGTCGAAACGTCGTTTCGTACTAAGGTACGTATCACCGACTGACACGAATCTCGACAACGATCGACGACACATAGCTCAGTGCCACGTGGACCAAGACCGAGCTCCTGAAAGCAAGGAAACCCTCCAAGCTTCAATGGAGTGAGGGTGCTTGGGGGGTAAATGTTAGACCATCAGCTCGGCACAGCCGAGCTGGCAGACAGGGCCAGATCCTGAGAGAAAAACTGTTGAGCTAGCGATGCCCGAAATGAAATAAACGACACTCCAGTCGGACGACCAAAAAGAACGAGAAATACCAATAATGATAGCTCGGCCCGACCGAGCTCTCGTCCCGTGGTATATCATGAACGCTATAGATAGAAAGTCAAAAAATCTAGGACCGACAGCTCGGCATGGACGAACTGTCGACGAGAGTCATCCACAACAAGCATTGGAATGATTCAATACACGGCAACTCGGCTCATGCCGATCTGTCCACTGAGGAACTCGACGTAAACTTTCTAGATTTCCAATCACTGGTAGCTCGGACCTCGGCCACCTCCGATAACTGCGGAAACGAGGCCGATCTCCAGAGTTGATGTATTTCAGAACAACTCAAAGAAGATCCCAAGATATCCTGGATGGAAACGTACACGGGAACTGTACTTATCCCGACAAGTCAGGGATAAACCACAATCCGTAAATAAGGATTAATTCCATTTCATCTGGGATAGGGAAACCTATAATCCCAGAGCAGATGAACTTGACAGCTCATCAGATCTACCAATGGCCAATAAGAAATTGACACGTAGCACATGCCTACTGGGCAACTAGCCACTCCGACCAAAAGACCTCTCTTATAAATAGCCTATTATTCTTCCTTTAAAACGGTACAACAAAATACCCTAGAGTCTGTGCAAGATTTCTTATTAAAGCAAGCACTGACTTAAGCATTGGAGGACATTTGGTCGGCACCACACCGATGTTCTTTACAAGAGCCTTTCTCTTTGTTTATATTGTTTCAAATTCCGATGACTCACGGTTCCAGGTCAGCTCATCTCCTCCGTATATCAACAAATTCAATGTTAGTCAAATTCAGCACCAACGACTAGTATTGTACAAGCCCATTGCAGGATATTGTTATTAAATAAATAAATAAATAAATAAAAACTTCACCGTATCCATGAAAAGATAAATTGTCAATCAATATGATTAATAAAATTTGACTAATATCAATCGAAATATATCAGGTAAGATGAACTTTTTTTTTTAGTACCAATTTTTTGACACCTAACAGGTGTCCTCATCTCCTTTGAGACGAAACTAATCCTTCAGGATTAGAGAATTTACAAGACAAAAACACCTCTCTCAACATAAATGAACAAAAAAAGCTGGCTCGAACTCGTAATGAGTCCCTCAATCACACCTAAAAATAGACGAAGACAGACTTGAACTCATGATGAGTCTCTCAATCGCACATCGTAATTCGCTTTCCGAATCAACGAACCAACCCCTTGTTAGTGAAGGACTTTAGAATACACACAAAATAAGTGTGATTCTTTGCCCACTTCTAGTATGTCAAGACCTTGTGTTGTTTGGGTTCGATTCTCTCTCCTGTGATCCTGTGTGAATGTATGATATTTCCTTTTGAGTATTAGGGTCCCAATTATATATCCTGTATCTCAGATCATCATCCAAAAAAAATAAAATAAAAATCTTATCATTAAATTACCTCAATCCAACAGTGTTTACGTCCCTTTAGCATTTAATTAGATCAAAATAAAACAATGTAGGCGCAATCTACACTATTTGGTCAATTTAATGATAATTGTTTTTAGAATATAATTTAATGATAATATTTATACGGATTCTAAATGAATCCTTGAAAATTATTTACTATAAACCACTATAAAATAGAACCATCAAACACCCGTTTACAACATCTTGCACCACTTTCATCACAAGTAGTAGGTACGTATAATTAAACTGCACATATAACACTAGCTAGTAATATATAACACTCCTCTTTGACCAAAAACATATATATAACACTCCTCATATAATCACAACCAAAACAACCAGCTTCCATCAACTTCGATCTCTCCAGGTGATTAATCTAATCTAGTTATATAATTAACTAATTATGCAACCTTAACTTCGATGAGCTTCGATTTCTTAGGCTCCGGAGGTGTCTTCTTCTCAATAGTTATAGTAAGCACACCGTCCTTATAAACAGCTGAAACTGCTTCCGTATCAGCATCATCAGGCAAAGCAAACCTCTTCATGAACTTCCCCATCCTCCTCTCCATACTCAAATACTTCACTGCTTGATCTAATTCCTCTTTCTTCTTCTCTTCCTTGTTGCCGCTCTCATCATCTTCTGATCTCTTCCTCTTCGCGTTCACGTAAAGCACTCGGTTCTCTCCCACATGTTACCCTTATGTCCGCTGGTTTGACTCCTGGCATGTCCAACGCGAACACGTACTTGTTCGTATACTCTTTCACGTCCGCTGGCGTCGCTGCCATCGCTTTTGCGTTTCGCGCGAACCTCTTGCTCGGTGTGTTGAACGATGACGTTTCGATTTCTACGTCTGAGATATCTAGCGTCTCCTCTATTTCCTTGTACACTAGCAAATCCATAGCTGTTGTTAGTTTGTTTCTTCCTTTTAATTGTGTTCTATTCTTCTAAGCGGCAATTTATCAAACACTTCGCGTGCTTGCAGACATTTGAGAACTTGCGCTTTGCTTTATATGCGTTTAAGGGAGAGAAGATGAGTCGGCAAGCCTACATGTAGTCCACCTGGCCATCGCACGATGAAGGCACCGCGGTATTTTGTGATAGCTACGTGGCATCCATGTTTACACACGTGTCTTGTAATTTGAGTAGCTTCTGGAAATATAGCTGATGATTAATTAATTAATCTATTTGTATTTATAATATAATAATACTTTATGTTTCTAGTGTATAGTTATTTTTTTTAAATTACTTTTCAGAAATTTATCTTATTTTTGTTGAAAATATAACTTTTTAATATTAGTAAATAAATTATATTTTAATTGAAAATTACTATTCTAATTAGAATAATATTTTCTAATTAATTTATTAAACCTCAACCCTATTTTTATCTCATTTTTAATAATTTTTGAGCACCAAATAAACCAGAACGTTACAGAAACTTCCTCCACCTTCTGGACTAGTGTAGATCACTCTCCAATTCCAATCCAGAGTCTTCCCTTCAACTCCTATAAATCACTCTCCAATTCCACTCCTCCATCTCAGATTGCACTCCAAAACAATCAAACCAAAGCATCAAATCAGCAACAACAACATTATATGAAATGGATCTGAGGGTGTTTGAAGCACCGATCTTTTCAACTCTGCAACAAATGCTAGACGCGTCTGAAGAAGTAGAAAAATCCCTGAATGCTCCGACGAGGACGTACGTGAGAGATGCGAAGGCGATGGCGTCGACGCCGGCGGACGTGAAGGAGTATCCGAACTCGTACGTGTTCATAATCGACATGCCGGGGCTGAAATCGGGGGAGATTAAAGTGCAAGTGGAAGACGAGAACGTGATGGTGATAAGCGGCGAGAGGAAGAGAGAAGAAGAGAAGGAGAATAAAGAAGGAGTGAAGTATGTGAGAATGGAGAGGAGATTGGGGAAGTTCATGAGGAAGTTCGTGTTGCCGGAGAATGCTAATACTGACGCCATTACCGCGGTTTGTCAGGACGGTGTGCTTACTGTTACTGTGGAGAAGAAGCCTCCTCCGGAGCCCAAGAAACCTAAGACTGTTGAGGTCAAGATCGCTTAATTAGGGAAATGGTGTTTTGATCGGATGTTGTGGTGATTTTTGATGCAGTACTGCTGGATCTACTTGTGTTTGTTCTGTGAGTTTGATGATGATCTATCTACATGTTTTTGTTTGTAGTATGCTTAATTATCTACTGAAATAAAAAGAATTTTATAGATAAATAATTATAATCTTGAATTTATTATCTCTCTTTTGATCCAAGTTTATGCGCTCATCTTGCTCTGTTTGGGAACTCTGGCAAACGGAAAACTCACCGAGAGAGAGATTATGTTGCACTATCATTAAAATTTTCCTTCAAATAAGTTTATACAGTTGATGAAGATGTGGGAGACTTTGGAGAATCTACACGGAAATTCTGATTTTAATTTAATTTGAAGGTGTCGAGGAAGTTAAAGTTGAATTATTAAAATTAAAACTCTCGAAGAAACCAAGACATAGTTTGAAAACTGATCTACATCATTTTACTGAAAAGGGGTTACATCATTTTAATTCTATTTCTAAACCAATACCTTGAAAACTAGAATATAAATTTTTTAAATTCGTGAATTTATATTTTTACGATATGATTGTATCTTTTGAGGAATACTTTTTATTATTTTAGTCTTTGTATTTTGTAATATATAGACTTGAGTTGTGAATGAGAAAGGCGGGAAAAATTGGTAGTGAATCTGACATGGTATCAGAGACTTGGCACCGGAACCCATCGCTCCTCTTCTTCTTCTCGCCGGCCTCCCCGACGGCCGCCACGACCACCACAACCATGGTCGCCTCGGCCTCCACGACCGAAGCCTCTATCGAAACCTCCTCGATTGCCCCCTATTTCCGCCATTGTCGTTGAGATATCTTCTTCTTCTTCTTCTTCTTCTTGCTGGATGGAGCGGAAGAGAGTGAGAAGATGCGAAGGGGACTTACAAGAGCCAGAGGCTGCCCTATCCCGCCGGCTGCTCCGAGAATCGCAACTTTTCGGTCCGGACTCGATTGGGAAGAGAAGGATCGACGGAGCAGATGAGACGATGATAAAGATCCAGACGAAGAAGAAGAAGAACTTCTTAGGGACAGTGAACAATCATTTTAGATCTGTGAACAGTGATTTCAGATCTGTGAACAGTGAAGACGAGATTTTCACGAGATTTTCAGATCTGTGAATAGTGAAGATGAGATTTTCAGATTTGTGAACAGTGATTTTCAGATCGCTGAACAGTGACGGTGAACAGCGGCGGTGATCGGCGACCGGAGTGCAGCATTGGGTAGCGTGCAACATTGGGCAGCGTGCAGCATTGGGCAGTGTGCAGCATCGTGAACAGCATTTTGTAAACAGTGTTTTTGTGAACAGCGCATCGTGCACAGTGTTTTTGTGAACAGTGTTTTCGTCACCGTGAACAGTAAACCGTGAACCGTGATTTCGGTTGGTTTATCGTCACCATCGCGATTTCGTTCGGTCGCGAGCCACTTGGATTAGTACTTTAACCTCCACGTGAGCTCATGGCCGGCGGAGGGCATGGTGTACCGCTTGTCCGCGCACATAAAACTGGCGGGGCTGGAACTTCATCTGGGCAGAACGCAGGGAACTCGCAGGGGCTAGCGGGTGCAACCGACGCTGCGGCTTTTGCAGGTGTTTCCGCAACGCAACTGCAGCAACTTCTTGCATTTTTGAAATTCGACAAAACAAAAGATCGACTACATGGTAAAAACAGTCATTTTAGTTGGATTATCGATACAGGAACGTCGAACCATGTGACGTGCGACTTGTCTATTTTGAAGAATGTGAGAAAGGTGCAATACTGGCCGGTGGGTTTGCCGGATGGAAACACGGCAGAAGCAAACCAAGAGGGGAGTGTCGTGCTGCCAGGAGGATTGAAGCTCGACAATGTGCTTTATATCCCACAATTGACATGCAATTTAATTTCTGTTACTCAATTAATAGATGAATCAAATTGTGTTGTACAATTCACTAATAATATTTGTGTTATACAGGACCAACCGACGAGGAAGGTGATTGGAGCAGGTGAAAGATTGGATGGACTTTATTTTTTCCGTGGTGTTCCTCAAGTGAAGGTCTTGACAGTGGATGGTGATTCGTCGTTCGAGTTGTGGCATCAACGAATGGGGCATCCGTCGGAGAAAATACTGAAGATGATTCCGGCTGTAAGTCATTCTTGTAGGTCAAATAATAAATCTTGTAATGTGTGTCTGCGTGCAAAGCAACCTAGATCTAGTTTTCCAATTAGTATGAATAAAGCTGGTAGGATTTTTGAACTTGTTCATTTGGATTTGTGGGGGCCTTACAAGGCTCGTTCTTCGTGTGGGGCTACCTATTTTTTGACAATAGTAGATGATTTTTCAAGAGGAGTTTGGGTCTATTTACTTTGCAATGAAATGGAAGTTGAATCTATGTTTCTTAATTTTGTTGTTATGGTTGAACGCCAATTTGAACAAGTGATAAAACGTGTGAGAAGTGACAATGGGACCGAATTTAATTGTTTGCATGATTATTTTTGTAACACCCCGTAAATTTACGTAAATACATACGTTGGCATACACGTATATCGAGATGTCCCGTGTCACTTTGTTTTTATAGATTGATAATAGACAATCATTGGTACAATGTACTCAGTCTGTGATTCATGCTCAGGCAATGGAAACCACTTCTGGTTTTCATAATTTTTTAACATCACTTCCCTTTTTCCCATTATTATTGGGTTAGGTACTAACAAAATTAGAGTCACGAATACTGCCAAAATCTCAACCTTACTCAATGTTTCACTTATCTTCAAATCCATATTAGTGCCCCAACCTTTCCTTACATTACTTCGTTCTTTTTTTACCGAAAACTGGTGTTGATGACTCAGCTTCTAACGGCAGTGCAAGCTATCTCACTAGTGCTGGGGTTAACAATTTCACCACAGCATTGGCTAACTGGAAAGTTATAGGCTGCCTCTCAACTTGCGCCTATATTTATAACCCAAAATTACTTCTCGATCCTTATCATGCTCAGAGTATCCATCGTGATTATTCCAAACATCAACTATCACCTAGATGGGTTGTGGTAATCTTAGATAATGCTTGAGAGGATGGAATGAGATGATCATAAATATTGATCATCAGGTGAGAATTTAATTTGTGGAATGAATGGAATGAATGTGAGTGGAATGATTATCTATATAGATAGTTGATGTGATTTGATTTGTGGTATAAAAAGAAAAAATAAATTCTGTAGATTTGGGAAGGATTGAGAGAATACGTGAAGGCTGACAGTGTATTATATATTGTATATGGGTATGTACAGTGTATAGTATACTGTGCCGGTCATGACGTCAGCCTACGTCATGGGCGTCGTGACAATTTTCAAAATAATGAGATTATTTTTGAGACTTCTTGTGTTGGGACTCCTCAACAAAATGGGAGAGTTGAGAGAAAACATCAACACATTTTAAATGTGGCTAGAGCCCTAAGATTTCAAGGGAACTTACCAATCAAATTTTGGGGTGAATGTGTGTTGGCAGCGTGTCACTTGATTAATAGGACACCCTCTACTTTACTTAAGACTAAATCGCCATATGAAATGTTGTTTGGGAAAGTGCCTTCTTATGATGCTATTCGTGTATTTGGTTGTCTTTACTATGCTCATAATCAACGACACAAAGGTAATAAATTTGCAAGTAGGAGCCGTAAATGTATCTTTGTTGGCTATCCTTTTGGGAAGAAAGGTTGAAAATTGTATGATTTAGAAACACATGAGTACTTTGAATCGAGGGATGTGAAGTTCTTTGAGAAAGAATTTCCTTTTGCGCCAAACCAACCAAGGAATGTGGTGACTCCTGTGTTGGCGAACAATGAGGATGGGGCATGGAGTGAGGATGAGGGTGCCGATGAGTGTGCTGCGTGCGTTGAGGGGGGGTTGGAACCAGCGTCCACCCTCGAAGGGGGGTCTGGTGCTGCGGTGCAGCCCGAGCAGCAGCTCGCACATGAGGATGTGCGTGATGAGGGGCTGGAGAATACGGTGGGGGAGCAAGGTGTGGAAGTTGACGGTGAGCTAGGGCGAGGAAAACGAACCAAAACTCCTTCAACATGGTATCGTGATTTTGTTACTCATACTATACGGAAAATAAGTCCATCTGAGAATTCATCAGCTCATTCCTCTTCCTCAGGTACGCCCTATCCTTTAACGCATTTTGTGAATTGTGAACGTTTTTCTGTGAGACATAGGAATTTTCTTGCAGCTGTGACAGCGGGACATGAGCCAAAGAATTTTAAAGAAGCGATGAAAGACTCGGGATGGCGAGATGTGATGGGTAAGGAAATACGAGCCCTTGAAGACAATGAGACTTGGGTAATGGAGACTCTTCCACCCGGCAAGAAAGCACTAGGGAGCCAATGGATATATAAAATTAAGTATAAGTCTGATGGCAACATAGAGCGACTCAAAGCAAGACTTGTGATCTATGACAATCATCAGGTGGAAGGAATTGACTATAACGAGACATTTGCTCCTGTGGCAAAAATGGTGACGGTTCGTATTTTTCTTGCAATTGCTGCTGTTAAAAATTGGGAGGTACATCAAATGGATGTGCATAATGCTTTCCTTCACGGTGACTTAAGTGAGGAGGTTTATATGAAGGTTCCTCCGGGTTTCAAAAACACAAATCCTAACATGGTTTGCAGGTTGAAAAAGTCGTTGTATGGTCTGAAACAAGCTCCCCGATGTTGGTTTGCAAAACTGTCAACAACGTTGAAGAATTATGGTTTTGTGCAATCCTATTCAGATTATTCCTTATTTGGGTTGTGCAGGAGAAGAACTCAGATCAACGTGTTAGTTTATGTTGATGATTTAATTATTGCAGGGAATGATAAGGTTGCATTGACAACTTTTAAAGATTACCTTGGCAGGTGCTTTCATATGAAGGATTTGAGAGTTTTGAAGTATTTCTTAGGGCTAGAGGTAGCCCGTAATTCAGAACGAATTTTTCTTTGCCAAAGAAAATACACACTCGAGATAATTTCTGAAACGGGTTTATTGGGAGCCAAGCCTGCGGCATTTCCTATGGAACAAAATCACAATTTGGCCTTTGCTAAGGGCGAATTCCTTGCGGATCCGGCGCCTTATAGGCGACTTGTAGGGCGATTGATTTACTTGTCTGTGACGAGGCCTGATCTTGCATATTCGGTTCATATCTTGTCCCAATTTATGCAACAACCTCGTGAGGATCATTGGGGGGCGGCTCTTAGGGTTGTGAGATATTTGAAGAAGAGTCCGGGGTAAGGGATTTTGCTTCGTGCTGATAGTGACCTACGTCTAGAAGGGTGGTGTGAGTCGGATTGGGCTAGTTGTCCACTTACGCGGCGTTCCTTGACAGGATGGTTCGTGTTTCTTGGTTGTTCTCCTGTGTCGTGGAAGACCAAGAAGCAACAAACAATGTCTAGATCGTCTGCGGAGGCTGAGTATAGATCAATGGCGGCAACAATGTGTGAGTTAAAGTGGCTTAACCAACTTTTAAGCGACTTGGGTGCGCGACATCCGAAGGGTATGAAGTTGTTTTTTGATAGTCAGTCGGCGTTGTACATTGCTCAAAATCCGGTTTTTCACAAAAGAACAAAGCATATAGAGGCTGACTGCCATTTTGTTCGAGATGCGGTGACTGAAGGGCTGATTTGTCCGTTATATGTTTCCACTAGTGTTCAATTGGCAGACATATTTACAAAAGCGTTGGGAAAAGCGAACTTTGAGTTTCTACTATCCAAGTTGGGCGTTCGTGATCTTCACGCTCCAACTTGAGGGGGGGTTTTACGATATGATTGTATCTTTTGAGGAATACTTTTCATTATTTTAGTCTTTGTATTTTGTAATATATTGTCACGCCTGGGTTGCACACAAAGTGCCCCCTACCCAGGGTGATAGGGACTTAAGACCCTCAGCCTTTATGGATGCCATAATATTGTTCCATTCTAGTTCAGCCAGCCACATAAGTGCTCTTGTACGCAGAGTCTTTTATCGACATTATTCACTATTTATGAATAGTGTCGGGCCTCCCCTCGACTCGAACTCACAACCACACCTTAAGGGGTTAGATTTCGAAGTCTTGGTAGCCACTGACAGTGGCTACCAAGACTTCGAAATCTAACCCCTTAAGGTGTGGTTGTGAGTTCGAGTCGAGGGGAGGCCCGACACTATTCATAAATAGTGAATAATGTCGATAAAAGACTCTGCGTACAAGAGCACTTATGTGGCTGGCTGTACGAGAGTGGAACAATATTATGGCATCCATAAAGGCTGAGGGTCTTAAGTCCCTATCACCCTGGGTAGGGGGCACTTTGTGTGCAACCCAGGCGTGACAATAGTCTTTTATTCTTTTAAGGATTTTAAACCTAAAACACTCTATCTCTGATACCATACTTTTATACCTAAGACCTTTTTGTCACGCCTGGGTTGCACACAAAGTGCCCCTACCCAGGGTGATAGAGACTTAATACCCTCAGCCTTTATGGATGCCATAATATTGTTCCGCTCTCGTACAACCAGCCACATAAGTGCTCTTGTACGCAGAGTCTTTTATCGATACTATTCACTATTCATAAATAGTGTCGGGCCTCCCCCAAGTTTCGAACCCGAGACCTTATATTCATAAGATTTAAATTCGAATCTTGAGTAACCACTGAGCCATTCCCGACACTATTTATGAATAGTAAATAGTGTCGATAAAAGACTCTGCGTACAAGAGCACTTATGTGGCTGGTTGTACGAGAGCGGAACAATATTATGGCATCCATAAAGGCTGAGGGTATTAAGTCCCTATCACCCTGGGTAGGGGGCACTTTGTGTGCAACCCAGGCGTGACATATATAGACTTGAGTTGTGAATGAGAAAGGAGGAAAAAATTGGTAGTGAATCTGACATATATATATATATGTTTTTTGAGAAAAGGAGCCTTTGTATTAACGATGAGCAGAATCAATCTGCACAATCTCCAAAATATTTGAGAAATTTCCTTCAACCAAACCACAAAATCCTGAATACAATGAGCAACTACATTGCTATCTCTATAAACAAAATTGAGCGAGATGTTAGGAAACTGAGAAAGAAATTGTTTACAATCATCAATAATAAGAGAAAATTCATCTGAACCACAAGTCTCAGAAGAAATAGCCTTTATCACCTGACTGGAGTCACCTTCTACAATTTTGAAACTGGCACAGCAATTTCCAGAGCAAATACAAGTCCTTCCCTAACAGCGACAGCTTCAGCTATTGCGGCAGACGCGACACCCTTGACTCTTTTCGCCATAGCTGCAATCACAAATCCTGAATAGTCCCTGATAACTACGCCAAATACCAGTACAACCCACATTGGAAGGCCATCCATCTCCTAGAGGTGGCGTCCATCTTGATAGAGGCCTTGGAATGCTGCTTCTACTGGGAGCATGAACATCCTTTAATTTATTAACAAGATTCAATGCCCCTGTTTGGATTGGCTACAATCTTTTGGGTATTCTTAGTTTGTACCTGTTGATTTCTGCAATGCCAAATGTACGATGATTCTTTCCACATTCTCCTTGCTAAAAGAGTCCAACACCGTAACAAACCCTCCATTAATTATAAGACTAGTGACTGGGTTTTGAGAGCCCAAAAAACTTTGAGAATTCCACACTTCAGAAGCATAAACGCAGCTGCCAAGGGCATGACTTATAGTCTCTGGAAATAATCCACATATGGGACAAGTGGGAGAACTTAATACTTTCCTTTTGAAGAGATTAACACTAGTGTGGAGAATGTCATTTAACACTTTTCAGTAGAAGATCTTTACTTTGGAGGGAATGCAAAGATGCCATAATGTTTTCCATCTTCTGTCCGGACCTTCTTGAGATGCTTGGCCAAGCTGATTTTTCCCTTCTTGTTGAAGCCAGTAGCCACTACGAACTGAGTAATTCCCATCTTTGGAAAAGTGCCATATGAGCTTATCCTCAACATCTCTAAGACTGATGGGAATTTTGAGGATATACTCCAAATCAACATTCAAAACAATAGTTTTTAGCTTATTGACACCCCGGGTCTTCTCATTTGATATGAACTGAGTCACTCTACAATCATTTTCCTTAGCCTTGGGTGTGATAATTTTAAATGTAGCTGGTCTAGGAATCCATGGGTCATTCTTTGTATGAATCTCGTCTCCATTGCCCACTCTCCATCTGAGGCCTTTAATGAGAAGATCTCTAGCCCAAATGATGTCTTTCTAAGCTGGAGAGGAGCTTATGTTTGCTCTTGCTTCCAAAAAATCCTCATTAGGATAGTACTTAGCTTTTAGTGTTGAAGCCAACAAGGAGTTTGGCCTTTTAATTGGCCTCCAACCTTGTTTTGCTACAAGAGCCTTGTTGAAGTCTTCTAAGTTCCTGAAACCCATACCCCCCAAGAGCCTTAGGTTTGCATAAATCAACCCATTTTTTCCAATGGATCTTTTGACCTGATTTGGAGTAGCCCCACCAAAATCTGGCCATCATCGAATTGAGATCATTACACAGGCTGGATGGGAGACGAAAGCAGCTCATTGTGTAAGCTGGAAGGGCTTGAGCCACGACTCTCAAAAGTATTTATTTGCCTCCTATGGAAACCAATTTCTCCTTCCATCTTTGCAAATAACTCCACATCTTATCCTTGATGAAATCAAATTACCTCACTCTCTTCCTGGTGCTGATCATTGGCAAGCCAAGATATTTAGCATGCCCATTGCTTCTTCTTATTCGAAGAGAGTTAATAAAATCAATTGCTTGAGAATCAGTAACATTTGGGCTGATATAAGCTGTTGATTTGTCAATGTTGATTAGTTGGCCTGAAGCCTTAACACAAGAGGAAAGTATACCAGCAATAGCTCTCCCATTTTGAACGTTAGCTCTACAAAACAATAAGCTGTCATTAGCAAATAACAAATAAGAAATAGTAGTTCCTGATCTTGAGATTTTAATGCCCTTTAACAGCTTGTTCTTTACAGCCATGGAGATTAAATGTGAAAGTCCTTCAACACATGATAAATAAATAGGGGGATAAAAGGTCTCCTTGGCGTAATCCTCTTTGGAGAGAGAATTCACCTTGAGGACCTCCAATTACTAGAATCGAATTGTGACGCCCCGAAAATTATTTCATCTAGCCCATAACCCAATTGTACTTTGCCCAAACTCTATGCGTTGCCTTGATATGTTTGGTGTTTGTTTGATGGTTGTTTAATGTTTGTATAGTTGATGCTTGATAGTGTATATAAATATGTGTATCATAAATTGTATATGGGTCATGTTAAATTAAATTATAATGCATATGTTATTATTTATGCATGGGCCCATTAAACCATGAATTGATATGAGTTAGGATTGATTGAATAAAAGGATAAATGAGAATGAAAATTTGGTGTATTAAATGGATTGGACATCTAAAATACATAGAAGCATGAAATTGGTTAAAGTACATGTGGTTGGTATGGGTAGTATGAGACCAACACATGTGAAGGTTGGTGCATGAAAGTGGACAAGTGTCTCATGCCCTCAAGGAAGTGCTAGAATGAGTGGAAGGAATCAAGGAGGAAATCAAGGAGAGAATCAAGGAGAGAATCAAGGAGGGAATCAAGGAAGTGCTAGAAAGAGGTGAGTGGAGAGAAAGGAAAAAAGAAGATAAAGAAAAGAAGAAAAAGAAAAGAAGAGAAAGAAGGAGGGAGTTGCAGGAGGAAGATCTCTGCGATATTTACATCAAAGACATGGATCTTTGGGATATATGGTCAGATTGAGCTCAAAATCTGTCAGCAAGTTCGTAGCTTATGGTTATTCATTCTGGTCAGGTAGAGATCTTGATCAGAGGTTTCGTCTAAGAGATCTAACCTTTCAAACAAAGTTGGTCGGAAAGTCTAGATTTCTCGCGCCGTTTCGCTCAAACTTCTAGATCTCCTTAATCTACCGTTGGATGGATATAAAATTTGGGTATGTAGTGTACAACTGATATTTCTGCATTCTTAACGGTGGAGACCTGATTAGAGGTTTCGTTTGAGAGAGCTAACCTCTCAAACAAAGCTGGTCGGAAAGTATGGATTTCTCTTGCCGTTTCGTTCAAACTTGTAGAACTCCTGAATCTACCGTTGGATGGATATCAAATTTGGGTATGTAGTTTATAACTGATATTTCTGTATTATGAACGGTGAAGATGTTTATGCGTTTAGTATTTTGTGTGATATAGTCATCTGAGTTTGAGTATTTGCAGCAGGAAAGGAGAAATTGTCTAATTAGAGACTTGTTCATCAAATATACTTATCTTTTCGGTCCACCGTTGGATTGGGCTGATATTTGGACAGAAGGTTTGTTTCCTCACATACTTCAATCTGTACGGTTGATTTTGTGATTACATATTGCTGTTGGTAGATTGATACATCTGAACAGAATATTAAATGAAGAATTGGTAGGGTTGTTTGTATTAGACCTAAATTTAGAATATGAACTTAGACCTTTCCAAATAGCTTGCATGTCAACTATGTTGACTTAGTTGCCATTGTTGATGAACCCATGATGCAAAATCAGTGATATACATGGCTGAACATGGTGACCTAGTGTAAATCGGCAATATAGCCTAAGTATGAAAATTTTCATATTTTGGGGCTTTTGATGCTTTTGGCCTAGAATCATTGAATTGATGCAACTTATGTTTAATTAAGCATGATTAGGGTTGATTATGCTACTGATTTGGTGGTTGTAACCATATCATGGGTTAGGCCTACTTGTGATCAAGTGACCCAATTTGGGCATGTTTATGCCTAAGGAATTGAAAATCAGTATTTTTGATTAATAGAATGGTTTATGAATGAGAACTATGCATTAGAGGCCTAAGTCATGTGATTTGAGTTGAATGATGAGATTAGATGGGATTTAGGCCTATTGTTTATATGTGGGCTGATTTAGGGTTGATGTGTAATGTCTATGTGATTGAGCATAGAAATTGATGTATGGTAGGATATTGATGTATGTTTCAGGATCTTGATTGGGTTGATTCGGTTTGGTGGTCGTGTGCGGTTAAATACTCTCGCGAGGCTTGGTTGTGAGTAGACTTCATTTATGATTATATATTTTATGTCATCATATCACTTATATATTGTATGTTGAAAGCATGAATGTGTTCTAATGTTTTGAATGATGCATTGATTTGAGAAAACCTTATGACTTTGGTTGGGCCCATCTATCTTGCTAATAGAGGGACTTAACCTTGTCATAGGAGGGTTTTAGGAAAGGAAGAGATTAGGGTCAACGGTACGGTGAAATAGACGTGCACTAGTAACCCAAAATAAACATGATTGGGATCAACGGTACGGTGAAATAGACGTGCACTAGTAACCCAATGCATGTGGAATGTGGATCCAAATTGATAAGCTTTTACTTGCATCGAACTTATTATAAATGTTTGATATCTATATGTTATGAGCTTTTAATCATGCTACACATTGACATGCATACATGATATTTATTGACGAGTATTGATAGCATATTTGAATTCGATTCACTGGGCACTGTTGGCTCACCCTCATTTTCCTCTTTCAGGTCCTTCTGTCCCGAATAAGGGCAAATGAGTAGTTATATCTTGAGGGCCTTGCCTGCGAGAGAATCCAAGGCCTCGATGTGAGTTGAGAGGCATTTTGATTGAACTGTGTTTTAAATTATGAAGTATTATATTTTGGATTATGTAATTATAACACTTACCACATTGTATTATGGGTGAGTTGGGACTTGTTAGATAGACCATGTGGGCATATGACGGTTTTTATTTGTATCCACAATTTTGGACTTTATGTGTATGTCAATTTTAATGGACTGTAGGGATTATGATTTTATTTGTGGTTTATTTTTATGGATTATCTCTTGTCTTGGATGATTAATACGGTGGGTAGTTTTGTTTAGTACCTTTTGATATTATGTCGTTGTTTGAGATAAGGCTCGTAGGGTCTCAACCACCTCACAAGAGTTGAGGAGTGGTCGGAGATGCCTACGCCTGGCGTCTCGTCCCGGCATTCCGCATGCCATTCCCTGTGGGGTTGGTGGTCCGGGGCGCGGGGTCGCCACAGTTGGTATCAGAGCCTGATTTTACTAGGTTTGGTCTATGTATTGGACTTAGATGACTTTGACCTAGGAATTGGGTGAGAGATTTAGGTGATTAAAAAGCTTAAAGGAACTAACTTAAAAGCCTTACTATCATATTTTCTGCGTGTATTATATGATATGGATAGTTATGAGGCGGGCACTAGTGGGGCCGAGGCTAGTGGAGCTGCAGGGGCAGCAGGACTTCAAATGGCTGTACCTCAGCCTATGCCTACACCTGCTCTTATTGTTGTGGAGAACTCCACTGATCGGCGGATCAAACTGCTAGAGAAGTTCATAAAGCTAAAGCCTAAGGAATTCACTGGTGGGGTTGACTTGAAGAAGGCCGAAGATTGGCTGAAGAATGTCGAGAAGATCAGTTACTCCTTAGAGCTTGATGAGGAGTCTCAGGTCCTATGTGCTGCTCACACACTGGAGAGTGATGCAGAGGACTGGTGGCTTTCAGTGTTGGATAGACAGGGGGCAGTGAAGAGTTGGGACACACACCTTCAAATGGTTGTTCTTACAGGCTTACGTTCCAGAGACTGAGAGACAGACTAAGCAACTCGAGTTTTTGAATGTCGCACAGGGCACCATGTCAGTCAGGGAGTACGAGCTCAAATTTAGGCAGCTCGCAGTTTATGCCCCTGGGTTAGTTCAGACGCCGAGTGACAAGATTATGAGGTTTTCTTTGAACCTAAGGCCTGCGATCCGACAAGCCTTGTCTGTGACGAAGATGACTGATTTTACCACAGTGGTCCAGAGGGCCAAACAGTATGAGTTGGCTGAGCGGGTTGATGGTATGTCTACACGGGCAGCTCCAGGTGAACAGACTTCACAAGCAGAGTCTGGGGGACAGTTCCAGACTCCGTGGAAGAAGGGAAGATGGAAAAGGAAGAGAAAGTTTTATGGAAGAGCACAGTCTGATGGTGCTCAGAGTAAGGCATCCCAGGTTCAGACCGGTGTGATGGCCTCACCAGTGGTTTCCTCTCCTGTCCCGATTCCTATTCAGGCACCGAGTGCACCGAGACCCCCATTCCCACAGACTGCTGGCCGAGGCAGTGGTAGAGGCCGAGGAGGCTATGTGACGACATCTCAGACTGGATCATTTGCGCCCAGGGCTCCGTTCTTATGTTATCAATGTTGGCAGGCTGGGCATAGGAAGTTAGAGTGTCCAAATTTTCGGAGAGCTCAGGGATTTGTGCAGCAGTCCAGTGCCAGAGAGACAGCGAAGGCAGCTACTGAGCCAGACCCGACAGCATCTAGGACTTTGGTGGAAGGTACTCTTATTATTTGTGGTACTTCTATGCATGTATTATTTGATGCTGGGTCTACATTATCATTCATATCTGGACGTATGGTAGATAGTTTGCATTTGACTCCCATTAGGGCTAGTACATGGTTAGTGGTGAGTACTGTAGCTGGGGAAAGGATCTACCCGAACATGATCTGTAGCCAGTGTGTGGTTCAGATTGGTGATGTTGAGATGCCTATTGACTTTCGAGTCCTAGAGTTTTTAGAGTTTGATGCAATTCTAGGGATGGATTGGCTTGCGGCTTATCATGCAGTTGTCGACTGTTTCGCGAAGAGAATCATTTTTCAGATCCCCGGACACCCAGTGTTTACACTACAGGGTAGAGCTTCAGACCAGACAGTCACAAGGGGTAGATTTGTGATTGATGGAGATAGGGAGATTTTGGCTGGGTTAGTGCCTGATGAGGAAGAGACTAGTGAGGTGATACTTGAGGATATTGCCATTGTTAGGGACTTTCCAGATGTGTTCCCTGCGGATCTTCCAGGATTACCACCGAAGCGAGAGATCGATTTCATTATTGAACTAGTCCCTGATACGAAGCCTATCTCCATGGCACCATATAGAATGGCGCCAGCCGAGTTGAGAGAATTGCAGAAACAGCTCGAGGAGTTATTGGCTAAGGGCTTTATTTGCCCGAGCGTGTCACCCTGGGGAGCTCTAGTTCTTTTTGTGAAAAAGAAAGATGGGAGCTTACGGTTGTGCATCGACTATCGCCAATTGAACAGGGTGACCATCA
Source organism: Paratinospora sagittata (assembly GCA_035771175.1). Classification (NCBI taxonomy): domain Eukaryota; kingdom Viridiplantae; phylum Streptophyta; class Magnoliopsida; order Ranunculales; family Menispermaceae; genus Paratinospora; species Paratinospora sagittata. Next base: position 2,641,169 of record CM069604.1, on the reverse strand, counting down.
AGAACAAATATCCTCTCCCAAGGATTGATGACTTGTTTGATCAGTTGAGGGGAGCGAGGTATTTTTCGAAGATTGATTTGCGCTCCGGGTATCATCAGCTGAGGATCAGGGAGGAGGATGTGCCTAAGACAGCATTCAGAACCCGCTATGGACATTATGAGTTCCTTGTGATGCCATTTGGTGTGACTAATGCACCAGCGATGTTCATAGACCTGATGCAGAGGGTCTTTAGGCAGTATTTGGATGAGTTTGTCATCGTCTTCATTGATGACATATTGGTGTATTCCAAGACTCGGGCTGAGCATGAGGAACACCTTAGAGTGACTTTGCAAACCCTGAGAGAGCATAGGCTATATGCAAAGCTGAACAAGTGCGAGTTTTGGATCACCTAAGTAAAGTTCTTAGGTCATGTGGTGAGTTCTGAGGGGATTTCAGTTGATCCGTCTAAGGTTGAAGCCATTATCAGTTGGCCTAGGCCTACCACAGTGACCGAGATCAGAAGCTTTCTTGGGTTAGCTGGTTACTATAGGAGATTCGTTCAGGGATTCTCCAAGATAGCTACGCCTATGACTAGGCTCACCCAGAAAGATGTGTCCTTTGTATGGACCGAGGAGTGTGAGAATGCCTTTTTAGAGCTGAAGAAAAGATTGACATCTACGCCAGTGTTGATTTTGCCAGAGCCTGATCAGGAGTTGGTTATCTATACTGATGCCTCTCGTATTGGCTTGGGTTGCGTGTTGATGCAGAAGGATAGGGTCATTGCTTATGCATCGAGGCAGTTGAAGGTGCATGAAAAGAACTACCCTGTTCATGACTTAGAACTGGCCGCAGTAGTTTTTGCTTTGAAGATTTGGAGGCATTATCTCTATGGTGAGAGATTTACTTTGTATTCTGACCATAAGAGCCTCAAGTACTTGTTCTCTCAGAAGGAATTGAACATGAGGCAGAGAAGGTGGTTAGAGCTCCTCAAAGACTATGATTTTACATTGGAATACCACCCAGGTAAAGCCAATGTAGTGGCTGATGCATTGAGCAGGAAGCGGGTAGAGACAGTTATGGTAGCACGCCAGATGTCTCATGAGTGGAGACTACTTGAGGCGGCTACGGTTATGAGTATATGTGCTACCCTTTCAGATCAGATTGTGATATGTGCTCAAATGAGAGCTCAGCCTACACAAGTCCAAGAGGTAATTGACCAACAGAGACTTGACGTTGATCATGGGATGTACAAGTCTTGGGCTGAGAGCAGTGATTTTACTGATTGGCACTTGTCATCTGATGGTGCCTTGAGATTTAGGGGACGTTTATGGGTTCCCGCAGATCCACGACTCAGACAGAGTGTTCTCCAAGAGGCTCACAGATCTCATTATGCTATTCATCCTGGCGGAACCAAGATGTATCATGATATGAAAAGAATGTATTGGTGGCCCGACATGAAGAGAGAGATAGCGCAGTTCATTCAGAGGTGTGAGATCTGTCATAGAGTCAAAGCTGAGCATCAGAGGCCTGGAGGGCAGATGCAACCGCTTGCCATTCCTGAGTGGAAATGGGAGCACGTCACTATGGACTTTGTTGTGGGATTACCCAACACCCCGAGGAGACATAATGTTGTTTGGGTTATTATTGATCGCTTGACCAAGTCCGCTCACTTTCTACCGGTGAACACTAGGGATTCTATGGACAAGCTGAGCAGACTCTATATGCGGGAGATAGTCAGATTACATGGAGTGCCAGTTTCGATTGTGTCAGATAGGGATCCGAGGTTTACATATTCTGGCAGGGGTTGCAGAGGCAGCTCGGCACTAGACTAGATCTCAGTACCGCTTTTCACCCCCAGACGGATGGCCAGTCTGAGAGGTTGATATCGATTTTAGAGGATATGCTTCGAGCTTGTGTCCTTGAGTCCAGTGGTAACTGGGAGGAGTACATACATCTGTGTGAGTTCGCGTACAACAACAGCTATCAGTCCAGTATTGGCATGGCTCCTTTTGAGGCATTATATGGTCGACCCTGTAGATCTCCGATCTGTTGGACAGAGGTAGGGGATGTTGCGGTGATGGGACCAGAGTTTGTACAAGAACACACAGAGAAGATTAAGAGGATCAAGCATAATATGAAAGTAGCCCAAGACAGGCAGAAAAGTTACACTGATGCCAAGCGGAAGACCGTAGAGTTCGAGGTGGGTGACCAAGTTTTATTGAAGGTCTCACCTGAGAAGGGCCAAGCTAGATTTGGGATAAAAGGCAAGCTCGCTCCGAGATTTATTGGGCCGTTCGAGGTTTTAGAACGAATTGGCCCCGTCGCTTACCGATTAGCCTTGCCACCTCAATTAGCAGCAGTCCACAATGTCTTTCATGTGTCAATGTTGAGAGTGTACAAGAGTGATTTTGATCACGTCTTGGACTGGAGGACCATTGAACTGAGGCAGGATGAGACTTATGATGAGGAACCTATTCAGATACTTGACCGGAAGGTCCAAAGGTTACGTAACCGCGAGATTCCGATGGTTAAGGTGAGATGGCAGTTCCATGGCGAGAAGCAGGTTACTTGGGAGCGTGAGGACTACATGATGGAGCACTTTGCCGAGTTCATGGGCTTAGGTATTTCTTAACCTTAAAACTTCGAGGACGAAGTTCATTCTAAGGTGGGTGTGATGTGACGTCCCGAAAATTATTTCATCTAGCCCATAACCCAATTGTACTTTGCCCAAACTCTATGCGTTGTCTTGATATGTTTGGTGTTTGTTTGATGGTTGTTTAATGTTTGTATAGTTGATGCTTGATAGTGTATATAAATATGTGTATCATAAATTGTATATGGGTCATGTTAAATTAAATTATAATGCATATGTTATTATTTATGCATGGGCCCATTAAACCATGAATTGATATGAGTTAGGATTGATTGAATAAAAGGATAAATGAGAATGAAAATTTGGTGTATTAAATGGATTGGACATCTAAAATACATAGAAGCATGAAATTGGTTAAAGTACATGTGGTTGGTATGGGTAGTATGAGACCAACACATGTGAAGGTTGGTGCATGAAAGTGGACAAGTGTCCCATGCCCTCAAGGAAGTGCTAGAATGAGTGGAGGGAATCAAGGAGAGAATCAAGGAGGAAATCAAGGAGAGAATCAAGGAAGTGCTAGAAAGAGGTGAGTGGAGAGAAAGGAAAAAAGAAGAAAAAGAAAAGAAGAAAAAGAAGGAGGGAGTTGCAGGAGGAAGATCTCTGCGATATTTACATCAAAGACATGGATCTTTGGGATATATGGTCAGATTGAGCTCAAAATCTGTCAGCAAGTTCGTAGCTTATGGTTATTCATTCTGGTCAGGTAGAGATCTTGATCAGAGGTTTCGTCTAAGAGATCTAACCTTTCAAACAAAGTTGGTCGGAAAGTCTAGATTTCTCGCGCCGTTTCGCTCAAACTTCTAGATCTCCTTAATCTACCGTTGGATGGATATAAAATTTGGGTATGTAGTGTACAACTGATATTTCTGCATTCTTAACGGTGGAGACCTGATTAGAGGTTTCGTTTGAGAGAGCTAACCTCTCAAACAAAGCTGGTCGGAAAGTATGGATTTCTCTTGCCGTTTCGTTCAAACTTGTAGAACTCCTGAATCTACCGTTGGATGGATATCAAATTTGGGTATGTAGTTTATAACTGATATTTCTGTATTATGAACGGTGAAGATGTTTATGCGTTTAGTATTTTGTGTGATATAGTCATCTGAGTTTGAGTATTTGCAGCAGGAAAGGAGAAATTGTCTAATTAGAGACTTGTTCATCAAATATACTTATCTTTTCGGTCCACCGTTGGATTGGGCTGATATTGGACAGAAGGTTTGTTTCCTCACATACTTCAATCTGTACGGTTGATTTTGTGATTACATATTTTTGTTGGTAGATTGATACATATGAACAGAATATTAAATGAAGAATTGGTAGAGTTGCTTGTATTAGACCTAAATTTAGAATATGAACCCATGTCAACTATGTTGACCTAGTTGCCATTGTTGATGAACCCATGATGCAAAATCAGTGATATACATGGCTGAACATGGTGACCTAGTGTAAATCGGCAATATGGCTTAAGTATGAAAATTTTCATATTTTGGGGCTTTTGATGCTTTTGGCCTAAAATCATTGAATTGATGCAACTTATGTTTAATTAAGCATAATTAGGGTTGATTATGCTACTGATTTGGTGGTTGTAACCATATCATGGGTTAGGCCTACTTGTGATCAAGTGACCCAATTTGGGCATGTTTATGCCTAAGGAATTGAAAATCAGTATTTTTGATTAATATAATGGTTTATGAATGAGAACTATGCATTAGAGGCCTAAGTCATGTGATTTGAGTTGAATGATGGGATTAGATGGGATTTAGGCCTATTGTTTATATGTGGGCTGATTTAGGGTTGATGTGTAATGTCTATGTGATTGAGCATAGAAATTGATGTATGGTAGGATATTGATGTATGTTTCAGGATCTTGATTGGGTTGATTCGGTTTGGTGGTCGTGTGCGGTTAAATACTCTCGCGAGGCTTGGTTGTGAGTAGACTTCATTTAGGATTATATATTTTATGTCATCATATCACTTATATATTGTATGTTGAAAGCATGAATGTGTTCTAATGTTTTGAATGATGCATTGATTTGAGAAAACCTTATGACTTTGGTTGGGCCCATCTATCTTGCTAATAGAGGGACTTAACCTTGTCATAGGAGGGTTTTAGGAAAGGAAGAGATTGGGGTCAACGGTACGGTGAAATAGACGTGCACTAGTAACCCAATGCATGTGAAATGTGGATCCAAATTGATAAGCTTTTACTTGCATCGAATTTATTATAAATGTTTGATATCGATATGTTATGAGCTTTTAATCATGCTACACATTGACATGCATACATGATATTTATTGATGAGTATTGATAGCATATTTGAATTCTATTCACTGGGCACCGTTGGCTCACCCTCATTTTCCTCTTTCAGGTCCTTCTGTCCCGAATAAGGGCAAAGGAGTAGTTATATCTTGAGGGCCTTGCCTGCGAGAGAATCCAAGGCCTCGATGTGAGTTGAGAAGCATTTTGATTGAACTGTGTTTTAAATTATGAAGTATTATATTTTGGATTATGTAATTATAACACTTACCACATTGTAGTATGGGTGAGTTGGGACTTGTTAGATAGACCATGTGGGCATATGACGGTTTTTATTTGTATCCACAATTTTGGACTTTATGTGTATGTCAAATTTAATGGACTGTAGGGATTATGATTTTATTTGTGGTTCATTTTTTTGGATTATCTCTTGTCTTGGATGATTAATACGGTGGGTAGTTTTTTTTAGTACCTTTTGATATTATGTCGTTGTTTGAGATAAGGCTCGTAGGGTCTCAACCACCTCACGGGAGTTGAGGAGTGGTCGGAGATGCCTACGCCGGGCGTCCCGTCCCGGCATTCCGCATGTCATTCCCTGCGGGGTGGGTGGTCCGGGGCGCGGGGTCGCCACACGAATACTTGACAGATGACACACATTTCATTATTAATGAAACCCATTTATTAGCAAAGCCCAACTTCCTCATTATGGTGGATAAAAAACCCCACTCCACCCTATCATACGCTTTACTTATATCAAGTTTGACGAAAGCCACTCCTATCTTGCCTTTTCTTTTGTTCTTCATATAATGCATTAATTCATGGGAGAGAAGTATATTATCAGTAATCAATCTTCCTCCAATGAAGGCACATTGATTATCCGAAATGTTTTGTGGCATCAAGGACTTCATTCTATATACTAAAACCTTAGCCATCAATTTATATAATACTGAAGAAAAGAATACAGGGAGGAAGGTTGAAGAAAATGATACAGAGAGGAACCAATGAATATTGGAGAAAGATTTTTCTGTATATTGAGAATTGTTTGATTACATGTCTAACATATATATGTTATTCTAGTTACACATATTATAGAAAGAATGTTAATATCTCTCTGTTATAGCCCCTAGAATAATGCTAAGCCATATATACAAATCTCCTAATTATAGAAAGAATGTTAATATCTAGAATAATGCTAATTATATACAAATCTCCTAATTATAGAAACATATCATATAATTAGGAGATAAATCCGGCAATACTCCCCCTCAAGCTGGATCAAGGGGATTAATTGAGCCAAGCTTGGAAAGAATACGATGAAAATGATCCGACGACAAGGCCTTTGTGAAGATATCTGCAAGCTGGTCATGGCTACGATTGTAATGAGTAACAATGGCCCGAGTCTGAACATGTTGCCGAATGTAATGACAATCAACCTCAATGTGTTTAGTCCGTTCATGAAAAACAAGATTAGAGGCAATGTGCATAGCCGCTTGATTGTCACAACAAAGCGTTATAGACTGAGAATGAGAGATACCCAAATCGGCAAGGAGAGCCTTTAGCCACATGAGTTCATAAGTTGTGGAAGCCATGGCCCGATACTCTGCTTCGGCACTTGACCGTGCTACCACTGTTTGTTTCTTACTTTTCCAAGAAACCAGATTCCCACCGATAAAGATACAATGACCCGTAGTGAATTTTCGATCAAGTTGATTTCCAACCCAATCCGCATCCGTATAGCCAAGAATTTGAGAATGCCCGTTAGCTTTCATGAGGATGCCACGGCCAATTGCTTTCTTTAGATATCAAAGAATTCTCTGAACAATATACATATGAACCATGGTGGGAGAATGCATAAATTGACTAATAATGCTCACTGCATAACTAATATCAGGCCGTGTGATTGTTAAATAGATAAGTTTGCCAACCAATCTTTGATAATCTTGAACAGAACCCAGAGGTGCACCAGATCTATCAAGCTGCAGTTTGTTATCCAATGGTGTGCGTGCAGGTTTCCAATCCAACATATCAGCATCACGCAATAAATCTGTCACATACTTGCGTTGATTCAAGAACAAGCCTTTGGAGGAAGTAGCCATTTCGATGCCCAGGAAGTATTTCAGCACACCGAGATCTTTAATGGAAAACTTTTGTTGGAGAACACTCTTAAGCTTACGTATAGCAGCATCATCATCACCGGTAACAATTAAGTCATCAACATAAATCAAAACAATCAGTCGCTTACCTGAGTGCATGTGAACAAATAAAGAGTGATCTGCATTACTTCTCTTAAACTCAAGTTCTTCAAGAACCATACTTAATTTGGCATGCCATGCGCATGGAGATTGCTTCAAGCCATAAATAGATTTGTGCAATCGACACACTAACCTTGGATCAGTACCTTGCGGATGCCCCGGCGGAAGCTTCATATAGACTTCTTCTTCAAGCTCGCCATGCAAAAACGCATTTTTAACATCCATTTGTGAAAGAGACTAGCCTTGATTGATAGCGACAAAAATCAAGGTACGAACAGTTGTCATTTTTGCGACAGGCGCAAACGTCTCTTTGTAATCAACACCATATGTTTGAGTGAACCCTTGAGCAACAAGTCGGGCCTTATGCCGTTCAATTGAGCCATCGGCTTTGAACTTACTCTTGTACACCCACCTACTGCCAACTGCCTTTTTATCGCGTGGGAGGGAAACCACACTCCAAGTATTGTTATCAGCTAGTGCTTGGAGTTCATCATTCATAGCATCCTTCCAGACTGCCTGTTGAACCGCCTCTTGATAATTTCTTGGTTCGGTGACACTAGAAATCTGACTGAGATAAGCAGTATAGGTAGGTGATAAGTTTTGATAACTCAAAACATGATGCATGGGATGACATACCGAGTAAGCCACGTAATCGTGAAGCCTTGAAGATGGATGTCGTTCACGAGGTGGATTACGGCCAGGAATAGGCGCAGGAGCTGGTGACTCATCACCCATGATCATTGCTGGCGCTGGGACAGGACCCACAGGTATGGTGGTAGTGGGTGCATGAGCTGTGCAAGGCATGTCATCACCATTAGCAGTGTCTGTTGAAGAATGCCCGGAAGAGACAGCTTGGGGCACAACTGGTGGTACAACAGCTGGAATGGGAAGTGGAAACAGGTCATGCTCCCCCTGACTAAGAATATCATCTGAGTTGCTGAAATATGACACTGCCTCATTGAACCGAACATCTCGACTAACCATGAGCTTCTTTGTAACAGGATTATAACATTTATAACCTTTCTGCGTAGGGGAATAACCCAAAAATACACATTGGACAGCCCGTGGTTCCAGTTTGTCGCGCTGATGAGACTGAATGTGAACATAGCAGGTGCACCCAAAGACTCTGAGATGAGAAAAGCTTGGAGTTTTTCCTGTCAACAACTCAATAGGAGAATTAAACTGCAAAATTCGACTAGGCAAGCAATTAATTAGATAAGCTGCCGTAAACACTCCTTGTGACCAAAAAATTTTGGGAACATTCATGCCCAACATCAGTGCTCTAGTTTTGTCAAGTAGATCACGATTTTTCCTCTCCGCTATACCATTTTGTTGTGGAGTCCCACCACAACTAGTATGGTGAATAATGCCATGCATGCTCAAGTATTGTGTCATGATATGTGTCATAAATTCAGTACCATTATCTGATCGTAGAACCTTAATCTTAGAGGAAAATTGAGTGATGACTAAGTTATGAAAGTCTTGGAACACATGAGCAACTTCACTTTTGGATTTTAAGAGATATAGCCATGTAAAACGAGAGTAATCGTCAACAAATGTGACAAAATATTTGTATCCATCAAATGATTCAAGCACTGGACCCCAAACATCTGAATGTACCAAATCAAAAATTTTATTTGAACGTGAATCTGAAGAAGAAAAAGGTAATCGAGTAGATTTTGATAAAGGACATACATCACAATTTAATGGATGTTTCTTCAAAGCGGGAAAAAGTTTGGATAAAATGGGCGCCGAAGGATGAGCTAAGCGTTGATGCCACAACTCTTGAACAGAAGACAAGCAAGCATATGCGTGGGGTTCTTTGGACAAATAAGCATTCTTGGAAAGATAATAGAGTCCTTGATAGAAGAATCCTTCACCAATCGTCCTCTGGGTTATTAGATCCTGAAATACAACTTTGTTAGGAGAAAAGATGACACGACAATTTAGACTGGCTATTAATCGGCCAACTGAAAGTAGTTGAAATGGAAATGAAGGCACATAAAGAACGGATGATGAAATGGAGTTTGAAAGTAACTTAGTCTTACCGTGGCCAACAACACTCACACTCTTACCATTGGCTATGGTTATGGTAGATGAAGGAGAGAAAAACTCAAAGTCAGTCAAATTTCTAGAGATATTAGTTACATGATCAGTGGCACCCGAATCTATAACCCAATAATCATGCACATTACTAATATTAAGAGCGAGAGAAACGACATTAAATATACTTGACACATCTTCAGAAGACAGGTTCTTATTTTCAGCAAGAAATCCCGCAAATTAACCAAGCAAGGCCGAAGAATTACCAATCTCATTATTGTCAACAGCATCGTGTTTGGCCTGAATGTAAGTAGCAAACTCATTAATAAGATTTATAGGACTAGAAGTAAACCTAGATAACCCATCAGATGGTGGTGCAGATACAAGGTTGGCTTGATATCCAGATAATGGACCACGTTTCGGGCCTCTTTTGTTTGCAAACTTGGGTTTGAGGTCTGGGTGAAGAATCCAGCATCTATCCACGGTATGGCCAATGTTGCTACAATGGCTACACTTCAATTCATTCCTTCTAGCCTTGTTCCCTCTGTCATCTGGACGTCGTTGAGTGGAAATATAAGCTCGTGTGTCAGATATATCTGATTTAATTTTTACGGACATAACCTTTTTTCGTGTTTCTTCACGTTGGATAGTAGCACAAACACTTGCAAACGTCGGCAACTCAGAATTCATGAGAATGCGGCTACAAAGATCTTCATAATCTGGGGTTAGATTTGCCAACAACTGGAAAATCTTGTTTTCCTCAGCCTTTTTCAACAAGATTGTCGAGTCAGTGGTATGTGGTCGATAAACCGCTAACTCATTCCACATGGTCTTCATGCGACCAAGAAACTGAACAAAAGGTTTACCTTCTTGTTGGAAAGAGGCAATATCCTTCTTGAGTTGGAACACCCGTGCAGAATTATTATGATTTCCATAAAACTCTTTTACGGCACTCCATAAATCCGCAGCCGAGTCGGAATAACTAAAATCTCAGCAATATGGGGCTCCATCGTATTAAGCAACCACGATTGGACCATCTGATCATTAGCAAACCAAGCCTTGTATTGAGCAGACTGGACATCCGGAGCGGCATTGCTCCCATCGATAAAATCAATCCGTGATCTCCCACCAATAGCTAATGTCACTGCCCTCAACCAAGGAAGATAATTAAAATCATTCAATTGAACCGAGCATAATCGTTGATTCGAATTGACATCAGAAGAAGAAGATAATGAAACAGTAGAACTTTCCGTGTTGGATTAAACTATTTCGGCCATTTTTGACAGAATAGAAACAAGAACAATCGAATTAATTTTTTTTTTTTATCAAAAAATAAAATAATAATAATAATAATAATAATAATCGGGGTTGAAATCAATACCACCCCTTTAATGAGACAAGATATGATGCTTTTGAGAGTTGTTTTGATAAACAACTTTTCCTTCTTTCTTCTCTTTTCTTTCACTGGAACTACTTCTGAAACCCACAGTAACTTCTCTGCTGCAACGCGCACAGTGATATAAACGCTGCAATAGCAGTAAAGTTTCTTCAACCCACGGTTTGGCTCTGATACCACGAAGAAAAGAATACAGAGAGGAAGGTTGAAGAAAATGATACAGAGAGGATCCAATGAATATTGGAGAAAGATTTTTCTGTATATTGAGAATTGCTTGATTACATGTCTAACATATATATGTTATTCTAGTTATACATATTATAGAAAGAATGCTAATATCTCTCTGTTACAGCCCCTAGAATAATGCTAAGTCATATATACAAATCTCATAATTATAGAAAGAATGTTAATATCTAGAATAATGCTAATTATATACAAATCTCCTAATTATAGAAACATATCATATAATTAGGAGATAAATCCGGCAATAAAATATAATTAGGAGATAAATCCGGCAATAAATACATTACATAAACTAATGGGTCTATAATCAACTACCCTCCTTGGGTTATTAGATTTAGGAATGAGAACTAGAAGGGTCTTGTTCACATCACCTAGGGGCTCCTCAGAATTAAGTAATTGGAGGCAGGCATTGCTCACCTCCTCTCCTACTATGCCCCAATATTTTTGATAATATATGGCCGAGATGCCATCAGGTCCAGGGCTCTTTAAAGGAGACATTTGGCTAAGGGCTAGATGGATTTCAGAACTAGTGAAAGGTTTTAGAAGGCAAGCATTCATGGAATCAATAATTTTGCAAGGCATACCTTGAAGAACTTGCTCAATGTCCTGGCCGAAGGGGTTGGAGGAACTGAAAAGATTCCTGAAGTAGTGTTCAAATTCTGCTCCCATAATTTTTGGATCCTCTTTCCAACGGCCCTGATCATCAACAATCCCTTGGATGAGATTGTGTCTTCTTCTTTCACTAGCCTTAGCATGGAAAAATTTGGTGTTTCTGTTACCATATCTTTTAGCCAATCTTCTTTAGCCCTCTGCTTCTGGTAAGCTTCTTCTTTTCCACATAACACCTCCAGCTGAGATTCCAGGTTCTTTATAGCCAACCAATCAGCTTGTGAAAATTGATTGTTTATCATAGAGCATTTCTAATCTTTCCTTGATGGGCTTAATTGTTTTAGACTTTTAGCATTGGCTTTACTAACCTTCTCCCCAATGTTGGAGCAATTTATGCTTTCCTAGGTGTTTCTGATAATTGTTGCAGCCTCCTCTTCTCCCACCCACATTGTTTCAAACATTGGCCTTTTTTTTTGCTTCTCTTTGCTCTGGCTTGCTCCTACATCTCTAATACATTGATTAGAATTGCTCTATGATAAGAGTAGAATCCTAAATGGTGGCAAGAGGCATGACAGAATTTACATAAAGCTCTGTCAAGCCAAGCCTTTCTTTGACATTCAGCTTCCCACATCTTTTATTGCACCATGTGATCCTGGATCCCCTAAACCCAAGGACTTGAAGACCACAATAGTCAACTGCATGTCTGAAATCATCCATTTGCTTTGGTGGTTTTGGCAGTCCACCCCTCTTATCCTCACTTTCCAAAATCTCATTAAAATCACCAATTACTAGCCAAGGAACATCCGGATCATCGTTCAGCTTCCTAAGAAGCTCCCATGTAAATTTCCTGTTACTACTAGCTTCACGCTCTCCGTAGATACAAGACAACCGCCACATATTCCCATCGACACATATATTTAAATGTAAAATAATTCATAAAATCAGATTTAAAAATATTAAAATTAGATTTTGAGCAAATTTGATGTATCAGCTTCCAGATCATATTCAGATTTAAAAATGTCACATTTAATAATACTTTTAATGTTTTTCCACACTAAAATAAGATATCATCAAATCTACTAAGATACATTTGTACTCTAAAGATAATAAATAAAAGAAAATAAATAAAATCATAAGTATATAGTAATGCTACATTACATAGGGTAGAGATTGTAATGCAAAGTGCATTACTCCATTATCTTTGAATTTTCATTGAACCACTTTGTGTAACACCCTATTTAACTTTAACATTATTCTAAATAATAATTAAATTATTAAGTTTAATTTTTAGAAAATTTCGAGAATTTTTTCCACCTTAATTTTTGTTATTATATTTAAGTAAAAGAATAGTGATTAAGTTTAATTTTTAGACTACGTATAAAATCTATCCATAAAATTTTTATTTTCAAAGTAAAATAATATAAATGTCTTTTATATAATACCAACCTCATTAAGTTTGAGGATATTGCTTTATTCTATTTTCTTTTAATTACTGATGTGCTTTTATAGGTTTTAATAACACCTCTTTTAATATGCACAACATCAAATGAAGTATCATTAAATGAGATACGATGCAAAGGCTGCTACATCACACTTATGTGAAAATGGTGTAAATTTTTCAAGCTAAACAACGTGTCTCATCTCATATTAACTTCACCTTACCTCTTTTTTTATTTTTTTTCGGCAGCTAACTTCACCTTTCCTTTGAAATGTTCATATTTCAAGTTTCTACATTGAATGGTGAAGCTACCTGTATACGATGCAAGTGGCGTTTCAAAAGAAGTATCAACATTCACTCAATAGTTTAAACCTCAAAAGAATTATCAAAACTACTAGATTGAGTGGAGGCATTTCTCTATTTTTTAAGAGGTTATTTGTCATAAGAAATGCCAATTTAAGTTTAAGTGACAAAGGTTAAGGTTGGAGTTTTCTTGTGACTTTATTGGATCTTTTTATAGCTTAAATAATGCTAAATTGAATGAGTTGTGTACTGCAATGCAAACTGTAACAACTCATCATCTTTAGATTGTTATGAATTATATTAAATTACGTATTAACCCGTAATTCAATAAAAATCTATAAGATAAATGAGACATGCAGTTTGTATTGTTGGGTTGAACTCAATTTATTTAACACTACTCTTATAGTTTTACGAGTTGTTGTCTTCTATTAATGGGTCTGCCCACTATTCCTAGTTTATATAGTTTCTTATGACTCTAGATCTTTTAAGTGACAATATCTAATGTATGTTTTAGATCCAATATACATATCAAAATAAAATAAAATAAAAAAAGAAAGCAAGAAAAAAATAACTCAAAATCTTCAATTGATCTAAGAAAGAGAAAAACAAAATATTGTTGGTTCCATTAATTAATTAATGAAAATAAATAAATAACCAACTATGGGTTGTTTTGCTGGTAACAAAAGCGAGTCTTAAAGTAGGTTAAGAGATTTATCACGAATTCTAATCCCACTCTGAACATATTCTGATTGAGAGAAAAAATCTCATTAAACGTCTACCAAACCCCTCGAGTCCGAAAGAATTAGTCTCGTTGTAAAGTGAATGAAAAAAACCGGTAAAAATAAAAAAGAACTAAATAAATAAATAAAATAGAACTATCCCTAATTAATTAATTGAGTTTAATCTAATAATAATTAACATTATTTAAACTTTTACAACACTAGCCGCGGGACCGCACTTCCGAGAATGAATGAGAAGACTCGAACCAGCCCTAGAACATACTCGAACCATCCGAGTTCCGACTACCTCTTCCAAAATCTCGAACATTCCAACTTCTTCTTCTTCCATTCCAGAACCTCTTCCACTCCCCTATTTAAACCACTCTCATTCCTTCCTCCAAATCAGAACCAAAACAATCGAAGAACACAAATCTCTCTACATTCGATCGAAACATTCCCAAACTCTTCTTCACTTTCATCTTCTTCTTTAATTTCCTGTGGTTAATTTCTCTGCAAATTACTCAGGCTAGCAATGGATTTTCGAATCGTCGACGCGCCATTCTTCTCGACTCTGCAACAAGTTCTCGACTCCTCCTCCGACGCTTCCGAGAACTGTTCGTTCAGCGCTCCGACGAGGAACTACGTCCGCGACGCGAAAGCGATGGCTTCGACGCCGGCGGACGTGAAGGAATACCCTAATTCCTACGCTTTCATCATCGACATGCCTGGTTTGAAGTCCGGAGACATTAAGGTTCAGGTGGAAGACGATAATGTGCTTGTGGTGAACGGCGAACGAAAGAGAGAGGAGAAAGAAGCAGCTAAGTATTTGAGAATGGAGAGGAGAGTTGGAAAGTTTATGAGGAAGTTCACGCTTCCTGATAACGCGAATACCGATGCGATCTCTGCTGTTTGTCAAGATGGCGTGCTTACGGTGACTGTTGAGAAGCTTCCGCCTCCGGAGCCGAAGAAGCCGAAGACTATTGAGGTGAAAATTGCTTAGATTTGGGGGTTTTTGATGTTATCTGGGAGTGGAGATGGTGTGATTCGTGTGATTAGTAGGTGTGTGATTTCAAGCTTTTGTTCTGTTTTTTCGCATCTTACTTTCTTTTTTGTCTTGTAATTAAGAGTATGCTTGCTTATGTAGCGGAGAATGTTTTGTTGGATGTAATAGATGGTTAGATTATGTTTGGAGAAGACCGAGTGTTTGGCCTGATGGATGTTTCGAAAATGGATGTGTACAATGATAATGCAACTCTCATCGGCCGGCTGCAGCATTAAATTAAAATCAAGCTCTCAGATGTAACCCCTAATTAAATTTGTAATCCATTTTCTCATGAAAAACAGAAACGTATTGTTTCTAAATATGTTCATCACTAACTTACCAATTCAAACTTATATTCCTAATGCCAGGTGGGTTAGGAGAAACTTTGATTCCGTTTGGTCTTGGGAAGAGGAATGGAAACAAATCTGCCAGCGATTTCAGCAGCAACTGCAATCTTGCATCAATTGTATTGAACCAAACGAACTCAAATAACTTTATACCAATAGCAATTCTACTATGATGAAATCAAGCTGGGCATCATTTGCATTGAACCTAGCTCAGATAACTTCATATATAGACCAATTATACTGTTAAGCATGCTTGGAGATCCAATCAAACTGGATATGAAATCTTGCTGGATTTGGACTTAAATCTAATGTATAGATCAAACGGCAATCACCAATTTTTGTCTTAAAATCCTCCTCCACCCCCCACACACATGTGGGCGCACTCACCAAAAAAAAGAAAAGAAAAAAGAAAATATAAAAATTCACAACAGATATGTATCAGTGATAATTTTACAGTTTAATGCAATATGCACCATGGAGAATGAAAAAAACTAGAGAGCATTTGCCCATCATCCAGATGATGATTACAATCTTTGCTCAAATTCTCTGAAACTATGAACTACCCAGAAGATGAAGTTTACATGAACATGAAATAATGAAGATGAAGTTGCTCACTTGACCTGGACTAAATCATTGTTGTCCAACTATCAAGTCCACTACTCGAATATTCCTGTTTCTGCACTAAAAAACAATAATCATTTCTCTTTCTTCCACATGTGAACTTTACATACAAGGCGAACAAAAGATAAAGAGGGGTTTAAGATTACAAGTTTATCAACACAAAGCAGTAAGGTATACTACTTTGAAGTTACAGGCGAATCCACAAACGGCAGCTTCATATTCTAAAAAAGACTCTTCAAAAATACACAAGTTATTCCTTTCATATACTGAAAATACCTCCAACATTCTCACGACATGCCAAAGATGAGGCTCACATTTGGTATGAATCACAAATATAATTATTCAAACACAAATTCAATCAAGACAGGCATAATCCTAATTTGCATTAGATTTGGTTTAGCGAAACAATAAGTCAAATTTTACTGGTTACAAATCATCAGGATCACTCCGGAAAAGCAAAAAAGAACATGAAATACCTATTTGAGATTGAGTGAAGTGAGCCTAAGCATCCAAATTGGAGCAATGCAAAGAAAGGGAATAACCATGCTTTTGGGACAGCTCTTGTCAATAAAATTGGAGGGCACCATTTCATCATAGTTCATCATCTATGAATGGACAAGCAGAGAATTTTCTTGTTCCAAGTTTCACATATTCACGAAAGTTGTTGACTCTTAGACAGTTGAATCACATACACCACCAGTTGGTCTAGTTGTCAAATTGGAATGAAATGGTAAAATCTTTGAGAGTGGAACTCAATTACAAATAGTAATCTCAAGTGAAAATACTGTACAACTTTTCCAATTTTCAAGAAAAAAACTTTCAATAAAGAAAATTGTAGAAAAATCGGAAATAGTGTAGTAACCACTTTTTCACATCTTTTAGAATATTGAAGAAGTCGTACACTCATACACATGATAGTTGCATCTAAAATATCATTTTGTTTACTTGTGAAAGCACGCTCAAATATCCCTGATTACCAATATCACTAGTTACATTAACTCTAGGCACAAAGACTCACTCAAGCTGTAACTTTGGAGAAAGACATTCAGAATCATGACGGAAAAGTTTCAAGAATAACACAAATCTTCAAATTATTTACTGATCTACTCTTAAACACAAACTTACTCAAGCTGCTGCTGTTGTTGTTGTGGTTGTTAATACTAGTGTAAATCTTTTTTCTTGAATAACACAAATCATCAAATGATAATATTATTATTTGGTAGGCATTGATGTATAAACATGAGATGGGAAATGCAATGGATTAATTTTTATTGGAAAATGATACAGCTATGATAACTTTTTGAAGCAAAGTTTTAAGTGGAAAGAACCAGGAAAATATTAAGGTGGTATTTGTAACTCTACTTGCAAACTCTAAAAAATGTACAGGGTAATGAAAAAAATTATTTTGATAAATATTATTACCTTCTCTACCTCTAATTAAAGTAGAGGTATAACATCTACAAGAATAACAAAAAACTTTTGCTAGTCATTAGAGTTTAAACCTCTATTACAAATAGAGGTTCATCCTAAAGTATGTAGAGGTTAAATAGAGTTACCAAACAAATCGACTAGATGAACAAGGAGTTCAAACAAGGCACTGAAATATATAAAACTAATTGAAGAGTGTTCTAGAGGAGAGAAACACAAACAAAAACTGAAAGAGAAGAACTTTCACATGTAACTTATTCTACAAAGCAACTCCACCTATACTGAGATATTTGCATACATTTATACACAATCGATCCCAAGCCGGATAAAAGAAGAGAGCTGCAGGTAGCTAAAAGTTAGTGTAAAACTTTGTTAGATCAACTATGACATGAATCTATTTGATTATACCTTGAAAAGGACTAGGAAGTTGCCCTTGATAGAGAAACTGGAGGAAGTTGATTCACGTAGCTGACCCATGTCGTTAGGAAAAAGCTATGTTTAGTTGTAGATTTGAGTTGAACTTTGCAAAGCAAAAAAGAGGAAAAAAAAAAAACAATAAACTACTATCAAGTCAAGTTAACTGTAAACTCAAAATGAATCCATATAAATCAAATATATTGATACCAACTTAGGTTTCTAACTGATTTTTGAGTTGCTTTACAAGGGGTTATGATTGGAATCTAGGATTTAGCATTCGAACTGGTGTGATTTAACAGATATATGGTTGAGATCTATAAAAAAAAATAAAAAAAAATAAAAAAAAAAAAAAACCTACATGATCTAGCAAAAACCATCTGTTTTGTACTTGGATGTGAAACTAGTAAATTTGGATGTAAAGCTTAGAAAGAAAACATATGGTCACAAGCAAAACTGATATAAGCATTATGGCATAACCTTTTTTATAGGCACAAAAACCATCTGTGCTAGAGTTGGTACTTGGATGTGAAACCAACCCATTTGGACATAAAGCTTTGGAAGAAAATATATGGTCACAAGCTAACTAATGTAAGCATTACAGCATAACCTTTTTTTGTAACTAATCATTCACTAGACAATCCTAGAGCACAAAAAAGCACAATCCACGTGGAAGTAGGAACCTAGAGACATGACTTCATGCTTTTCAAAACTATGCTAGTAATTACTCTATGTTCACAGAAAAGGAGACTTTTTGCACTCGGTAGATGAAAACCAATGTAAAACCTCATCTGATCAACTATGATATTAATCTACTTAATCAAACTAAGCAAAGGACTAGAATGTTGTTATATTGACTTAATCCTTGATAAAGTAAAATGAAGGAAGTAGATTGAAGTAGTCAACCTCATGTAATTGGGAAAAGGCTTTGTTGTGTTGAAAGGTGAGGCAGAAAAGAGAGAAAAATGTTCTTCTTGACCTACTATAGCGATTCCCTCGTACAACCATGTCTATCCACCTTTAAGAAAAAAGATTAAGGATGGAAGATGAAGTAAACTACTCGTCCAATAAACATATTAAAGAAGATGTTCCACGGTGCATATTATTTGTTGATGATATAATGTTGATCGATGAAAGTGAAACTAAATTTGGAGCAAATGCTAAACTAGAGGTTTGGAAAGAGGCTTTAGAATCTAAAGGGTTGAAGATTAGTAGGACTAAAAACAAATATATTTAATGTAATTTTAATAAACGTGGAAATACAAATAAAAAGACAGTGAAGATTGAAAGCCAAGAGATATTAAGGAGTGGAAATTTTAGGCTACGTTTGGTATACAATTTAAAAATAGTTTTTAAAAAATGAAATATAATTTCATTTTTAATTGATTTATAGTTTTTGAAAATATGTTTGGTATCATATTCAGAAAA
This sequence comes from Paratinospora sagittata, assembly GCA_035771175.1. NCBI lineage: Eukaryota > Viridiplantae > Streptophyta > Magnoliopsida > Ranunculales > Menispermaceae > Paratinospora > Paratinospora sagittata. The sequence goes on along the minus strand of CM069604.1, from coordinate 2,622,000 downwards.
TGTTTTTGAAATTTGGAAAACAAGGAAAACTAGTTTGGTTGTTTTAAGATTTCATACAAATCAAGTGAAAAAAAGCTTACATGGGTCCCATCAATTACAAATCAACCAAAAGAAAAACTCAAAAAACAACTCCTTTATGTTTTCTAAAAACAACATTTTTTCTTAACTTTTTTCTAAAAATGTTTTTTGAATCATAATGAACCAAATAAGTTTTTTACAACTTTTTCACTTTTTGATTTTAAATACCGAAAACTGGATTTGAAAACAATACCAAATGCAACCTTAAGTTTTTGAGATCCATTATTCGTTAAAAAGAAAACATAGGTGAGGATGTGAATCATAGAGTTAAAGCAAGATAGGTTAAGTGAAAGAATTGCTTATGAGTGTTATTCGATCGACACATCTCATTGAAGTTGAAAGGAAAATTCTATAAAACTACTATAGGCTAGCCATGTTCTATGGAACAAAATGTTTTTTTTTTTTTTTTTTTTTTTGGCTGAACTATGGAACAGAATATTGGGCAATAAAGAACCAACACATGAACAAACAAATTGTAATGGAAGTGCTTTAAGATGGATATGTAGTAAAATATTATACGATAAGATTAGAAATGAGCAAATTTGAGAAATAGATGAGTAGCCCCAATTGAAGATAAAATGAGAGAAAACCGATTAAAGTAGTGTGAACACATACAATGTCTACCTTAGGATAAGCCAATAAGGAAAAGTGACCGATTAATAATCCACATCAATGATAAAGCTAGAAGAAGACCTAAAATGACATGGACAAAAGATACTTAAATACCTATTTGTAATTTAAGTGTTGACTTAGCCCTTGATAGTGCGGAGTAGAGGAAGTAGATTCATGTAATTGGCCCCATCTAGTTGGGGAAAGGCTTAGTTGAGTTGAATATAAAGAAAAAAGGGGCAAATGAAATGCAGCAACAATTCAGATTTCAAGTCACAATTCAGTCCACTTCGTCTTCCTAATCAGCTATTACTTATTAGCTAACCTGCCAGTTAACAACAACCTTTAAACTTAATTGTAAACTATCAAAAGCAAATTGGTAAAACTCATTAGAAAGAGACATGTGAAATCTCGAAGGGGGTAGTAGACCAATTAAATAAATAATTATCATGAAAGACAGTAGAAACAGAATAAATGGAGACAAAGACCCAAATAACAAATACAATATCAAACTTAAATCAAATGGAAAGGGAAAGAGAAAGGGATTTTTAGAACCTTTGACAGAGATTTTTCCAAAGTCTGATCCAAAAAACTAAGAACATTTTGCTTCATTGTCATTTTCAAGATTTTGGGCTAGATGATACCCATCTGTCTGGACAGCAGTGTGGCTCTACAATCACCAGACCAACTTTAATTAATTACAGATGCTGAGATGGGTTGAATAAACTCGAAAATTCAACCAAACTAAGAGAATTCAGGAGTAATATTAATTAACCTCAAACACAAAGGATTCAGTGGTGAGGAACGCCGGAATCATTGAATGGGGGGTCAGAATCATCTTGAGTGGAAGAAAAGAAGAGGGTATCTTCTTGTAGAAAGCGGCTGAGATGCTTATCTTTCAAATGTTGCTGAGAAATGAAGTGGGTCAAACAAGCAAACATAAATTCTATAAGAAATATAGATAGATAGATAAAAAAATTGTAAACATAATAATAAATATAGTAAGTAAGAAAGAGGAAGAAGATACATACAGAGAGGCAAGCCCTGTATTTGTGCCACTCAGAGACGCATTCCTCTTTGTCCCACAGACCCTTCAAGAATTTTTCAGAGTACCACTTGTTGAAGCAATTGTGGTATTCTGCTCTCAGTTTAGCACACGGAGATGTTGTCGATGATGATGAACTCTTCTCCTTCTTAATCCCACCCATACACACACACTCACACTCACTCACTAACAATTTTTCCTTTTTTTCTTTCTTATACTAACTTCTATTACAGAGATGATAGATTCAATCAAACGCTCCACTCTCTGCTACAACAAGAAGAAGGAGCAGAAGAAGAAGGGGATGATGGGATGACTGGGCACGTGCCTGGAGGTCAGCCATACGTGCCAATAGATGATTACATCTCATGAATCATAATAAGGTCTTCTATGGTCAACACGCTTATGCGTATCTACGGTTAAGCTCGTTGAAGTTTTAATTCTTTTTTTTTCTTTTTTCTTTTAAAAAAAAAAAAAAAAAACAATTTATGGATTAGCAGAGTTACCTAACTCGATTAAATCACTCTGACCAGCCCGCTTAACTTAATAGAATAGTATAATTTTCGAATCAGGTCAAGATATAGTTTAAATGAATATCTTCTTAATAAAAAGGGTTTTTTTTTTTATTACCGTACCATCGTTGTAAAGTTTAAGGTCGCCAGCATCGAAATTATCTTTCTTTTCATTTAATTTTTGTAATGGTTCAAATTTCGTCCATCACGAGTTTGACTCTTGCCTTATTAGTGTTGGCCATAGAGTGTCTCTTGTTCAATTTTGTCAAGGGCCTTAGTGGATTAGAGCCGAAGGTTTGAGTACCACTAAGTTGACAAAAAAAAAAATCATTGGTCTCTCTCGTATGAGACAATGAGTTATTGTACGTCTATTAGAGTTTTATTATGATCTTATTAAATTTTGGTATTTGGGCACTTATTTTTCGTATTAATAAGGAGTACTGCCTTTGCCTTTGATTCAAGGACCTAGAATGGTTTGTATGATGCAATGATCTAATGTGACAATTGCATATATATATATATATACTTGAAATCTTGTAGCTTTGAGCTCGCACTATTTTATGCTTATTACCTTACATATTGTTCTGTTAATGAATCCAAGGTACTACTACTACATTATCAGTAACCATTGATTAAATACATACATTTTTAAATTTAAAACTAGTGACAAAAACACTAAAAAGCTTCTGACACGATAGTTTTTGACTTGAGTAGTATAATTAATTAAAATTATGATTCTAATACCAAATTTTTTAAAATTATGATCTATATGCCCAACATTCAACAGTGCTTTTTCCATGGAGGCGAGGATTGAAACTTTTTTTTTGCCACGTAGAAGGCGTCAAGACGCCTTCAGTTCAAATGAATTTGAACTAACACTTGGAACGAGTCTCAATACCCTCCCAGGGACTCCCGAAACTGGCGGAACCCCGCTCCCATGCCCCAGTAAATTTTTTAACCCCCAATCGAAACTTTTAGTTTAAATAAACTAAATAGACTTAAAAAACGCGTTTGAGGCAACCGGGACCAATTCGTCAGGTTTTTTTTTCGTCCAACACTTTGAGCAAGTTCCAATACCTTTCCACGGAACTGACGAAATCCTGCTCCCATGCCCCGGTGAAATTTTCACCCCCCAACTGAAACTTTTAGTTTAAGTGAACTAAATAGACTTACAAAATGAGTTTGACGCAACCGGAACCAATCCGCCAGATTTTCTTTTCGTCCAACACTTTGAACTAGTCCCAATACCTTTCCACGGACCCCCGGAACTATTGAAACCCTGCTCCCATACCTCGGTGAATTTTTCACCCTCCAACCGGAACTTTCAATTCAAATTAGCTAAATTAACTTAGAAAACACTTTTGACTCAACGCAGCCAATCCGCCGAGTTTTTTTTTTCATCTAACACTTTGAGCAAGTCCTAATACCCTCCCACAGACCCCCAGAACCGACGGAACCCCGCTCTCATTCCCCAATGAATTTTTCACCCCCCCAACCGGAACTTTTAGTTCAAATTAACTAAATTGACTTAGAAAACACTTTTGATTCAACCGCGGCCAATCTGCCGGGTTTTTTTCCCGATCGACACTTGGATCTAGTCTCAATACCCTCCCACGGACCCCGGAACCAACGAAACCCCACTTCCATGTCCTGGTGAATTTTCCAACCGAAACTTTTAGTTCAAATTAGCTAAATTGACTTAGAAAACACTTTTAACTTAACCGCGACCAATCTGCCGTATTTGTTTTTCATCCAATACTTTGAGCAAGTCCCAATACCCTCCCACGAACCCCTAGAACAGACGGAACCCCGCTCCCATGCCCCGACGAATTTCTCACCCCTCAACCAGAAGTTTTAATTCAAATGAACTAAATAGACTTAGAAAATGCGTTTGAGGCAACCGAGACCAATCTGCCGGGATTTTTTTCGTCCAACACTTTGAGCGACTCTCAATACCCTTCCACGGACCTCCGAAATCGATGGAACCCCGCTCCCATGCCCGGTGAATTTTTCATCCCCCAATCGGAACTTTTAGTTTAAATGAACTAAATAGACTTAGAAAATGCATTTAAGGCAACCAGGACCAAACCGCTGAGTTTTTTTTTCGTCCAACACTTTGAGCGAGTCTCAATACCCTCCCACGGACCCCCAGAGCCGATGGAACCCCACTCCCATGCCCCGGTGAATTGTTCACCCTCTAATTGGAACTTTTAGTTTAAATGAACTAAATAGACTTAGAAAACGCGTTTGAGACACGTGAACATCCGCAAATGAATAAGGGCTGGTGGTAGGGGTAATGGGACTCTGGTGAACTGTGGACGATGGTTCTTCTGTAGTTCCCACCCTTAACAGATGCTCCAAGTGCGCCGTTTGCAATGCAGTCATTGAAGTCTGGTTAATCTGCCTCAGGGCAGATACGTCATTAGTCTGACTGTGCAAGTGGACCTGAGCTAAGTTGGAAGCTTGAAAAAAAATTACATAAGTTAAATTAAAAGACAATTGCAAATAATTTTAAAAATATAAGAAGCAAAATGCATGTTCTCACCAAGTAGTCAATGGTTGCTCCGGTTACGGTCATATACTTTCGCGTTTTCGACTGATATCATATCATGTACGGGTCATAATAATCAAGGGTTGACGATGCATGACCCTGGTAGGCTTCACCCTTGGCCAAGTTTCCCTCTCGTTCCTCCCATTGAGCAACATAATCTTTATGGACCACCAGCCAATTAGCATCGGCCTGTCCTCTCATGTCGTAATCATGGAGATCGAGTCTTATGTTGCATGACTCAGGAATTGTTTGTCTCATTCTAAACTGCCGCAACACTCGATCAAGCCGGTGTAGCTCGACTATGGAGAAACAAATCAATGGTGACATAGTCCGCCATATGTCTCTTCCACGATGACAGTACTCAGGTAATTCATTGATTAATTCATCTGAGTATGATGTCCATATCACCTGAATAATCATATACTAGTGTCAGTGGTGATATGCAACAAAATTATAATAAGTTAACCATGATCATCAATTCTTCAATGAAATTTACCTATTGAGGAGTTTGCATGTCCAGAATCTCCCGATATTTATGCAAGACATGCATTGAGACCTGGGTGGTAACGGGAACGTTTCTCCATATGCAAACACAAATAGAGAAATCAATTCAATGATATAAATATATAATGTTATATTTATAACGCGAAAAATGAAGGCTACTTTTAATTTACCTATATCCTAATGGAGGTGGCAGTAATAGATGTGCATGCGGCCCAGCTGGATTAGCATGAGTACTGTCAAGCCTTTGTGGAGCTAAAAAGGGAAATCGGTCTCATGCCCACAATTGCAATAGAATAAGGGCCCCTGAGACACTTTTCTTCAACTGCATGACACATTTGACGATATAGCCATGCCAAGGTCGCAGTCCCCCACGCGTAAGTGCCAGCCACGTCAAACTCCGCAAGTAAAGGTAGGAAGCACAGATGTACCAAGTTGTTTGATTGATCTGAGAATAAGCATCCCCTAATTAGTTGCAAGATGTATGCTTGTGCATACCTTTCAATCTGAATCTCCGTGGCATGCTCGGGCAATGATGGCACTCTATTTCTACGTGTGGATAACTTCGGTCTACCCCCACGTCGATCGTTCCCCTGTGGGGTAAATCCAAACACCTCAAGACAAACCTCATCATAGTCTATGTCGGTAGATCCACTCACGGAGAGTCCATCAACTGGTAGACCGAATAGAATCTCCACATCTTGCAGAGTGATGGTCTCCTCACCTACTGCCAAGTGAAACGCATAGGTCTCTTGTCGCCATCGCTTAATGAAAGCCGTGATCAGATGTCAATCCAATTGTATGAACCCCACACGTGCTACGCCATAGAACCCCGCCCTCTAAAGGTACGGAAGAATTCGATGATCCAGTGGATACGTGCGGTTTATAACTGCTTGGCTGCGACGACAGTGTAGCTCTTGGACCTCCTGCAAAAACACAAAAGAAATCAACATTTATTAAAATAAAAATTGTAAAATGAAATTACGTATCTAAATTTATGGATAATAACCTGTCCATCCCAAATGGGACCGGATCGATGGCGGTGCTGAAGTGTCAATACCGATAGATCTTCGGGCCTCGGGTCCATCTAAATTATACATAGTAAAAAAATATGATTTAATGAGATATAGTGGAATCATATGATTTAGTTAAAAAAGTAAGTTGCAGTATCGAAGAAAATTCTCCCTAAATTTATTAATGCAAAAGATAAAAGTTTTAGCAAAGAATTACGATTATTGCCTAACAACATTGCACACACCTTTGCATCAAACCAAATAAGAATAATAATGAATCCAACAAAAACTCAACCTTACGCCTCTAATCCCTACATCCTCTATAAGAATCTCTCAAATAATCAAACTTTTACTTACATGGAGCTCAACATTTTAAAATTAAGTGACGAATAAAAATAAATAAATTAATGGTATGTTTTTTCTAGGTTGTAAGTGGCTATGAAGTTTTAGCTCATGTGGTTGAATGTACTAAATAATTAATATCCAAAGAAATATAAAAGAAGGGTCAAAATCCAATCCATGCATATCTAACCAATGTCTCATGTCTCCCCAATCCCATCAACATTATCCTCAACTCATTCAAAACTCAAGCTACAATATGATGTGTCATCACCTCATCCAATCTCCCCCTCTCTCTCAAACAATAATACCCATCAAAAGTATTTTTTTAAAAATGGCATTCAACCATGCTAAAAAATAAAATAAAATAAAATAATTGTTCAATGAAACAAAATAAAATAAAAATTCAAGAGTTTGTGGTGTGAAATATTACATGAGATTCTTCACTAAAGAGAAATGACACAAGAAATACACCAATATTTTGTACAAGAAAGCTGAAATAAAGAAACTAATTGTCCTTTTGAAGAGAATGTGGCCATTTCTTGCTTAGAATAATCTAGGGCAGATGAAAAAATGCAAGTTCATAAGTTAGAGACAAGCTGGCTGCCATCAACACGGGTCAAGTTTTACTTATCAACTCAAACAAACAATCAATAACGCCACACTTGTATTAGGATAAGCCAGCTTGAGACTGAAATTTTATTTTACAGAAATTAATTAACTATGGAATGTAAACATCACAAATCTAATCGATACACCAAAACCAGGTTAACGGTGGGTTTTTTGTCCAAGGCCTCAAGACATGGGGTTAAATTCTGAAACCGTAGTCGATGTCCCTAATACACATGGACGAGAGACTAATCTAAGCCATGCATAAGGTCAGTTGAGCGTCTTGACCTAGGTTGTGGAAATGGCATCAATACAAAATTCTAAATATATTGCATATCGCAGAGCAGTCTCGAACAAACCACAATAATACATTAACATGTGCAACTACAATTTCAACGTTTGAAGATAAGAAATGCATTACCTAAGAATTTGATGAGCAACAAATGCTTTGCAGAAATTAGGGGTTTTAGAAAAAGAAAGAACAAGAGTTAGGCTGGCACGACCTTGCAGAAAATGTCATCGGAACACCGGTATAAACGCAAAAAACACCAACCGCAACAAAGAGAAATGAGAGAGAGAGATTTCACCGCGAAAATGATGTGCACTGTGGGGTATTTAAGGCGTTTGTATAAAAGACGCTGGTGGTAAAAAAAAAAAAAGTTTATCTTCGACGAGTACTTTATTCCCTTCACACTTGTTTTCAACAAGTACTTAAAATGTTTGTATTTCAAAAGAAGGCGTCTTTATGAAAGACGCCTTCTTCAAAAATTTAAACAAACCAAAAAAAAATTACCTGCGTTAAAGTTAGAGCGCAGTAAATACAGAACCACTCATTTTTGTTTTTACAATTGCATTTCAAACTGCTTCGAGCTCTCTCTCTTTGTTTTGTTTTCTCATTCCCGGTGACTTTTTTAGGGCGATAGATCCGGTGTTCCGCGGTTGTCAACTCGCATTCTCTCTCTTTCTAAATACCCTAATTTTCAAATTTGGTTTGTTGCTCGTTATATTCTTAGGTATTGCATTTCTCATCATCAAAATGTTGAAATTGTAGTTGCAAATATTAATGGATTATTGTGGTTTGTTCGATATTGTTTTAATTCTTTTCTCTTTTACTTGTAAATCGATTGAATAGTTTTTCTATTACTTTCAAAATTGAGTCAATTTTTATGCTTTAAAAAAAAAAGATTTGTTGAGGAATATCCTCTTTGAGGTTAGAACCTTAACGCACCCACTCTAATCTCTATTGTTTGTTAGACTTACTTTTATTGTTTGTTAGAGATCTTGCTAGAGATTTTTTTTTTTAGTAATATCTATGTAGGGTTATTTTAATTTTTTTTTTAGAAAACTTGCTAGAGATTTTTTTTTTAAGTAATATCTAGGTAGGGTTATTTTAATTTTTTTTTTTTGTAAACCACTTAGACTTATTCTTATTGTTTGTTAGAGATTTTTTTTGGGCAAAATTTGCTAGACATTTTTTTTAGTAATATCTAGGTAGGGTTATTTTAATTTTTTTACGAGTTTTTTGTACACCACTTAAACCTATTCGGTGCTGATTGTGGATTTTGGTTAGTTGTACTTTTTGGAATTTTACTTAAAGATCTTAGAAACGTCCAAAATAAATGTTAAATGTTTTACCTTAATAATTTACAGGAGATTTTTCTCCGCTTCTCTTTTAAGGTTTTCTAATTTGGTAGATTAAAATTTATTGTAAAGTTATTTATAGTCTTTAGGTGCATTTGTTTCCTCTACGACTTTATTTTCCATTTTTTATGTGTTTAGTTTAAAATTTTCTTTAGATGCATTTGAAGTATTATTTGCTATAATATTGATATTCATGTTGATGAGTTTCTTTTGACTTTGTATGTGAATGTAGATGGTAGACAAATTCGTATTAGTAATATGTTATACCAATGGCAAAATATTACCCGGCCCTCAAGGTGTATCGTATGATAGTCCCCCGATTGACATTGCAAGAGTTTGATTCGACATTAGTTTTGAAGAATTTGAAGGGGTTATCCAAAATGTATTACAGATTACCGGTGGTTCAAGAATAAGTATAACTTATAGATGTCCGTTGTTTCTTGGAATTGGGAATTTAAATTATACGACTGTTCTGATTAGAAATGAACAAGAGTTAAGGGACATATTTGTCATGGTGCAAGAGATTCCACCTCCTAATAATATGGAGTTATATGTTGATGTTGTTCGTGGAATTCCAACTCAAGCTCATACGAGGAGTTCCCCAAGCTATGCACATTTAGATGGCCCTAGTGCACGAAGATTATTGGAGAACATTGGTCCCAGTACAATGTCACCCATTGAAGCCATAAATGTGGGCAAGACCTGAGTTTAATGATATTTGTCCATCTTTGGCACGTTTATCTGATGATGGTGATGATGATTTCAATATTAATGATGACCGTGAACAAATCAGTGCAGATAGAGATAAAGACAGTGACAGTGATGGAGGACAAGAGACAACTAATCCAATCAATTTGAGTAATGCATTCTTGTCGGTAATACAAAATGATGGTTTTTTGTATGCAACTCCATTACAGCAGGAAGACAATGGGTTGACCATGGAGGATAATGAGACACTTGAAACTCAGTTGCATGGTGTAGGGGGCTCTCACGATACACCTCAACCTACCACGACAGGCTATGAGGCTCCATCACCGAGTTTCACGGAACTTAATAATCAGGCTATGACACCAATGTCAGATGATCATGAAAACATATTTGTGGGCTGAAATGAGTCACGTGATCTTTGCAAAAGACTCACATTTTCCAGTAAAGAAGACTTGCAACATACTGTGAAGCGATGTTGCATAGCACAACAACGTGAATATGTTGTTGTTGATTCAGAACCCAATGTATGGTCAGTTAGGTGCAAGAAGTGGAAGGACAGTCGTCAGTGAAGGTTGAGGGCGGCAAAACATAAAAATACAGGGATGTTTGAGATCACAAAATGCGAGAGAACCCACACATGTGTATTTCCTTGAATGTCACAGGACCACAAACAATTGGATTTATCACTAATTTTTCGTGAGGTATTTAAAATTGTAAAGCAAGATCCTTTAACTTCAGTGGGTGCTTCACGAAATGATTAAAGACAAATACAAATACGACGTGCATTATAGGAAAGTGTGACGTACAAAACGAAAGGTGATGGAGAAGATTTTTAGTGATTGTAGGGATCATACAACGTGCTTCCTAAGTGGATAGATGCATTGAAAGCAACCAATCCAGGCACTATTGCAGGAGTTATGTACTACAAGGAATATCCAAAATATCATGGTGCAGTAGTTTTTCGACGTTGTTTTTAGGCATTTGGTGCTTCAATCGAGGGCTTCAAGCATTGTAGGCCCATAATACAAATTGATGGTACACACTTATATGAAAAATATTGTGGTAAGATGCTCATTGCCACGGGTATTGATGCTGTCAGTCATATATTTCCTCTCGCATTTGTCATCGTTGAAGAAGAAAATACAGATAATTGGGTGTGGTTCCAAAGTCCTTCGATATCAAGTGTCAAATAGAGTTGGCATTTGCCTAATCAGTGATCGCCATGTAGGTATTTTGGCAGCCATTAGAGACGCCAAGAATGGTTGGACAGAGCCCAATGTATATCATAGATATTGTTTGCGACATGTAGGCAGTAATTTCAATGATAAAGTACACAACCATGAGTTGAGAGATTTGGCTAAGAAAGCAGATTCACAACACCAACCACGAAAATTTGAGGCAGTAGTGAAAAAACTTGAACATAAACAAGAAGTTTGCACAAGGTGGTTCAATGTCATTAACAACAAGCTATGGACAATGGCATACGATGGTGGAGTGCGGTATGGTTGGATGACTTCCAATGTAGCGTGTCTTTTTTTTTTCATATCATCGTTTATATGTATTTCAATATATATATATATATCTGTGTGTGTGTGTTGATCTTTTTATGTTTATTATGTGTTTTTCTTGTTTTTTTTTCTTTGTAGAAAGCTTTAATGGCATTTTAAAAAGGGCCTGAATGTACCCGATCACAGCACTAGTGCAGTTGACGTTCTACAGAACAGTTGCATGGTTTAATGTTAGACGGGAAGAAATAGAAGAAGCAATTCGTCAAGGGCAATTTTACACCACGTACATTGTTGAGAAGATGACGAAATGGGCAGCTAAGGCAGGGGGCCACATGATTACATTGATTGATCGACAGGCTGAGACGTTCGAGGTTGTTACTGGGATACAAAGTGCGTGTTTGAACAAAGGAGGAAATAAACAGGTTGTCAATCTACATGAGCATTTTTGTAGTTGTGAAAAATGACAATGCTATGGAATCTCATGTTCCCATGTACAGGCAGTGTGTCGTTATGTTGCCATTGATTGTGATGCGTACATTGAAGATTGGTATCGCCTCCATAAGTACCTCAAGTGTTATGAGCCACAATTTCATCCAATTCTACATGAATTATATTGGCCACCTTGTACAATTAAGTTTAAAATGATTCATAATTCTGATTTTGTTCGAAAATCCTGTCGGCCGAGGACATCACGCATAACAAATGAGATAGACATAAAAGAACTGTCATCAAAGATTCGATGTAGACATTGTGGACGTGAGGGTCACAATCGGAGTCGTTGTCCAGCTCGTCGTGGAAGGGCCACCTAAAATTTATTGGCGTCATAATCTTCATGTTTTTTAGATTTTGATAATGATGTAACTTTGTTATTGTAATATGAAACTTCTTACTACTTTTGTTGATAAATCAAACTTATGTACTTCTTGATTTATATGACAGTGTGTGCATATGGAGATGTGTATCTTATATTATCTCAAATGCATTTCATTTTGCATTTAATTATATAATTTTTTATATTGTTTGAATTTAAAATTTATCACAATGCGTACGCTCATACTTTTTGGTATTCTAAGTCAATTTAGTTAATTTGAACTAAAAGTTTCGGTTGGGGGGTGAAAAATTTACCAGGGCATGGGAGCGTGGTTCCATCGGTTCCGAGGGTCCGTGGGAGGGTATTGGGACTCGCTCAAAGTGTTGGACGAAAAAAAAAACCCAGCAGATTGGTCTCGATTGCCTCAAACGCGTTTTTTAAGTCTATTTAGTTCATTTAAACTAAAAATTCCGGTTGGGGGGGTAAAAATTTCATCGAGGCATGGGAGCGGGGTTCCAGGGGTCCCTGGGAGGGTATTGGGACTCGCTCAAAGTGTTTGAAGAAAAAAAAAACCAGCAGATTAGTCTCAATTGCCTCAAACGCATTTTTTAAGTCTATTTAGTTTATTTAAACTAAAAGTTCCGATTTGGGGGTAAAAATTTCACTTAGGCTTGGGAGCCAGATTCCGTCAATTTTAGAGGTCCCTAAAAAGGTATTTGGACGCTTTAAGTGTTAATTGAAAAAAAAAACTGTGACCTAAAAATTTCTTACTTTAAATATATATATATATATATGAACTGAATGTGCTTTTTAGGAAGACGCCTTCTACGTAGCAAAAATAAATAAAAAATTCAATCCACGCCTACATTGAAAATAGTTATGTTGAATGTTGAGTATATAGGTCATAATTTTAAAAAATTTGGTATTAGGGTCATAACTTTAATTAATTATAGATAGGTGCCACAGGTACTCGGAAATTTGTAATTTCATAAAATTAGACGTAAGCTTGTCAACTTTGGTTGCCATACATCTGCGTCAGTCAACATTATTCCTTTACCAAATGTTTTTTTTTACAAATGTTGACCGATACTTTGTACGTGCATGCCATCATGAAGACAGTCCAACAATAAGATGCCCACCCAATTATAAAATGAAAATATGACAAAATGCATATCAATCAACATGAAACAAAAATTAAAAAGGAAAAACACCCTTACCACATTTATTACTTACAACATTTCTATACCTAAAATATCAAATTCACAAAATAAATAAAAAGAACTCAACATATCAATTTCCCAACATTCTCATAACTTCTAATTTTTGAAAATAAAATGTACATAAAGATTGGCATTAATTCAATCATTCACTAATCTTGCCCAAAAAAACAAAGCACGAAATTAAGGGAGCACCCAAGATTAGGGATGAAATCTCTCAATTTTTTTTATTTTATTTTTTGTCAATCATGAAATCTCTCATTTGGACTGATTATATTTTGATGCACAATGTCTTCATCACACATGCACATGGACAAGACACATACATACATAAAGAAAATAAAAATAAAAACATGCAAAGGTAAAAGTGAATACATTTTTCAAATATAACAAAGGTTATACATCACATACGTACATTTTTCTTCTTTTTTTCTTTTTGGTTTTTCAAACATAACAATGGCCTAAAAAAGCGGCTGACCATCACTACACTTAATCAGGCTGACTACAAAGCCCCTTCAAGACAAACCAATTGAATGAAGAAGCCCTTTCTTGCAATGGATTTTCCTATCATCCACTGCATTAAACTTGGCAACTATGGCCTCTAAATGAATAATATGCCCCCACTCGTCGAAATGACATTGGGAGACAAGGAAAAATAAAAATAAAAAAATAAAACAAAACAAAACAAACCAATCAATAAAACCTACCAACCTGGTCTCAGGAGCATCTGGGCCTGTGCTCTAGAAGACCAAGAGAACAATATACAGTTTACATACACCTAAAAGAGGAAGGATATTGTTGTGATAATATGCACAGGTTGCTGCTTGCAAGTCTTCGTAAGTACATCAATCTCCACGCTGTAACAAGAATGAAAACCCTGAATTTTCCCGAACCAAAGGTGGAGGGTCGATATCGGCTATATCTATTTGTTGCATTGACTTCGAGATGTCATCCACGGAGAATGGTATGCTGCAGCCAATCATAACAGACAATTAGATCTTTGGTGCATGAGAGAAGAATGGGAGGCCAACTCTTTTTGTTTTAAAGCTCCAGTAACATAGCATCATGACCCTTCATTTGCTGTCTGACACTAACTTTAAGAAGCTTGAAATTATGTAAGCAAATACAATAAATAACCACTAAGGCTTCGAATGAGCCGATTTCTAGCATCAAAAAACCATATATGATGGATAACATCAATTATCTTTCAAAAATCAGCTCCTTTTAATAAAGCATTGAAATGCATGGTCAACATTAATTTTACTGCAAACATGTATGTCAAGGGAATCTGTGTTTTATGAGTCCCAAAAGGGTGCAGCCTGCAAAGTGGAGTATTACGTGTTTCGTAGGTTTACAGGAGGTTGGAAATGTTCACCATTACCTTGAATCGTCATCTAATAAGAAAGAGCTGCTCACAGCATTGTTGGAGTCCTCAGTCATCATAATTCTCATACGTGAAATAACCTAAACATAAGAAAGTTGTAAATGACTCAACAGAATTTTGGATCAATAACAGAATTTATGCAGGCAGTTCAATAACCTAAACATAAGAAACTCGTTAATGACTCAACAACAGAATTTTGGATCAGTAACAGAATTTAAGAAGGCAGTTCAATGCAAAGACCATAATATGGAGAAATAGGAGTCACACTGCCCAACCCAATGATTGGGGTTAGGCGCAGAAGTCGGGGTGAAAGTGGTGGACAGCCCTGGTGAGGATTACAGTATTTAGGAGGTAGCATATGTGGTATCATGGGTCATTACAACTTGAAAGTGGTCCAGAGTAAACATACCTCTGATGAGACGCTGTGAGTGCCATACTTGTCATCCCAGTACATTGTACTGATCCTATACAATTGCTGTATGCTAAGCATCTGAAACAAGGAAGAAAATAAAATTTAGTCCATTCCAGAAGAACCCAAAACAAGGCACAACACAATAGGAACATTGACGCTGAAAAGGTCACTTACCGGGCAAAGCTCTTTGGTAATCTCATTCAAGGTCTTTTTGGGCTTTTGATGTATAACCTGAAACAAAAGAAAAAAATAATAAGAAAATAAAGATAAAAGAAGATATAAAGTGAGCCATATTATTTAGTATGACAAACAAGGTTATAAATTGCACCAGGAATCCAACAGCTTGTCTGATATGCTTTAGCTCATCCCAAGCAGAGCCTGCATACTGTATAGATTTGGTTTTTAGGAAAAGAATACAGAGATATTGCACAAAATAAAAGTAATAGGGGACTGGGTTAATCCTCACTTCTTCAGATGCAGTAACACACCATTGCTCCAACTCCGCCAACCCTGCTTTTAGATACTCCCCATTGCTAAATGAGCAACACTCGCGTCGCAAAAGAAGACTGCACATATAAAAATTGTTGTTGCAAACATCAATTTCAGTATTTGAGATGAACATTTATGGTAAATTGGTAATTATAATGCTTTGCCATTTTAAGGACTTATTTACCTGTTGAATAGCTGAACATTGATAAATGAGAATATCTGTGTGAAAATCTTGCGAACTAAGAAAGGGGGAACCTGTAAGAAAGGACAATGTAAGAGAATGGCACTGTTTTCACAAGAACTATCATTATCACATTAATCTCGTGTTTGACATTCTTAAACTCACATAGTTAGCCCTTAATGTCTTCAAGTAATTGTTTAAGATTTTCACAATACTTTGCCAGTGAGCAATTAAAGCTTGCTGAGCAACAGCATTTGCTTGTGAACGTGAACCTCTGACTAAACTTGCACGTGATGTTCTTGGTGCCTGCGCAATAATGGACACATGCATTAATCCTGAAACATAGAGTTAATAATACAAAATAGCCAAATGCCACACAAAATGGAATAAACTAAAAGGGAGATGATAATCTAACTACAAAAAATTGCAAGTACATGTGCAACTACACCTTCATACTTATTGGATAATTTATCACACATTGATATGCGTAAAACACACATATCCAATGAACATGAATGTGCAGTTGCACTTGTAGTTAGATTAGCATTTTCCAAACTAAAAATATAATCCATGAAAGATTCAAAGAAAGGAAAAACAAATTTTTTGTCAGTCTCAAGTTACCTGGATACACAATCCAAGCAATGGGGAAATCTCCTTCTTCAAATTGTCTCTTATCATTCCATATATCTTCTCAAGGAAGGCTGTGAGCTGCTGCTTAAAAAGTAAAGCTGGATATTTGGCCTCGACTTGTCGCAAGTCATCCAATCCAGCAAGCATCCGACCATTAAGAAATGAGAGCCCAGAACTCTGTGGAGATGCTCGAAATCCCTAGAGAAAATATTACCAAAACAAGAAAAAAAAGGATGAAATTAGACCCAAAAAAATGAGATCTTTGAGCGAACACAAATCTAGAAAGATGGAACACATGATTGCTTGTTACCTGAGACATCCTCCCAAACAGAGAAGCTGATGTTGATCTCCGCCTTTGTGGAGTGAAACTAGCTGCCCCAGTTGCTTTCAGCGTGTGTTGGAGGAGCAACAGTAACGTAGATGAATTAGATAACCAATAGGACAATGTATCATTACTGTCCTGAGTCTTCACAATGGCAAGATCTTGAAATATCAGTAACAATACCAGAAATACTAGTAGGCAATACAAACAAAAAGTAAGAATCATACAATTTGGAAGTTTCAGAGGTGGAAAGAGCAATGTGATTATTTGATAAAATACTTATTTTTTGGAGTCAGAAAGCAAAGCATTATATTTTGATAGGCCTGCTATTGTTATTTTACAGGCTTCATATTTGCAAGATACCTCTATAGATGAGCCTATTGTTTGAATGATTCTGTCAAAAACGCTAGTTCTTTCAACTTCAAATGACCTCCAGTGAAGAAGGCACTTGTATATAACACAAGCAGCAACAGGTCTTCCCCCAGAAAATCCCAGATCTTGTGAAATACACTTTATCAGAAGATCCTGGTTCTCCTGTATCAGTAGAGAAGACCGGAAGAAACAGATCAATAGAAGAAAATGAATATGTGCAAGGCTAACTATTTAAAGAGTATATTTCAAACAATCTATTCTTATGATCTTACCTGCTGTTTCTCATTAAGTGATTTTTGTGGTTTTTCTTCAGTTTCAGGCACCCCTGGACTAGAGGCAGTTAGACTCAAATCCTGAAACATTTGGAAATAGTTAGAAAAAAACATGTTAATTTGTTTCTAGAGATTGTGACAATGTACTACAAATCACAAAACAATCAAAATCTCCTCACTGATATCATCCTTGTTTCTCCATTCTGAAAATGTCCATTGTCTGGTGTCCTCTGTCAATTCACCAAGAATCACTCAATTGGTCAAATGGTACTCTTATAACCATAATGGGGAGATCCAAGAAAATCAAAACAATGGTTACACCATGTATACCTGAAAAATTGTTGTTTTCTGCCGTGCAGCTAAAGCTTTACTAGTTGGTGAAACCGCCAATGCTTGCTGTCGAAGTACTTGATTCTCAGATTCCATGTTTGAATGTTTCTCTTCAAGCCTGACTCAGGAGAAAACATATATATATGTAAGCATATTAAGTTCAGGAAGGCCAGAAAGCCTAGGCCTCATAGCTTATAAAAAAAGAGGGTAAGAATTTCGATGAGTCTTCGTATACTTTCATAATTTACTATTTTATGGAATTTTTATGCTTACCAACTAAAGGAAAAGCCTTACCCAGTTCATAGATTAGTTTTTATCTATTTAAGTTAAAGAATTAGGTAGTCTAGTTGAGTTTTAGGAATTTTATGTTTGGTTGCTTGTTTTTCATCATGATATAACCAGCCAAAGTAGGTTCTAGAGAACATAAACGGGCTCCTGGCATAAGGTGATTGTTGCATTATTTTAGTGAGCCGATTGGTCATAAGCAGAAAAATCCGGAAGGAATGATTTGGGTTACAAACACACTATAATCTCAATTTGAGGAGACAATTCACAAGAGAGTCATCCCATGGTTGATATTCACTGGGGTTCCACATTATAAGACAACTTTTAATAAAAAGATCAATGTATTATGAAAATGAGAGGGATTTGGAGATCCTGACCAGGTTTAGAATGCAAATATTTTCCTACTTCGAGCATGGTTTCTTCCCCAGAAACCTTCAGTGCCGTTATAGAATCCCTAGGCTAGGATAATGCCAGCTAATGGCCTGGTTGTGCTAACCAGGCTAGATAATTTGGACCTGTAGTTACCACCCTTGGTTTCATCAGGTCCAATTTGAGGGGAAAGGGAAATCTTAAGATGACATATAGACCCAACCCATTTCATATTTCTTAAGAACTGTAGAAGATCCAAATGGTTCAGTTTCGTGTATCACGTCACAAACCTCAGCACAGAATCTTGAAGCTGATCCACTCTTTTCCCTGCATTTTCAAGCTTTTTGACCAACTCCTCATTTTTAGCTTGAGTATCAGCATAAGCATGTTTTGCTTCATCTGTTGTTTTTCTTTCTGATAGTAGCAAAGCCTGAACAGTTCATAAAATAAAGTTAAGTAAATGAGAAGTGCTCAAGTAAAATGAGAGACTCAATGTATAAAAAGATTCAGCAGCCAGCTGTTCCTTTTCTTTGCTTTATTATTATTATTATTTTATTTTTATTTTGGTGGGGGGAGGGAACAGGAGGAAAGGGGAGGGAGTGATGAACAGTTCTTCAGCAAACTCAAAATAACAATAAAAATAAATAAAAAAAGATAAAAAAGGTTCTCACCATTTACCATTTGCACACTGATGATTGATCTTCTCGAACAGTTTGGAAATCAACATCCTCAAATAATTTGAAGAAAATAAAAGGACTATAGATTTATTAAACTTCATAATTAGAAAGTGACAATGTGTGCAACAGCCTGCTACCGTACAAAAAGGTTCCTTATTATAAAAGCTACGGTCTAGCAAGTAGTTCAAAAGATTTCATTTTTGTGAGTAGCTAACTACAAAGAGTGCAAACTTCAGAGTTTAACTGTTTAGATAATTGTGTTTTCAAAAAAAAAAAAAAAAAACTGTTTAGATAATTGTCATTTTTTATGAATCAGGAGCATTTTTTTTGTATAGGGATCATGACTATGATGGCCAAACAATTTTATCGGGATATTTCCATCAAGAAAAATAATTACTGCCAATACTAACAAGCTTTAGGCGACAACAATACTCAACTCAAATACAGGGTGTGAGAACTCAATTTTGCCCTTGACTTGTCACTTAAAATTCGGAATTACTTCATGGAAGTCTGATTGGAAATGGATAATTTAGTAAACATTCAACATATCAGTTAAGGAAAAAGAATCTTCATTTAAATGTCAAGATCCATGTTTCTTCCAAGATGTGCTA
Source organism: Paratinospora sagittata (assembly GCA_035771175.1). Classification (NCBI taxonomy): domain Eukaryota; kingdom Viridiplantae; phylum Streptophyta; class Magnoliopsida; order Ranunculales; family Menispermaceae; genus Paratinospora; species Paratinospora sagittata. Next base: position 2,602,527 of record CM069604.1, on the reverse strand, counting down.
AAACAAGAACAATTATATAATTAAAATCATATAAAAATAATAAAATATGAAGATCTAAAGAGAGATTTATAATATTTATGTACTTGACTCCATTGTTTGAGCAAAAAATCTACTTTATAGCGACTAAAGGGAGCTTGAGGAGAACCTCTTGTTCTCCTTGTGGTCGACTAAAGGAAAGTTTTAATACAACATTGATAACTACATTTTTATTAAAAAGCAAATAAAAAAATTGCAAATATATGAGATTAAAGCTCAATCTATGTAAAATACATAAAAGCACAAGAGTCAATAAAGGAAGAAAGAAAATAAAGTTTAAAGATCACAATATTGATCTGAGAAAGAAAAAGAAATAATCGACTCATAAATCTCCTATATACACTAAAAAAATAAGTCACAAAAAACGACGATAAATCTTATCTGTATGGCCATTGTGTTTACATGAACATTACTGACTACTGAGGTTAAAAACCTTACTTTGAACCACTATACTTCATAACATAACATATTCTAAGAGTCTAATCAAGCTTACACTAGCAAAGCTTGAATGGAAAAAAAAATAATAATAATCATAATAAAAAAAATCGAACTTTAGATGAAAATTACTTATCTTCTCAAAGATGATGAGTTCTCACGAAAAACTTTTCTGTCAAGTCCAACTTCAGAGAAATAATTCTGAATAAGTACTAATGCTTAGGGAAAAAATGATCTTTCAATCCACCAAGCATGGAACTAAAACTCCCCAAAATTCCACCAAACTTTGTAAATTTCTTAATTGGTGAAATATAGATTAAATGTAAAACAAGAAAAAAAAAAAAAAAACTACTGTAATGAATGAAATTGAAATTATTTGCAAAACTCAAAAACAGATCATTGGTTTTTCATCTTTTCAAGTGAATTCGTAAAAAATATTATGTCAACTATGATTTTATCATATCTGTGAAAAGAAGAATATATGAAATTAGGAGCTCAATCTCTCTTTAAAATCATAGAAATTAAAGAGTTGATAGAGAAATGAAAGAAAACAAATTATAAGGTTGGACTTGAAAGAGATTGTGCTATACAAATGTCCTTGGAAGTTTATACACTCTATCTACCCCCTCTACAAACCACTTATCAGACGCAAATTAGGAAATGGAAACACCATCAGATTCTGGGAAGATGTTTGGTGTGGCACTGACTCCCTAATGAACCTTTTTTCCCAACCTATATGTCTTATCTGGCCTGCATAATGCTCCTATCACCTCTTTGACCAGGAATATGCCCAACAGTTCATTAGATGAAGTCCCCCTCCTTATCCAATGTTTAGAATCTTGTCATCTCCAAAACTCTCAGGATAGAATATGCTGGATTGGGGGAACCTCTGGGGAATTTTCCTCCAAATCATTGTTTAGGTCCATCTCTACACTTGATAACTCTCCACACTTTCCTCGGGCCAAATTTATCTGGAGTGCGCATTTTCCCTCAAAAGTGAAAGTTCTTGGTTGGTTAATTGCTCAAAGGAGACTAAATTGTGCCAACATAATACAAAGGAAATTCCCTAATACTATGCTCTCTCCATCGTGGTGCTGCCTTTGCAGAAAGGATGAGGAATCAATTGAGCATGTGTTCGATGGCTGTGATAGAGTTAAGGAGCTTTGAATTTTTTGGAGTAGAAGATGCTAGCTGCTGCCCATCCCCCCCGGATCAAAACTCTTTCCTTGTTTTCCCTAGCAATGTTCAGTTGAATAGTAGCTTAAAACAGTATTGGAAATGTATTTATTTTGCAAACATATGGTGTATCTGGATAGAAAGGAACAATAGGATTTTTAATGACTGCTTTAGCAGTAGTAGTAGGTTGTGGGAGCAGGCCCTATTTTTGTATGTAACTTGGGTCAGTTCATGTTTAGGCTACAGTTTTGGGGATTGGATGGTCAACTGGAACGCCATCCTGGAATCCTTGTAATTTTCAAATGGGACATCTCGTCCCTTTGGCCTTTAACATTATTTATATATATATATAGTATGTTTCTTGTCAAAAAAACAAAAGAGATTTTGCTAGAAATAAACTAAAGTTAATCAACCATAAATATCTTATATACTCCAAACATATTATTTGAGTAGAATAAATTTTCACAAAATAAAAGCCATAAAATACATAGTAAATCAAATTCTAAATCATTATTTTAATTTGATATGTTCATACTTGTTCTAAATATCTTGAAAAATGTATATGGATCTTCGGTAAACATTGTCTCTAATTTTGTCCAGATGATGAATTTTTAGAGATACTTGTTCAAATTAGATTTTCCAAATTAATGCATAATGTACTGTAGCAGAAGTTTAAGGCTAAATCGATTTTTACTCAATGCCACCAAGTGTACTGGTTATGATAGGTATTACTAAAAGTACTTCTGGATAGCACCTTGGAAAGTAATTCTATTGGTTCTTAGGCTAAAAATAGAATTCATAATAGACCAGCAAGACAGCAGTAGATGCAAAAAGAACATTTTCTAAAGTTTTAGTTTGGTCTACCTTCAAATTCTCAACTTCAGCAGTCAGAGAATCAACTTTCTCCGTATCTTGAACTAAAACAGGGGTCTCCTTAATGACTGGAGGTGCTTCCTCAATAGCTTTACGAGCTGCCTCTCGTTCCTTTGTCACCCTCAGGTTTGCCTCATCTACTTGTAACTGCATAGCTTGTAAGGCATCATGCAACTTGGCAAGTTCCTGGGCTTTTGTCTCCTCCAATTCAGTCTGCATTTTAGAAGGGGTGTAACAATGCAAATGAGCAAATTTCAAATCCTCTAGCCTCCCACAAAGCCACAAACTAAAAACAAAACGATAGAGAGCAACGAAAAACAAAATATTCATCACCCTTAGTCGTTTTTCAAACTGCAAACGCCATGTAAGCTCTTCCACACGCTTTTCTAGTTTGTCTTTTGCTTCTTTAAGGGCCCCTGTTTCTCTTGCAGCCTGTTTATTGTCATTTGTCAATATCAATGAATTGCTCACCACACCATACAGTGGAAATATCAAATTATTATTAAGTAATGAGTTCAAACCATCTTAAGTTTTCTGAGCTCTCTCCTGGCAACTCTTCGTCTCCAACCACACTGAGATGCAAGGGCTGCCTTCTGAAGACTCTTATAGTATGAATAATCTCTGTGGGAACGCCAACGGGCCTGGAAGAGAGTAATATGTGGATTTATAAATGAACATCTAATATTGTAAACATAAATTCAAGAAAAAAGAAAGTGTCACCCTCACAAATAGAAATTCTATAAAAGTACCAGAGAGAAAGAGAGCGAGAATGTGACTTACTAGTACATCAAGGTAATGAATGCCAATCAAGTGGCACAAACATATTTCACAAATAGTTGGACAACATAAATACACACGATCAATTATTCAGCACTTGTAGGCAATATACCTGGATAATGATTGAGGCTTTTGCCTGCTTTCTATATCTGAATTCGTTGCGTGAAACCATTCCCCTTAATCCTGTCTGCAATATGATTACAGATACCCGCTGCGTTAAGTAGGAGCTCCTGACAATATGTCGACGGAAATTCTTTTGTATCCTCACAGCAGCTGCTTCCTGTCTTAACTGCTCATACAACTCTCGTGCCATTTTACCTACAAAGAATGAAAAACAATCTGAGTCCATATTTCAACAGGAAAAGCAAAGCAGCAAATAGAAATATGATACTCTAGTTGGAGCTACATGCACCAGGCTGCCCTTTTTTAATACACTAGTTGGAAAACACAAATTACATAGGAATTAAGAAAGACATAAAGTTGTCCCATTAGACATGTAGTCTTCTGTGACCCTTACGTTTACTATCTCATTTTTAGTGATTGGATTTAACTCACATACGTATCAAACTCTATCTCCCATTAAGAATTGACTGTTCAATATGATGTAAATGTCAACAGTAAACTAGAAAGGGCAACAACACAGGTGTACTTCTGTGAAGGTGAGGATTAGATGATCTCAGTCAGGGATCCTCATGTTCTCCAACAGTCCAGAATTCAAGCTAAGTACGACTAAATATGCTAAAACAAATGGATTGCAGGGGAACTAAAGAAGATAATGCAGAGCATAAAAGCTAAAAATACTCAAATGCATTTGGACCAAATTATTTTATAAGGGTCGAGTGATGATATTAGACTCTTTACAGACCATTTGTAGTAGGACTGTTTTATTTTCCAGATGAGAATTTAACAAAAAAAAAAAGGGCAGCCTGACGCACGAAGCATTTGTTTTCTGGGTGAGCATTTGTTTTCTCTATTGTTTGCACTCTTCATCTTCATGTCGGTTCGCCATTTAAGCTCTTTCTGTTCTTAGTTCGTAAACTCTCAACCTATTATCATGTATCTTTTTCTTCATGTATGTTCTTCATTTTTCCTCTTTTATCAATTGAAGAAGATAAGAGAAAATACCTCTCCAACAAGACTGCAAATGAATTGCAGCCTTGCGTAATGAAATGAACTCCTTTCGAGCAATATATGTACGAATTTGTCTCTGAATGGCTCTAGCTGCATTGCCAAGTACTTCAGCTCTTCGTGCATCCAACTCAGCCATCTGACCAGCTCTTAGGAAGACCTTTGTTTTTCCTATCTGCCATTTGAATTATGTTTCCAGAGTGAAATTTATATTCCATCATAGGATGTGTAACAGAAAATTATTGAGCAATAATAGAAACACAGAGCAGTATCAACAAGTTCAAGAGTTTAGAGATGTTGACCTGATAACCTTTCAATCCCTTTTTATCCAAAATCATTTGGCATGCAACCTTTTCATCATGACTGCACAAGTATAAAGCAATCCATATGAATATCATTTGACATCTACGTTATTTCATATGATAGGCATCAGAACAATTTATTTAAAAGCATCCCTGCTTTCCTTCCAAAATACAATGGTTACCCAAAAAAAATATTGCAAGATTAAAAGAAAGGATAAGAACAAAAAAAAAAAAAAGACTTACATTCCTTCCAATACTTCAGGTGCAAGAAGACCAAAACGGAGAAGAAACTCGTAAAATGTTCGTCTAGTAGGATATCCAGCACAGCTGATCCTAATTGCTTCAAGAACACCCTACAAATGTGTGAAGATGCAGAAATTATTTACTATAATAAATATTAAGCTTTTGAAGAAGTAATATGATGTACTTCCCACAGGGTACTTACACCACAACGCAATTGATGGATAACATTGGCATTCTCAAAGATAGCAGGTTTGAGAACATTGTTCGGCTTCACACATCTTATGTAATGAGGCTCAGTTGAACTCAAAGTCTCCATCAAAGATTGAAGTTGCAGCTGCAATTTTGAAGATGTTAATACTGTGAATAGTTACTGAAAGTTGGATCCAGCAGCATGAATATAGTTTGCAATTGGTAGTACATAAGAAGAAACTCGCAAATCATTTCACAGTTTTCTTTTTCTTTATTGGTTGTTTCTTATTTCACCTATCTGGTTTAAGAAATAATGTAGATCAATTTTTACAGATGAGCAAAGGTTCTTGTCTCTTAAGTGCTATGAAAAATGGGCAAGGGGTACCCAATTAGTAACTGGATCTGGTGATAAATAAGCAAGAATATTTTTCTATTAAGGACAAATGTTGATAAAGAAATTTGTCTAGATAGAAAATTTAGATCAGTGACTAGGAACGTAAAAACCCTAAAAAGTAAGGTTGCGTTTCATTGGTGATTCAAAAACTGGGATACAACCTAAAAGTGAAATTTAGAAAAAAACTTATCATTTCAAAAAATAAAGTTTTTTTAAGTAGAATCTTTGAAAAAATGATTTTTGGAATCAACCAAACAAATGCTTTTTCCATGTTTTCAGAATCTCAGATATATCCCAATCACACACTAAATGGGTCCCCCAAGGATTGTGGTAATAGAGATTACGATTAGGAGAAAAGCAAATATAATATGCTCATAAAAAAAAATTAAAAAAAAACTACGAGAGACAAAGAAAAAATTGAGAGAAATTGAGAAGGCAGAACATCAACTCTATTAGAGTTGTAGAAGGTATATGTTGAAGGAATAAAAGTTTACAACCATGTGCAATTCAGAGATGACTCTCACTAACAATTTGAAAACAAAGCATTGTAACCAGAAGCCAATCAAAATCAAAGAGCGCAGAAATGCCACCAAAACAAGTTTGTTCCAACAGTGTTGTCATAGGCGCCGCCTAGGACCCTTGGGTAGTGGCACCGTCTAGGCGGTTTGGGGAGGTCTAAGCAAATATTTTTTTTAAAGTATTTTTTTTTAATTTTTTTTTTTTTGTTAAAACCTGCGAAATCATCTCCCTTCTTCCACTTCGACTTTTGAATTAAATTAATAATTACATATAATTTAATATATAAATTAAATTAATAATTACATATATATATATATGGAGTGAGGGACCAATGAATAAATAAATAAATTTTTCAAGGACCTCTAAATAAATATTTTATATCCCGCCTTAATCCCTCCTAGGCCCCGCCTCGCCTAATTAAGGTTTACTGCCTACCACCGCATTTCCGCCTTGACAACACTGTGTTCCAATATTTGAACAATCATGGCAATCATTTATATGATGTGCAAGCAAGTAAAGCCTCTTTACCTTGAAGCGTGAACCAATGGAAGAAAATTTTGATGATTTTGATGATTCCTCTGGAAGAGGAGGAAATAGACCTGCCACAAAGGGGCATTTTGATGCAGTCAATAGATCTTGATGTTCAGCCACAACATAATCTTTGTTTTTGTCCAGAAACTGATCAGCTTGATATGTAACCTATTGAAAGTGCCAAAAGATTAGATGACCAGTTGGAACAAAATTCAAAATAATTTCTACAAGCATATGAACATAAATATTTAAGGAACAAGCATATATACCTCCCCTGCATAGTGCATTATAGTAAAATCAGTACGAGAAAGCTTTGGTTTCATGAAGCGCTTGTTATTTTTAAATGTCTGATACAATTTCTGGGCAAATGTTTCATGTGTAGACTTAGGAAACATACTGCATGAAGAAAGAAAAGAAAGTTAAATAGAATTAAACAAAATTAGTAATAAAATGACCTCATATAAATAAAAGGATGCAAACAAACATGTTTAAAAAAAAATGTGACTCCATAGAATAAAATAAAAAAGTTATGCTCATCCCAAAACTATGTCTATAGAATCATAAGTTGTGGCATTGTACCAAGCTTCATCCAGTAGCGCAATGACTCCTCCAGGTTTCTGCACAAGATTGCACTTGTCAATTGAAATTATCCAAAACTAAGCTTCAGATAAGTGATCAATATAAGATGTGTCAATCCATCATCAATTCATAGCTGGACAAAGCCATGAACCCCCAGCTCTTCTAATAAAAAATATTTAACAATTTCTTTCCCAAGTGAGAAGTACTACAGTAGATGTGGCAGAAGGAAACAGTTAAGACCTTCTCAATCAGATCCAACACATCTTGGTTGTCAATAAACTCTATGTAGCTCCAATTAATTTCCTCCTTGGTATATTCTTCTTGCTCCATTTTAAAGACATGCTGAGAAGACAAAGTTAAAGCAAGTCAAATGAAAGCTATGGAATATAAAATCTTCAAAATGGTCAGCAAACTTCTGGCAAAGTAAGCTGACCTGGTTAAAATGTTGTTGCAGCTTCTCATTTGTGAAGTTTATACAGAACTGCTCAAAACTGTTATGCATGAAAATAAATGAGCACAACACCAAAACAATTTTTCCTTGCAAATATGAATTGTCAAATAATATTTTCAAGTTGGGATTTTCCAAGTAATGCCTCACCTGTTGCACTTAAAACTTTCAAAACCATATATATCTAGAACTCCAATCAATGATTTTGAGTTTGGATCCTGTCCAATGGAACTGTTAATTTTTTCCACCAGCCTGCAGGTATGGGGAAGAAAAAATTAGAAAAAAGAGGAAAAAAAAAGGTGGTATACATAATCAGAATTAGCAGCATATTTTTTTCAATAAATATACAGAGATGCATGCATGTTGACAGGATTTACAAAGTAAATACAGCTCGGTGGATCTCTTTACCAATCAAATAGACGGGAGTATATTGTTTTTGCTAAAGCATCTCTACTAGCAATCGCAGAAGCAGGATCAAGAGTTCTAGTAATAACTTCTTCAGGTGTCACCATAACACGTTTAATGAGTGCATCTTCCAAGCTCTGAGCATCACACCTATCATGGTAAAACAATTTAAAAGATGTCCAATAAACAATGATAGAGGCTATTCCTTTTTATTAGAATCGACATTGAAGGAAAAGAGGAAACGTACATAAGAAGTTCAGCAGCCATTTTAAAATGGAATCTAGACTTGTCATCCTTAATCACAGAAGAGTCTATCTCCTTTCCCTTGCCAAAATTAATATTACCAAGATGAAGAATGGCAGCAACTACTCTGAAAATTGCCCCCTGAAGAGAAAAAAAATGTGCAACGAAAATGAATGAGCTAGCAAACCAAAGACACACTTTAACAGGTGTATATTATAGGATTTTGGAAACAAAGGGATAGCTTACCTGTTCTTGTTCGCTTATTCCAACAATATCCATAGCCCTCCTGGTTGCTAGGTATTCATGAGCATCATTTACTCCATCCAGTTCGTAGCAATTCGATTGGTTCAGGTAATGAAATGATTTAGGATTCCCCAACTTATATTTCTCAACATCCTGCACAGTTAATATTTAGCCAATGTCTAATTATCCCTGATCATTTCATAAATAACATATAAGATGATAAGAGGCCAACTATGTTTATAAAGTGGAAAATGGGAAAGATCGTCCATACCTCAGGTGGTGCAGCACAAAGAAGGTAAAAACAATGGTAATTTCTCTCAGGATCTGAAATTTGGCAAACACGCGACCTCTCAAGTAGGTAGGTTCTAATAGCAGCCCCAGATATCCTTCCATTCTTGTCAAATTGAATCTCAACAAATTTTCCAAAACGACTTCATTGATATGCATTTGAAAAAAAAAAAAACTGTAATAAGTTCATTGGAAAAGATAAAACTATGACGACAATAGCTAAAAAATGATAATATTGTTAGTTTAAATGAAAAATAAAAAAGATCATCAAGATTTAATTTCACTCGGTAACTTTTTTTGAACTAGATTATACTTTGAGAAAAAAGTCACATAGAAGACTGACTCCCACCTTGAGTTATTGTTCCTAACAGTTTTGGCATTGCCAAATGATTCAAGAACTGGATTAGACTGTAAAATTTCATCAAAAGACAAAATGATTAGTTTGGTCAGCAGCAACATATTTCGTTGCTATAGAGAATCTTATAAAGAATTGGATCCTCACATCTCAAAATAAAATGCAATATTCTAAGGTTTAGAGGGTATCAAGATAATTTCAACATACTTCTAGAACTTGTTGTTCAACTGTCCTTCCTTCTATACCAGATCTACCACCCAAATATGCAAGGTATCTCATGAGCATTTTTGTAGTTTCAGTTTTACCAGCTCCACTCTCTCCACTAACCAGAATTGAGTTGCTCTTCCCTTCATTAATCATTGCCCTATTATCTTATGAAGAGAACATCAGTATAAGCACCAGTAAAATGTTTTTATTTCTGAGAAAATAAATAGAAATTACCTATATGCAACATCTGCAACAGCAAAAACATGAGGGCTAAGCTCTCCAAATGTTGCTCCTTTGTACTGCTCCATCATGTGGGTATCATACAGATGAGGCAATCTTTGAAATGGATTTACTGCAATGAGGATATTACCAGTGTATGTCTGCAGAGATAAGAGCAGACTAGCATCATACGACTGTCGTAGCTTTTTCTGTTCTAACATGTAACTTAAGCGTAGAAATAAAAATGAAAGAACTAACATATCTTACATAAATTTCATTAAGTTCATATCTAGTGGCCATGTTTTGCAGAACTCCAGGTTCATGCAAATAAGAAAGCTTCGTCATGTCATCTACACCTCCAGGTGGAGCTTCAGTATCCTTGGGAAACACCTTCGATAAATTTGCAACAACCTGGCAAGAAGACCCAACCAATCAGAATCAATTTTTGGTGAGAAATACAGTAATGAGGAAAAATAAACATTATCATTATTGTAGCATGGACATTTGAAGGGATTTTATGGATTTATAATGGTAGTCCAAATGCCAGTCTAGAAGACCAGAACTATGAGAGAGCATCAAAACATATAGCATCAGCCAGCATGGTTTTCTCCAATTTCCAAATGCTGATTACTAAATGATAAATTCATTAGAAAGGAGAAACAAAGGCTGATTGGTGCACAAACTGTATCAATGGTGATTACTTATCAGATTGATGTCAACCATTAGCTTTCACTTTAACTACAATTGAATGAAATTAAGAGAATAGGTAGGTTTACTAAAGCATGCAGCAACACTTTGTCAAATTTCCATTTGGAGAGGTTGTGTCTTTCTAGGAATTGATTTGACAGAGCACACTTCTTTTGTATGCATTGGACATCAGGAGTTACCACTACCAAAATGGATACATATTACATACCACTTTCCCATTAGTTGTTTGGACATGAACCTCCTGACCATTGACCCGAAAAACTTCACCGTCAATCCAAGCTAACACAGGGTCCTCAACCCATACATGAGAACCTAGGACAATATTTACTGGTGCCACCTGCAAAAAGAAAGTACATGTTAGAAACATGAAAAAGAGACTCAACATCAGTTCAAAAGGCTAAGAAATAATTGAATTGAAATGAATGCACAAAAACTCATTCAGAATTTTATTTTATTTTTTAAAAAAAATTAAAGAAAAAACTCAACTCAACAAAACTTTTTCCGAACTAGATGTGGCCGGGTACATGAATTCACGTCCTCCACTCCGCTCTATCAAAGCTCAATCAACATTTATACAATAACTAGGATGTCTTTCCTTATTATCTCTGTTTGCATTATTTTAGGTTTCCCTCTACCTCTATCATTACTGTGGAATCCTGGATTGTTAATTCTCCCTATCTAGCGCATCTAATGGCGTTCGTTGTATACGTCCAAACCACCTTAATCGATTTTCCTTCATTTTATCTCCAATTGAGACTACTCCTACCACTTCTCAAATATGTTTATTTCTAATCTATCTTTCATGTACCACAAATCCATCATAGCATTCACACTTGATCGAAATAACAATTAGCTTTGGTTGATGGACCAATTCTACTTTACCGTACCTTGCTACCTCCTCTCCCCCTTAGAATCCAGAATAGTGGATTGAGGACCTATTGAATCCGCGGATAATGGATAGAAGATATATGTTACCAAATTTTCCTATTCAAAAGAAGATCTCTTTTCTTCTTCATTCTCAACATTTCCATTGCATCTAGTTTGTTAACGTGTTGTTTCTTATTGCCCAACATTTTTCCCACGGAGCATGGTATAAAATTAACCATTCAACATCAAGTGGATCGTATAATATTCTATTAGCACTCTTCCACTTAAAGCATCTCAAGGATTGACAAATTCGAATTAGCCCTAAACTTTGATCACTTCAAATTTAGAATTAATTTGGAGAAGTCCAACATTTGTCATGAGGAATTTTTGTAAAAATTTAACATTGTAAAGAAGTATAATACTTGAAACTCATTAAATGAATTATAATGGTTCAAAGTATGATTTGTAATCTTTATATTACTTGGAACATATTGCAAAAGTAACAAGCTATTTTATGACTTTTATGCTTAACATATACATAAGATAGACGATTAATTACACAGTTCATGAATTAGATGTTCGTTTTTGTTTTAAATTAAGAGTTTTTGTAAATCTTATTTTTGTTTCTTCCTTTAATGTATATCCATAACATATGGAATTGTGCTTCAATCTACCATATTTTATTCTTTAAGAATATCTTCTAACAAAAGTTGTAATTAGCATCAAGGTTTTAGAACTCGTGAGGCATAAGCAAGGCGATTTCTCTTAGTGAGGTGAGGCATAAACGTCGAGGCAGTACGAGGCATAAGCCTCACATTTTTATAAAAGAATACATAAATTTATTTCATTAATTCTAAAAATTCAAATATCATTAACAACTAGAAAAAGATGAAATATATACAAACTTGAATTATTTCTATGTATGTAACTTTATCACATGACAACGTCAAGCATTCAAGACAAACGCTATTAAAAAATTAAATGAGCACATATTTAAAGTCAACATTTTCTTATGTTTCTAAATGTCAAAAAAAAAAAACTAATAGAAACTTAACAAATAAATGCAATAATATTAGGTACTACCACATCTTAGTTTTCACAATCTCTAGCATCTTCTTCTAAGTTTCTACCTTTTTTTATAAATATATTTGATGATGCTACTTGTAATGACCTTATACAAACAACTAGCATTAAAAGTTCACTAGGTAATGTGCATATAGTTTGTGACAAATTTAGGTGAGTTTCGAAACTTGGATCTCCCCTAATAATAGACATCAAAATTTTAAGAAAGAAAAGGAACTAGCATATCTATACTAATATCAATTTAACTATTTTTGAAAAATTAGAAAATATAAATAGAAAAAATGCTCTAAAAAGAAAAACAACTAGCCTGTTTGTTCTAAAAATGCTCGAAACTTGGAATAACAAAACTTGGATTTCTCCTATATAATTAAGATTGGAACTTTAAAAAAAGAAAAACAACTAGCCTGTTTGTTCTAAAATCAGTTCAATTGTTTTAGGAAAAAAAAAATGTAAATAGAAGAAATGGGTTAGGTTGAACCTTCTGGTTACGTATATTAAGGCTTAAACCTCACATAACCTTATTACCTAAGTCCTGAGGAACAAGCTTGATGTAGATGAGGTATAAGACTCAAGTGGGTATCAATGAGGCTTAAGCCTTAAGGTAGTTTTCAATAGCCTTGAGGCGAGGCGAGCCTCAAAGCGTAAGCCTCAATGAATTTTTAAAAATATGATTAACATTTATTTTTTTCTTTTACTTTGTGCTTGAAAAGTAAAAAATACTAAAGAATGTTTTGACTTACAAATTATTTTGATATTTTTCCTAACTTTGATGGATTTTTTGCAATAATTTGATTACATTTAATCATTGTTTGAAAAACGAAAAAATTAGCCGAATTTCGGCAAATTTTTTTTCGGTTTTTTTGAACCACCAAAGTGCGAAGTCGATATAACATAAAAAATATAAATATTTACTGAAAATTTTGATAAATTCGATAAACTTCGATTAAAGTTTAATTTTTCAATTAGAAAATGCAAAAATTCGACATAAAATTTGATAAAACTCAAAAAAATAAATAAACAAGTGTTTTTTCATCAATATATTTTTTTTAAAATATTAATAATTATACATTATTTTCAACTTCAACTAACATAGCAATATAAATAAGAAACAGTAATCTAACATAGGGTATGCCTTATGTAAAAAAAAAAAGAGAGAATAAAAGAAGCAAGAAAAACAAAAATAATGAAAGAAATAAAGTTAAAATGAAATAAAAACTTAAAAATACATTGAAAGAGTTTTCAAAACCATCTTCTTTTAGTTAAAATGAAAAAGCAATACATTTGAATTATAAAGTAATAATTAAGTAAGGTAGAATATCAAACTAACAAAGTATATGATCAAGAAGCAAGCCACAACAAAATTGAAAAATCAAAACATAGAAAAGGGAAAAGACCAAAAACCACTATCTCAAATTCATCAACCTACTTAACAAGATTGACTTTGTTAGGTCACTTATAGATATTTTAATGTATAAAACTGTTTATTTATATTTATTTTTAGCTTATATTAGAATAAATCTAGATATTTTAGTATCTATACAAAAATTCTCTAAACTTCTCCAATTTAGCAAATTTTTACAAAAATCCTCCACATCGAATTAAATTTTTACGAATTAATTTCAATGTTCTAGTGATCGAAGTCCAAGGCAAAGTCAAATTTTCGATCCTTGCATGTAATTAATAAATCATAATTCTAAAATTAAAATAAATAAATAAAATTCGATGCAAATTTGGAGAATTCTATCGAATTTTCATCTCATGACCCTTCTTGCTTTAACCTAAGTTTCATATGCTCCCCAATGTCTCTTTGATAAATTATAAATCTTAAATACCTAAATTTTTATTCATTTGCATCTCTTACCTTTCAATCTTTATTGTCTCTTCAGTCTTCCTCAATATTTTTACTTCTACTAAAATTGCATTTGATATATTCAGACTTAGCCCTGCTAATCTTGAACCCTTTAGATTCTAAAGTCACTCTCCAAAACTCTAACTTAGCATCTATCCTGAATTTAGTTTCACCAATTCGCACTATGTCATTAACAAATAACATACACTATGGAATATCTCCTTAAATATGTTTAATTAATTCATCTATAACTAGTGCAAATAGATAAAGGCTTAAAAGGAAAATCCTTAGTGTAGACCTACTATAATTGAAAATTCACTAGTTTTTCCTACTGTTGTTTTTACTATCATGGTTTCACTATGCATATCTTTTATAAGGTCATTGTCATATTCGTGACTCCCTTTTTCCCAAAACCCACCATAGATATCACTAGGTACTCTATTATGGGCTTTCGTTAGATCAATAAAGACCAATTGAAGATGTTTCTTCTTCCCCTATACCTCTCCATCAATCTCTTTAAAAAAAAAAAAAAACTTCGATCTTTACTCCATCGAATCTAAATCCAAATTGATTGTTCAATACCAAGGTTTTATCTCTTAAACGATTTTCTATCATTCTCTCACATAATTTCACCGTACAAGGTACGACTCATCGATTTAATCCCTCTATAACTTGCACAATTTTGAGTTTCTCCTCTATTTTTATATATAACTACTAAGTTGTTTTTCTTCTCAAAGGAAAAAATAAATAAAATATAGATGTTTTTTTCTCCAACCATCAAGCATTCTTTTAGTTGTTATAATTTAATTACACAATTTGGTTATATACAAAACTCCAACTCCCCTAGACCCTTCCAATCCAATAGGAATAGCATCTACTCCTAAAGTCTTAATTTTGACATTTGGACTTCCATCCACCTCACTCGGGGTCGGGGTTGCTCAGTCTTCCACATCTCCCAAACTTCAAACTTTTTTTTTTGTGGGGGGTGGGGAGTTAGAGAGAGAAGAAAAGAATAATCATAATCATCTAGAATCAGACACACTTAACTGGCTATATTGAATAGATGATCTCCAACATATAAGACAGAGGATTCTCCATTGATTTATACTTCGATTTGCATAACATGATTACTTGATAGTTGATGCTCATTGAAGTTTGCAATACACTACATTGGCAAATAAATGGCTATTTAAATTTTTATGCATCAAGCCAAATAAGTTTATAGTTGGTAAAGAAACTAGTAAAATAACGTGGGATGCTTTGGATCAAATGGAACTTGAGAACATAGGTATAAGTATAACAATCAGAAATTGATCACTAATTGATGCTTTGAAAAGTTATATATAATCTAAAGAAGAAAAGGTGCAATGGATAGGTAAAAGGTGCACCAAGCTGTCTTAGTTTGGGAGAAATCCCTCTTGCTGGCTTCTTTTTTGGTCGGTAATAGTAGCTTGTCTATGGGTTATGCTCTAAGCGATTGGCTTAGAGGGTGGGGCAATTTTGTATAGCCATAGGGAGGGCCAATGTTTTGGCTGCAATGCACAGTTATTCTGATGCTGATTTCATCAATATATACAACACTTTTTTGTTTCTTTTAAATAAAAAAAAAGATGATAGCAAGAATTCTTATTACAAGCAACCATTTCAAGGTTGATTTGGAGAAATGTACAAGATGCGGACAAGATATCATGAGATATAGAGATATGAACCATATAATATGTTAAGAATCATATCATAGACAACAAACAAGAAAAAAAAACAACCACCTATCAATAAGAGTTCACAAAGAAATTAGGTAATGGTTGACTAGACCTATTGATGAGGTAAAAGAAGACAAGGATCACAAGACTTATTTAAACAAGGTAATAGAAAATTGGCTTCATCACTTCGGAGACATGCGATAAAATAGAAAATTGGCTTCCTTAAAGTGCAATTATCTTCTAGATGCATGGTTACCAAGGTAAAGTCAAGCATTTTAATCAGTGAGGATGTTGACTCTAACTTCCAGTCATTAATGTTTCTTCAAAATCCAAGAACCCAAGACTACATAACCATCAGTTCTTTCCATCAAAAAAGCTATAGTGCAGCTGTTCAAGATGGAGAATATTGGTGGAAGAAGACAGACAAAGGCCAACAAACAAAACCACGTACCCTCCGAGAAATAAACTCAATTTTCATTGCCCATAACCCAAATGATGTTTTGCCTCAAGAGTTATCCCCTTCATAATCTCTTTTGTTGACGCACAATTATGAGGAGCTTTATACTCAAAACTAATATTTTGATATTTTGTCTACAAATGGTCACATCCATATTTGTCAAAAATTGTGAATCGAATGAGATGCAAATAGATGAAATGCATGATTTACATGCTTGATATAAATCATTTATGTATCTTTGTAGTCAAATTAGCTCAAGAATGCGCCTTGGGCGTGCCCAAGGCAATGCACACATATGGCACCTCAATATTTGAAAGGTAGGGTGCAACAACTTAAGCATACTCCTTTAATTCATAACTTTTTAATTTTAATCAGTCATTTGACCAATAAAAGTTCTAATTTGGACTAATATTTTGTATGAGTGATTTCATTAAGAATGGAAAATAGGAATCGCCATGACAAAACTTTAAAATTTGTAACCTAATTTAATTAATTTTTAAAATTAACAATGAAAATGGATACTTCATAGTGGATCATCTCCCATACCATAATTCATTCAATTAGTGGGATAAACTAATTTGAGAAACAATTGTCTTGTTGAAGAATTCATCCTTGTGAAAAACTAATCCAATCTAAGATCTTTAACTAGGTTAAATAGTTACAGAACATGATTAAAAGTTCTTTATTTTATTTTTTTTACTGGAAACGTAGAGATATTATATTAGTATAAAAAAGTAAAAGCACCAGGATAAGATATCCACAACGCATTACAGAGATTCCAAAATAGAAGACCAATTCAAAAGCCACTGCCCAAAACCATAACTCATGGACTGTTTGCCACTACTCACCCAAGACGCAAAAAGGGTGAGGCTTTTCTCCCACACCTGATGAGAAGAACAATAGACACCCCTGAATAGTTTATTGTTCCTCTCTGACCAAACAGACCAAAGAACAGCAAAAAACACACAAACTCAAAGCTTTTTACAGACACTCTTAACAGAAACAGGGGTGACAAAAAAAATAGTGGCATCAAGACTGTTGATACTGTTGCTCCTTCCCAACCATTCATTCCACATTGTCTTCACAAAATTCCATTACTTGAATAAGTGGTCAATAGATTCCTCGGAGTTCCTACATAGAACACACCAAGAGGGGGAAAGGGAACAATTAGGGTATCTCTTCTGCAAACATCAGCACAGTTGAGACGGTTAAGAGCAATTAGCCAACCAAGGGTTTTGACTTTAAGAGGGATCTTGGCTGTCCAAATGAAAGCTGAGTGGGGGGAAATGGGAAGCGAATTATCTGAAGAGATAGCATGAAAAAAAGATTTAGAGGAAAAGATGCTCGTAGAATCACCAGACCAGCGAAGGCAATCATCAGAATCACTGAAAGAGATGGAGGAGAGGCAATCAAGAAGGAAAGGAATTTCCTCCACGGCGTGATCAAACAAGTTTCTTCTGAAATGGAAATTCCAGTTTTGAGAAATTCCATTAGAAGCAGGCGGGGGAATAATAAACGAAGAGATGGGAAGTGGGAAACAGTTGCTTGAAGGGGGTGGGGCCGCACCAGGAATCTTTCCAAAAAGAGCATGATGTCCATTACCAATATCCCATCGAACCATAGGGGAGAAAATAGGATAAATAGAGAGGATGAACTTCCAAGGGGAGAAGTAGGTGACCCGAGGACAAATGCTGGAATCCCTTTGATTAGCAAGGAGTCCATGACAACTGCGAATGATCCGAGCCCAAAAAGAGTCATTTTCCTTGTGGAAACGCCATAACCATTTCCTAGTAAGAGATTGATTCCTCAACATAAGATCACCAATCCCCAAACCGCCATGATGCAAATCAAGCTTGACTTTACTCCATTTAACCAAGTTGCAACCGTGCTCCGAATCTTCATTTTTCCACAAAAAAGCTCTCATTTTTTTCTCAAGAAAAGTAGCGACCCTCCTAGGCATGCAAAACAGAGACATGAAATATGTTGGAATTGCTTTGAGCACAGACTTGAGAAGAACAGCCCTGGGTCCCAAAAGGCCATACTAAGAGGGTTACCACCCAAAGGCATACCAAGGTATTGCATAGGCCAAGAGCCAGTTGCAACACCAATCTGTGAAGCAAGAGACAAAACTTCCGCCTCCGGAATATTGATGCCAACCAATTGGCATTTGGACAAATTGGTATGAAGGCCGGAAACGAAACAGAAACATTTGATGATGTGCATAGCAGAAACTAGACTAAATCCATCATTGTTGATGAAAAAGAGGCAGTCGTCAGCATACTGCAGATGAGAGACATGGACTTTGTCCCTCCCAACATGGAACCCTTGCAAAATTCCTTTATCTCTTGCCTTGATAACAAGGCTATCCAGAACATCTGCCACAATCGTGTAAAGGAAAAGGGACAATGGGTCCCCTTGTCGAAGCCCTCTAGAACCAAAAATCTTCCCCCTCGGACGACCATTGACAAAGATGGAAAAAGAGACAGAAGACAGGCACCCCCGAATCCATGTCCGCCATTTGTCACCAAACCCTTTTTTCTCAAGCACATAATCTAGGAAACTCCACCTAACTGAGTCATACGCCTTTGCGAAGTCCACTTTCAAAACCAAACCTTGACGATTAGCCATCCTCCAATCATCAACAGATTCATTGGCAATAAGGACCGCATATGTGATCTGCCGATCCTTCACAAAAGCCATTTGAGTGGGAGCCACCGTAAGGTGAATAACCTGGCGAAGACGGTTGACCAAAGTCTTGGCAATGATCTTATACAAGCTAGTTATAAGACTGATTGGACGGAAGTCGCCAACCTTAACGGAATTAACCTTCTTAGGAATCAGAGAAATGTACGTCTCGATAGTGCAACTATTAACCACACCATCATGGAAGAATTCTTCAAATACTATGAAGATTTCATCCTTAACAATACCGCAATGCTGGAAGAGCAAAATCGTGAACCCATCTGGGCCCAGTGCCTTCTCACCCTCACAACTGAACACGGCTGCTCTGATTTCCTCCATCTCAAAAGGATGTTCTTTGAGACTGACTGATACTAGACCAATTGATCCCCTCAAGTCCCCAATTGCCAATGTCGGGTTTAGAGAAGGATAAGGTGAAATGGCTTATAATCGATTGGCAAATGTCCTGTATGTTTTCCATGATAGAACCGTCCACATTTTCCAACTTAGTGATCATATTTTTGGCCTTCTGAATGCTCAAAAGGCAATGAAAGAACTTTGAGTTGACATCCCCCTCCTTGGCCCACTTTAGCCGCGCTTTTTGACCTGAGACACAGTCAGCGCGACGATCCAAAACATGTATGTCATTGATTACGTCAATTCTCCGACGACGACGGTCGTTAGGATTGGGTGTACTGCTCAATTGGGAATCAATCTGCTAGAGTTCCGAGAGAAGGTTAACCCTCGTAACAGCGTCAGCAAAGTTTCTACTCTATTCCTTAAGCTTGACCTTAAGGTTTTTCAACTTAGACATGAATCGAAAACCGGCCCATCCTGGAGGAACAGAGATGAGCCACCATTCCACAATTAGCCTTTTTAGATAAGGGTAAGATAGCCACACGTGCTCGAAACGAAAGGGGGCAGGTCCCCAGTGACCTATGGAGGTGTTCAGAGAAACAGGCCAATGATCAGGAACAAGTCGGACCTCAACCTCTTGTCTGGAGACAGTGAAACTTTCCTCCCATCCTTTGGAGAACAGAAATTTGTCTAACCGGGACATAGTCGTAGGATGCCTGTTATTCGACCAAGTGAATGGAAAATTCAGCAGCTCTGGATCACGAAGCTCCAACTCAGCAATGAGGTCATCGAAATTCTTCATGGAAGTCGGAATAGAAGAACATTTCAACTTCTCCGATGGGAAACGAACGACATTGAAATCATCACCCACACACTAGTTACCCGACAGTGGGGAGGACCAAGGTTCGAAACTTCGATTTCGCCTGACACTTCGACCTTTAAAAATCAGAATTAATTCGGGGAAGTTTGAGAAGTCTTAGAGAATTATTGTAAAAATTCACCAACTTAGAGAAGTTTAAAGAATTTCTATATAGATGTTAAAATATGCATAATTACTATTAGAAATGATGAAAACAAACATAAATAGATACTTTTCACATATAAAAGTATAAATATAATCGGTTGAAACATGTGCTTTTACATTAACATTGTTTAACGCACATCCAAGGATCGAAAATTCGATTTCAGCTTGACTTCGGTCACTTGAAAATTTGAATTAATTTGGAGAAGTTTAATTTAACATGGAGAATTTTTGTAAAAATTTCCTAATTAAAGTATATGCTTAAATATGTAGATTTATTGTAGTATAAGCTAAAAAACTAATATAAATAAACACTTTTAATTCATAAAAATACCAATAAGTGACCTAGCAAAATCAATCTTATTAAGTGGGTTGATAAATTTGAAATGGTGGCTTTTGGTCTTAATTTATTTTCTTTGTTTTGATATTTAGTTTTTTGGTGGCTTGCTTCTCAACCATATACTTTGCTAGTTTGAATCTCACCATGCTTAATTTATTAGTTTATTATTTAAATGTATTATTTTTTAATCTTGTTTTATAAGAGTTAACTAAAAGAAGATGGCTTTGGAAGCTTTTTTAATTTATTTTTAAGTTTTTATCTTATTTCAACTTTATTTATTTATTTTTTTGCTTCTTTTCTTCTCTTTTTGGTAAAGCATATCCCATAAACTACATAATTTGTTAGCTTATTAAATTATTTTTTAAAATTTATATTGCTATGTTGGTTGATGAAGTTGAAAATAATACATAATTATTGATATTTTTTTTGTTTTTATTAATGAAATAACATTTTTTTACTTCTTTGTCGAATTTCATTGAACTTTGTCGAATTTTATCGAATTTCTTGTCAATTTTTTGCATTTTTGAAATGAAAAATAGAAATTTTATCGAAGTTTGTCGAATTTTATCGAACTATTTCGGCGAATTTTTGTATTTTTTATTTTACATCCACTTCGCACTTCGATGGTAAAAAAACAGAAATAATTCGTAGAAGTTCGCCGAATTTCGGAGAATTTTCAAACCATGGGGAGGACAGCCAAGCCAACTCATCCCAGAACGGTTGACGGTCGCCGGAAAAGCATGGCCCTTACACAGCAGTGAACCACCACTCGGGCATCTCTGTGCAAGCAATTTTGATTGAGAAGGAGAAAGAAGCAGAGAACGTTTCAACCACATTTATTGCTCAGACATCCCAAATCAATAGAACTCCACCCGACGAACCAACAGAAGGGAGCATAACCCAACTGAGAAATTTTGAGCGCCAAATCGACCGAATCAACTGAAAAGAAACATCAGAACGTTTGAACTCCTGTAAGGCAACGATATCAGGATTGATTGAGCATATGGTCTTTTTAACACTCCGCATTTTCTCCCCGGAGCCATAACCGCGGATATTCCAACTTAAAATCTTCATTGGAAACAACTAAACACCCGAACCTAAAGCCAAACCTCAAGCCTCCACCACTTAGTTGGTGTTTCTGTTCACCAACTTAACATCCATCATCTTGAGAAAAGAAGCAACATTGACGCTCTCGTCACCCATTTCCTTAGTTGCCACATCCACACGCTCCAGTGGCACAACAGAATCCTCGTCAAAGCCCTGTTCGTCAACAAGACAGGACTGTGCAGCCAATGGGGGGGCAGAGGGAACAGGGGGAGCCTTACCGAAAGGAGAGGAGGGGAACGAGGGAGAGGAGAGTGGTTGAACAGAAGTGGAGGGGGGAATAAGGTCTGGAGAATCATGAGGGGAAATCATAATAACAGAACGTACCTTTTTGTAAGCTTGTTTATCCTCAGCCTAAGTACCACTTGATTCACCTCTCCTAGAAGAAATAGGCCCACGGGCCTTGGCCGACACATAGGCAGCATAGTCAGAATCGGCCTCCTCACTTGGGCTAGAGAAATCATCTTTGGAAGGAGATCCTATCACCCAGCCAGCCATCTGCCATCGATCGTGGACTGTTGTAGGAGAAGCCCTACCCTTGCGCCTTGAATAAACTTGAATTCTATCATCGACATTGTTTGTGGGCCTAGAAAAGCAAACATGCTTAGGTGGGGTCGAACTAAACATGCCATCAGACTGCGCTTGATCTATACAAGTGGAGTCTTCAACCACAGTGGACTTATCAAGAGATGGTTGTTCCAGCCCATCTTTACCAGGCCCATAAGCAGGCCCAACAGAAACCATCTCCGGAAAAGGACAAAGCGAAGAATTGACAGAAGACGTTGTTCGCCGTACACCACTACGCCGCCTGCACTTAGGGACGTGACTGACGACTGGCATGCCAGTCATGTCGAGGACTGTCGTACCCACGTCAAAGCCAACACGTCTTCTTAAAAGTTCTTTATTTCTATTTATTAATTGCATTTTCTTTAGAACTTCGTAATAACTATAAATTATAAAATACGTGATATTTTTTCCAATTTTTGTAGGAATTGTGTCAATAATTAGACATGAATTATGAATTGTAAGATTTAATTAATGGACAATAATATTCTATTAATATTTTGGGTTCACTATGGGATTCAAAAACTTCGCCTTAGGCCCTCAGCGTTGAGTATATTTACATATCTTTAAACACAGCTGGTCTCAAGTCCAGATAAAAGAGGAGGGTTGTATTAGTAGCTAATAGCCAAAGTAAAACTTTGTCAGATCAATTATGACATAAAATTATTTAATCAGACTATGTGAAGGGCTAGGACGTTCCTAGAGCAGAGTGGAAGAAGCGAATTCATGTAGTTGACCCTATATAGTTGGAAAAAGTCTTAATTGAGTTGAGTTGAGTACAATGAGATTTAGAAGTATCGAGTATCAAGATTCATGTTAAGGGTTTGTAATTTGTAAATCTCAAGATTCATATATTCAAATCGAAACCCTTGCAGCCATGGTCAAATCCATTTCTCCAAAGAGTTGAACCCATAAAAAAAGGGTTAATCATAACATATGCATCCTATTTTGTGAAATAAAATCTACAATTTCTCCTCATCAACTGACAAGAAATATTCAATGTGTTCAAACACTTAGCTATAGACACTAGAATGGAAAAAAAGAAAAGAAAAATAAAAAAAAGGAAGGGTGATGATTAGATAATTGGTGTAAGCACTTTTTTTTTTTTTGACAACTTAGTGGTATCCGGACCTTCAGCCCGACTAATCCACTAAGGCCCCTGACGAAATCAAGCGGGAGACACCTCAGTGGCCAACACTAATAAGGCGGGAGTCAAACTCGTGACCTTGTTTCATAAGACGAGAGCCCCAAGCCACTCAGCCAACCAAGCATTGGTGTAAGCCCTTCAAAAAAAAAAAAAAAAACCATCTTCCCTAGCAGTTCTTCTTTAGTTCAAAAGCCTTATTTTCTTCTTCTAGATGGTAATCAAAGAGATGTTGATTTTAGAGCAAAATAACCATGAATCAGCAATGAAGAGATTAACTTCTTGTCTTCTTTGTCATCTTGCAGCAGTTTTTTTCCTGAAACTTGTTGGTGAATGTTTCAGTCAAAATCACCTAGACAGGTTGTATTATTACTTCATTACTACATATTAGAATCGGCTCTGGTTCTTTGGATGATTGATCCCAATGATGTCTTCCCTAGCATGAGATACTTCTGTCTAATCACACATAAAAGGTCCTTCATTGGCATTAGAGAGGGAAAACTGAGATGGAAAGAGAAAGGTAGAAAATAGACAAAATGGAAGAGCAAAAATGTTTCTCCTTTTCCTCACCCATACAATTCTTTGTAGTGGTCTTTTGGACACCATAATAGTTGCATCATCAATTACTTGAATACTTGCACAAATTTGGAAAACCCCAAAATATGAACACCCTATTACCACATATAGATGGGAGCCTCGAGTTCAAAGTACTGGCCCATGAGCAACTCTGACACACCAGTTCCAGCAACCCACAAAAACGACTTAAGTCTAGATGGTGTTGAAGATAGCTGTAGGACCAGCACTTGAATCCCAGGACAATGCAAATCATTCCACACAACTCTCCCATTCATTTGACATCCATTAGATTCACCAAAACCACTGTCTAATAATAAGTAAAGAAGAGAAATGGATCAAAAAGCTTCCAAATTTTCCTCCTGAAATCACAAAAGAACCCCTAATTCTGGAAACCTTCAAGACTTTCGGAGCTACCAAACTATCAATACCCCTAAAACTCCTGTCAGAAAGATATATACTCAATTAAATTCAACCTCTACCCAACTAGACGCTACAGTTTAATCAACCTTTCTTCTAAAATGCTACAGAAACTAATTAGTCATGTAGCCAACAATCATCACCGCCAAAACTTAAATTAAATAAAAGTATAAAACAACAGCATAACCAAATCCCAATGACTTAGATCAAATTCCAATACGAACAATGAAGTTTAGGATTCACCCCAGAACCAAATCTAAAAACTGATCCTAATTTTACCGCATTGAATCAAAACCTCACTAAAAATCAACCAAAAAAATTCAGAACTTTAACAACACACAAAATCGATCAATTTGAAAACAAGAGACAAGAGATGAACTCAAAGTCAACAGAAAAATTAGGGTTTCAGTTAGGTACCATTTCTGCTGGCCTCAAAAACACAATCCTCTGAATCTTTTCCTGCACCAACTCATCCGAAACGAGAACTGACGAACAGATTCCGAGAACTGAAACTCAGTGGCTCAGATCGGAGAGACCACACTGAGACCTTCGTGGTTCGCTTCTGAAATCGAGCGAAGAATCAGAGTCTAGTTTCGAAGAAGAAGAAGAAAGTTTAGAGGATTTTCAGAGAAGGTAACATTTTGTTTCTCTCCCCTCACCAAACGAGTTTTCTCTTGAAGTTTATATTTCAAAAATTAATAAGTAATAACTAATAAGCCTCTCTCTCTCTCTCTCTATATGTTTCCCTCTCTAAATTTGTTTGGTCAGCTCAGCTGCGAAGAGCACATTTCGATTTTGTATCGTGGCCTCCACATCAAGAAGCTCCTAAGCTCCGCTCTTAAGCTCTAACCCACGACGACATCAGCGAATCATTTCTACTGAATCATCTTATTTTGAATTTTCTATTCTTTTCTTGGAGCTTTGCCACTTCATTTCCCTTTATTTACAAAAACGCCCCTCCTCTTTTTCTCTTCCGTACCGTCCTCTATGTTAAAATCCTTTTTTTAAGTTTTTTTCTTTCTTTTTCTTTTCATCAAAGAATTACATTTCAGCTCCATATTTAAAGTACGTTACAAATCAATAATTACATTGTATCAACATATCAAGGTACCTCATTTGTCATAGCTTTATATTCTAAAATACATATAGACTTAGCAAACAAGGGGACTCTATAAGTAAAACACAGGCATGTAGACAACGAGGCTCTGAAAAAAACTTAGTAACATGCAGGCATGGTCATCACAACAGAACATACTAGAGGGAGGAACAACAACTCACTCCTACAAAAGGAACTTGAACCCCAACTAACGGGGCTCGAGTAGTGCATTTGACCACCTAAGTTGGGATCATCTGTGTTGGTGCTCTCATGCTCAAAATTCTTTCAAGGCATATTATTTTCTCATATTTTCTTTTTATCTTTGTCATATGTGTTTGTAAGCTTAATTTTGACCTAGGATTGTATGAATCTCGGAATTTAAGAAAGTGGTAGAAAATCAATGTTAGACTTAGGCTTTGATTTTGTGATATGTGTATCTAAATGGTATGGGAAATTCGTAAATGATAAAACCCTCGGTTTCATAGATTTGACCTAAACTAAAATTTTAGACCTAAGGTTTACTATTCAAATTATATGTGATTTTTGATGAATACATGGATAATTATAGATGTATGGCACTCCAAATTACTGATTTTGATTAGTGGATACCCTATTGTAGTGTAATTTTGGTATGGGCCATGTAATTTGAGAAATTGCCATATAATTTGGAGATTTACTCAAATTGGGGCTTTTAACCTAAACTAAGTCAATTGATTAAATTGACTTGGGAATTGTCTAATTGGACCCAAATTGAATGAAATTATGAGTTTAGAATGGTTGGACATGTGTTAGAATTGAATAACCTAGATCAATTTGGTTTTATGCCTATTGTAGAAATTTTTGTCCAAATTGGGGATTTGGACTTAGACTTGGTCAATTAATGAAATTGACTTGATAAATAGTCTAATTGACTCTAATTGTGATTGATTGTCATGTCTTCTAGTGGTTGGATCATGGGGATCAACCTATCACATTTACTTGGGTTAATTTGGGGTTATATTGATATTAATTGGTTGAATTGAGCAATATAGGATTTGGCTCATGTGTATAACCAATTTAGAATCTAATTGACTTTTGATTTGAGTTTAAACATGGGTTTTTGGCACACTTTATGGCTGATTTTCAGTTTGTGTAAACCATGTTATTTTTCAGGGTTTTGTGATTGATTTAGTAACCCATATAGTCAATTGGAGACTTTGGTGCTTGGGGTGATTTGAGGCATCCTAGTGTTTCTTGTGGTGATTGGATTGGTTAGACTTAGCCAATCAAGTGTTCTTTTATTTCTGGGTTATTTATATGTGGCATTGTAGTATATAAATGTTTTAAATGTTTATGTATTATAGTATGCATGTTTTAATATTTCATGAGATATATTTGAGCATAGTCTGTAGGATGACAATTTGTGTTAAGGCTCCTAGCGGCGTTCCTAGTTGTGTACCTGACAGAGGAGTTTTATAGCTTGTGTATAGGTAGGTTAGCTTAGACTAATCCTATGTGCTGCACGACCTCAAAAATCCTATTAGAATACGAGTATTGTGTATCGGATTAGGCGTTGCATGTCGCGCATTAGGCCTTTGATCACCCTTGCTCAGGAGGTGTTAGGATTACATGTACATGATTATAAATGATATGCATTGTCTTGTTTATGACATGATGTATTATATTGACATGTATGTAATCTTAATTCAACACCATGATACTCAAATGTTTTTATGATCTTGCCATAGTTTTTATAAATGCATGTATATTGCCACTTGTAAATGACATTTACTGAGCTTGTTATAGCCCACACCTTACCATTTTCTTTAAGGATCTGATAGGAAGGGTAAAAGGAAGGCTTGACTGCGGAGCATCCCTTGGTTTTTGTTGATGTAGGTGTTGTACATTTTTTTTTGTATTTTGATATTATGTATTTTGACATTTTCTTTTGTACATTTTCCCTAGTATATGTATATTTAACACATAGATGAAATGTGTTGGGTTTTGTATATTTTGTAGACTAAAGAAATTTTATTTTTGGTAAATTTAAAGATGTAATATGTTTATTTATTGTTGATCATGTTTAGATGGATGTTATATCAGGTTTGTATTTTATTAGGATTCGTATTTAAATTAGACTGGCGGGAGGCCGAGTGTACCGATAGAGGGTATACTCAGAGTTTCTGTGCTAGTATAATAGGTCATGACAATTTGTCATTTTTTGAAGTCAAAAAACCTCTAACTACTTTCGAATTATTTATCCATCCTAGCAATGTGAATAATGGAGAACTAAAACTTAAACAACACAAGAAAAATAAAATGTATTATTAAGAAATGTTAACATTGAATAATTTGTTAATAAAATGTAGTTTGTGTTGCCCTTGTAGTTTAAATTTCTCACTTAAATAGAAATTTATGAGATGGGGCACGTTTGTTAATATAATTTATCCCAAAGGGTAAACTTTTGTGATTAGAATTTATCTACCAAAATTACTCTTATCATTATCTGTTTATTTTTTCTTAGTTGTTTTACACTTTTTATTAATCCAGGGTAATAAAGTCTTTTTAATTAAACAACACTTTTTTAATTGACAAACAAACATCTTTTTGAAATTAAAAGCACTTTTAAAAAATAATTATCAAATAGTTACCGTCAATTGTTTTATAAGCACTCGTTCTGATTTTGATCATGAACAAAGAGATCATGAAAAGGAATAATATTATAAAAATGAGCATATTGATTATGTTGGTAATTTATCAACCTTTCAAGTCTAATAGGTTTTCAACAATTTTTAAATCAAAACAAATCATACAATTTATTTAAAAAAAAAAACAAAAAAATATATTAATTTTTAAATTAAAGTAGGGGCAAGGCAACTCCATAAAAATATAAGGGTCTGTTTCTTATACGAAATAAGATGAAATTATTTTTGTGAGATTAGATAGAATAAGATATGATATAATAGGATATGATTAAAAATAATATAATCCTATATTTAGAGTGTGTTTGAAATTAAAATAAAAAAGTTATTAAATATTTTTTTTTAACTTAATTTTTAAATAAAATATATTAAACTTATATATATATATATATAAATCAAAACCAAAACCATTTGGCTGTTTTAGCAAAATCAGTTGCAAAACTAATTGATAATTTTAATTTTTTTTTGAAGAAAAAATGTGCAGAAGAAGAAGATGAGGAGGAGGAGGAGAAGGAGAAAAAAAGAAAAAAAAGATTGGTGGGATTGATTCATCCCGCCGGAACAGAATAAAAGAGTGAGGTAGAACAATTTTTATTTCGTCCACCTCTTCTCCAAATAGAGGATAAGGGTAAAAAATACTCTTTATCACATCGTAATTTTATCCTATCCGGGCTGCCAAACAGCCGCAAGAGAGGAAAGAAACAGGGGCAGGATTGTAATATAGCATACATTAGCTGGGTATTTGACGTAGCTTAATTTTACAACTTAACACGACAGGACAAGCTAATGCTCGCTCCGAATTTGCTGGCGCGTTAATTTTTAAGGTATTTAGATCAGGTACACCACGTTCCTTTCTACTCCAATATAATAAGGTCTACGTGTCATTTTACCATTGACTAAGAAAAGATCTTTGTTTTTGCTTCTCCAATCAAAACAAGCCATTTAGATAATG
Organism: Paratinospora sagittata; assembly: GCA_035771175.1. NCBI lineage: Eukaryota > Viridiplantae > Streptophyta > Magnoliopsida > Ranunculales > Menispermaceae > Paratinospora > Paratinospora sagittata. The sequence continues at coordinate 2,573,342 of CM069604.1, read as the reverse complement.
AGGAATACTCAGTAGAGAGCTCTTTGTACTGAATCATCGCTTGCGATTCGCTTACGGGATACCTTGAAAAATTGAAAACCTCCACACATGTGGGCGGACTGTCTGGTGTCGAAACCGCTCCACGTTTCAAGTTGCGGAAGCAAGCGTCTTTTCATTGTGACAAAATCGTCCTCGATACTTTCTCTTATAAAATCCACGTTTCTCCCGTTGGAGGAGAGGCATTTTTGTCATTTGACCATATTTCCATTTTTTTAAAATTGTATCTTAATATTATTTTTGGTCGAAAAATGTAGGATACTAAAGAAGGGCAATTTGTGGGTCAATTCGGAATTTTTTATGGGGGGCTCAGTAAATAGATTATTTGGGTTTTGAGAAAAATGATAAGTGCACTAAATTTGGAAAAGTTTAAAAATTGTCTTTAAGTACAAAATCACAATTACAATATATAAATTCTGTTGAAGTTGTATCACAGAGTTATAAAAAATGGTAGTCCTTTTTATTTTATTTTTTAACCTAAAAGATCATAAATGAAACTAATAATAAAAATAATTAAATTGTTATTAAATTTATTTTAACATTTTGTGAATGTTGAAATTTTTCGCCAAAAGGCTTAAATATTAATACGGCCAGTTAGTAATGGCCAGAACCTGTTGACACAATTGATAAATATTTTTACGATTCAAAAATTATATTTAAAATTATATTTATATTGATATGGTGTATGGTGAGTAGAAGGTATTTCCTTTTTCTTTTTTCTCTCTCATAATACGGCGATATGTTGTATTATTACATTAACTTGAATATAAATTTAGATATATATCTTAGACCATTTTAACACTCCTCTTTGTCAATTATCAAACCAAATCTAATACTACTATTAATAGGAATACGCATCTCTAATAGACTACAAAATTAATATTATTGCCATTTAAATACCATGAGGCTTATATGTGGAGTTTCATTTTTAAAAGTCTCGAGGAGAGCCACATTTTTTTTTTTTATCTCATTTGATATAACTAGTCAATTTCTTCAATTTAGGACTACTATTCGAAACCACATATATTCTCAACAGTTATTATGAATGGATTAATTTTTTTTTTAATTCTTTGAGAAGTATTATGAATGGATTCCTATTATAAAAATATGTGAGCTTTTCAACAGCTCTCCTTATTGTATCATTAATCATTCCACGTACTATAACTGGTGGTCCCATCCTTACATTATTACTTGTGAGCTATAACTTTGATGTTGGAGATGTGTCAATGGATTAGTTTAAATCACGAAACCGAATAGTTTAAACAGCGAAACTGAACAGAACCGATGTCTTTGATTTGGTCTTTTAATAAGTTTAGTTTGGTTTATGTTTGAGAAAAATATAAACTTATAGGTTTGGTTCGAATTACAGTTTAAGACTTTAAAAACTGATTTAAACCGAATCGAACCGATTCTAAAATTAAAACTATTAATATTTATTTTTAATGTCTGTGATTCTTTTATGATATAAACATTCTCATTAAAAAAATTATATAATCATCTTTATATAGTAAAGATAGTTTTCAAGTTTTTTAAATATGCATTAAAAAAGTAAAAATTTCCTTATATACATACATATATAATTGATTATTTTAATTTATTTAATGTATGCACATGTAAAACTTCAAACCGATCAACCCAAACCGAATCGTCAATACCTTTAGGACCAAGGAGGTGAGTTTTCACATATATGTACTTGTGTTAGCTAGTTTAGACCAAAATCATAATAGGAGCACATGAGTCATATTAAATGCAAATAGTTTAGGTTGGAAAAAACTGAACCCATCCCAAATCAAATGGTTCTAGTTGAGATGATAAGTATCTTTCAAATATAACCAAAAACCAACCTGCAAATTCAATAATAATAAAACATTAATATGTTTTGAATGTGTTACTTCAAAATTTAGGCGATACGTACGTTAAGGGGATATTTGGGTTATGCATGCAGATTAGTTCGGGTTAAGTAGGGATGGGTTTTACGAGTGTTAACCCATGACTTGCACCATTCAAGTTGGATATATTAGAACCCAAACCAAACGCCTTGACCAGTTCAACCCATCGAATTTTGTTTGGTTCGGTCGGATTGGTTGAGTTGACTTACATCCTTACCTCTTGGTCTAGTTGTTAGTATCTCATACCTCCTCACAAGAGATTCTAGTTTTAATTTAAGGGTACCTGTGGCAAATCTTGTCTGGACCTAGTTGTCCAATTGTGTAAACCTAAAATAAAAAGAGTCTAGAATAAAAAAATGATTAAATAATAGAGTTGGGTCCAAAAGAAGCAATTTCGGTGTTCTGATTTTTATCTTAATAATATATATATATTTTTGTCAGGGGGGTGGGGGGTGGGGGGAACTCTTTCCTCTGAAAAGTCAGGGGGAGGAACTCTAGCCTCCCAGATTCGATCCCTCAACCTTCTGGTTGGGGGACGATGCCTATGCCAAGTGCGTTAGGCACTAGTTGGCTTTATCTTAATGATATTACCAAACTATTTCACGTTTATGCCAACATGGTATTGGCACCATGGTAGGAGGGCTCATGACTAGCGGAGCCTACTAGGATGTCATGGGTTTGAAACTTGTCATCGGTATCCCTCCAAATTGGTGGGGGGTTAGTGGGGCTTTGTCCCAAGAATAGATGGTCCCAATACCTCTTAGGAGATGCAATGCGTATACACACACTTTTATCTTTACAAAAAAATAAAAAGTTTATAATCATAAACAATTGCTAGAATTTTAAAAGAATTTCTGATTTTGATAATTATATTTGTACATAGAAGAAAAACTTAAGAGTGATAAATGTTAGTCTAAGTGATTTCTCACTCAGCATTCTCCTAAGTGTTTTGATGCTAACAAATAATATATCATGTGTACTAATGTGTGCTTTCAAGTATATATCAGTGCATTGGAACAAAAGAGAATGAATACAAGATTCAAGACGAATCTCAAGTCTTTATCTAAGACCAAAGGACTCTTCACATACAAGATCAAAAACTTTGTTGAAGAAGTGTCCTGAGTTAGAGTGTAATGCCCCGCTAAAATATTAAGGCAAATTTCACACATATATCTAATATCTTGAAGAAATTAGAGACTTTGAGCCATAGAAATCATAACTTTTTGGATTTAAAAAAAAATGTTTCCTTCTCTCAAATTTTTCTAGAAACTCCCTAATTACTACTTACTAATTACTACCACTCTCATGATGAAGTGGTAGCAATTTAAAATAAAAATAAAAATAAAGATGAGTGAGAGCTCCACTTATAAGGAGAGTGGAAACTCCATTTAGGAGAAATATTCTCTACTTAATAAATGAAAACTCCATTTAGGAGAAATATTCTCCACTTAATGAATGGAAGCTCCATTTGGGGGAAAGTGGAAGCTCCATTTGCCTCATTTTAGCCTTCCCAACGTTCTCTATAGAAGAGAAGAGAAGAGAAAAGAGAGAGAAGAGAGAAGAAGAGAAAAGAGTTAGAAGGAGAAGAAGAAAAAGGAGTTAGAAGGAGAAGAAGAAGTCATTCTGCTAGGTGTTCATCAAAGTGCTGGATCTCTGTGGTCTATGGTTGGATCGAGCTCAAATTTGGTGAGTTTATTCTTCTCTTCCACATCTATCTTTGGTCTGTGCAAGATTACAATCAGAGTTGTATCTTGTGATTTATCTCCGTTCAAACATGAGTGATTGGAATCACAGTTATCCTTGTGCAGTTTTGATCAAAATGCTTGATCTACTGATTTAACCGTTGGATTGAGCGAGAATTTTATCAGATTGTTCATACTAATATTTCTACACTTTTACCGTTCATTTTGTTGATTTGAAAATTCAATTTAAAGTTATCATCACTTGACCACAACTAAACTGAACAGGAGAGAAGAAGGTGATAGATTTGAGTTGTTTTCATCAAAGAGTGATACCTCTTTGATCCTTTGTCCGATTGACTTGAGATTTGGACAGAAGACTCATCACTTGTGGTTCTTAAATCTGTACAATTGGATTCTTGATTGGAGTTTTTGTGCTCAGTCAGCTACAACCGAATCTCGAATTAAGTGTGAGATCTCTCTTCTCTTGTAAAACCAAGTACTTAATACTTGAGATATATGGCATAAATGGAGATCAAGAATCCTTTCATGACCTTGGGTGTGTGAAAACACATAAACCCCAAGTGAGATGTTGAAAAATCTAAGGATGAACCCCAAATACCCTTTGTCTTTACAAATGGGTATATGGGAACCATCATCCAACTGTTAAACAATGGATTCTAGCTTAAATGATCTATGAGCCGTAGTGAAAAATTGAATTAGTTTATGAAGATTTAAGTGTTTCCTGTTTATGTAAGCCCAAATACTAGTATTAAATGTTAATCATGAACCTATAATCAAGGTTTAATGCTTATAGAACTTGAACAACCCGGAATAGCCAAAGTTAGGCTATTGACAAAGGATTTTGGAAATCAAAACCTTGAATGACATTGAAGGTTCCTAAGTGATTAAGGACCGGGGAAATGGAATTGTTAATTGTAAATCTCTGTAGTTGTATTTCATGGTTGAGTGAACTAAGATTAGTTCTATGAATGCTAGGAAGTGAGGAAACGGCCAAGTGAAGTGAAGTTTCCAAAGCGGGGGAACTAGTTAGGAAACAATATCAAGGTGAGTAGATTCCATTCTCCCATCATATGTATATCATCATAACTATAAAAATGGTTTTATCTCATGATTCATGTTTATTTATACATGTTATAACGTACTAGCATGAGATGTCGGTTAGAGAATTATGATCATGTATGAGAATGATAGTAGTATGCCAAGTTGGTATTGATTTAGATTCATGATTATGATTGAATTTACTTGTTTATGGGACATCTTAGTTACTATTTATGTTTTTATAATTCTAATGGATATCTTATTATTTGTTTTACTACTAGGCTACTTTAATGAATGCCTTTATGTCTATGTCTATGCTTGTTGGATTTAGAAAGCATGCTTAGGGAATAATCATTATACCTTTCATGTCTATACTTGTATAGTACGTTGATTGTTTTTAATAATATAGCATGAATATGTATAGTAGATTTCTCATTATGCCATGATTGCATTTCATCGTATACATCATTGCATAATTTATGGGTTCGTCGTGTGGTTGGTTGACTGGAGGTCGTGAATATATTATGCATATTTTATATTGTGAGGAAGGGTCGATTAGGTGTGGAGGCCATAAAGGGGAAGACGGTTTGGAGTGGATGTCTATGAGAAACCCCCCATTGATGTGATGTTCCCTCACTGTGAATGACTGTCTGGTAATTAGACGTCCATTTGACTCCTATGGCAACAAACCACTAGAACGTAATACCCAGTAGAGTCATATAAATAGGCTTAACAAATGCATTAGTAGAGGTGATGAAGAAACCTTCACTTGACTAGGCGCAAAAGTCTATGTTATATGGCTAGTTGTGAAATGGTTTTAAATGATGAGTTTTACTAAAAATGACATGTAGTTTTATTATTAATCTATTTTTCAAACTTGCACTTGTGGTAATGTATAATATAATATCATGATTGTTGATGTATACATGATTTCGAATCTATTGGTGAGCATATAATGGTAGATATGCGATATCATCTCACTTGGCTATTAGCTCACTCTTCTCTTAATTTTTCTAGATCTACTAGCATCCTCGATAAGGGTAAAGGCATCGCTTGCTGACGACCTCTCCTACTGTACTCTATCGTATTATGTTTGGTGAGTATGGGATGGAGCGAGAGGGATGTGGTGCATTGATTGAGGATGCCTTAATTTAGGGTTTATTTTCGTACTTGAACCTTCGACTTTACTTTGAACATGAATAATTGTAATAATAATACTCTTGCTGAACTTTCATGAAATTTCCATACTTTTGGTGATTTATGATGTCTCGCTTGAATTCTAAGCCTTGTGTGACTCGTTCATGGTTTGTCAAGCAGGGTATTCGGGAATTCTTGTAATTTAGAAGACATATGAGGTTGCAATTGGAACTTAGAATCAACTATTTTCATTCCCAGAAACTTGATAGATGTTTGTCACAACTGCATTTCTTTAGCGGATAACATTAACCCATATTGGCGGTAGAGGTCAAGGAACTGCTGGAGGAGCCTTAAGTGAGATTGCTGATCTGGAGTGAAAAGAAGGATGTCATCAATGTAGATGAGAACCTGATATTGTAATGGTTGGAAGATTCTAAGCATTGCTTGCTAAAACAATGATGGAGCCGTTTTTAGACCAAAGGGCATAACATTCCAAAGGAAATGATATTCGAGTATAATGAATGTCGTTATGGGCCTGTCTTCGGGAGAAATACCCAACTGCTAGAAACCAGATTTACAATCAAACTTTGAGAAAATAGTTGCATGTGCAAGCTGTTGGAAAAGAGCTTTAGGTCTGGGTAGAGGAAACTTGATATCTTGTAGAAAGGTGTTCAGGGGCTGGTAATTGATGACCAGTCTCATTTTTCCTCTGACCTGTTATGAGCTTTTGTTTACATAGAAGGCTTCACATGCCCATGGAGAAGAGGTGGGTGACCTTCTCGTATCAACTGTTGTGTTTCTTGAATGGCGAGTGCAAGCTGTGCTAGTGGCATCCCCTGGTGAGTTGCCTTGGTAGGATTAATGTCTTCGTTAAGCTTGAAGGGTAACTTGATGAAAAAGGCGGGATTGATCCATAAGGGATGGTCACATTTTTTGAGGAATTTAGTGAGTTTTCACACAACATTCATCCTTGAGTTGAGATTCTAAGGCAAGAAAGGGAGGAGAGAGAGAATGGTCCATTGCTCCAAGTACTGAAGTAATCCATGGAAAAAAAAGACCTAAATCTTAAGCCAGAAGATGTCCAACTCAGATTCTTGATTTTTTGGAGAAGATCGTACCCAATGATAAAATCCTTGGAAAGGCTAGGAGAGCCTAGGATCTTATGATTGAAGCTGAGGGTAGGAAGAATTTGAATTTTCACAGGTTTGCTGATAAGAGTGATTTCCAAGGTGGAATCATTGGCTGTGTTGAATGACTTGGTATAAGGTTTCCAACACTCAGGAGGTAAAAGAGATGGATGCATGAGTGTAGCAAATGCCCCTGTATCGAATAACGCCATTTGTTTCATTGGTTTAGAGTAGGGGTTTACTATAATCTGTACATACGCATGAGGGAGATTGACAGAATTTGCCGCAGATGTAAAACACAAAAATTCTTCAGAGTGCTCTTCATCTTCTCGTAGGATTGCGAAGATAGAATTAGGACTGTAATTACTGTCGAGAGAGATGACAGATTCTATATCGGAGAAATCAGTCTCAACAAGATCAGATACTTGCTGGAGAAGAGAGACCTTGTGTTTTCGTTCAGGACAGTGTTTGGCAAAGTGTCTTGGTTTTCTGCAAATGAAACATCTAGCTCCTTGAGGTTTTCTTTTTGTGGAACGCCTGCGCAAGAATCTCCATTTTTTCTTCTTTGAATGAGAATGTGGAAAACTCTTATGCTTGGATTTATGGCGTGTCATGTGTCTCTTTAATTTATATGTTGAGGCAAAATCATTACAATCACAATGTTGTTCTTGCGGACTACATTTGATAAATAGGTCAGGCTGGCGGCAAGATGTAACACCCCGTGCTTTTAATCAATATATTTGGTTGACTTATACGAACACTGAAGAGTATAATACACGTATAAGTACCTTTAAAGTCATGTGTACATGTAAATAAACTTGAAAATGTCAAAAGTGAGTCTGGAATGTAATTTTAAATAGAAATCGATTAATAACACGGGTATTCCTCATGTGGATTGAGTGTATAGAAGAAGAATGAATTTTAAAAAAATTTATTAAAGTACTGTTCATTTGTGGGGTACTGTTCACGAAATAGTACAATGAACAATACTCATATAAAAAAAATTAAAATTAAAAAAAGGAAAGAAGTTGCAGGAGAACGAAAGAAAGAAAGAAGAGAAAGAGAAAGGAAAGAAAGAAGAAGGGAAACGACGGATTCGCAGCCAAATCTGATGTGTCGGTAAGCTCTTATTGTTATTTTTCGTCATAAAATTGATCTTTAAGTAGTGTATGACGATTCTAGCGGAGCAATTTTAGCTATGAGAGTCGTTTTACGGTATTTTCGAAATCAAGGTTTTGACCCAACTTGAATGAAAATTTGTTCGAAAGGTTGAAAAACACTCCATAGACTATAGAAGCCCCGAATATGTGGTTAAATCTCATTTATGTGTTTATTTGAAATTTTTATGGCTGTTGGAAGTTAAATTTGATATTTGAGACATTTCGAAGCATATTAAAACCCGATAAAACTGCAATTTAAGGCTATAGAATGGTAGAATGAACTGTTGTGAGTCCATCGATGCTAATTTCGTGGTTTTTGGAGACCGTTTGACAATTTTAGTAAAATTATACATGTTTCCAATGAACAGTGTAGCGAACAGTACTATGATTATTTTCGGTGAATAAAATGGAATTGAAATCCGGTGGAACTCCGGTTTGAGATCATAGAATCGTAAAGAACTGAATTTCGAACGTTTCGAGGCTAAGATTGTGATTTTTGGATATGATTTGATATTTTTAGTAACTAAATATATGGTTTTGGTGAGTAAAATTTTCTTTCGTGACCTCCACGAACGTGTAAAACCTTAGTAAAATACCTCTTGAAGGTAGTAGAATGGTAGCATGATTGATTTTACACGTGTCAATGTGGACAGAATAATTTTAGGAATGTTCTATATTTTTAATAAAATTGATATATGTTTTCAGTAGAAAACTGAAATTAAGAACTAGTGGAAATATGATTTGAAAATCTATTTTCATTGTTTCTTCTTGTGAAAATATCTTGATTGACCGTGGAAACGGTATAGTAGCGTCTTCAATTGCTTATGAGTCCTAAATTGAGTTGGAATTTAAATTTATGGAATATGTATAATATTTTTCAAGTTGCTAAAATAAAAATTAGTGGCTTTTTGGTGAGTTTAAATGGTGTTTAGTTGATTCTCATGAGAATCTATGGCTTGAATTACCTAATTGCAGTGTTTGAATTTAGAGATTAAGTGCATGGATAAATGCTCTTGAGGAAGCAATTATGATGGACATTTGATGATGCAAGTAACCTTAATGTTTATTGTTGCTGGATTTTAGAGTGTATATTGGATTAGAAACCTCGTGTAACCACTGTGAGTATAGTTTTCTTGATTTGGTTCTTGTATGACATTGTATACATATAAAATGTTTAATTGTATGCATGTTATATTTATATGTAATGCATTGAGTTTTTATTGATCATGCAAGCTGATTTTTAGCATTTGGAGCTTATAATAATGTCATTTCGTTAGGAATTAGACCCGGATGAGGTTTTGCGAAACCTCATTGTCAGTAGGCCTGTCCTAACAAGGGTTGCGATCATTGAAATGACTGTGAATTGGGTAATGAGAGGCTGTGGCTACCTTATAATGGTCATACAAGGGTTAGACCCGCTCTCTTGCCTTGAATGAGGGAGATGGTAAATTTTTGATGAAACTGTGCACGGGTTTATTGAATGAGCATAAACTGTATATTGTGTGCAGGTATGTTATTTTGATGAATGTTGCATATGTGCTTTCGAAATATTTTAATTTAAACGATTTGATATGCCATGTTTCCCTAAATGCATGCGATTGCCATGTCAAGAGCTATATTCACTGAGCTGTTGGTTGCTCACTCCATTTCCTTCACCATTTCAGGTACAAAATCAAAAAGAAAAGGAAAAAATTGAGAGTGATCAACACGTGACTAGGACATAGAATTTGTTGATGTACGTATGCTTTGTAGGAAATAGTTACTTGTTTTATTTATTTTGATATGTATATAATTATCACACATATTTTATATGAATTACCATCTAGAGGGGTTATTTTGGGAAAATAAGATATCAATGGTTATTTTGGATTCTTAAGATATTTGGCGCTGATATATATATATACTTGGACAATAGAATGTTTGATTAATGATGACAATGATGGTATTTTAGATTATGGTATACATGGACGGAATGGTTATATATGATGACTGAATGGTTGACATTATGAATGAGATTATATATATATATATACACATATGATTTGATTTGTCGTATATCAGGTTTTGTGAAATGTCCATTTTATGGGGAAATGCCGTCGAAATTTCTAAAAAATTTGGGAAGGATTGTGAGACTATGTGAAGGCTGACAGTATATTATTTACTATATACGGGTATGTACAGTGTATAGTACACTGTGTCGGTCATGACGTCAGGTTATGTCAGGGGAGTCTTGACACAAGATGCCAGGAATTTGGATTCTTAAGACAACAATTTCTTGTGAAACATTGTTTGGCGACATAAACTCTCTTGAGAGAATCTGAGAAACTGGAAGAGTTCTCCTAGGGTGCTGTTTTCGAGAGACTTGTTGGTGTTTTTCATGTGTCTCAGAGTTTCATCGCCCAAGGGTTTCAAAAAAGATTGAAAAAATTCAATCTTTAGGTTATTGTCATAGACTCCATTGATGAGATAAAATAATTGGGACATTTTTGTATAATGAGCTTCTAGGTCTTTAGAAGCAAACGAACAACATTTCATCTTGAGAAATTTGTCTCTGGCTACCATAACATCATTCTTTGCTTCTTCAAGAAAAGTCTTATAGAGCTGGAGCATCATTAATTGTCGATATTCTTGAAGGGTGACCCACCAATCTTGGAGACTCCTAGAGAGTCGGGTAACTATCTTTTGAATAAACATTTCCTCAGAGGTGTCGGGCTTCAAAAGTTCAGATTGAGCACAGGACAACATATCATGAAACAAGAGTGGCCAATCCGAGAAAGGAAGTTTGTCGAGATTGAAAGTAGTGAAGCTATTGCCATTGGGCTTGTGCTTTGGCTGAATATTGACTGATTCGAGTGGATCATCCAAAGTTTAATAAGGAGGATAGTCCTCTTCTTCTTCTTCATTGACCTCATTAACCAAGATCATGAGATCTGATGTAAGAGAAGAACTGTTTGTAGAACTAGAAGAATAAGAGGATGTTTCTCCTAGTGCGGCATTTGCAATATCCTTATCATGAGTGAGATCAAGGCTGGCCATATTTATGGTCAACTGTTGCCTTTGTTCTTGCGTAGCAAACGATCTTAATAAGCCAGTGAGTGGATTTTCAGATAAGCATGGAGGATGCTGGAAAGTCGAGGAGGCTTGGTGATTAGCTTTAGGTTCGTCAGACAGAAAAACAACTTGTTTACTTTTATCTAGTATTGTTAACGGGCGAATAGGCGGTCTAAGGAGTGGTCTGGAGAAGGATTTTCTGTTCAGGCGATCTTCTTGATCAGCCTTCATTTTGGCAACATAAGAAGGCGGGAAAAAAGAAGGAATCATGCTAGCTCCAGTGAAGAGGGGCTGTGGCACAATGAGGCTGGTAAGGTGTGGCCAGCTCAGAAAACAAGGGAGCCGGAGGGACTGGAGGAGAAATTTGTTTAAGTTGTGCCTCAAACTGATTTTTTTCTCTTACCCGTGGATCTAGGTATAGAGAGATTTGTGAAATGTCCGTAATCTGGGATGATAGCTGTTGCATCTCATAATTCAACTGATCAATTCGTGCAGTTATAGCTGAAAAAAGTTGTGAATGAAGCTGACTTTGTGACTGCATCTGGAAAGTGAGATTATGCTGAGATCTTAAAATTTCTTGCAGCATATCATTCTAATATTTGGCATTTTGGGTTTGCTAGTTGAGGACTGCCTCCATCTTAGTTTGAGGTCTAAGTTATGACCCTGTAGGTGTTACAATCTTTGAGGGTTTAATCTGCCATTGGTACTTAACATTGGTGGCTGGGTTTTCAGAAGTATCATATGATGGAGGGTTAAGCTTGCTGGTGGATGCTTCAGATAAAGTACAACAGGACAAAAGAGGAAGATCGTTTGAGCCAGTGAGCTGAGAGCATTGTGTAGCACATGGTTGTCTAAGAACCCATACTTGTTTGACCTTATTGAGAGATGCTACAGGTATGACCAAAGAAAAATCATCTTGGTCTTTAGAAGCAGACCCATCTGGCGTTGAAGAACAAGAAGGCAGGGGATCCTTTGGAAGAGAAGAAGGTGGTGCGGCAGCGTCACCAAGACTAAGAAGAACAAAATACTGGTATTTGCCGGAGTAGGAATCAATAGATCCGACTGTGGGATCTCCAGCTTCAAAGCACCTTTTTAATTTTTGTTGAGTGGAAAGGCATTCGTAGTTTTTTTTTTCTTTTCTTCTTCACACTTTTCTTCACGGTCATCTACGCAAGCAATACAGTTACAAACATCCCACCAGATGTGATCATATGTGAGGTGGTGGCAGAAGAAAAGACTGTAGAAACAGAATGGCGGCTTGCTTGGAGTTGTCGAACTGATGGATCAGGAAAAATAGCTTCAACTAGGCCATCTTGTCTTCGTGTATGAACCGCATGTGTGGATTGTTGGACCTCTTGTTGTTGGAACCGAGACTCATAATTGGTTAACCATTTTTTTGGGAAAAGTGACTGGAGCTGTTGGCGAGGCAGAAAATTATGTACTACCGCCCTTTGGGAGTCAACATTCAGAAGTACAGAATCCAGACTATTATTGAGATGACCAATATCAATAGCATGGTTTTGAACCCGATATGCTATATGATAGTGAACTGTGGTGGCAATAGTTGAGTGAACTTGAAGAACTCCGGCTATCTGGACTTGAATACTGAGAGCTTGCATTACATGAGATCTTTGAGTGATAGGTTAAAATTCGGAAAGAAGGTCACAAAGCCTGTGCCAATATTCAGAGTGGTATGGATACTGCCAATTACTGCATCCTGATATCTCAACATTCTGGAGTCAAGCAGTGCGATTCTGGAGATTGATTCAGTGGATTTTCTTCCATGAAAATTAATGGCCATTTTAACGGCACCAAAATGGATATGGGAGTAACCATCTCGTTGCCACAGGGGAAGCAATGCTTTTGGAAAGCAAGAGGAAGAAAGTGCTCAGTTTGATCTGCAGGAACTTGGAGTTCTGAAAAGTCAAAGACTTGCACATATTTTTTGATTGGGCTTTTTGGAGCAGGTTTTTGGAATACTTTTTTGAATTTTTTGGAAAATGTAACCAGGGATATATTATAGATATTTGTACGGAGAATGGGACTGAACTGAGTAGCTGAGATAATTCCTTTGTCATGTGGGAGATATTCAACTTCATACAATCCATGGATTTTTTATTTAGTGCATGATGCTTCTGAAACTTCAGATTCTTTACTTGCAAAAGGTTCTATGTTGGACCAAAGACCATAGACTTCAACCAGAGAAAAAGTCACCTCTTTGCCTAAAATGCCTGACACCCCCTTGGCTGGCGGCTGTGAACGGCGATAGGTGATAAAAATGGTTGAACACCAAACTTAGCCTTACACAGACTCTAAAGGTCAAGTTTTCAGTAAGGCTTACTCAAGTTTTCTGATTGACCAGATCTGATGAAACAACAAGTCTAGAGCATGCTAATCTTCATTATCACGATGCTTACTGATCGTGACCAAAAGGATTAAACACAAACACAATCTTACTCTGAGTCAAAGTAGATTACTACATCATCGTCTTCTGAAACAACGTCAAAAGACTCGGTACCACTGTTAGGGGATTGATATTGTAGTTTGTTGTCCCAAAGAGAAAGGATCTGACAGACTGAGAAAGTGTTGAACAGAGAATAACCATAAACAAATATCCAAAAACACTCGTGACAATCACACTGTCGGGTATGACCAGTGACATGAAACATACCTAAAACGTAGAGAACCAACGGTGTATTTTTTAGTTTAGAGAACCAACATTATATATATATATATATATATACAAGTGTATATACATATTTTAATTCACAAGTATACACTTCATTTATGGTATAAATAATGTATAACCATATATTAGTACAAAAGTGTGTATACAAATGTTAATTCACATTTATATATTATAACATTATAGTATATAATTATGTTATAACTAATATAATTATACATAATAACAATATTATATATATAATATAATGTTACAGAACATATGGTTACATAATATATAATGTTATATTAGTATCTATATGTTTTATAATGTTACAAAACATATAGTTACATAATATATTAACACACTGACACACTCACATATATGCATATAAAATATTGCATAGTTATTATGTAATACCCTGTATTTCACAAAAAAAAAAAAATTCGTTTGGGCAGAAATGCCCGGACGTTCGGGCGCCAATTTTCCTATATAAAGAGCCCTCTCCTCCTCATTTTCTCACACCAAATCACCTTCTCTAGTGATTTTTCCTCATCTTTTCACTCATTCCGAGTTCTTGTCTGTTTGAGACTCTCTGTTCGAGACCCTCGGTGCGATACAACGAAGTTTTGTCCGGAGGAAAACGCCAGATCTGAAAAAGAAGAAGTCCTTATATGAACGTGGGGAACGAAACATAAGTTTGCGTGTTTTATAACTTATATTAAAGTTCACATTCAATTATTATTATCTCTACTGTTCATTTACACTGCATTATGTCATAAAATGTTTATACTGTCGCACTTATGCCTGTATATTTGGAATTCATGTATTACACTGTTATAATACCAGATTTGTGGTCAATCTGGCTCAACTAGACTCGGTCTTGTCCTCAGTAACTTTAAGTAGTGAACGGGAGGCAACGGGCTGCTATAGACGATTGGTATTTAAGCAGACCTTGTGTCTCACATCTTAACTGGGGACTGATCTAGTTGGTCTTATTGAAAGCTATCAGCTTATACAAGTAATACTGAATGTCCTAACCTTGCACGTTGTGATACTAACTCTGATAAGGATCACTAGACATTGCTAAAGTCAGTCTAAATGTCAAGAAAGACCATACCAGTAAACTAGAACAGTTCATGCATTGGCATCATACATATCACCACCTAGGGACGTATGTGGTTTATGACTCATAGAATAGTTAGGAGCATTGCTCGCTATTCATTATATTTATCTGGAGAGGGATGTACAATGAGAACCCAGCTACGTCTGGGGAGGGACATCAGTACGTGAATCCAGAGCATCGTTCCTGAGGAGGGACGTACAGTGAGAACCTGACTACGCCTAAGGAAGGACATATGTACGCGAACTCAGGCGATGTACGATCATCAAACCATTACGAGACGGTGTCATGCATACATACATATTGATTGATTATGATGCTCTCTTGTGTATTTAAGATATTTGATATTGAAGTATGTTTTATTAATTGTTATACTCACGAACTATTTTACCCACTGAGCGCGTTAAGCTCACTCCATTATCATCCAATCTTTCACACGAAATTAGGGTGGACCGGGTGCAGGTTTATGGGGCCCACATTTTGTACCCTTTGTATTATTCATTGGGGATCTTGGGGAGTATATTCCCTTGACCATTTTATGTACAAAAATATTCTGAATTAAATGAAATCAGATTTGCACTGTGTTTTATATTTTCCGCTGCGCACTCTGTTGTTACCATTGTTATTATTCCAAATGCGCTCCACGTCCGCGAGTGTACAGCCGGTTTAGGAGCGTCCGGGCGGGATGTGACATTTAATGGTATCAGAGAGTACGGTCCACGACCCGCCCAAGTCCACCAAATTAGGGGAAGAAAAATTTCATTAGATATATGTATCTTTAGAACTATATATATATATGAATTATATATAGTTAAGATTTGTATTAAATATATATCTAAGGAAACTATATAGTTTTATATAGTTTAGATTTATATATATAGTTATGATTTATGAAAACTATATATATATATGATTATGATTATATATATATATATATATATCTATGCATATTGGATATATATATATACCATGTTACTAATGAAAAATTTTGGATGAAAAATTTTATTAGATATATATATCTCTAGAACTATATATATAGTTGAGATTTGTATTAAATATATATCTAGAAAACTATATAATTTTTATATAGTTTAATTTAAATATACATATAGTCATGATTTATTAAAAACTATATGTATAGTTATGATTGAATATATATATCTATATACCTTAGTATATATGAGATGTATATATATATCATATTATTGATGAAAAATTTGAATGAAAAATGTCATTAGATATATATATATATATATATATCTTTAGAACTATATATATATATATGAATTACATATAGTTAAGATTTGTATTAAATATATATCTAAGAAAACTATATAGTTTTATATAGTTTAGGTTTATATATATAGTTATGATTTATGAAAACTATATAAATGATTATGATTATATATATATATATATCTATATATCTATGCATATAGGAGATATATATATACCATGTTTCTAATGAAAAATTTTATTAGATATATATATCTCTAGAACTATATATATATATATGTCAATTATATATAGTTGAGATTTGTATTAAATATATATCTAGAAAACTATATGATTTTTATATAGTTTGATTTAAATATACATATAGTCATGATTTATTAAAAACTATATGTATAGTTATGAATGAATATATATATCTATATACCTTAGTATATATGATATATATATATATATATCATATTATTGATGAAAAATGTTATTAGATATATATATCTTTAGAACTATATATATATGAATTATATATAGTTAAGATTTGTATTAAATATATATCTAAGAAAACTATATATGATTTTTATATAATTTAATTTCAAATATATATATAGTTGATTTATGAAAACTATATATATAGTTATAACTAAATATATATATATACATTCATATATGAATACGATATATATATATATCATATTGCTAATGAAAAATTTTGATTACATGATGGCATAAACATCAAGAGAAAAATAGAAAGTATTGTCTAACAGACAAAAAATAAATCTTAAAAATGTTAGGAATATATTTTGTGTCTTTTACAAATTTATTTTCCTTTCAGCAAAGAATGACCTCAAGTGAAGGAGCAACTTCCAGTAGTAGGGAACCAATTCCCACTAGACTCAAGGAATTGTTCAAGAGGGAGGTTATGACTATGAGGAACATCGACAATAGAGATTTCCACCTCCGCCCAATCCTTCACGACAAACTCGCAACTCTGGGTTGGTTGAACGTAACAAAAGTTGAGGGTCACGTCTCTTACAGCTTGGTGAGATCTTTCTACGAAGCCATGAATTGCGTGAGACTTCAAGAAGAGTGGATCAACCCTGTTTTGGAGACAACAGTTATGAGAATAAAAATTCCTATCAACATCGAGATTATTGCTCGACTTATGGAGATTCCGATTGAGGAGAGAATTATTGATCCACATGAACCCCAGACAATTACAGAGATCGCGGAGTCTAATGAACAATTATTCAATTCCCTCACCAAGGAGCCATACACTCAATCGACGTACACCAACTTCCCAAACAACCATCTTAAGGCATCTCTTGCCGGCCTTGGAAAGATTGTATACGGCAACATCTTGCCAGAAAGGGGGACTAGAGACACTATGTCAAGGGCCCAACTTCTTGTGTTGTATTGCATAGAGAAGAAAATAAAGGTCTCCCTACCACACATCATCATCCAACAAATGTTGAGGGTGATTCAAAACCCTTTGAGAAAGGAATTCCTCGGTTACGGAGTCTTGATCATGAGGATGCTATACGAAGCAAACATCAACACTTTTGATGGGACTTCGAAGCAAATCATGGAGCCAGTTACAACATCTTCTATCTTCAAGATATATGTCACGAGGGGAGGGGTAACTGACGAGGAAGTATTCGGCACGGCGATAGGAAATGCCGAAAGAATGAGAGACGAACATGGACATTGCCTTAGAAGAAGTCGACGCAAGATTCCCGTTAGGGAAACACCAAATAATGAGCCAAATCAGAATCCTACATCAAACCCAGCCCCGAATGATAATCCAACCGATCGACTATTCACTGAGGAAGAGTTATTTGCCACACTAAATCAACCTCAACCAAGTCATGATAAACAAAGTACTCAAGCAAATCCACTAACTTGGAACATGGCAACTCAAGGCAACACTTCGTACCAAAGGTTTCCAACTCCTGAGGTACAATATCAGCTAGTTCCACAAGTTGCTGTGAACCAACAACAACAGTATTGGGCGGCACCAAATTTTGGAGGGCAAAACATCCCAATGAGCCCATTGTTTCAAAACTTTTCACCTCAAACAAATCCAAATATCCAAGGGGTTCCAGTTAGGGGATCCTCGTACAATCAAAACAACTACCTTTCACCTATGAGTCACCCGTACAACCAATACTTTCCCCCAATGCCTATGGCCTACCCTCCACATATGGGACAATCGACCCATCAACCACCAATGGGACAATCGACTAATCCATTTGAATGGTTAAATGAAATGGCATCCAATATTGCTGAAATGAGAGAGACTCAAAATAATATATTAACACGTATGCAAAACTCCGAAGCAGAGCGAGCAAACTCTCAACCTTCTGTTAGTAGTCGTTCTGTACCTAGCAGGAGATCTAGAAGGAGCGGTAGTAGGCAGGAAAATCAAGATTGATTACTGGCATTGTAAACTTTTCTTTTATATATGAATGAAATGTTTTGTTTAAGACTATCTCTGGTGGGCCGACTTACAACCATTCTTTCTTTTGTATCACTAACTTTAGAGTGGTATGGGACACAACAAAATTGGAAGATACTAAATAAAATGTGGAAGTAAGAAAACCCATGACCTTGTGTGAAAAGAAACATTTGGAGAAAGTTGCATTACTAACATTATCACTAAGTTTACACGGTATGAGACGAGTAAACTTGGAAGATACTATTGGTGAACTACTATTCAGCCGATGTTTTTAGAGACTGTGTTCATACAACTTAACTTGGTTAACACCCTTATTACCAAAGTCATGTGGTATGGGACACATGATCTTGGATAATAATCGAAAAGACTAAGAGTAAGAGTTTGAATGCATAAGATTGCGATAGAACGTTAGATCAGGATATTTACCGAGGTAAATCTTAAGAATTCTTATGACTCGTATGGATTTTCAATGAAATATATATGTATGTTCACAAAAACCCGAACCAAATCATTTGAAATACTTGCAAAGTTTTATACTTATTATATAAACATTCTAACCTTGTTTTTACACCATGACCAAACATACAAGATATATAAGATTCTTTGATTCCTCAACAAAAACCTTACACTATACTTAGAAAACTAAGTGATTTTAACATTGTAGTACTCTCGAAATTGTTGTTGAGCATACTATAACATTATACTTGGCTACAATTCCTAAATCTTGGTTTTATTTTCTCCTTGCCAGTGAGAAAATGCAAACCAGGAAGAGAGAAAGGCCACGTATTGTCCGTCCAGCAGTGGAGGCACCTCCTGAGATTCAGGAACTGCCGCCTCCGACGACAACACGAGTTGCACCCGACACTGCCACTACATCTGGGCAGGAAATACCACCCCCACCCTCACCCTTTACCATGCCTTCGAGCATGGAAACCTTCTTCGCCGAATTTATTGAGGGGATGAAAGCCACTGTTCAAATAGCCGTTCGTGAGACCGCGACCAGTCAGGTTGCCACTGTTCAGGCGCCTGTAAGATTGGATCAAAATCTCAAACCGATAAGATTACCAAGTACAAGAGGCTACAACCTCTTACTTTTGCTGGCACCATTGATGCTGATGAAGTGCAAAAGTGGTTGGATGAGTCAAAGAAGGCTTTAGATGCAATGAGAGTCGACGAGACTTGAAAAATTCCACTAGCGACCTACCAACTTGTTGGTGGGGCAAACATATGGTGGATAATAGTGAAAGAGGACCCAAGGGTCAACACAGCAGATATGACTTGGCAACAGTTCGAGTCAATGTTTATTGATGAGTATTTTCCCGGCGCTGTGAAGAGGCAGAAGCGCCAGGACTTCGCTAAGTTATACCAGGGCAGCATAACCGTCAGGGAATATGCTGGAAAGTTCAAAGAATTATCAGTCTACTCTCTCTCCACCATCTCAACGGAGCAAGATAAGACTGAGAAATTTTATAATGGCCTTCGCCATGATATTCGACAAGCTTTGTCGATCTTGGATCTCAAGATTTATAAGGAGGTTGTTGACAAGGCCATGAGCTTTGAACAAGAGAAGATCATATAGGAGCAGAGAATGAATAAGGGAAATCGTCCTACAACGTTTTCCTAACAAGGCTCGCAACAGGGCAACAAGAAGAAGCCCTACTACAATCAAAACCCAGCCCTCCCAGACCCTGTTTCGAAGAATGAGGCCACAACACCTGCGGCTGAACCTTTTAACCCTAACCATCAGGGTTTTCGTAATCATGGCCGCCGAGGTCGTTATGGAAGGGGTGGCCGTAGAAACGACAATGGCAGAGGTGGTGGTCGACACCACAATCAGCATGGCCAGCAGAACAATCAGCATGACCAACAGAACCATCCGCAGTATCAGCCGACGTGTTTCAACTGCGGCCAGAAGGGCCATGTAAAATATGCCTGTCCGCACCTACAACAACCTATCCCCGTTGTTCCAGTCCAACAAGCACCATCTGCTGCTAATTCCCAACCCAGGCAGAACCAGCAGAACCAGCAGAACCAGGGTCAACGGAATCAGGACAGAGCATTTGCCATCGCTCAACAACCCATCCCAGACAACAATGGTGCATGTTTTGTTTGATTCAGGTGCTACACATTCTTTTATATCGTCGACATTGGTAAGACATTTAGGCCTGCAGCCTGAACCCACAGACATCACACTCTATGTCACATCACCGTTCGGATCTGGTATTGACGTGAATTTGCAGTGTTCTTGATGTGAGCTTCGAATGTCAGAACATATAATATATGCAGATCTCTTTGTGATGGAGATTGAAGACTTCGACATCATCCTCGGCATGGATTGGCTTGCACCACTGAATGCAAATATCGAATGTATGAAGAAGCAAGTTCAGTTAACCTTGCCTACAAGAGAGTTTGTCAAGATTCAAAGAACAAGGAAATGGTTACACAAATCAACAGTTGCACTTCTCAAGGCACAACTTCGAGCTCTATCCCTTAGTGAAGAAAATGAATCACAAGCACTGTACCCTCTCGAAGTACACGATGTCCCGGTCATATCTGAATTCCCAACAGTCTTTCTAAATGGCCTTCCTGGTCTACCTCCAGTTAGGGAATTCGATTTTGAAATCAACCTCATACCTGGGACAAGGCCTATCTCAATTCCACCATACAGAATGTCAAATGTCGAGCTGGTCGAATTAGACAAACAACTGAAGGAATTAGAGAGTAATAGCTTCATCAGAAAGAGTTCATCCCCCTGGGGCACTCCAGTTTTGCTTGTTCGCAAAAAGGATGGCTCGTTACGACTTTGCATCGATTATCGCAAGTTGAATAACGTCACCATTAAGAACAAATATTCGTTGCCCAGGATCGATGACTTGTTCGACCAACTTAGAGATGCCAAATACTTCTCTAAGATTGATTTACGGTCCGGTTATCACCAATTCCAGATCCGAGAGTCGGACATTACCAAGACGACATTCAGAACTCGGTACCGTCACTACGAGTTCTTAGTCATGCCGTTCGGTCTAACAAATGCACCTGCTGCGTTCATGGATTTGATGAACCACATCTTCAGGTTATACTTAAACCGATTTTTGGTGGTTTTTGTGGACGACATCTTGATATATTCCTCAACCGAGGAAGACCATAAGATACATTTGAAGATAGTCCTCCAGACCTTGAGAAGCCACCAACTGTATGTAAAGTTGAGTAAGTGCGAATTTTGGGTGAAAAGAGTTCAATTCCTAGGCCATGTGGTTTCAGGCAATGACATTGAGGTAGATCCTTCTAAGGTTGAAACAGTTTTAAACTGGAAGCAGCCTGTCACGATTCCCCTGACGTAGGCAGACGTCATGACCGGCACAGTGTACTATACACTGTACATCCTATATACAATATACAATACACTGTCAGCCTCAACGGACATTCACAACAATTTCCAAAATTTTTAGAAATTTTGGCAGCACCTCCCCATAAAATGGACATTTTACATTTTTCCCTAATATGCCTCAAATCAAATCAAAGATATATATATAAATAATCATCATAGTCATTCCATTCATTCCCCAAATTAAATTCTCACATGATAATTATATGTGATCATCTCATTTCATCATCACAAGCATTGTCTAACCCAAAATATCAAATCAAAATCCATGTACAACCCATCTATGTGATAATATATATATGTAGGATGTGATATATATTCATTTGAAAATAAAGCAAATATAATCCATTTCCTTCGCATACACGTACATTAACAACATAAGTCACATATCTACTCTAGTGCTTTTCCTTTTAACTTTGTACCTGAAATATTGAAGGACATGGAGTGAGCAAACAACAGCTCAGTGAATATATTTCTTGATATGACAATTATATGCATTTAGAAAAATATGACATTTAAAATCATTTCAAACAATTATCAAACACATGCATCATTCAACGAATATATCATACATGGCAACAACATAGATTTAACGAGTTTTCAAGAAAACAATGCATTCTTTTTCCACGAAATCCATAATCTCCCTCCTTTAAGGCAAGAGAGCGGGTCTAACCCTTGTATAGCCGTTACAAGGTAGCTACATCCTCTCATTACCCAATTCACAATCATTTCAAGGATATCTAATCCTTGTTAGGACGGGCTTACTGACAATGAGGTTACGCATAACACTCATCCGGGTCTAATTCCTAACGAAATGACACCAACTTGCATTTGCAAGTCTCACATGCTCCAATGCTAAAAAGAAATCATTTATGAATGCAAATTAAACTACAATGCAACATTATATGCATAACATATTTACATTCAAACATTTCATATATTTAAAATGTCATACAAGAACCAAAATCAAGAAAATATACTCACAGTACAAGACTTTTCAACTTAATTACAATCACCGTCGCTTTCGAGTCCAGCTCCAATTTAAATCCAACTAATTCAGCCTGTCACAACCACTCCATAATTCAATTTCATTTATTCATATCTATTTATATATTTAATTTCTCAATTCACTTCAAATCATTAATAATAAAGATCCACCTGAAAAATATTATATCTGTGAATTTAGATTCCAACTCCATTTAGGACTCATAAGCAGTTGAAGAAACTACTATCTCGTTTATGTGGTCAATCTAGATATTTCCACAAGAAAGAACAGTGAAAATAGATTTCCAATTCATATTTTCATTAGTTCTCAGTTTTATTTTTCTCCTGAAACATATATCAATTTTATTAAAAATATAATACATTCCTAAAATTATTCTGTCCACACCGACACGTGTAAAACCCGTCATACTACCATTCTACTACCTTCAACATGTATTTTACTAAGGTTTACCGTTCGCAGAGGCATCCAAAGTCAATTTTACTCACAAAAATCATATAGTTAGCTACTAAAAATATCAAAGCATATCCAAAAATCATGATCTTAACATCGAAACGTCCGGAATTCAGTTCTCTACGATTCGATGATCTCAAACAGGAGTTTCATTGGATTTCAATTCCATTTTATTCACTGGATATGATCATAGTACTATTTACGTCACTATTCACCTCACTCTTCATTGGAAACATGGAAATTTTTATTAAAATTGTCAAACGGTCTCCAAAAATCATGAAATTAGCATCGATGGACTCGCAACAGTGCATTCTACCATTCTATAGCCTTAAACTGGAGTTTCATTGGGTTCTAAATGATTGAAACGGTCTCTAATATAAACTCAAACTTCCAACGGCTATAAAAATCCCAAATGAACACATAAATGGAATTGAACCACATATTCAGGGTTCCTACAGTCTAGGAAGTATTTTTCCACCTTTCGAACAAATTTTCATCTAAGTTGGGTAAAAGCCCTAATTTTGAAAACGTCGTAAAACGGCTCCCATAGCTAAAATTACTCCGCTAGAATCGTTACATCTAGCTTAAATATTAATTTTACGAAGAAATAGAGTGAAAATCACTTACCGCGAGTCCCGATTTAACACGAATCTCGAGTTTCTCCCTTTGTTCTTTCCTTTCTTCTCCGTTCTTTCATTCTTCTTTCTTCTTTGCAACTTCTTTTTTTTTTTTTTACACGTTAGAGAGTGAGAGGTTGAAATGAGTTGGTAAGTGTATATATAAAATGATCTTTCTCTTCTTTTATTTTTTGGACGTTGGTGAGAGGTTGAAATGAGATGATAAGTGTATGTATAAAATGATCCCATGCACCTCATTTAACTTAATAAAGCAACTTTCCCATTTTAATATTTAACTTTCATTCATTCAATCATACTATTCATTAATTCATTAAATCATACTACAATCCACATATTTAATTAACCAACTCCATAAATTAATCACTTTAATTCAACTCCATTTTTTTTTAACTTGTAAGCCCATATTGGATGATCTCATTTGTATCATCTTCATTTCATAATTTTATTTATTTACTAATTATACACGTGTATATTTGGCTCCTACGTATGAAATACGTGTATTATACATCTCGATATAAACATAATTCAACGTATGTATTTAATTAAAACTACGGGGTGTTACAATCTCCCCAACTTAAGGAATTTCGTCCTCAAAATTTAGAATCAAGGAATATTCCTCAAGTGATACTCAATCCCAGAAAACTGCTCCCGCATGTTATATTTTCGCTCCCATGTTTGCTCTTCTTGATACGTGGTATCCTCCCCAACTTAGAGTTGAGTTATATCCATAACATATATGAAATCCGAATGATATTTCTTCAACATCAATATATAGAAAATATTACGGACACCTATCAACTGTGACAGTAGAGCAAATCGGTAAGCCAATGGACCTATTCTATCAAGGATCTCTAATGGTCCAACAAATCGCGGTGCGAGCTTTCCTTTCATTCCAAATCTCATTTGGCTTTTCTGTGGTAAGACCCTTAGCAAAACTGAGTCAGCCACGATACATTTCAAGGCATATATACCAACCCTGTGTATTTAATAATATCCTGTGGCACCAATAACAATAACTCCATACTTTTAAATCAACAAGTTGGAGATCTATAAGGCTTACTATCAAACCTTTAGAGTGCCATCATTATGCTATTATAATAGCTATTTATAAACATACGTTTACACACATATATAATATTCCTTCCAACTTCCACCAAAATTCAAGTATACCAGACTCGAGCATGCTCACAAGCATCAAAGTTACTCTCTCAGTCTGTCAACCAGTCTGAGAATAAAATATCACACTGAGAAGGAGATGAGTACCCAATCAAGTCTGCATCATATATCAGATCTTTACACAATCTTCGGATCTTAATCCGACATGACAAATATCTGAGTACTCCCATAAAATCTCATTGATTATTGGAAAACATTATTATTGGATTAGTTTATTGATTATTATTACTGGGTAGAAGGATGAAGACAAATGAATAGCTGGATTGTTGGAATGGAACCCACAACCTAAAATACCCATCAATGTCACTCTACGAACTGGGCTAAAGTCAGATGATAGCTTACATGGCAACAAATAATATATTTATATAAAACTTACCTGGGCAACAACCTAGGTTAGCCCATGAATAGCTACGCCCCTATCCATATTGGAGACCCTAAGTGGGCAGTGGAAAAAAGGGCTCATTGTTAAAGGAGCTATCATTTGCTCAAAAGGACCGAGATGCTAAATAAATAGGCTACAACAGTATCTGCTTGATTGATATATATGTGCCCAATAGCCTAGTAGCACTTCTAGGGGCGATGCTCTAGCTTATATATAGTCTCTGCCTATATATATAAACGTTACCATTATGAACTAGTGAACATGCACGAACATTGCACGTGATTTATAGTTATAGTTTATAGTTTATATTTATTTTGTTTTAATTTCAAAGGTGTGATGATTGCATTTGTCAGTTGAAACAAACATGAAAAAAAAAGTAAAAACTGAAAAGGTTGGCTGGTTAGTTTTAAAAATGACCCTTAATTTTTTATAATATGAATTGAAAATTTAAATTTTTAATAGATTAAAAAATGGTATAATTGGGATTATGATAGTTTGTAGGTTTTCTTTTGTGGAGCACATGTGATTGATCAGTGAACGTGCACATGTGTTGTACGTAATTGATAATTATATTTTATTATTTATATTTATTTTATTTTAATATTAAAGGTATATAAAAGATTAGGTCTCATCGATTGCATGTGTTAGTTGAAATAAACATAAATAAATAAGTAGAAACAAAAATTATGGTTTGATTAGATTATTTGTTTCAAAAATACCCTTTAACTGTTTATAATATGGGTTAGAAATTAAAATTTTTAATAGATAAAAAAAATATTATTGAAATTATGATAAAAACAGTACATCGTCAATAAAAAATATTGGCTTTATAAATAGTTCAGATAATAAAAAAAAAAACTTTAAGCTTCAAAGAACATAAATGGAAAGAAAAAAAAGCTAAATAAGTGACACGCCTTATAAAAATCTTTGCAATTAATTAAAAAGATTAATCTAATGATGATAATGTAGCGTTTCATTTGAGTGCATCATCAAATGGCTTGAAACAAGGGACTTCGTACTTGGTTAGTCATTTATTATATACGTGTTTTATTTATAAAAATGCACCTTTTGTGACAGCAACAAAAATGCCACAAAACGTTTGTTGCTGCCACGAGTTTTTGCGGGGGCTATGTGACAGTTTTGAATGTGCCAAAAAAAAAAGCTGCTGTCACAAGTACTTTTGTGACAGACAACCCACCCTGCCACAAATAGTGTTATTTATGACAAAAACTGTCATAAAAAGTATTTATTTGTGACCGTAGCTAGCTGCCACAAATAAAAAAACTCCTATGAAATTAAATGAGATTTTTTTGTGACATTTCAAAAACCTATAAAATAAAATATATCGAATCCAAAAACATTTTATTGCTTGTCAAAGAATCAAAATCAACAAATCATTTACAGTACATTCATCATGAAGATTTCATATACAGGTAGAGAGATGCAATGAATTAACATAATAACAGAGAAGTCGTAGAAAATTGCATATACAAATATATTCCTATGAGTTCTCAATGTTTTGAGTTGGGTCTTGCTCAAGAGCTATGAATATTGCATAGACAATGTTGCTGGCATAAGCAAATGCCAAAAAAATATGTTGAAGCCATCACTATCACAAGGAATGCCTCGCCGAGAACAGTGAATATCCTCGTTGCCCACATCATCTCAATCAAGAACCACATTACTTACATTACGAAAAGATGCTTTAATTGACGTCAACACTTTTTCCTACACCACTAGTAATATGAAAGAAAATTAGTTAAAAACTAGCGAGAAATAACACAGGTGCCTGAAAAGTAATACAAATGAAAAAAACTAAGCTCAAAAGGTACAACGAAAGCTAAAAGGTAACATATTGTTGGCATCCGTTCAAATATCAAAACTGAAGAAAGATAATGGGTATCAGTTTTTGGAAGATAAAGGGTCACCGACTTCCTTCTTTTAAGGCTGAACGTTGGGGAAGATAAAGGGTCACCCACTACCTTCTTTTAAGGCTGAACGTTGGAGAAGATAAAAGGTCACCCACTCCATTCCCCACTTTGTTTGTTTTATTGCATTAAAATAGGGAGGCTATTCAGCTGGTCCTTGTACCCTATAAAAAAGTGTGTTGTATCTTTGTTTTTTAAGAAAGTAAGAAAAGTTTGAATAAAGATAGTAGAATTCCCATTCTCTTTCTCCTCTTTATATTGTTTGAGTGCTTGTTCATCCTCTATCAATTCTCTTCTCCACTTTGAAATAGTGAGATTGTGTGAGTGCTTTTTGTTTATATCAGTGGTATCAGAGCTAGGATGAATTCTGTTCAGCAACAAGTTCCTAAGTTATCAAAGGATAACTATGGTTCATGGTGTATCCAAATGAAAGCCTTGTTTGGATCTCAAGATCTTTGGGAAACCATTAACGATGGTTTTGTAGAACCCACTGGCGAGCAAGAGGCTGTAGAAGAAGGCTATTAGGGAGCAGAGGAAGAAGGATAAAAAAGCTTTGTTTATACTCTATCAAGGGTTGGACGAAGCTACGTTGCCGAAGCAACAACAAGCAAAGAAGCATGGGATATTCTTGTTTCCATCTTCAAAGGAGATGATCGAGTGAAGCGGGTTCGTTTTCAAGCATTGCGAGGCGAGTTTGAAACTCTCCACATGAAGGATGGCGAATCGGTGTCCGATTATTTTTCACGGTTGCTAATAATCGTGAATGGCTTGAAGAGAAATGGTGAGAAGCTAGATGACATCCGTGTCGTTGAGAAGGTACTCCGATCCCTTTCCTCTAAATTTGAGCATGTAGGTGTAGCTATCGAAGAGTCTAAGAACTTGGAGATACTTACAATTGAGGAATTATTGGGTTCACTACAAGTACATGAGCAAAGAATGCAGAAGAAATCTAATTCAGCTGTATTGGAACAAGCATTAGAGTCAAAACTGACTCTAAATGATCAAAGAAAATCTACGTCCAACCGTGGTCGAGGCAGAGGCCGAAGGCGAGGTACAACTCAACAATCAAGCCAAAGTCAGCACAAGAATCAAAGCTTTAGAGGACGAGGAGGTAACCGAGGTAGAGGAAGATCCTATGGACATGGAGCCAATAGGAATGTCCAATGTTTTAACTGCAATAAATTTGGACACTACTCCTCTGACTGTTGGTTAAAAATTGATGAACAAGCCAATGTTGCAGAGACATCACATGATGTAGGTAATGAATCTATCCTACTTCTTGCACATGATGATTCACATACTTCATATAAAAATTGGTATCTTGATTCTGGGGCAAGCAATCATATGTGTGGTGAGAAAGAATTGTTTATAGAACTCACGGAAGAAGTCCACGGAAAGGTAAACTTGGGAGATTCCTCCAAACTATCAGTTGAAGGCAAAGGGAAAGTAAAAATCAATCAGAAGGATGGTAAGAATGGGTATATCTCTGATGTGTATTATGTACCTAATATGAAAAGCAATATTCTTAGCATTGGGCAGCTTGTAGAAAAGGGATATAACATACAAATGAGAGACAACTCTCTCATTTTGAGAGATACAAGTGGAAGAATCATCGCACATGTTCCGATGACCCAAAATCGAATGTTCCCACTTCGTCTTAGCACAAAGTCAGAGAAATGCTTCTATGGAGTCAAAGAAAGTGAGTCATGGAAGTGGCATCATCGCCTTGGGCATCTCCACTGTAGCGGTCTAAAACTACTATCTTCATCAAGCATGGTGCATGTGTTACCAATGATTGAGCCGCCAAGTAACACTTGTGATGTTTGTATACTTGGCAAACAAGCACAACTTCCTTTTCCCAGCGGCAAATCATGGAGAGCAACGACACCATTTCAACTGATCCACACTGACATATGTGGACCTATTGAACCAGAGTCGCTAGGAGGTAATAAATACTTTATTACTTTCATTGACGACTTCAGCAGAAAATTATGGGTTTATTTTCTTAAAGAAAAGTCAGCTGCTTTTGTTGTATTCAAAGACTATAAAGCCCATGTAGAAAAAGAAAGTGGTCACAAAATTGTAACTCTCCGCTCTGATCGAGGTGGAGAATACACCTCAAAAGTATTTGATGAGTATTGCAGGGAAGAAGGCATAAAACATCAATATACTGCGGCTTACACCCCACAGCAAAATGGGATCGCTGAAAGAAAGAATCACACGATTCTTAACATGACAAGAACTATGCTCAAGGAGAAAGGATTGCCAAAGCAATTCTGAGCGGAAGCTGTGGTGTGCTCATCATATGTGCTGAACCGATGTCCTACCAAAAGTGTAAAGCATAGGACACCTCAAGAGGTGTGGAGCGGCTACAAACCAACTGTTGCACACCTAAGAATCTTTAGGTGTGTTGCATATTCTCAAGTTCCCAAGCCCAACAGAAAGAAGCTGGATGATCGTGGTGAGAAATGCATCTTTCTCGGCTATAGTGAAGAATCGAAAGCATACAAGCACTATAATCCACTAACAAAGAAATTAGTGGTCAGTAGAGATGTTATCTTTGATGAAGACAAAACATGACGCTGGAATGATGATGAGAAGGCCAAAAAGCAGCAAGTGTTCGAAGAACTTGAAGAACCCCCAACACAAGTTCCACCAGGTATACCACCATCTCCTCAACATGACACACCTTTTCCGAGAAAAAACTCACCATCTTCAGCAGAAAGTAGTAGAAACAGATCTTCCATACACCAAAGTCCCATCAAAATGAGAAGTCTTGGGAAGATTTATAATCAAAGAGAAGAAGACGAAGAGACCAACCTCTTCTGTTTATATGCTGGTCACGAGCCTCTGACCTTCCAAGAAGCTGTAGAAGAAGAATGTTGGCGATCGGCAATGGAGGAGGAGATTCATGCTATTTAGAAGAATGACACTTGGGAGTTGACAACACTTCCAACAAATCAAAAGGCTATTGGCGTCAAGTGGGCGTACAAGATCAAACGTACTGCTGAGGGTGAAGTTTCTCGTTACAAAGCGAGACTAGTTGCTAAAGGCTACAAGCAGAAGTACGATATCGACTACGAAGAAGTTTTTGCACCAGTTGCAAGACTTGACACGGTGAGATTATTGATTGCACTTGCCGCTCATCATGATTTGAAGATATATCAGCTTGATGTCAAATCAGCCTTTCTCAATGGCATTCTCGAAGAAGAAGTGTATATTCACCAGCCAGAAGGTTTTGAAATTGAAGGAGAAGAAAACAAGGTATATCGCCTGAAAAAGGCATTATATGGTTTAAAGCAGGGGCCAAGAGCTTGGAATGCACGCATTGATAGCTATCTACAACATAATGGTTTCACCAAATGTCCATATGAGCATGCAGTCTACATGAAGAAAAATCATCAAGGTGAATTTTTGATTATTTGCCTATATGTTGATGACCTGTTGTACACAGGAACTAGCAGTGAAATGCTTATGGAATTCAAGCTGTCAATGTTTAAAGAGTTTGAGATGACAGACGACAGACTGATGACCTATTTCCTTGGGATTGAAGTGAAGCAACAACACGATGGGATATTTATATCTCAAACAAAGTACATGAAGGAAATTTTGGAGAAATTCAAGATGAGTAATTGCAACACTGTGAACACTCCAGTAGCTACAGGTATGAAACTATCAAGAAAAGGAAATGGAGGATTTGTGGACTCAACTCTTTTCAAGAGTCTGGTTGGAAACCTGAGGTACTTGACAATCACAAGGCCCGATATTATGTATGGCGTTGGACTTGTGAGTCGTTACATGGAGACACCAAAGGAGTCACATTGGCTAGCTGCAAAGAGAATACTAAGGTATATCAAAGGCTCACTTAAACTTGGTCTATTTTATAATTATGGTGAAAATGCAAAATTAGTAGGCTATTCAGATAGTGATTGGGGAGGGGACCAAGATGAGAGAAAAAACACCACTGGCTATGTCTTCTATCTTGGCACAACTGCATTTTCTTGGACCACCAAGAAACAAAAAATAGTGGCTCTATCTTCTTATGAAGCAGAGTATATAGCAACTTCATCTATTGTTTGTGAAACAATATGGGTACGGAATATTTTGAAGGAGCTTGATCATCCATAATAGGAGCCAACTGTGATATTTGTGGACAACAAGTCAGCTATCCAGCTTGCAAAGAATCCAGTCCATCATGGAAGGAGCAAGCACATTGATACTCGGTTTCATTTTCTTCGTGATCATGTGAAGCAGAAGACTGTAGAGCTCCAATATTGTCACACTACTGAACAAGTAGCAGATATATTCACTAAACCATTATCAGGTGAAACTTTCATGAAGCTAAGAGACATGCTAGGCATGAAGCAGTTTTGATTTGAGGGGGCGAATGTTGGTATCCGTTCAAATTCCAAAACTGAAGAAAGATAATAGGTATCGGTTTTTGGAAGATAAAGGGTCACCCACTTCCTTTTTTTAAGGATGAACGTTGGGGAAGATAAAGGGTCACCCACTCCCTTCTTTTAAGGCTGAACGTTGGGGAAGATAAAAGGTCACCCACTCCATTCCCCACTTTGTTTGTTTTATTGCATTAAAATAGGGAGGCTATTCAGCTGGTCCTTGTACCCTATAAAAGAGTGCTTTGTATCTTTGTTTTTTTAAGAAAGTAAGAAAAGTTTGAATAAAGATAGTAGAATTCCCATTCTCTTTCTCCTCTTTATATTTTTTGAGTGCTTTTTCATCCTCTATCAATTCTCTTCTCCATGTTGAAATAGTGAGATTGTGTGAGTGCTTTTTGTTTATATCACATATGACCACAGACTGGTAAGACTTGATTTAATGCAATTTGCAAAATTAGGATTTTTTTAATACAATTTAATTTTTTAAATTTAATTAAAAATAATAATAATTATTTTTTAGTTTCAATCCCAAACACGATTTACAATGTACTTGTCCCCGTCATTGGACTTGTCTCCATTATTTTTATGCAAAACTAGGGTTTTTTTAAAAATCAAATTTAAGGATTTTAATTTTAGAAAATGAAATCTAATCCTTGCATCTTTGCTCAAGTCTTATATAAGAAACAGTGTAACTGTTTTGAACAATCTTTTTGGAACACTATTCGGAAATTCTTTGATAATTTACTGAGTCTGTTGAGCTGAAAACGTTTTCCACTTGCTCCCTAAGTTAATTTCTAAGATTTAAACTTTGGTTTCAAGCAATCCAAAGTAAAAGTCTCCTCAACTCGGTTGTGCATCATCTTAAATACTTTTAGCTGAGCATTCAAGCTTCATTGTAAGTTAGTGAGGTTTGTTTGTTAAAAACAACTTCTAATATTTGTCACCTTGTATTTAAGCAGCTTTTAAGACATTGGGAAATTTCTTATTTAAGAAATGGTGTTCGTTGGTAATGGTTTCTCACACCACTAAGTTGAGGGTTTGTAATCAATTTAATCCTTATCCTTGAATAGGATCTTTGGGTAGATTTTGAGAAATCTTGAAGGGAGAGATCATTATGGACATAGGTCTTAAGAGTCAAATCACATAAAAACACTTTGGTGCTTTAATTTCATTTCTTACACTTTACTTTTGTGTTTTGCCAAAGGTTTTAAAATCCTATAATATAGACCAATTCACCCCCTCCCCCGACTTTAATCTGGCCCAATAAAAAGGTGGTATTCACTTTTTCAAAAAGTGATTACGATGAAAAAATTTATTTTTATATTCACTTATTAAGTTTAAATCAATTTAATTAATATTTTATATATTGCAACAGAAAGAGATTAAATAATATTTAGACCCAAATCAGACCAATATCACAGTATCAAGAGGAGGGCGTGATTTTTACATGAAATGCAAATCTCTATAAGGAAATGCTTTCTTTGATGATAATAGAGTTTGAAACAAGTTATACGTAGTATTCACTTTGATGATATGGTATCAGAGCATTCGGTTAACTCCGATCCGGGGAGCTTATCCACCTCGCCGGAGATTTCTATAACTCCAGTAGTTACGATGGCCGGAGCTTCAACAATATCTTCAGGTTCGATTGTTCAAGTTTCAAATCCCCTAAGTCAGTTGATCTCTGTAAAGTTAGATGAGAACAATTGTTTTTGTGGAAACAACAAATCAGTGCTGCGATTAGAGGCTATGGTCTTGATGGCTACATTTTTGGAACACAGGTAGTTCCTCCAGAGTTTATTCAATCTGAACATGGTGAGTTTGTTCCAAACACTGGATTTCTTGCATACCAACACCAAGATTAACTATTAGTTTCTTGGTTACTTGCATCCATAAGTTCTAATTTTCTTCATCAGCTTGCTGGCTGTAATTCTTCATCTGAGATCTGGAGTATAATTAATCAACTCTTTGCTTCACAAACAAATGCAAAGATTATGCAGTACAAATTGCAATTACAGACTCAAAAGAAAGGTTCATTGACCATGAGAGATTATCTTGTTAAGATGAAATCTATTTGTGATGTTCTTGCTGCATCCGGACATCCAATCTGAGAGTTAGATCAAGTCTTGTCTATCATTGGTGGCCTTGGTAGCGAGTATATATGAGTCCATCATTGCTGTAGCAACATCAAGAGAGGAACCCTTTACAGTAAAGGGTGCATCTGCTCTACTTCTTGCTTATAGCAAATCTTGCAAAACTGTAAAACCCCGATTTTTAAAACTAAATTTTTTTTTTTTGTTTTTTTGTAAGATAATGAATATTTTATTTTTATATAAAGTATCACTGAAAATCGAGACGTTACTTGTATCCGTCTATCTTAACCAATAACCATTTTATAAATAATGAGATTTGCCAAACTATGAGTTTATATTCTTTCATCCAACTTACTAGTTAAGATAAACGAATACCTTTAATTCTTCATACAATTGTTATCTTCATACGATGATACTTGCCCTTGTCCATTTGTTATGGACACAACATTAAAATACAATCATCAAATATAATTAATGAATTCTATTCCAAGGCATTCACACGTAAATTAAATCACAAGGTCTTTACTGACCGTAATAATATTCATTGAATTTCAATTATCAATACAATTCGTTTGAATAATAAACATTTAAAAATTAAATGAAAATATTCAGTCCCATAATACTAATTAATTAACCCACCCCTACTACTCTGCACTATGTCACGAACTCGCAATTTTATTCTCCTAAGCACCTGCATATAAAAATAGGGGTGAGCTTGAAAGCCTAGTGGGTCATCTAAACAATTCACAATATTTTATTGTGATACATACACAAGAACATTACAAACAAGTTTCACACATTAATCGTTGCAACATTAAATTGTTTGAGTCGATAATTTCATCACGTTCCAAATCACGTACCGTTAGAAAATCAAACTCAGGGTGGCACAGCCCAAAAAAATTGGAACATTGGCGATATTCCTTAGAATAACTGCCTCATATGTGTGATTCTTATCTTAATCGTGTTCTTTAGTGATGTCACGCCATACGTACGGTATAAGCACGATATTAAGTGCATTCCTAAAACATATTCAACTCCACTACACATGGTATCATGTTACAAAGTCAATTATAAAAGTGTTCACGCATTCACTATGCCAATATTCCAAATCATACATTTTATTATCAGGCATTATAATTTTTAAATGAATTCAACTTCCACATGAATTTCATGCATCCAATTATCATTTGATCAGAATAAAAATCATGTTAACACACATATCATCATGGTTAAACAAGCACAACATTGCATACATATAATCATGTACAATAGGCATGCATAAGCAATCTAATAATACTATGGACCTAATTAATTTAACATTCCTATCTATATATCAAATAAAATATTATGAAGGCCTAGAATCATTCCCACCTGAATCGTTAAATTCCAAATTACTTAAATTCCTCGTCACGCGTGGTAATCAACCTGTACACGTATATTACGTTTGTTAATATAATTACTCGATTATGAGTGTAGAGATATATACATATACATGTATATATATAGTGGTTGGATGTTTAAACTAAGTATATATATATATAATAACATATTATAGTGCCTTGTGATATGATATAATGATGTGTATGGTATAACATGATATACTACAATATGTGATATATATACATATATAAATATATTATATGACATTTTGGTTGCTAAAAAAATAATAACACTTGAGTTGTAATGTTTTAAAAAATAATAACACTTGGTAAAAAAATATGTATGATACATATAAATATATTATTTAATATCTTGATTGCAAAAAATAAATAATTGAGTTGCAATGGTTAAAAAAATAATGATAACGTATTGTATGTATGATATATATATAAATATATTACATAACATTTTGGTTGCTTAAAAAAATAATAATGCTTGAATTGCAATGTTTAAAAAATAATAACGTATTGTATATATGACATATATATAAATATATTATATAACATTTTGGTTGCTAAAAAAATGATAATACTTGAATTGTCATGTTTAAAAAATAATAACTCTTGGTTAAAAAAAATGTATGATACATATAAATATATTATATAACATCTTGATTGCTTAAAAAAAATAATAACACTGGAGTTGAGATTAAAAATAATAATGATAACATTTGGTAAAAATTATGTATGATACACATAAATGTATTACTGTTGGTTGCTTAAAAGAAAAGAAAAATAAATAAATAAACTAAACTAAAATATGCTTGAGTTGGTTGCTTAAAAGAAAAGAAAAAATAAATAAATAAATAAACTAAACTAAAATGTGCTAGTTGCAGGACGGAATGAAGGAATGAAGGGAGAAAACAGGGAAGTATATATGTGGTATTGTGTATGATATATATATATATATATATATAAATGTATTATATAACATATCATGGTTGTTGCTTGAAAGAAAAGAAAAGAAATAAAATAAAGTAAAGTAAAATTACTTGAGTTGCTGGGCGGACAGGGGAGAGAGAGAGAAAAGGGAAAAGGAGAAGAAGAAGAAGAAGAAGAAGAAGAAGAGAGTGAGGGTGAGGGGACGAGAGATCGGGAGATCGGAGGCGAGAGATCGGTGAAGAGAAGAGAGAGAGAGAAAGGGCGGCGAGATCTGTGGTGGAGAAGAGGAGAGGAAGGCGGCGACGGCGAGATCCGTGGCGGAGTTGCAGCGGCAAGATGAGAAGAGAAGAGAAGAAGGAGAGCGGCAGCGGCGGTGTGCACTGGAAGAAAGGAAGAGAGAAGAGAAGAGGGTTTCAAGAGGAGGGGACTTGCGCGTTTGGTTTTAGAGAGAGTGAGACGCGAAGGATTTTCGGCGACATTTCCGGCGAGATCTTGGCGAGGTTCCAGGCGACATGTCGGCGAGATCTCGGCGAGATTCCAGGCGACATGTCGTCGAGATTCCGGATCAGGTTTGAAATCCTTTTTTTTTTGTTTTAATCGAATTAATCTTTCTTGTGCAACATTTTTATTATTATTATTTATATATAGTTTTTGGAATTCTTCAGCAATCTCTGGGTATTACAAAAACTCTCTTCCAATAGAGGCTGTTATGTCTGCAAATGTTGCCAAGAAGTCACCCAATGTTCAAGGTCCTTTTCTAAATCAAGGTTATGGTCGTGGACAACAGTTCAATGGCCGTGGTGTCGGCAGAGGTAGATGGAATGAATTCAAGGTGTAATGCCAGTTGTGTGGTAAAAATGGCCATACAGTGCAATGGTGTTACTATAGATTCGATCTCTTTTACTGGTGTAAACACTGGGACTAACAACAATGCTAGCAGTTCTTCTCCTGCTAATTCACCTGCTGGTGTGTCACATAAGCTAGCCACTCCTTCGTCTCCCAATCCTATGACTGCCATGGTAGCTACACTTGAAATGGTTAATGATAATTATTGGTATCCAGATTCTGGAGCAACAAATCATATTACCAATGATTTGAACAATCTCTCATTTGGATCGGACTATCTTGGTTTAAGCAAGATTCACATGGGTAATGGCATAGGTTTATCCATCTCTCACATTGGTTCTTCTTCTTTTTTATGTTCTAATTCAAATTCTCGTCAATTACATCTTAATAATCTACTTCATGTGCCACTAATAACCAAAAACCTCATATATTTTTCTCAATTTGCAAAAGATAATCGTGTTTATTTTAAATTTCATCCCTCGTTTTGTCTTGTGAAGGATCTCAAAACCAAGGCTATTCTCTTGGAAGAGACAATCCGTGATGGTCTCTACAAGTTTAATCTCACGCCAATCAAGTCATCAAGAGAGCCATTTCATACTTCTTCAAATCAGTTGATGTCACAAACTGCTAATTCTGTTTTCTTAGCTGGTTCTTGTTGTAATTCTGTTTCAGTTCTTTCACTTTTGAATTGTGGCATAAAAGACTTGGCCACCCTTTTTCCAATGTTGTATCTCAAGTGTTGGCTCATTGTAACATTTCTTTCATCTTGAGTAAAAATCCTTTTATGTGTTGCTTTTCAACTTGGGAAAAGTCCTAAACTCACATTTTCTTCTTCATCTACTGTGTATATTACTCCGCTAGAGTTAGTCGTGATTGATCTATGGGGACCAAGACCTGTGCCTACTAGAGATGGTTTTCGATTTTACATCTCATTTGTAGATGCATTTTCTAGATTCACATGGATTTATTTCTTAAAATCCAAATCTGATGCTGTGACTTATTTTTTGGAGTTTAAAACGCAAGCTAAGTTACGGTTCTCTTCAAAGATCAAAATTCTATAATCGAATTTTTTGGGGTGGGAGGGAGAGAATTTAAAACATTTGTTTCAGTTCTAAAGTCTTTTGGAATTGAGTTTAGACATTCTTGTCCACACACTTCAGAACAAAATGGCTTGGTTGAAAAAAAAAACATAGCCACATTTTTTTTTGAGAATAAACAAACATATATATTGATACTGCTGATAAATAGGTATTTAGTATATGTTTTAAAACATGTTCTAGGTGTGTTTTATGGTCTTTAGTTTATATATTAGGTTAGTTTACCATACATTTTGGTTATTTGATAGTTTAGTTACATTTTAGTGTTTTTGCATTATTTCGGTATAGTTTTCTAAAGGTTGGTCCATGAGATTATTAAAGCATGATGCTCACTTGGTTTGATGTGTTTTATAGGTGCTATGATGTTTTAAATGATGATTGAGAAGATGAAGACATGATGCAAGAGGAGACAAGGGAGTTAGAGTGAAGAAACAAGTGCATCCAAGCCTTGGGAGTGTGGAAAATTGGCTAATTCCACAAGAAAATCAGAAAAACAGGTGTAAAAGCCCGTAACTAGGCACCGCGGCGCCACGACTTGCCATTTTGTGCGACTTTTGTATTTTAACCATAACTTTCTTAATTTAACTCCAAATTGGACGTGGTTTGTTTCTATAGATTCCTTACTTCAAATAATACAAGATGTAGGGGTTTTGAGGTTGATTTGGAGTGGAGAACAAGAAGAAAAATGGCGAGGAAGAAAGCAGATGTGTGATTCAAAATAGAAACTTTCTAATTTTGTTGCGAACTTTCCTAGTTCAACTTGGACACTTCTTGGACGACTTCCTATGGACATGTAGCTATATAAAGACCATAGTTTAAGGTTTTCAAAGGATCATAGAGAAAAGAAGTGAGAGCAAGGAAGATGGCTAGAGTTTGAAGCGGAGAAGAGCAAGATTGAAGTCTATTGAAGATTTCTCCAACTTTTTCCCTTCCTTCTATTTTGTTTTTCTGGTTTTAGATTTATGTTCATCATGCTATTTCATGCTTTTATATCTCTAGTTATGAACTAATCCGTTATTTAGAGGTGTAGATCAATCCAAACTTGATACTATGATTTAGGTTTTATTATTTTGATTATTATCAATAAAGTTTTCAGTTTACTTATGTTTTTCTGGGTGTAATGCTTTTAATCTCTTGATCACGGATTAGACGATTCTAGACTTGAAATAAGTGCTCGAGAGGGGGTATTTTGGGTTGGAACAAGGAAGATATAACCTGGGTGATCGTGAGACCGAGAGGAGATTGAAATATACCTTGAAATCATTGAAGAGAACCATAGATCTTAATGAGTTATTAGGGTTTTGGGTTTTCATCGAAAGAGTTAAATCTAGAATTCTAATAGCATGTTCTAACTGATGCTCGAGAGAGGGAGTTAGTAAAGTTAGGGTTTTCGACTTATAAGCAAGGAAATTGAGTTGATGATAATCCCATATTCATGCATAGTTGAGAGGGCGGTGAGATTGAACCTCTAGATGTTTCTACTATTGATTTCATACTTATTTTTATATTGCATTGTAGTTTAATATTTAGTTTACATTCTAGTTGTTTTATTAATTCACTTAATCACTCGAATATGATTTTTTAAATAAAGTCAGGGTTAGTGAAACGGTATTTAGTGTGAGTTTCAATCCTAGATGACGACAACTCGATATCTCGTATGTTTTATGTGATGCCCCGAAAATTATTTCATTTAGCCCATAACCCAATTGCACTTTGCCCAAACTCTATGTGTTGCCTTGATATGGTTGATGTTTGTTTGATGGTTGTTTAATGTTTGTATAGTTGATGCTTGATAATGTATATAAATATGTGTATTATAAATTGTATATGGGTCATGTTAAATTAAAGTATAATGCATATGTTATTATTTATGCATGGGTCCATTAAACCATGAATTGATATGGGTTAGGATTGATTGAATAAAAGGATAAATGAGAATAAAAATTTGGCGTATTAAATGGATTGGACATTTAAAATACATGGAAGCATGATATTGGTTAAAGTACATGTGGTTGGTATGGGTAGTATGAGACCAACACATGTGAAGGTTGGTGCATGAAAGTGGACAAGTGTCCCATGCCCACTTCTCTTATCCAAGAAAGTGAGGTGAGTGGAGGGAATCAAGCAAGTGCTAGAAAGTGAGGTGAGTGGAGAGAAAGGAAAAAAAATAAAAGAAAAGAAGAGAAAGGAAAGAAGAAGAGAAAGAAAGAGGGAGTTGCAGAAGGAAGATCTCTACGACGTTTTCATCAAAGAGATGGATCATTGAGATATATGGTCAGATTGAGCTCAACATTTGTCAAAAAGTTCGTAGCTTATGGTTATTCATTCTGGCCGGTGGAGATCTTGATCAGAGGTTTCGTCTAAGAGGTCTAACCTCTCAAACAAATCTAGTCAGAAAGTCTGGATTTCTCGCGCCATTTCGCTCAAACTTATAGATCTCCTCAATCTACCATTCGATGGATATCAAATTTGGGTATGTCGTTTACAACTGATATTTCTATATTCTGAACGGTGAAGATGTTTATGACTTAAGTATTTTGTGTGATATAGTCATCTGAGTTTGAGTATTTGCAGCAGGAATGGAGAAATTGTCTTATTAGAGACTTGTTCATCAAAGATACTTATCTTTTTGGTCCACCGTTCGATTGGGCTGATATTTGGACAGAAGGTTTGTTTCTTCACATGCTTCAATCTGTACGGTTGATTTTGTGATTAAATATTTCTGTTGGTAGATTGATACATCTGAACAGAATATTAAATGAAGAATTGGTAGGGTTGCTTGTTAATATTAGACCTAAATTTAGAATATGAACTTAGACCTTTCCAAATAGCTTGCATATCAACTATGTTGACCTAGTTGTCATTGTTGATGAACCCATGATGCAAAATCAGTGATATACATGGCTGAACATGGTGACGTAGTGTAAATCGACAATATGGCCTAAGTATGGAAAATTTCATATTTTAGGGCTTTTGATGCTTTTGGCCTAAAATCATTGAATTGATGCAACTTATGTTTAATTAAGCATGATTAGGGTTGATTATGCTACTGATTTGGTGGTTGTGACCATATCATGGGTTAGGCCTACTTGTAATCAAGTGACCCAATTTGGACATGTTTATGCCTAAGGAATTGAAAATCAGTATTTTTGATTAATAGAATGGTTTATGAATGAGAACTATGCATTAGAGGCCTAAGTCATGTGATTTGAGTTGAATGATGAGATTAGATGGGATTTAGGCCTATTGTCTATATGTGGGCTGATTTAGGGTTGATGTGTAATGTCTATGTGATTGAGCATAGAAATTGATGTATGGTAGGATATTGATGAATGTTTCAAGATCTTGATTGGGTTGATTCGGTTTGGTGGTTGTGTGTGGTTAAATACTCTCGCGAGGCTTGGTTGTGTGTAGATTTCATTTATGATTATATCTTTTATGTCATCATATCACTTATATATATTGTATGTTGAAAGCATGAATGTGTTCTAATGTTTTGAATGATGCATTGATTTGAGAAAACCTTATGACTTTGGTTGGGCCCATCTATCCGGCTAATAGGAGACTTAACCTTGTCATAGGAGGGTTTTAAAAAAAGAAATGATTGGGGTCAACGGTACGGTGAAATAAACGTGCACTAGTAACCCCAAATAAACATGATTGGGGTCAACGGTACGGTGAAGCACTAGTAACCCCAAATAAACATGATTGGGGTCAACGGTACGGTGAAATGGACGTGCACTAGTAACCCCAATGCATGTGGAATGTGGATCCAAATTGATAAACTTTTACTTGCATCAAACTTATTATCAGTGCTTGATATCTATATGTTATGAGCTTTTAATCATGCTACACATTGACATGCATACATGATATTTATTGATGAGTATTGATAGCATATTTGAATTCTATTCACTGGGCACCGTTGGCTCACCCTCATTTTCCTCTTTCAGGTCCTTCTGTCCTGAATAAGGGCAAAGGAGTAGTCATATCTTGAGGGCCTTGCCTGCGAGAGAATCCAAGGCCTCGATGTGAGTTGAGAGACATTTTGATTGAACTGTGTTTTAAATTATGAAGTATTATATTTTGGATTATGTAATTATAATACTTACCACATTGTAGTATGGGTGTGTGGCGACCCCGCACCCCGGACCACCAACCCCGCAGGGAGTGGCATGCGGAATGCGGGGGCGGGACCCCCGGCGTAGGCATCTCCGACCGCTCCTCAACTCTCGTGAGGTGGTTGAGACCCTACGAGCCTTATCTCAAACAACGACATAATATCAAAAGGTACTAAACAAAACTACCCATCGTATTAATCATCCAAGACAATAGATAATCCATAAAAATTGAACCATAAATAAAATCATAATCCCTACAGTCCATTAAAATTGACATACACATAAAGTCCAAAATTGTGGGTACAAATAAAAATCGTCATATGCCCACATGGTCTATCTAACAAATCCTAACTCACCCATACTACAATGTGGTAAGTATTATAATTACATAATCCAAAATATAATACTTCATAATTTAAAACACAGTTCAATCAAAATGTCTCTCAACTCACATCGAGGCTTTGGATTCTCTCGCAGGCAAGGCCCTCAAGATATAACTACTCCTTTGCCCTTATTCGGGACAGAAGGACCTGAAAGAGGAAAATGAGGGTGAGCCAACAGTGCCCAGTGAATAGAATTCAAATATGCCATCAATACTCATCAATAAATATCATGTATGCATGTCAATGTGTAGCATGATTAAAAGCTC
This sequence comes from Paratinospora sagittata, assembly GCA_035771175.1. Taxonomy (NCBI): domain Eukaryota; kingdom Viridiplantae; phylum Streptophyta; class Magnoliopsida; order Ranunculales; family Menispermaceae; genus Paratinospora; species Paratinospora sagittata. The sequence continues at coordinate 2,530,239 of CM069604.1, read as the reverse complement.
ATAACATATAGATATCAAGCATTTATAATAAGTTTGATGCAAGTAAAAGCTTATCAATTTGGATCCACATTCCACATGCATTGGGTTACTAGTGCACGTCTATTTCACCGTACCGTTGACCCCAATCTCTTCCTTTCCTAAAACCCTCATATGACAAGGTTAAGTCCCCCTATTAGCCAGATAGATGGGCCCAACCAAAGTCATAAGGTTTTCTCAAATCAATGCATCATTCAAAACATTAGAACACATTCATGCTTTCAACATACAATATATAAGTGATATGATGACATAAAAGATATAATCATAAATGAAGTCTATTCACAACCAAGCCTCGCGAGAGTATTTAACCACACACGACCACCAAACCGAATCAATCCAATCAAGATCCTGAAACATACATCAATTTCTATATTCAATCACATAGACATTACACATCAACCCTAAATCAGCCCACATATAAACAATAGGCCTAAATCCCATCATTCAACTCAAATCACATGACTTAGGCCTCTAATGCATAATTCTCATACATAAACCATTCTATTAATCAAAAATACTGATTTTCAATTCCTTAGGCATAAACATGCCCAAATTGGGTCACTTGATCACAAGTAGGCCTAACCCATGATATGGTCACAACCACCAAATCAGTAGCATAATCAACTCTAATCATGCTTAATTAAACATAAGTTGCATCAATTCAATGATTTTAGGCCAAAAGCATCAAAGTCCCTAAAATATGAAATTTTCCATACTTAGGCCATATTGCCGATTTACACTAGGTCACCATGTTCAGCCATGTATATCACTGATTTTGCATCATGGGTTCATCAACAATGACAACTAGGTCAACATAGTTGATATGCAAGCTATTTGGAAAGGTCTAAGTTCATATTCTAAATTTAGGTCTAATACAAGCAACCCTACCAATTCTTCATTTAATATTCTGTTCAGATGTATCAATCTACCAACAGAATTATGTAATCACAAAATCAACCGTACAGATTGAAGCATGTGAAGAAACAAACCTTCTGTCCAAATATCAGCCCAATCGAACGGTGGACCAAAAAGATAAGTATCTTTGATGAACAAGTCTCTAATAAGACAATTTCTCCATTCCTGCTGCAAATACTCAAACTCAGATGACTATATCACACAAAATACTTAAGTCATAAACATCTTCACCGTTCAGAATATAGAAATATCAGTTGTAAACGACATACCCAAATTTGATATCCATCCAATAGTAGATTGAGGAGATCTATAAGTTTGAGCGAAATGGCGCGAGAAATCCAGACTTTCTGACTAGATTTGTTTGAGAGGTTAGATCTCTTAGACGAAACCTCTGATCAAGATCTCCACCGGCCTGAATGGATAACCATAAGCTACGAACTTTTTGACAAATGTTGAGCTCAATCTGACCATATATCTCAATGATCCAGCTCTTTGATGAAAACGTCGTAGAGATCTTCCTTCTGCAACTCCCTCTTTCTTTCTCTTCTTTTCTTTTATTTTTTTCCTTTCTCTCCACTCACCTCTCTTTCTAGCACTTCCTTGATTCCCTCCTCCACTCATCTCACTTTCTAGCACATTCTTGGATTCTCTCCTCCACTCACCTCATTTTCTAGCACATTCTTGGATTCTCTCCTCCACTCACCTCATTTTTTAGCACATTCTTGGATTCTCTCCTCCACTCATCTCACTTTCTAGCACATTCTTGGATTAGAGAAGTGGGCATGGAACACTTGTTCACTTTCATGCACCAACCTTCACATGTGTTGGTCTCATACTACCCATACCAACCACATGTACTTTAACCAATTTCATGCTTCCATGTATTTTAGATGTCCAATCCATTTAATACACCAAATTTTCATTCTCATTTATCCTTTTATTCAATCAATCCTAACTCATATCAATTCATGGTTTAATGGGTCCATGCATAAATAATAACATATGCATTATAATTTAATTTAACATGACCCATATACAATTTATGATACACATATTTATATACATTATCAAACATCAACTATACAAACATTAAACAACCATCAAACAAACACCAAACATATCAAGGCAACGCATAGAGTTTGGGCAAAGTGCAATTGGGTTATGGGCTAGATGAAATAATTTTCGGGGCGTCACAGGGTGAGTTGGGACTTGTTAGATAGACCATGTGGGCATATGACGGTTTTTATTTGTACCCACAATTTTGGACTTTATGTGTATGTCAATTTTAATGGACTGTAGGGATTATGATTTTCTTTATGGTTCATTTTTTTGGATTATCTCTTGTCTTGGATGATTAATACGGTTGGTAGTTTTGTTTAGTACCTTTTGATATTATGTCGTTGTTTGAGATAAGGCTCGTAGGGTCTCAACCACCTCACGGGAGTTGAGGAGTGGTCGAAGATGCCTACGCCGGGCGTCCCGCCCCGGCATTCCGCACGCCATTTCTTGTGGGGTTGGTGGTCCGGGGTGCGGGGTCGCCACATTTTAAATTATAACTTGACACCGTACGCTTGCGGTTTGCACGTAACAACTGCAATAAAAAGTGAACAACAACGTAGCAAGAGCACCAGCGGTGCTTTAAACAGAAAAAACAAAAAATGAACAAAACAAGCAACATTAAGCTATCTCAATTGAAACAACCACCCCAATTCCTAACCTAGTCGCTAATATTGTAACTCCCGTTAATTTTAAAAGCTACAATCCACAAGCTCGCCAAAATAATGAGATCACACCACAACTTATCCACATTCTTAGAGATTCCATAAAAAATGCGGGAGTTGCGTTCCGTCCAAATCATCCACAATGATGCAAGATGAGCGATTCTCATAATATGTCTTTGTCTTCCGTTGAACCCCTGGTTGTGTCCCCAAAACTAAGCACTCCTCAAGAGAACCAGGGATAAAATAAATGTTCCTCATCCTTTCTTACCACATGCTCCAAATCTCCATGGAGAAGGAGCACCTAAAAAAAAGATGAGCAACATTATTTGCGTTGTTATAGCATAACGGGCAACAATGTGGCAGCAAAGAGATGTGAGGAATTCTCCTTTGAAGGACATCGCCCGTGTTTAGCTTTCCATGAGCCAAAATCCACCCAAACATTTTTATCTTGGATGGCGTATGAGCACCCCAAATCAAAGAAGCTAAGGGAAAAGTGGGAACAAATGGGTCGTCGATTAAAGAAGAGAAGAAGGACTTACATGGCTTAAGCTTCATTGCCTCTATATTGCTGATGCTTTTACAAGTGTTGTCTTTCTTATAAATCTATTACCATATGTAATTCTTGGTCATAAGTCTCTTATGGAATTGCTACACAAGTCTCCACCAGATTATAAATTCTTAAAAGTTTTTGGTTGCTTATACTATCCTCATTTGAGGCCTTATAATCAACACAAAATGTAGTTTAGATATCTTCCTTGCACATTTCTCGACTACAACTCACAACATAAAGGCTAAGTGTTTAGCTGCTGATGGGAGGTTGTACATTTCGAGACATGTGGTTTTTGATGAAAGTCATTTCCCTTTTGCATTCGAGAAAGTATTTTCCCCAGTTCTGTTGCATGCTAATTCATGTGTTCCATTCATACCTGTTGTTGAAGTTTCTACACCATCAAAACCTTCACAAATGTTACGTGTTGTTCCTGCTGACCAATCTCTTCAAAATGAAGGCTCACATAGGTCTGTAAGTGTTCCTACTATTGCTAATATTGCTACTAATATTGCTAGTGATTAGTTTGTTTCTACTGATGCACATCGACTTGTTATTCATGATACTAGTGATACTTCTTCTACTGTTAATGCTAATACTAATACCAACACTCATAACATGGTTACCCGGGCAAAAGCTGTTATTTTCAAGCCCAAGGCATAAGTTTCAAGTTTTGCTGAAAAATAACCTACTAAGGTGGTTAAAGCACTACAAAATGAGAATTGGGGGTTGGCAATGAATGAAGAATATAATGCTCTCATGAAGAACAACACTTGGTCTCTTATTCCTCTTCCTTCCAAGAAAAAAATAGTTGGGTGTAAGTGGATTTTCAAGTTGAAAAAGAATTCTGATGGCTCTATGATCTCTAGATATAAAGCTAGATTAGTTGCAAAGGGATACTTACAACAACTAGGTTTTGATTTCGCGGAGACATTTAGTTCGGTAGTTCAACTGACTTCCATATGAGTAGTTCTTATTATTTCCTTAGCAAAACATTGGGATATACGTCAGATTGATGTCAATAATGTTTTTCTTAATGGTGAACATCAAAAGGAAGTATTTATAGAACAACCTCCTCGATTTGAGAAAGGGTCCAACATGGTTTGCAAGTTGCACAAGGCCTTATATGGCCTTAAGCAAGTGGAAAGAGCATGGCTTGACAAACTACAACAATGTTTAGTTCAGTTGGGCTTTGTTTCTTCAAAGGCTGATTAGTCCTTATATTTCAAATTCTCTGCTAACACTTGTTAATCTATGTTGATGACATAGTTATAACCGATAGTGACAACATGAAGTGTAGCAGATTATTTCTCACCTAAGTTTTTGCTTTGAAGGATTTAGGGAATCTTCATTACTTCTTGGGGATTGAAGTGAAGAAAGTGGCAAATGGCCTGTATTTGTCAGAACAAAAATACATTGCTGATTTGCTTTCTAAAGTAAATATGGACAATGCCTTTGCCTTTCCAACGCCTCTGACACTTGGTCTACATCTTTCTTCTCTTACGGGAGATCCTATAGAGAATGTTCATGAATATAGAAGTGTGGTTGGTGCACTTCAGTACATCACTATTACCAGACCAAAGATTGCTTTTAGTGTTGACAAAGTGTGTCAATTTATGCAATCACCATTGGATACTCATTGGAAGGCTGTGAAGAGAATCTTAAGATACTTGAAGGGTACTATGGATTATGGTATTATGTTAAGTTCATCATCACACTTGAATCTTACAGGTTTTGCTGATGTCGATTGGGGAAGTGACCCAGATGACCGAAGATCTACAACAAGGTTTTGTATCTTTCTTGGTAACAATAGTGTCTTGGTGTTCTAAGAAGCAGCATATCGTGTCACGTTCAAGCATGGAAGCTGAGTATCGAAGTATAGAAAATACTTTATCTGAGTTGCTATGGTTACAAGCATTACTAAGTGAGCTACGTGTTCATCAATCAAGGGCACTAGTTATATGGTGTGACAATTTTAGTGCAGTAGCTTTGTCTGCCAATCTTGTGCTACATGCTAGATCCAAACATATTGAACTTGATCTCTATTTTGTTAGGGAAAAGTCTTGTCCAAGCAACTGGTTGTAAATCACATTCCTGCTTTAGATCAAGTAGCTGATGTGTTAACAAAGTCTTTGTCAAATTCCTTCTTTCAAAAGCGGAGAGACAAGCTCACAATTGTTTCTCCTTTAGTTCCTACTTTATGTTCAGTTTCTCTTATTTAATCAGTTGTTCTTCTAATATGTTCTGTTTCAAACGCAGGCTGTTTTTCCCCATCATTCGTTTGAAGGGGGATTGTTAGTGTATATGCAAAGATCTAAAATGCCTCAATAGCTTCAAATAGCATATAGATTAAACCCAAGATAAAAATGATTAAAAGCATTGTCACGACCCACTATCTGTGACGTTATGACTGGCAAGGAACCTCGGGTATATCCTCCCTCAATATCTCCGGCATCCCGTCAACCTTCTAATAACACACCATAATCCTAATAATCAACATCAAACACATAGACAATAATAGATCATTAATGTAAAAACATACCCAAATGACAACCATAAATTTTTTTTTGAAGTCCATAATGTTCAAAATATACAAAATCCTACTTAACCATAAATTACAACCCATTTATGTGTTAAGTATAAACATTAGGTGTTACATAATACAAATTTTTATCAAAATAAATGCGAAAAAGTACTAAACACCCACGTCACAAAAGTGTAGGGGAAATGTCCCGCAGTTAAGCTTTTCCCTTCCCCTTCCTATCCAAATCTGAAAGGATAAGAGTGAGGAGTGAGCTACAACAGGCTCAGTGAATGTTTTCTACAAGTGCAACATATATATGCATTTATGTAAAATATTGTAAGATCATTAAAACCATTTAATCATCATGGGATACAAATAAGATTATATACATGCTCAATATAATATATCATGTCATATACAAGACAATGCATATCATTTACAAACATGCTCATGCAATCCTAACACCTCATGAGTAAGAATCAATACAAGGACCTGAGTGCGCGACACCCATCGCCCGATCGACCTCTTATCCGTATTCTATTAGAATTCCTAGGATTGTATGAACCATAGGATCTGCCCACCAAGACAAGTACCATGCTTAGGCAAATCCTAACATACACAACCTATAGAAATCCTCTGCCTGGTTCACAATTAGGTATCACCTCTAGACTTACGAGATTTTTCGAAGAAAATCCCAACTATGAGACTCTACCCAATTGCTAACCCTATTAGACTATGCTCAAATACATTTCATGAGACATTAAATCATGCATACTACAATAGATAAACATTTAAAACATTTCTATACTACAATGCCACATATAGAAACCAAGTAAGGAAACACTCACAACTTGATTGGCTAGACTTAGCCAATCTAATCCAATCCACAATAAAGCACTAGAATGACCACAATCACCCCAAGTACCTTAATTCCCAATTGACCTATTTGGGTTACTTAAATCAATTCCAATCCCTGCATATGACATCGTTCACACATTACTAAAATCAGTCCACTAGTGTGCCAAACAACCATGTTTAAACCCAATTCCAAAGCCAATTAAGATTCTAAAATGATTATACTCATGAGCCAATTCCATATTGCTCAATTCAACCATTTAAAATCAAATTAAACCATACATAATTCAATTGAATGCAATAGGTTGATCCCCATGATCCAACCACTATATTATATGACATTCAATCATAATTAGGGTCAATTGGACTATTTATCAAGTCAATTTCATCAATTGACTAAGTCTAAGTCAAAATCCCCAAATTTAGGCAAATCCCCAAATTCTTTGAATTTTTTTAAATTACATGGCCTAGGCCAAAATTACATTACACTAGGGTTATCCACTAATCAAAATCAGCAAATTGGACTACTATACATCCACATTTACCCATGTATTCAACATAAATCACATGCAAATTGAATAGAAAACCCTAAGTCCAAAATCCTAGTTTAGGTCAAATACCTATAACCCTACCAATTTCTAACAAGAAATTGAGGGTTTTACCATTTATGGACTCCCAACATCCTCTAGATTAACATATCTCAAATGAAAGACCTAATTCCAAAATGTATTTTCCACCACCCTCCTTAAATTCTGGAATTCATGGGTGGAAAACATCCATTATGTCAAAAGCAAGCTTGCATGCATGACTAAAAGTGATAGAAGGAAGAAAAATGAGAAAGAATGAGGAAAAAATGATTACCTTGGGGATTCTTGAGCAAGAATGCACCAAAAACTCCAAATTTTCCCTTCCTTTTCTCTTCTTCAAGCTCCTTAGCCTCTTTTGGAAGTGAAAAATGAGAGAAATCACGTCTCAATGGCTTATATAGAGGTTAAGTGGCATTTTGGGCCCACACTTAAATAAAAGAAACAGTTTTTTCTGCTGCAATTACTTTTATTTAGATAATCAATTTCTCGCAAACGACTCACCAATTTAACATATGAACCGTTCAAAAGTTTTATGAGTCAGTTATCAACCTTTTAGTAAAATTTCAGCTCAATCCACGGTTAGATTGCGAGATCCAACCGTTTTATCAAAACTGTGCAAGAAAATCTGCAAATCCGAGAAATAATGTTTGGAGTCTTATACCTCACAGTAGACAATTCTGATCAAGATCTTCACCGTTCATAATGAAGATCTATTAGAGAAGACTAAGCTGACAAAATTTCAGCTCAATCGGACCACCGATCTAGGATATCAAGCCATTGATGTAATCAATGACAAATATTTCTTCCTCCATGGAGTGAGCTCCATTGATCCAAAACACCGTTTTCAACATATTTTGATGTTGAACGGGTCTCCGATCATTCCGAAACTTCACGCGCACGTAAAACAACTTAAAAACATGTAAAGACACTCGAACCAATACGTATACTCATATATATATACGAGTACTATACAGGTCAAAATGACGTCATCTTAAGGTACGAGCATTACAAAAATACCTCCAGCCATTGTTGTTATGCAATCAAGAGAGAGTTAAGTTCTTTTAAACCTTGACAATCTCAAGTAATGATGGTGTGTATCAGCAAGATAGAGATTGATGGCTTAGGCGACCCAACTTGTGATGCTCTACGTTTTATAAACGTTGTATGTTAACCGTTGCATATCGGATAGTTATCAACGTGTAAAACACGTTCCTATAATGAAGGAAACGTTTCTTTATGGCATGGAAGATAATGAACCATTTTTTTTGACATATTCAAAATGAAAGGAAAAACTAACATATGCCGGCTGTGTTAGTGTATATGCCAGCTGTCAAAGTTAGTTACTTGTCTGTAGGTTGTTATCTTGAGTCGGTTAAGGTTGTTCAAGATCTTCTAGACTCTTCCATTGATGTCTATGTATACTTGTATCAAAGTCTGTTTCAGCTAATGAGAAATTCTGTTCTTCTTGAGCATGTCTGAAAGAGTTTAAAACTCTGATAGTATCACATTTAATTAGTTTCTTCTTTTGGATCCCATGAAGCCTTATATATATATATTAAGATATGAAATTAACGAAAATATAAAACTAACTTATTGCTGTTTCAAACCATGGTCAAAGAATTTAGAACCATACTTCATTTATTTTGGCAACATACAACTTCTCCTTATTCATAATACTAAAAAGACGATATCACAACTTCCCAAATGAATAAAAACTAGTTTCATAAATCGAGATTCACATCTCACACCCACTTATTTTGAAGTTTATCATTTAAATATAACCCATCGTACCGAGCACTCCAAATACAATTAGTGCATGAAAAATGTATAGTATCATAAACCTCAACATTCAGGCTATACTTGCGCCCTTGAGGGCTAGTCCAGTTCATAGAACACCAAAAGAGTGTCGTCCACCAGAAGTTGTCACGAAAGCTCCAGTTGAACTCGTTTTGGTACGCAAGAGCATGCTCACCAAGATCATCATCCTTTGATTTACAGTGCACATTCAATATAACATTAGGCGATACATATATATTGTTGCTCACGTGCACGTGTATCTTACTAATACCAGGGAATGATGACATTGACGACTTGAAAGATACAAATAGAAGGAGAGCAAGTAAAAATGCATGAGGAAATTTGTTGATCCCAACCATCGTTATCTTTTCTTCACTCTTACCTTGCTTTTGATGATATTATTAAGAATTTGCTTTCTACTTCATTTGCAATGGTAGAGCGCCTCGTTATATATAGATGAACGGAAAAGAAAAATTGAAAACTCAATTTGGAAATCAAATCTAAAGGATTTATGGTATAATTAAGCAAAAAATCTAAAGGATTTATTGTTATATATGGCTACAAAAGAAACTAGGAAGGTATAGTAGTTAATGCAAATATATATATATATATATATATATATATATATATATAGCCAGTAAATATTTGCATCATTTTGTATAACCATTACTTTTTTAGGTGATGTTATAATAATTCATACCTTAAGAGGTGTAGAGACAGGTCATTAGACTAGCTAGCTGTATAACTGCCATAAGAGTTTTGTATTCCAGATCATCTTGAAGGGAAATGCTGTTCTAATTGCTGCGGGTATATTGTTTTAATGCTACTCTTTTTTAAGAATTCCATAATGCCCATGCCTCCTTTTCTTACCAACTCTTTACACATTTGTCATTATCTAATAGTAACACAAGTTTTTTTTTTTTTTTTTCTTGTTGCACTTTTTACATAAGAATTGCAACCAATTAATGGGTTGTGAAATTTATTTATGTAAAAAATGTGAAAAAATACAATGTTTCATAAATTTTTAACAACGAAATATAACAAGTAAGTACACTGAGTGTTTTTAGTGGGTACATTTAAAAATACCTTGAAAAAAATACAATTTGGCAACCCATTAAATAAAATTCTTGTATTATAAATATGTTGTAAGGTTAAATTCATCTACACCATTTCTATAAAAAGTGCGAAAAAAAAACTAGAATTTTTGTGAAAAAGTATAGAAAGAAATTTTACAAACCATGTACCAAATCAAATTTTTACATCAATGGGTTGAAAAGGCGCCTCTTAGAGTCGTCTTCATGAAAAAATGTGACTCTAAGAGTCGGCTTTCGAAAAATGCCTCTTAAGAGATGCCTTTTTAAAAGATGCCTCAAAAAATATAACAAAAAAAGGAAATCTACCGTGTTGAACTCGATCAACAACCATTGACCGGTCCAACTAAAGTAGATCTCAAAATTGTATGTGCTATAGGGTGTATTTCGGAATAAAAAACTCATCAATGACAAATTTCCAAAAACCCCCCAAAAGCAGGGCTAAATATTGATACAAAATGTGATTAATAGTATATAAACAAAGGAAAATGCTAATTTAACTACAAAAATATAACTTTAAGTGAAATTATACATACATATTCATTAGATCATTTATTACACACCTTGAGATATGTAACACACACACATCCAACGGATATGCATTTGTGTTGCACTTGGAGTTACATTTTTTGTAGTTAGATTAACATTTTTCATAAATAAATGACATGCCTAGAAGTGAAGATCGATCAACTCTGGGTGCGATGATTCGAGCTACATGAAGCCCCAATAATAAGAACAATCTCTTATTGAAGAAGGCGAACAACCTCTTCTTTAGGCTTCTTCGTAAAATTGGGGAATTTTAATCCTCGAGTCATAGACTATTAGGGATCGGTATATGTATATTGAATTTTGGGTTTGGTAATGGAACAATCCCTTAGTGAATTTGTACATTTCATTGTGATATATATATATATATATATATATATATTTTTTTTTTTTAGCACAAAAAAGAAATAAATAATCTAGAATTTGTGACTTTATATGATACAACAACAAGAGAGATGATAGTCCCATATAATTTTCTTCGTATTGAATAAAAAAAACTAATAAAACTTTGTATTGATCAGTAGGAACTGAAGCCTTGCTAGAAGCTCCCATTTGGATGTAGGTGACTGATACAAAATGTATATATTTATTTTGTTACTTTTGTATTATGTAAATATATATATCACCCTACACTTGTAATATACATATACGTATGATCTTGGAATGGAGTTCATGTTAGGTAGAGCTATTATTTGACATGGATGATTATGACAGGTGTTTAGTAGTTTGTGGTATAAATGGAATTATGATAGAATATGGATGATGTTGATTTTGAGTTGTGATATTGGTGGATAATATGGTATCGTTTATTAGGTTGAAGATGTGATAGATGGTCTATTTACAGGAGAGATTCTGTTTGAGTCTGATTGAGGCATAACAAAAATCTAATGGTTCTATGGTGGATAAGAATGTTAGATTCCTGTGCTGGTCATGACACTCCTAGTGGGGCATAAGAAGAGGTCCTGACAGCTTGGGACCCATCATATAACGTCTATAATAAGATCTGTTCAATATGTTCAAGCCCGGCCCGTCAAAGTGGCCTTTGACAATGTTCATCTTATTTTATTTTGCATATTATTAGGATCAACCATATTGGGGCTAGAGTACATAATGCACATGGAAACCCTAACTATAACTTTTTCTCAGTGTTCTACCATCAAAGTTATGCTAGCTATCCAGCCTCTTATTGGCTGAATGCTTCTATTTAGGAGGCCTATAAAAAAAATCTTATACCTCAACCCTCTCCATATTATTACACTTTACCTAAGTAATTGCCCCAACAACACATATAGTCACCTTTGAAAGATAACTTGTATTTACTTATGGATTATATACTTCAGTTTCAAATTCAAACTAAATAATTTCAAGCTGAAACTATTGAATCTTTAGAAAAGTTGATAGCAGAATTGGATTCAATATTGAAAATTTTGAATAGGAGAAGGGTTCATACTTTAGTCAGCTTGAACGAAGTCTAGAAGATAATCATGAACTTATCTCAAGTTCGAAAATTAAGCTAGCATGCAAGGAGATTCTCCATATATAGTCAGGTATGCTTGACTCTAGACTCTTATAACCTTGAGAATGAGCCTAGTATTTTGATAGGTACCATGGATATGGAAAACTTTATTGTTTACACTCTCCAATCATAGTGTAAAACAAATTGTATGTACTTATACCCTTAGTTTCTCACGTTAAAGATGACTCATATCAGGTTGAAAAGTCAGGGCATCGTATTGATTTACTATTGCCTTTCAACCTATTTCAAGAAATAATGAACATATTATTGCTATCATTTTGGGTTTATTTCAATATTCTAACCGCAAAACCTTTTACCCCAAATATGATAATATATTTGTTACTTATATGATAATATATTTGTTACTTTACTGATAGTCCTTGTGTGCTATATACTCCTTCAAAGTAGATTAAAGGACTATGAATGGATTGGATGGCCGGGGCGGCCACCTACTTGGGCTCGTCCATAGGTTACTTTGACTTTCCCTATTTTTTTTCATTAGGGACAATGTTTGGTTTTAGAAGCGAGTGTTTATTATAGTTAAGCTTAGTTCCTTTAAGAAGTCGAGGTGCCATCTTGGTCTAGGAAGTCTTCCATGTAAAGTTAGTTATTTTTTTTTCTTTTTTCTTTTTAGCTAGTGTAAAAAAGAAAAAGAAAAAGTCCAAATGTTTTAGAAAAAGTATGGTTATTAAGAAAGATCATTAAAAACGAAAGTCTACAAAAATATTATAAAAAAAGGAGTATATAACGGTGAATGTTGTACAAGAGAAGCTAATATTAATGTTTGGATCGCATGGAGCCTTCATGTATACAGACACACACACACACACATATATATATATATATATATTAAAATAAAAAATTAACAATATAAAACCAACATATGGCTATTTCAAACTATGGATGAAGGGTTTAGAATCATGTATACTTCATTCACTTATTTTAGCATTATTACAACCTCTCCTTATTCATAGAATATCACAATTTCCCAAAAGAATAAACTAGCTTGTTGTCTAATAATAATAATAATAATAATCTAGCTAGCTTATTTGCATTTCATGCCCAACTATATTTCAATTCATCAAACAAATAGATCCCATCCTGTCGAGCATTCCAAATGCAATCATCGCATGAAAATGATCCAGTCTCATAAACTTTTATTTCTTGCTGAAATATGCGGCCTTCAATGTTGACCCAGGACATAGAGCACCAAAAAACTGTTGTGCCAAAGAAGTTATCTCGAAAGCTCCATTGGGACTCTTTTTCGTAGGCTAGAATCTGCGCACCAAGATCATCATCCCTTGATTTACAATGGAGTTTCAATACGGTCGTAGAAAATATCTTGTTGCTCACATGCACATGTTTCTTAGGAAAAATCTTGATGGATATTGACGACTTGAAGGATACAAATAGAAGGAGAACAAGTACAAAGGCACGAGAAGAATTTCTGAGCTCAACCATTGTTAAACTTTCTTCAATTTCACTTTGCTTTTGATGATATTTGTAAGAATTTGCTTTCTGCATCATTGCAATGGTTGTGTGTGTCGTTATATAAAGATCACTGCAAAAGAAAAAGAAAAAAAACCTAATTTGGAAAACAAATCTCAAAGATATATAGTTACATACAACTACAAACAATCAAAGAAGGTATATAATGCAAATAAATATGGCTGGTAAATATTTGCATCATTTTGATGTTATCAAATTCAAAACTAGAAAACTTAATTAGGAAAACAAATTTAAAAGATTTATGGTCATATATAGCTACAAACAACCTAAGAAGGTATCTAATGCAAATAAATATAGCTCGTAAATACTTGCGTCACTTTGATGTTATCATATTGAAACTAACAAACTTAATTAGAAAAATAAAGCTAAAGGATTTATGGTCATGTATAGCTACAAATAAACTAACAAGGTATCTAATACAAATATTACACATATATAATGTTCCAAATATTTAAAATCAATTAGAATCTCCTTAAGATTTGCACTCTACTTAATTTCTAATGCATAATTGAATGGCAAAAGCGATTGTTGTTATTAGCCACATTTGATGACGAAAACATTATCTAAAATTATCGTAGAAATATATTGTAACACCCCGATCTTCAAAACTCAAATTTTTTTGTAAAATAATGCATATTTTAATTTTATCGAGAAAATCACTGAAAATCGAGATGTTACACGTATCCGTCTATCTTAACCCATAATCATTATATAAATAATAAAATTTGCAAAACTATGAATTAATATTCTTCCAACCAACATACTGGTTAAGATAAACGAATATCTTTAATTCTTCATACGATCCTCATCTTCATACGAGGGTACTTGCCCTTGTCCATCCGTTATGAACACAACATTTAAATACATTCATCAAGTAGAATTAATGAATTCTATTCCAAGGCATTCACACGTGAAATAAATCACAGGGTCATTACTAACCGTAATAATATTCATTGAATTTCGATTATCAAGACAATTCGTTCAAATAATAAACCTTTAAAAATCAAATAAAAATATTCAGTCCTATCACCATAATACTAATTAATTAACCCACCCCTACTACTCTGAACTATGTCACGAACTCGTGATTTTATTCTCCTAAGCACCTGCATATGAAAAATAGAGGTGAGCTTAAAAGCCCAGTGGGTATTCTAAACAATTCACAATATTTTATTATGATACATACACAAGAACGTTACAAACAAGTTTCACACATTAATCGTTGCAACATTAGATTGTTTGAGTCGAGAATTTCATCACGTTCTAAATTACGTACCTTTAGGAAAATCAAACTCAGGGTGGCACAACCCAAAAATTAGAACTCATTGGCGATATTCATCATGAATAACTGCCCCCATAATAAATATTGGCGATATTCCTTAGAATAACTGCCCCATATGTGTGATTCTTATCTTAATCGTGCTCTTTAGTGATGTCACGCCATACGTACGGTCTAAGTACGATATTAAGTGCATTCATAAAATGTATTCAAACTCCACTACACATGGTATCATGTCACAAAGTCAATTATAATAGTATTCACGCATGAACTTTACTATGCCAATATTCCAAGTCATACATTTCATTATCAGGCATTATAATTTATAAATGAATTCAACTACCACATGAATTTTATGCATCCAATAATCATTGATCAGAATAAAAATCATGTTGACACACATATCATCATGGCTAAACAATTACAACATTGTATATATAAAATCATGTACAATACGCATGCATAAGCAATCTAATAAAACTATAAACCTAATTAATTTAACATTCCTATCTATATATCAAAATAAAATATTATGAAGGCCTATAATCATCCCCACCTGAATCGCTAAATTCTAAATCACTTAAATTCCTCGTCACGCGTAATAATCAACCTGTACACGTATATTACATTTGTTAATATAATTACTCGATTATGAGTGTAGAGATATATACATATATATAGTGGTGGGATGTTTAAACTAAGTATGTATATAATGAGATAGTATAATGCATATCATCTAATGTTAAATATGAGATGTCGTGTGTTCATTATAGAATGCATAATATATATGTAATATAATATGATATTGGGTGCTTAGATGGGTAATATAATATGATATTGGGTGGCCCGTTATAGAATGCATGATATATATGTAATATAATATGATATTATAATATGATATTGGGTGCTAAGATGGGTAGTATAATATGATATACCATAATCTAATATATTATATGTGGTATTGTATGTATGATATATATAAATATATTATATAACATCTTGGTTGCTTTAAAAAAAATAACACTTGAGTTGCATGGCGGAAGGAAGAAAACAGTGGAGGGAGAGAGAAAAGGGAAGAGAGCGGCAAGATTCAGAGAGCAGAGGGAGTGAGAGCGAGAGCGAGAGCAAGAGATCGAGAGTGAGAGATCGGAGTGTGGCGAGGGCAGTGGAATGGCAGAGAAGAGAAGAAAGAGAGAGCGGCGACGAGGAGGTGAATGGCGGGGGTTGCAGCGGCGATATGAGAAAACAAGAGAAGAAAGAGAGCGGTGGCGGCGAGATCAGTGGCGGAGAAGAGAAGAGAGGGCGGCGGCGGGAGCTTGGGAATGGCGAAGTTGCAGCGGCAAAATGAGAAGAGAGAGAGTAACCTGGCGAGAGCGAGAGAGCAGAGGCGGTGATGAGTTGCAGCGGCGATGAGTCGCGGTCTGCGTTGGCGGAGAAAGAAAGAGAGAAGAGAGAGGAAGAGGAGGCTTGTGCGTTGGTTTCGAAAGAACGAGGCTTGTACGATTGGGTTTAGAGAGAGCGAGACGCGATTTCAGCTAAGATGTCGGCAAGATTTCCGGCGAGATCTCGGCGAGATTCCAGGCGAGATGTCGGCGAGATTTCCGGTTTGATTTCAGGATTATGTTTGAAATCTTTTTTTTTTTTTTTTCTTTTTTTTCAGGGGGTTACATTCTTCCCGTCTTAAAAGAAATTTCGTCCCGAAATTAAAGTATAAGCTTATTTACTTGCTGACGTTCAACTTTTTCCACTGTTGACCAGTTGTATCTCGAAACCTAGAGTGTTCTTTGGAATAAGTCAGCATATTTGGCCTTCATTTCACTTTCAGGTTCCCAAGTAGCTTCTTCAACTCCATGATGCTTCCACAATACTTTAACTAATGGAATGTCTTTGTTTCTCAAGCTATGAACTTTCCAATCTAGGATCTGTAAGAGTCCTTCTTCATAGGTGGCATCAGCTTGTACTTTTACGTCTTTCCAATCGATGGTGTGGGAAGGGTCTGGTTCATATTTTCGCAACATCGATACATGGTATACGTTGTGAATGGCGGATAAACTAGTTGGTAATTCTAGTTTGTAAGCATTCTCACCAATTCGACCACTGATCTTGAACGGACCGATGAATCGCGGCGATAACTTCCCTTTTTTACCAAACCTCATGATGCCTTTTTGAGGGCTTATTCTCAGAAATACCTTATAACCTTT
This sequence comes from Paratinospora sagittata, assembly GCA_035771175.1. Taxonomy (NCBI): domain Eukaryota; kingdom Viridiplantae; phylum Streptophyta; class Magnoliopsida; order Ranunculales; family Menispermaceae; genus Paratinospora; species Paratinospora sagittata. Next base: position 2,513,112 of record CM069604.1, on the reverse strand, counting down.
TTGGAACTCTAGAGGTCGGCGACTCTTATCTGCGTAGCTCTTCTGCCTACTCTGTGCAGTAACTAGCCTTTTCTGGATCAACTTCACTTTTTCGTTCATTTCCATTATCATATCAGGTCCTGTAAGTACCTTATCTTCCCAATCAGCCCAACACAGTGGTGACCTACATGGTCGTCCATATAGAGCTTCATATGGAGCCATTTGTATACTTGCCTGATAACTATTGTTATAAGCAAACTCTGCTAGGTGTAAGTATTTACTCAAATTTCCTTGAAAAGTAGTACACAAGCTCTCAACATGTCTTCTAAGATCTGAATAACCCTTTCGGATTGACCATCTGTCTGAGGATGATAGGCGGTGCTCATGGTTAATTTGGTTCCCAATTCCCGCTGTAAGCTCTGCCAGAACTGAGATGTGAATAAGGAATCTCTATCTGACACTATTGATTTGGGTACTCCGTGTAGCTTCACAATCTCTTTAACATACAGCTCACCCAATTTACTAATCGGATCTGTGGATTTAATAGGTAAGAAGTGTGCCACTTTAGTAAGTCGATCCACAATTACCCAAACTTTATCCTCACCTTTCTGATTTCTAGGAAGAGCTCCGACGAAATCCATTGCTATATTATCCCATTTCCATTCAGGGATTTCTAAAAGTTGTAACAATCCAGACGGTCTTTTATGTTCAGCCTTAACTTGCTGACATGTAAGGCATTTAGACACATATTTGGCCACATATCTTTTCATACCTTTCCACCAATAATTTTTCTTCAAATTTTGGTACATCTTATCTCCACCAGGATGTAAAGTGTATTTAGTCTGATGTGCCTCATCAAATAAGATCTTTTTAATTTCTTCAATTCTGGGTACACAAATTCGATCTCTGAACCTTAATAACCCTTCTGAATAGATCTTGAAATTTGCATTTTCATTATTGGCTTTTGCATCTGCCACCGATTTTATCAGTTTTCTATCCTGAGCTTGACCTTCCTTAATTTGATGTAGTAGGTCTGGCTTGCAGCTCATATTATATAAGAAAATCTGATTTTCACCTTTTTGTACGCCCAAATTATAATCTTCAATCAATTGGTACATCTGGGCTTTTTCTTCATCGTTCTTGTAAGATTTTTGACTTAAAGTATCTGCGACTTCGATGGCCTTCCCTGGGTGATAATGCAACTGAAAATCATAATCATTCAGCATTTCCATCCATCTCCTTTGCCTCAAATTTAATTCCTTTTGTGTATAGATGTACTTCAAACTCTTATGATCAGAGTATAGATCAAATTTCTCTCCATAAAGATAGTGTTTCCATATCTTCAAGGAAAATACAATAGCAGCCAATTCTAAATCATGAGTCGGGTAATTCTGTTCATGAGTCTTCAGTTGCCTAGAAGCATAAGCAACCACTTTACCTTCCTGCATCAGAACAGCGCCAAGACCATTCTTAGAAGCGTAAGTGTAAATAACATAACCGACTCCGCTTGGAGGAGTGATGATATATTGGGGCTGTGGTTAATCGTCTCTTCAACTCCTGAAAGGAATTCTTACATTTCTCATCCCAACTAAATTTGGCATCCTTCCTTGTTAGCTTTGTCATAGGCTCAGCTAGTCTTGAAAAATTTAGAATAAATCTTCTATAGTAACCAGCTAGTCCCAAGAAGCTTATAATTTATGTCACTGACTTTGGCTTTTCCCAGTTCATTACTGCTTCAACCTTGGTTGGATCTACGGATATCCCTTCTGATGACACTACATGACCCAAAAATTTGACCGACTTCATCCAAAATTCACATTTTTCAAATTTGGCATACAATTGATTTCGTCTCAATGTTTCCAAAACTACCGTAAGGTGTTCCTGATGGTCCTCATTGGACTTCGAATAAACTAAAATATCATCAACAAATACCACTACAAATTTGTCTAGATGAGGCCTAAAAGTCCTATTCATTAGATCCATAAATGCTGTTGGTGCATTAGTGAGTCCAAATGGCATGACTCTGAATTCAAACTGTCCATACCTAGTCCTGAATGCTGTCTTCGGTATATCTGACTCTTTGATTCTAAGTTGGTGATACATAAGGCCTTTTTGTCATACCTGGGTTGCGCAAGCGCCCCATACCCAGTGTGATGAGTACCCCCGTAGGGCATACTATTCATGAGTGAATAGTGTGGACAAATGATCCCGGGGGTACTAGACGCTGCGGTGTGCTGTGTACTGGGATGTGACAATATTATGTGGTGCTATGGCTGGAGTATGCCCTGCGGGGGTACTCATCACATTGGGTATGGGGCGCTTGCGCAACCCAGGTGTGACAAAAACATAAGGCCCTTTTGTCACACCCCAGTACACAACACACAGCAGTGTCTAGTACCTCCGGGATGTGATGGGTACCTCATACAGAGCGTACCCCAGCCATAGTACCATATAATATTGTTATACCTCAATACACTGCCCGCACACAGCGTCTAGTATCCCCGAGGTTTTTTGTTCACAAAGGGGGCCTCCCCCCCAAGTCGCGAGTATGGCTGGGGTACGCTCTGTATGAGGTACCCATTACATCCCGTGGGTACTAAACACTGCGGTGTGCTGTGTATTGGGGTGTGACGTATATATATTAGTAAGGGTGTAATGGCTAGGGTCGAGGCTAAAATCGAACTGAACCTGAACAATTTGAGTTGGTCCTCATCCTCACTCAACCCAAACTGAATTAGTTTGGGTCAATCAGTTGGGTTGGTCAATCAAGTTGAGATGACTTGAACTTTATTTAAAAATTTTATATTTAAATTCTACAAATAAATATCAAGTATTTTATGTTTCAAATATAATTAACCAAATCAACTTGAGAATTTGACAACAATAAACATCAAAGGTATTCCAAATACAATCAATATCAACTTGTACATTCGGGTTGAAATGGCTTAAACTTTACTGGACGAGGGATATTATTGTTATGTTTAAGTTAGTTCAAGTTGGGTTGAGTCGGGTTAGGTTTCAAGGGTGTTAACTTAAGACTTGAACCGAACAGTTCGGATTGAGATTTTTGAACCCAACGAAACTTAAACACCTAGATTAACCTAACCTAACCCATAAGGTTTTGTTCGGTTTAGTCGAGTTGGTCAGGTTGCAACACCCCTAATATTTAGGTACAAGTTGGTAATAGCCAGATTTAACCAATCCAAACTATTATTACCCTATTTTAGTTTCATTCCCTGTGCATTATATATAATATTGTTTCCTTTAGAGCCCTAGTTTCGGTGTACGCTTCTATGTATTTTCTTCGTTCGATTTTTTTTAAGAATACAAGATGTTCTCTCAAGGCTTTAATTTTTTTTATTAAAAAATTGTATTGTTGCAGGTGTAAGGGTGGTGTGACTAGTAAGTATGAGAACCTAAAAAGTCATATATGTATTTGATATGGGGTTTCATAACAATTATATGGCCGTACCCTTAATGCCTTACAAGTAATAACTTGTTTTTTCTACAGGCAGTGTTAAATATTGGTATAAAGCCTAACCAACACTAGATGAATAAATGGCATACTTTATGTTTTAGTAGAACAATATCTTTTCTTGAGTACCAAAAGCATCACTGTATATATTCTAATATTATTAGTACTAATATATATAATTAGATGGGTCAAGAATATCAGTTTCTTATCTAAAAAAAGTTTTAAAAAACCCAACAATAATGATATATAATATATATCAATAATGACATCTGATATATATATATTAAGCTGTATTAACCGCTAGCTGGGAGGTAGCGGTCTACAGCCCCACTATATTTATATATATATATATAGAGAGAGGTATACACGCTACATTTATAGATGCCCAGGGGTCTCCTCTCTCAAACAGGATCCACAATGACCTATTGTGAATGCTTCCTCCACGGTCACGTCACCACCCTTCCCATCTATTTTTCTTCTTATGTTTGCTGGCTGGGTCCACCTATTTTTAGTAAATAACAAACTAACTACATACCCACAAAAAACCCTCACTCTCTTAATGATGAGGCTGTAGCCCGCTTTATATATAAATGTAGGAGACACTCACAACCAAAAGATTTTTGTGTATTTTATTCTTAATGTGTGTAATAAATATAACACATAATAATTTAATAGTTATGAATATGTAATTACACTTAAAAATATAACTACAACAGTCACAATAATATTTTACATAAATATATATGTATATTTCTCTTTTTTTTTTCTACATTTGATTCTCTCACTGCATTTATTTAGATACTAAAAACAAGATGCATACTAAAAAATAGGCCTTTGTTTCCATAAAAATGATAAATAATTATTTTATAATAATTTTATTATTTGCATTGTATTGTAAGTCTTGGATAAAGATAAAATATATTAAATATTAGTTTATAAAATTATATAAAAATTAAAATAATCTGGTTAAAAAAAAGAAAATTATTAAAAATATTAATTTATCAAAAACTAATATCTAACAAATTATAATTACAATCAAATAAAAAAATTATATATAAACACCAAAAACGCAATCTCCTGAATTTGTCCCTCAAGCATCGATTTACATCGTTAAATAAGGTTATCAAATGGTTTTTGAAAAGTTTAGTTGGACTTTTTTTGTCATAATATTTAGTTGGATTCAAACTAACTACACATGCTTATCATTTCGATATCAGTGATTTACATATCTTAAAGTGTGCAATAAATGATTCAATGGATACATATGTGTAGTTGCATATGTAGTTATAAATTTTTGCAGTTAGATTAACATTGTAATACCCTGAAAATTTTGAGGATACCTACTTTCCTTTTCAACATTATTCTCTGAATTCTTTTATAGGAAATAACCAAATCACTCCTTAATTTACTCCAATCTTCCTTGCATACAAGATAAAATACTGGAAACCAAATCACCACCACAAAACCTTAACCCTAGTACATAAATACAAAAGATCTTTCAAACGCCACCCCCAACACCACTTTCATCTCTCTCGCTCTCCCTTGTGCCAACAACGGAAGCAGGCGACGACAACACCGAAGAAACGCAAGTACCCACAGTGAGCAACCCCTTCGCCTCTTTCTTTTTCCTCCTTTCTCCTTTCTCCTTTCTTTTAATGTTTTGTTGCGAACAGAAACAGTCTCCAGAAAACATGCGTTGAGCAGTATCCAGAAAACATGCGTTGCTTTTCTTTTACTGTTTTGTTGCGTATAGAAACACAACAACGGGAGCAACGTCTTTTCTACTGATTGCTTCTCCTCTCTCTCTCTACTCTTTTTTGCTTATGCTCTCTATGTTTCACTGCATCATTGTTTACGTAATTGGAAACCGAGTGAAACCGAGAGCAGGTTGCACACAATGATATTCAATATAAATTTAAATGCCACCTCACCACTCATCCAATATCATAATATATTACATGCTCTAAACATGCACACCGTCGCCCATCTAAGCTCCCACATCATACATATATATTATGCATTCTATATAATGAATACACCTCATCTCATATTTAACATTAGATGATATGTATTATACTATCTCATTATATATATATTATGCTTTATATCATCTGTCATATAGTATACTTAAGATACTATAGTGTCGGTATACCTATGATGGTTTATATATAAGTAATCAAGTGTAACCCTAAAGTCATGACTTACTTTTAATTATATAGACATACAATAATTTTGAAATCCGGGAGAGTAGTTCAAATTATTAATTTATGTACAATCTTTACGTGTATAGGTTGATATTGTCGAGTGTCGAGAAAGCTAGACACTTTGAAATTTAGAGATTCAGGTGGGGAAGATTCTATGACTTTACAATGTTTTATTTTGATATATAGATAAGAATGTTAAATTAATTAGGTCTATAGTATTATTAGATTGCTCTTGCATGCCTATGTTACGTGATTTTATATATACCGTGTTGTGATTGTTAACTATGATGATATGTGTGTCAGCATGACTTCTTGTTCTAATCAAATGATAATTGGATGCATGCAATTCTTGTGGTAATTGAAATTCATTTGTAAATTATAATGCCTGATGATGAAACACATGACTTGAGAATATTGACATAGTAAAGTTCATGCGTTAATACTATTATATTTGGCATTGTGACATGATACCATGTGTAGTGGAATTTGAATATGTCTTGTGAATGCAATTAATATCATACTTATGTTGTATGTAAGGTGTGACATCACTAAAGAACACAATTAAAATAAGAATCACACATATGGGGCAGTTATTCCAAGGAATATCGCCAATGATTATTATGTGGCAGTTATTCTAAGAAATATCGCCAATGTTTATTATGAGACAGTTATTCATGATGAATATCGCCAACGCGCGAGTTTCTGATTTTGGGTAGTGCCGCCCGGGGTTTGATTCCCTAAAGGTACGTGATTTGGCATGTGTATAATTTAAAAATAATAACAATAATAATATCGTACTATTTTAAGGGTCCGTTTGGTACTCGGGATAGAATGAAATTATTTTTGTGGGATTGGATATGACAGGATATGATAAGATATGATAGGATTAAAAATAGTGTAATCTTATGTTTGGAGTGTGTTTGAGATTGAAATCAAAAAATAATTATATATTTTTAATTAAATTTTAAAAGTTAAATTATATTAAAAAAAAAGAAGGAAAATCCTGGTTTTGCAAATCGCAAAACTTGGGCCGAATGCTTGTTTTGCGATTTGCAAAACCTTTTTTTTTTTTTGCGACTAGAAGAAGAAGAAGAAGAAGGAAGAAGAAGAGGAGGAGGAGGAACAACAAAACCAGATTTGCGATCAGAAGAAAAAGAAGGAAGAAGAAGAGGATGGGCAACAAAAAAAAAAAACTCAGGTTAAGATAATTCCGACCAAAACATCAAGATTATCTTATCCCATCACGACGAGATAAAATTGTTGGTAGGATAATTTATATCCTATTTTGATCAGCTTCCAAACATGAAAATATGATTATTTTTAATCTTATTCCATTTGAACATACAATTAGAAGAGCATGAATAGGGTAAATTCTTTTAAAAACAAATAAGGTTGGTACCTGTACCACACCTGCAGCTCCATTATTCAAAGATCAGATGATGATATATCAGATTGATAAACGTTCCGTGAGATTATCATATATATATATATATATATATATAATGATTATTGTTAAAATTAAACTTGCAGAAACCAAATACTCACGGCTTTTATAGGCTCTATAAACTATATAATCTCTTCCCTACCCAGCTAGCTTCAACTTGGATTCTTCACTACAGTTATGGTCATTAAATCGTTAATAAATATTAAATATATTTAAAAATATGAAATTTGGATACTGTATCCTACTATCAAAATCTTTTGACAAAAAGGTCATTTAGTGTGACATGTCCAATTGCATATTTGAATAATGAAAAAAAATAAAAATAAATAAATAAATAAATAAATATATATATATATATATGAAAAGAAAGAGACTAGTTCAATAGATTTATTTTATTTTATTTTGTTCAATAATATTTACATTAGACCCCAACCATATATTATAAATATCACTCAAAGACCTATCGGTAAGGAAACTAGACAAAGTAGACAATAGTAGCCAATCACATTAGCAGAAGGACCAAGATCCAAAGTTACAACTGCGAAGACTCGAATGTGACCTCTTCGAGGTAGGGAGATGCATCTTGGCAGATAGTGTTGACCGCATAGCTAGTCAAAAGATTGACTCACCACTCTACCATTGCTATGTTTGGTTTAAGTGCGAAATTGCAATGTTTTATATCGTTTCCTCCATGAAAGTAATTATCTCGTATTATAATTTTATTCCTTTTTAAACCTATAAAGATTTATTTTCAATGATTTTGTGTACCAATAACCAAAGTTCACAACTGCACATAGAATTATCTAAAATTGACGTATTATTATTTATAATAGAACTCACATATATATAAATCCAAACCAAGGGAAAATATATTTCAAGAAAAAATAATAATACATCTCACATCCTAAGGTATCTAAAGGGTACATCTGAGCTTGGTTTACACTTCAAGAAGTCCTCTCATTTGGCATTAACAGGCTACTCTGATGTTGATTGGGAAAATAATCCTAATGATCGTAGATTCATTACTGGTTTCTGTGTTTACTTGGGCAATAACCTTGTCTCTTGGTCCTTGAAAAAGGCACAAGTTGTGTCAAGATCATCGACTAATGCCACAACTGAGATTCTTTGGCTGCAGTCTCTTTTATCTAAGCTACAAACTCAGTCTCCTAGGCCTCCTCTTGTGTGGTTTGATAACTCTAGTGCAGTTGCTTTAGCCGCAAATCCTGTTTTACACTCACGCACATTTGATCTCTACTTTGTCCGGGAGAGAGTGGCTGCACGTCAGCTCCTTGTCCAGCAATAGTCGGTTCACCCATTGTTTAATTTGCGGCGGGGGGGGGGGGGGGGGGGGAGTTAGTTTGTTAGTTATTAAGGTTAGTTAGCTGATAAGTTCAGTTACAATCTGCAACTCTATATGTATATCAGTATGTACAACTACAGATAATTAATCAATGAGGTAAATTCCTCCTCTGTTTTTTATTCTTCAAGAACTATGTTCTTGGTTCTTGCTTCTTGACTATATTTAAATATGAAATTAACAATATAAAACTAACATATGGCTATTTCAAACTATGGTTGAAGGTTTTAGAACCATCCTTATTCATAGTGATATCACAACTCCCAAAAGAATAAACTAGCTTCTTGTGATCTAGCTAGCTTATTTGCATTTCATACCCAACTATATTTAAACTCATTAAACAGATAGATCCCATCATGTCGAACATTCCAAATGCAATCATCGCATGAAAATGATCCAGTCTCATAAACTTTTATTTCTTGCTGAAATATGCGGCCATCAGTGTCGACCCAAGACATAGAGCACCAAAAGACTGATGGAGTCCCTAAGAAGTTATCTCGAAAGCTCCATTGGAACTCTTTTTCGTTGGCTAGAATCTGCTCACCAAGATCATTATCCTTTGATTTACAATGGAGCTTCAATATGGTAGAAGTAAATATTTTGTTGTTCACATGCACATGTTTCTCAGGAAAAAGCGTGATTGATATTGACGACTTGAAGGATACAAATAGAAGGAGAATAAGTACAAAGGCACGAGAAGAATTTCTGAGCTCAACCATTGTTATCCTTTCTTCAATTTCACCTTGCTTTAGATGATATTTTTAAGAATTTGCTTCCTACATCATTGCAATGGTTGCATGTCTGGTTATATAAAGATAATTGCAAAAGAGAAAAAGGAAAACTTAATTTGGACAACAAATCGCAAAGATTGGACAATAAATCACAAAGATATATAGTTATATACAACTAAAATCAATCTAAGAAGGTATCTAATTCAAATAAATATAGCTAGTAAATATTTGCATCATTTTGATGTTATCAAATTCAAATCTAGAAAACTTAATTAGGAAGAGAAATCTAAAGGATTTATGTTTATATATAGCTACAAACAACCTAATTAAGAAGGTATTTAATGCAAATAAATCTAGCTAGGTAGTAAATATTTGAGTCACTTTGATGTTATCATATTGAAACTAAAACACTAGGAAAACAAATCTAAAGGATTATGGTCACTTACGCTCACTTTGAATTATATATATGATATTTAGTCAGGGCATACGGCTGGGGTCGAGGCCAAAATCTAACCAAACCCTAACAGTTTTGGGTTGGACAAAAAAATAGAACCAACTTGAACCAAATTGATTCCTCAACCTAACACAACCCAAATCGAATTAGTTTGGGTTTGATATGTTGGGTTGGTCATTCGAGTTGAGATGACTTAGACTTTATTTGAAAATCTCATATGTAAATTCTACAATAATAAAAATTAAGTATTTTATGTTCCAAATATAACCAAATCAACTTGAGAACTTGACAACAATAAACATCAAAGGTATTCCAAATACAATCAGTATCAACTTGTACATTCAAGTTGAAAGGGCTTAAACTTTACTGGATCAAGGATATTATTGTAATTATGCTTAGGTTCAGGTTGGGTTGAGTTGTGTTATGTTTCAAGGGTGTTAATTAAGACATGAACTAAAAATCGTTCAGGTTGAGATTTTTGAACCCAACCAAATCTAAACACCTAGATCAACCTAACCTTGGGTTTTGTTCGGTTCAGTCGAGTTGGTTAGACCTTAATATTTAGGTACAAGTTGGTAATAGCCAAATTTAACAAACAATAGCCAAACTATTATAACCCCATTTGTTTCATCCCTCGTGCATTATTAATATTGTTTCCTTTAGAGCCTTGGCCTGTATGCGTCTATGTATTTTCTTCGCACAGTTCTTTTAGAATACAAATGTTCGATCTCTCAAGGCTTAATTTTTTTTTTTAAATTAAAAAAATGCATTAATGTTGCATGTGTGAGGGTGGGGAAACTACTAAGTACGAGAACCAAAAAAAAGTCATACGTAATTGATATGGAGTTTCATAGCAATGCTAAGGCCCTACCCTTAATGTCTTACAAGTAATAACTTGTTGGTTTTTCCACAGGCAGTGTTAAATATTGGTATAAACTATAAATTCTAACCAACACTAGATGAATAAATGAATCCATACCGCAATGGATTGTTGTTTCTTATTTATGCACAAAAAAGAAATAAATAATTTACAATTCGTAACTTAATTTATATGATACAAAATAATAGAGATGCGAATTATCCCATGTATTCTTTTTACTCAATATAAAATAATAAAAACTCTTTTTATTATATTGTTCATCTTCAACATTCATGTTCTCTCTCTCTTTTTTTTTTCTTTCTTCTTTTTCCTTTATTATTGTTTTTTTCCTCTCATAAAATGAAAATAAGTTTGCTTTAATTTATTATGCTAGTTTCTGTATTTTGTTCAAATTTATAAACCATTTAAAATAATTGGAAGATATTTTGGAAACGATTTGTAAAAAAAGGCTTTATAGTACTCAGCAAATGAACTCTTAGTTTAAATATGAAATTGTAAACATTAGAATATTAATGTTAAAATTAAAGTATGGACTAGAATGCCTCAGTATATATTGAGTTTTTGTATCAGAGAAACGTATTATTGGGTTATTTTCAGTTATCAATGTTAGAGGCTCTTGAATTTGAGCTATTCATCATAATCATACATGGAATTGGTTGTTCCACCACCATGAAGGAAAATTATTAGCTGCAAATGGGTGTTCAAAGTAAAAAAAAATCCTGACGGGACTCTCTTTAAACAAAAGCAAGGCTTGTGGCTAAGGGTTTCTTCAGATAAAGGGGTTTGATTTCTCAGAAACCTTCAACCCTTTTTTTAAGCCTACTACTGTTAGAGTAATTTTCTCCATTGCTATAACTCATGAGTAGCATCAACTTAACATTAATAATGAAGAACATGTGTATATGTCTCAGCCTCCAGGTTTTGAATACACAACATCCTTATTTGGTTTGTAAGCTTAACAAATCTCTGTAAGGTCTCAAACAAACTCCTTGGGCTTGGTTTGAGAAGTTCAAATTTTCTCTTATGAGTTTGGGCTTTGTGAGCTGCAAGTCTGATCAATCCCTATTCTGTCGGCTCCTATTGCCGGATTTGTCTCTATGTGTGATTGAAGGCACTGATATGCTGATATGATATGTTTCTATACTTATACATCATGTATATATGGCTTAGAATTATTCTAGGGGTTGTAATAGAGAGATATTAGCATTTTTTCTATAATTACGAGATTTGTATATATGGCTTAGCATTATTCTAGGGGTTGTAATAGAGAGATATTAGCATTCTTTCTATAATATGTGTAACTAGAATAGCATATATATGTTAGACATGTAATCAAGCAATTCTCAATATATAGAAAAATCATTCTCCAATATTCATTGGTTCCTCTCTGTATCCTTTTCTTCAACCTTCCTCTCTGTATCTTTTTCTTCATAGTATCAGAGCCAAACCGTGGGTTGAAGAAACTTTACTGCTATTGCAGCGTTTATATCACTATGCGCGTTGCAGCGTTTATATCACTGTGCGCGTTGCAGCAGAGAAGGTGAAGACCTGCTTTTTCTGTTTTTTTTTTTTTTTACCGTGAGTTATCGTAGGTTGCTACGTTACCGTGAGTTGTTGCAATTACTATGGGTTTCAGAAGTAGTTCCAGTAAAAAAAAAAAAAAAAAAGAAGGAAAAGTTGTTGATTAAAACAACTCTCAAAAGCATCGGTGGTATTAATTCCAAAAGCATCATATTTTGTCACATTAAAGGGGTGGTATTGATTTCAACCCTGATTATTTTATTTTATTTTATTTTTATCCAAAAAAAAAAATAATTAATTCAATTGTTCTTGTTTCTATTCTGTAAAAAATGGCCGAAATAGTTCCATCTAACACGGAAAGTTCTACTGTTCCGTTATCTTCTTCTTCTTCTGATGTCAATTCGAATCAGCGATTATGCTCGGTTCTATTGAATGATTTTAATTATCTTCCTTAGTCGAGGACATTGACATTAGCTCTTGGTGGGAGATCACAGATTGATTTTATCGATGGGAGCAATGCCGCTCCGGATGTCCAGTCTGCTCAATACAAGGCTTGGTTTGCTAATGATCAGATGGTCCAATCGTGGTTGCTTAATACGGTGGAGCCACATATCGCTGAGATTTTTAGTTATTCCGACTCGGCTGCTGATTTATGGAGTGCCGTAAAAGAGTTTTATGGAAATCATAATAATTCTGCACGGGTCTTCCAACTCAAGAAGGATATTGCCTCTTTCCAACAAGAAGGTAAACCTTTGGTTCAGTTTCTTGGTCGCATGAAGATCATGTGGAATGAGTTAGCGGTCTATCGACCACATACCACTGACTCGACAATCTTGTTGAAAAGGGCTGAGGAAGACAAGACTTTCCAGTTGTTGGCAAATCTAACCCCAGATTATGAAGATCTTTGTAGCCGCATTCTCATGAATTCTGAGTTGCCGACGTTTGCAAGTGTTTGTGCTACTATCCAACGTGAAGAAACACGAAAAAAGGTTATGTCTGTAAAAATTAAATCAGATATATCTGACACACGAGCCTATATTTCCACTCAACGACGTCCAGATGACAGAGGGAACAAGGCTAGAAGGAATGAATTGAAGTGTAGCCATTGTAGCAACATTGGCCATACCGTGGATAGATGCTGGATTCTTCACCCAGACCTCAAACCCAAGTTTGCAAACAAAGGAGGCCCGAAACGTGGTCCATTCTCTGGATATCAAGCAAACCTTGTATCTGCACCACCATCTGATGGGTTATCTAGGTTTACTTCTAGTCCTATAAATCTTATCAATGAGTTTGCTACTTACATTCAGGCCAAACACGATGCTGTTGACAAGAATGAGATTGGTAATTCTTCAGCCTTGCTTGGTCAATTTGCGGGATTTCTTGCTGAAAATAAGAACTTGTCTTTTGAAGATATGTCAGGTATATTTAATGTCGTTTCTCTCGCTCTTAATATTAGTAATGTGCATGATTATTGGGTTATAGATTAGGGTGCCACTGATCATGTAACTAATATATCTAGAAATTTGACTGACTTTGAGTTTTTCTCTCCTTCATCTACCATAACCATAGCCAATGGTAAGAGTGTAAGTGTTGTTGGCCACGGTAAGACTAAGTTACTCTCAAACTCCATTTCATCATCCATTCTTTATGTGCCTTCATTTCCATTTCAACTACTTTCAGTTGGCCGATTAATAGCCAATCTAAATTGTCGTGTCATCTTTTCTCCTAACAAAGTTGTATTTCAGGATCTAATAACCCAGAAGGCGATTGGTGAAGGTTTCTTCTATCAAGGACTCTATTATCTTTCCAAGAATGCTTATTTGTCCAAAGAACCCCACGCATATGCTTGCTTGTCTTCTGTTCAAGAGTTGTGGCATCAACGCTTAGCTCATCCTTCGGCGCCCATTTTACCCAAACTTTTTCCCGCTTTGAATAAACATCCATTAAATTGTGATGTATGTCCTTTATCAAAATCGACTCGATTACCTTTTTCTTCTTCAGATTCAAGTTCAAATAAAATTTTTGATTTGGTCCATTCGGATGTTTGGGGTCCAGTGCTTGAATCATTTGATGGATACAAATATTTTGTAACATTTGTTGATGATTACTCTCGTTTTACATGGCTATATCTCTTAAAATCCAAAAGTGAAGTTGCTCATGTGTTCCAAGACTTTCATAACTTAGTCATCACTCAATTTTCCTCTAAGATTAAGGTTCTACGATCAGATAATGGTACTGAATTTATGACACATATCATGACACAATACTTGAGCATGCATGGCATTATTCATCATACTAGTTGTGTTGGGACTCCACAACAAAATGGTATAGCGGAGAGGAAAAATTGTGATCTACTTGACAAAACTAGAGCACTGATGATGGGCATGAATGTTCCCAAAATATTTTGGTCACAAGGAGTGTTTACGGAAGCTTATCTAATTAATCGCTTGCCTAGTCGAATTTTGCAGTTTAATTCTCCTATTGAGTTGTTGACAGGAAAAACTCCAAGCTTTTCTCATCTCAGAGTCTTCGGGTGCACCTGCTATGTTCACATTCAGTCTCATCAGCGCGACAAACTGGAACCACGGGCTGTCAAATGTGTATTTTTGGGTTATTCCCCTACGCAGAAATGTTATAAATGTTATAATCCTGTTACAAAGAAGCTCATGGTTAGTCGAGATGTTCGGTTCAATGAGGCAGTGCCATATTTCAGCAACTCAGATGATATTCTTAGTCAGGGGGAGCATGACCTGTTTTCACTTCCCATTCCAGCTGCTGTACCACCAGTTGTGCCCCAAGCTGTCCCTTCCGGGCATTCTTCAGCAGACACTGCTAATGGTGATGACGTGCCTTGCACAGCTCATGCACCCACTACCACCATACCTGTGGGTCCTGTCCCAGCGCCAGCAGTGATCATGGGTGATGAGTCACCAGCTTCTGCGCCTATTCCTCGCCGTAATCCACCTTGTGAACGACATCCATCTTCAAGGCTTCATGATTACATGGCTTACTCGGTATGTCATCCCATACATCATGTTTTGAGTTATCAAAACTTATCACCTACCTATACTGCTTATCTCAGTCAGATTTCTAGTGTCACCGAACCAAGAAATTATCAAGAGGCGGTTCAACAGGCAGTCTGGAAGGATGCTATGAATGACGAACTCCAAGCACTAGCTGATAACAATACTTAGAGTGTGGTTTCCCTCCCACGCGATAAAAAGGCAGTTGGCAGTAGGTGGGTGTACAAGACTAAGTTCAAAACCGATGGCTCAATTGAATGGTATAAGGCCCGACTTGTTGCTCAAGGGTTCACTCAAACATATGGTGTTGATTACAAAGAGACATTTGCGCCCGTCGCAAAAATGACAACTGTCCGTACCTTGATTTCTGTCGCTATCAATCAAGGCTGGTCTCTTTCACAAATGGATGTTAAAAATGCGTTTTTGCATGGCGAGCTTGAAGAAGAAGTCTATATGAAGCTTCCGCTGGGGCATCCGCAAGGTACTGATCCAAGGTTAGTGTGTCGATTGCACAAATCTATTTATGGCTTGAAGCAATCTCCACACGCATGGCATGCCAAATTAAGTATGGTTCTTGAAGAACTTGGATTTAAGAGAAGTAATGCAGATCACTCTTTATTTGTTCACATGCACTCGGGTAAGCGACTGATTGTTTTGATTTATGTTGATAACTTAATTGTTACCGGTGATGATGATGATGCTATACGTAAGCTTAAGAGTGTTCTCCAACAAAAGTTTTCCATTAAAGATCTCGGTGTGCTAAAATACTTCATGGGCATCGAAATGGCTACTTCCTCCAAAGGCTTGTTCTTGAATCAACGCAAGTATGTGACAGATTTATTGCGTGATGCTGATATGTTGGATTGCAAACCTGCACGCACACCATTGGATAGCAAACTGCAGCTTGATAGATCTGGTGCACCTCTGGGTTCTGTTTAAGATTATCAAAGATTGGTTGACAAACTTATCTATTTAACAATCACACGGCCTGATATTAGTTATGCAGTGAGCATTATTAGTCAATTTAAGCATTCTCCCACCACGGTTCATATGAATATTGTTCAGAGAATTCTTCGATATCTAAAGAAAACAATTGGCCGTGGCATCCTCATGAAAGCTAACGGGCATTCTCAAATTCTTGGCTATACGGATGCAGATTGGGCTGGAAATCAACTTGATCGAAAGTCCACTGCGGGTTATTGTATCTTTATCGGTGGGAATCTGGTTTCTTGGAAAAGTAAGAAACAAACAGTGGTAGCACGGTCAAGTGCCGAAGCAGAGTATCGGGCCATGGCTTCCACAGCTTCTGAACTCATGTGGCTAAAGGCTCTCCTTGCCGATTTGGGTATCTCTCATTCTCAGTCTATAACGCTTTGTTGTGACAATCAAGCGGCTATGCACATTGCCTCTAATCCCGTTTTTCATGAATGGACTAAACACATTAAGGTTGATTGTCATTACATTCGGCAACATGTTCAGACTCGGGCCATTGTTACTCATTACACTCGTAGCCATGACCAGCTTGCAGATATCTTCACAAAGGCCTTGTCGTCGGATCATTTTCATCGTATTCTTTCCAAGCTTGGCTCAATTAATCCCCTTGATCCAGCTTGAGGGGGAGTATTGTCGGATTTGTCTCTATGTGTGATTGAAGGCACTGATATGCTGATATGATATGTTTCCATACTTATACATCATGTATATATGGCTTAGAATTATTCTAGGGGTTGTAATAGAGAGATATTAACATTCTTTCTATAATTACGAGATTTGTATATATGGCTTAGCATTATTCTAGGGGTTGTAATAGAGAGATATTAACATTCTTTCTATAATATGTGTAACTAGAATAGCATATATATGTTAGACATGTAATC
This sequence comes from Paratinospora sagittata, assembly GCA_035771175.1. Lineage (NCBI taxonomy): Eukaryota > Viridiplantae > Streptophyta > Magnoliopsida > Ranunculales > Menispermaceae > Paratinospora > Paratinospora sagittata. Next base: position 2,496,164 of record CM069604.1, on the reverse strand, counting down.
AAGCAATTCTCAATATACAGAAAAATCATTCTCCAATATTCATTGGTTCCTCTCTGTATCCTTTTCTTCAACCTTCCTCTCTGTATCTTTTTCTTCAGTTCCATTCCAATCACATGTTGTTTCTCCTTGTGTATGCAGATGATATAAACATCATTAGCACTAGTCCTATTGCTATTAACAACTTGGTATTGCAACTCAGCGAGAGTTTTATTCTTGAAGACTTAAGGACACTTCATTATTTATTGGGGATTGAAGTTAACACTAGGGGTGTTCGTCAACCAGATTGAACTGACCGAATCGAACCTTTTGGTTAGGTTAAATAGGTTGTTTGGGTTGGGTTGGGTCACTGGTTGAGCCCCTAAAAACCCGATTACCCCGACCCGAAACGAGGTAAGTGTTAAAATCCTAAAATATCCATCTAGGCATTATTTTTTTAAGATTTATATGTATCTTATGATTCTTATCTAATACTATTTAATTGAGTTTATACCATAATATATATATATATATATATATATATATATTTATATACATATCATCAGGTTACTATACTATTAATATATACAATCTCAATCAATGCGTTGCCATTTTGCAAATTATTATTACTATCTACTAATATGTAATATTAACAAACTATTCATTGCAAAATAATAGTGAAAAAAAATTACTAGCAAATCTAAACGATAAATGAATAATTAAAGTTCTTATATTAATAAATTATATGTCAAATATGAGGCTTAAGTACAACCCTATCAAACCGACTCAACCCAAACCAAAACCGAACTGTTTGGGTTGGAAGATAGATTGGATTGGGCTGGATTTTAAATTTACCAACCTGAACTGTTTGAGTTGGGTTAGATTTTGGCCTGAACCCGACCCAACTCAACCCAACCCATGAACACCCATAGTTAGCACTACCTCTCAAGACCTTCATCTATCCCAACATAAGTATATTCAAGATCTTCTTCATTAAGTAAACATGTCTGCTAGCTGCTAAGTCTTACCCTTCACCTATGACGACTAATGCTGGAGCTCATTTATCAGCTTATAAGGGAGAGGCTATTTTTAAAACTTCTGAGTATAGATCAGTGATAGGTGTTCTTTAGTATGTTATTATCACTAGACCTGACATTGCCTATGCTATAAATCGAGTATGTCAGTTCATGAAGTCTCCTCTTACTGATCAGTGGGAAGCTGTGAAGAGGATTCTCAAGTATCTTCAAAGCACCTCCTACCATGGTCTTCATTTTACAAAATCCTCTTCCAAGGTTCCTGTTTCATAAATCACTGGTTTTACTGATACTGATTGGGCTTCCAATCCTGATGACAGAAGATCAACATCAGGTTTGTGTGTCTAACTGGGTCCTAACCTTTTTGCTTGGAGTACTAAAAAGCAACATGTTATCTTTCATTCCTCCATAAAGGCAAAATACAAAAGCTTATATAGCCTCATTGGTAGCGGAGATTACTTGGCTTAGATCACTTCTCCATGACCTTCAGTTTCCTCAGTCTCATCTGGCTATTCTTTGGTGTGACAATCAAAGTGCTATAGCAATGACACACAACCCGGTTTTACACGCCACACAACCCAGTTTTACACGCCTGGACTAAACATGTCGAACATGACTTATACTTTGCTTGTGACAAAGTTGCTCAAAAATAACTTTATCAATCATGTACCACTATAGATCAAGTTTCCGATGTGTTTTAAGGCCTTGTATATTCCAAGGTTTCATTTCCTACGATCCAAGCTCACTGTGTCTCCCACCCCACTGAGCTTGAGGGGGGATGTTGAGGATAAAGAATGCAGTTGACAGGTGTGTATCTAGTCGACTTTTTAATAACTAGTTGACTAGTTTATAGGCTACTCTAATTAGGAGCTTTTAGAGTTATGTAGAAGGTTCTGTTGTTAGTTACAAAGTTAGAGGTTGATGTATGTGTGTGTGTGTGTGTGTGTGTGTGTAAGGGTAGTTCTTTTCTATTAATGAAATTGTAGATCTGTACCAAATGTACATACAAGTGCATTTCGTTTCTGCTAATGAAATTCAACAGATCTGTTTTTCTTCTATTTTTTTTTTGGGTACCTATTTTTCGGCACCCGGCAGGTGTCCTCCTTCCATTTGGGGAGAGACTATTCCTTCCGGATTCGAAGATTTGCAAGGGCAAGGGCACCTCTCCCAACAGGGATGGACAAGGGCGGGCTCAAATTCGTGATGAGTTCCTCAACGCACCTCGTAGTTTGCTCCCCGAATCAGCGAACCAACCCCTTGTTGGTAACAGATCTGTTTCTCTTCTCTAAAACTTTTCTTGCTTTCTAAGTTGTTTGGTTCTTTAACAACTCGAACACATTGGATTTTATTGAAATAAATAAAAACAAACTTTATTAAAATTGATTAAAAGATCTATTAAAATTAGTAAATTTAATTTTTACAAGAATTAATGAAATTGATTTTTACTAAATAATTAATAATATGCTGTTGGAAAATTAATAATAAAATAACTATATATAGTACTTGTGTGTGTGTGTGTGTGTAATGATAAATAAATTTAAAAGAAAAAAACTAACATATAATGGTTTTTGGAGCGGTGAGGTTTTAGATCGAACTTCATTTATTTTGGGGACATTACAACTTCTACTTATTCACTTTGACATGGAAATGACGATATCACAGTTACCCAGATGACTAACTTTCTTGTATAAATAATAATAAATCTAGTTAGCCTTGTTTATCCAAGAATATTTAAGTACAAATGAATCATCTTTATTTTGGAAATATACCCCATCTTGTCTAGCACTCCAAACACAATTATTGCAATTCATTGATCGAGCATTATAAACTTCGAATGCCTGTCCATATTTGTGTCCATCAGAGCTTTCCCAGATCATAGAGCACCAAAAGAGTGTTGTTTTGAACAAGTTGTCGCGAAAGGTCCACTTGGACTCTTGGTTGAAAGCTAGAGCTTGTTCACCTATATCATCATCTGTTGATTTACAATTAACGTTAAATGTTGTAGTAGGCGATATATTGTTGATCACATGAACATTCTTCCAAGGATGAAGAGACCACGACATAGCCAACTCGAAGGATACAAATAGAATGAAAGCAAGTGCAAAAGCATGAGAAGAACCTCTGAACGCAACCATTGTGATATATATGCTCTCAACTCTTACCTTCTTTTTTATGATGCTTTATGACTTTGCCTCTCGTTATATAGAGATGGTTGGAAAAAATTTGAAAAGCTTAATTTGGAAAATAAATCTAAAGGTTTTATGGTACCATGTTGCTGGAAACAAATTAAGAAGGTAATGTAGATTTATATAGCTAGTAAATATTTTATGTATTTAAATACATAACGATAAATATTGTATGTGTCGACCATGTTTGTTGTTGTCATCTGTGTGTGCTAAACTTTATTCATGCAATCATATAATTCTTTCTATATGTAGTTGATCACGTCATTAGGGCTTGGATAATCATAGAAAAGAAATTGCAAAAATATAATATATATTAATATTGTTGAATCCTTTGGAGATTACGCAGTTCATACCTCCAAAATTAGGAAGAATCTATATAGGATTTGAATGTATTACGTATTGTAATCCTTCAAATGTTTTTAAATCAATCATACTCTTTAATACAAGATTTAGGAGACTAACAAAGACGGCTTTTTAATGCATAATTTGAAAAGAAAAATAATTCTTACCATTGAAACTTGTTGACAAAGTCACATTTGAAAGATTATCTGAAAATATATTTGTAGATAAGAAAAAAGATACATATATATATATATATATATTAATTTCTATAAAATATTTATTCATGATATTTAGGTAAAAGTTAATATATTTAACCAAACACTAGGTGTAGACCTACAAAGCTAAGGAGAACTCAAATCCAAAGTAACCAATCAACCTTAACTAGCAGCCCAAACTAAACTAAATTGAGTATAACAGTTTGGGTTCATTGGTTTAAAATTTCAAATACACAAATTATTAACTATTTACACGTATGTAAAGTAAAACTAATGCACAATTAACAAATTTAAAAATAAAATCTTTATTATAAGATGATAATCCAAATATGTTGATAGGAACCCATTTTAATTTAAAAAATATAAAATGAAAAAGAAGAAAGAAAGATAATTGACTCAATTGAGGGAGCCAATACCTCTAAATGGTTCGTTCAAGGAAACCAAAATTTCTCATAAATCAAACATGACCTTGTTAACAATATTCTGCTTCTCTTTCCATTAATTCATTCTCTTTAAATAGGAAATCACAACACAATTAAATCCTAAAAACTAGGATACACAACTCATTTTCTCTACACATAAACCCATATTCAACTAACATGGTTGTAGTGGTAAGAAACTACCATAACTAAACAAACTACCCAAACTACTTATATTTATTCAACTAAATAAATAAAAAAACATAAAAACATAGTATATAATTTAAAAAAATGTGATCATAACATACGTAAATCATTTGGGTGATATATAGTTTTTCAAACCTGACACAAAATGAACTTGTTGAAAATCGATCCAAAAGCATTAATTCAATTAGGTTTTGTGGTTCAAATTAATCCATTGATACCTTTACATGCAACTATTGTTTCCTACAGGTATAAGACCAAATATTAGAACAAAACTTGGCCATACTAAATAAATAAACAACATGCTTAGATGGAGGATGATCTCAATGATCAACTAGGAACACCTTCTAGTTTTTTAGGAGGGGAGCTCTCGGTATGATGATCAAAGGACTTTGAATTTTGGATATTGTTAGATACCATTTGACCCAAAAGCTATAGCTGTTAGATAAGGGCCCAACAATGCATATCAAACTATTATTAACACTCTTCCTCACGTGCAACCTCATTCTACACGTGGAGAACCAAAAAAGAATAGAAGAAGAAAAATATTAATTATGCAAAATGGAGAACATGCAAATTTCAATAACGAGACTTGAACCCAAGACCTCTTGCAAAATTAAGGCTCTGGTACAATGTTAGAAACCACATGATTTAAAAGTTATAATTGTTAGATAAGGGCTCAATAATGCATATCAAACTATCATATATCAACAAATATGAGAATAATCTCGGCTTAAGTGAATTAATGCTTTCTGCTTTTTACAAAATTGTAACGGATTGTTGTTTTTTTTTTATAATAAATAACACTTTAGATATGAAATGATAAACTATAAACTGTCAATAATGGGAGGTGTAGTAGAATGTCTGAGTATATACTTTGATTAGTCTACGTAGAGTGAAGCAAGTATTAGGTTAATGCAAAATTACCAACATGCTTTAATTGTGTTGCGAACTTAAATTTAAATCTCAAATTTCTGCAAGTGTATGGGTTGCACAAGTAATACAATGATGAGTATGTATCATTCCTTAAAGATTTAGTTCACTAATTACTAAAATCAAATAACTCTAACTATACTTGGAAAATTAAAATGAAGCCTATTAATTAACAAAATTAAATCTAAGAAACTAAAAATTCAAAATTGGTGTGGTAAATGCAACAAAAAAGATTAGAAACTAAGAATAAGGATTTGGATTGAAGTAAGTGAGAGATAAATTTACTAGGGCAATGATTTCAATTGTTATGGATTTCTAATTTCATGACTGCTACACCTAAAACTGAACTAACTCCAATTCATAAACAAAGTTGTGCAAAATTGGGACACCCCAAAAAGAATACCCTAGGTGAGCCCAAACATAACAAAAATTGCCAAGGGAATAAAATGAAGAATATGCCCTCGGCCGCGGCCAAGAGAATTACTTCGATCGTAGCCTGGAAACACACCTTGGCCACAACCAAGGTAACCATGCCTCAGCTTGGTGGAGGCACACCTTGCTCAACCCTACCTCGACGATGATCGAGAAGCCTTTGGCCACGACCAAAGACTCGCCTTTAGTCATGGCCGAGCTTTACTCATGCGCGACGTACATCACACGCCTGTTGGTACACCTAATTGGGGGTGAATTGGGTGTAATGGTCATTTTTGATATTTTCTAATTTCTTATGAGATTCATTTACATAATTGGATTCAATACTTCAATAAATCTAATGAGCATAAAGTAAAGCACAATAACATTTATAGTGGTTTGGCCGCGCCTACGTCCACTACCTAATCTCCCGATTAGGATTTTTCTAAAACCACTAATGAATCCTCTTACGGGTGAGGACCAAACCGTTACAAATTGCCCTTTTACAGGTTTAAGGCAAACCTATCATTTTTCGGGTTAAGGATGAACCACTTATCCATTTTTCGGGCTAAACCCATGTTCCTTTTGCGGGCTATGGAAGAACCACATATTATTTTTTCGGGCTAAGGAAGAACCCATGTTCCTTTTGCGGGCTAGGGAAGAGCTACATATCCTTTTTTCAAGCTAAGGAAGAACCCAAGTTCTTTTTGCGGGCTAAGAAAGAACCCACACATCCTTTTCAAGAGAAAGGATGAAATTAGCTAGATTCCGACATTGGAATCTCAAGTGAGGACTTGGTTGTTTCAATCTTGAAACGAACCAAAAACCCCGATTACAATGATTAAAATGTTAGTTCTAATGATTGGAACAATTATACATGAAGCTCATAAACATAAATACCAATACAAGATATGAAAATTTAAGCTCAAGGTGAAGAGAGACCTTACAATGATTTATACCTTTCTTGCAACCATATTTGCTCAAGAGAATGATTTTAAAGATGCTTTACAATTAAAAACCTTGAAATCCAATCTTCAAATCAACATCTCTAAGTTCTAGGTTTTTGAAATGAGAAAAATTATTTGATTTTGAAAAACACTTCTTAAATTCACATGGTTGTCTCTCTTGTGTTTAGAATGGCCTAACTACATGTATTTATAAATTAGAAACAAGTTATAGTCGTTAGACACAAGAATATAGCCGTTGGGGGTGAAAAATATGATTCTGGACTGTTGGAAATGTGCCCAGAAAAGTTGCAGAAAATTTTAGATTTTTGCACTAGCTCTCTCATTGTGCATTAGCTCCCTCAAGCACATTAGCTTGCTGATGCGAAGTTCGCATTAGCTTGCTCATGCTGACAGTTTACATAGCTTGCTCATGCTGACAATTTGCATTAACTTGCTCACACTCAATTAGCATCCTGACTCATCACACAGTTTTGAAAATTTTCTTTTTTTTTCGAAAATATATGAAATGAAAACCAAATATAGGCATATAATTGCTAAAAATTTATGTAAAGAACATTCCGTAACCATTGAAAACATTTCCAAAACCATTTGAGAAAGATATCAAATACTTTTAAAGGGTTAAAGTTTATTTGCGCATACTTTGAATGTGAAAACTTGGGTTAACATGATTTTTCAAAATTCTAAACACATGGGCTTATTTGGGCATAAAAATATGATTGAAATATATTTAGTTTGATGATTAAAACACTTTGAAATCAACAATTAAACAATCAAACAAGATTTTGATAAAAATAAAAACAATTTTGATTATTTTGAAAAACTTTGTAGAAATATCATTTTAACTATAACTAATGCAATTATGATTCAAAATAGTTTAAAAACATAAATCAAACATTTTGAATACTTGAAAATCATTTTTAAAGAATACTTAATGCATGAATGAGTTTTATCAAAACTATGCATACGTGAAGTATGAATGCATGAAGTTTAGAAAGATTGAGCAATACGAAATGCAAGAAGGTAATATCCTAATTCTAGACACATAAAGATTCTCAACCTTTTTGTCTTCATTCCTTCTAGTTGTCCAAGTTTTAAGTATGGTTAATTCTTTGCTTGAGAGACTTCTTGAACTTGAAGGCTTAGATCTTGTATTTTTCTTTTTTCCATATTTAGGTGCTGATGTATACTAGATAGAAACATTAGCATCATTTGTTATATTGTTTGTAAGCATCAAAACACTTAGAGAAAACTAAGTGCAAAACCACTTAGATCAACAACACCGACCTAAAACATACTTGATCATGATGACACACATCTTGAAACACATGTTGGCTCATATATCCTTGATAAGCCCAAATGAGGGAGGTATATCTTCACTATGATTATTTTCGCCATTTTCTGGAATATATAAATGGATTGCAACAAAAATGCATTGTTGGACGTGGAGGTGGACTCTAAGAAGTCTTGGGAAAACGTCAAATGGTTAGCCAACACATGGGTCGCTAAATCGAAATTTAAAGGTGGTTATTCTTTTTCAAGTTGGGCTAGCAATTGTTGTATGTAAGAAGGGGGTCTTAAATAGGGTTGTATTGGGGATAGCAAAGGATGTCTCTTTGGTTTCAAGATAGAGTACTTGTAATCAATTTGGTTTTCTGATAATTTCCTTCTGCATCAATAAAACTCTTGTTTCTTCTAAAAAAAAAAATTCCTGATAAGGAAATAGCTTAATTGTTATCTTATAGTCAATAATTTCCATAAATGTAAAGGGTCTACCTAGCACTATAGAAGGACCATCATTATTCAATAAAGAGATACGTTCTAAACTCAATTCTTTACACGTATTATTTCTCTCCCCCAAATACTAACTTAAGCATCAGAGTTTTTGCGGTGGCACTCCCTGGTGCCACCATTATTTTCTAGGTTGCTTGTGTGCTTGAGCGAAAGGAAGTTCACTATGCGACGAAAAACAAATCAAGACCAAGGTGGACGCATCAATCCACCTATTCATGGATGTTCTTATTTTAAGCAAAGACTGGAAATAAAGTGGTTGTCCTTGACGAGGATGCCCATCTCACCGTATGTGGGGACCACATCAAAGTTACTAGTCTCGACTCCTTGTTTCTTGAACGCCTTGCTAATAAAAAAATCTCTTTAATGTCTTTTGGCCAAGCTTTACACCCCCTGTTTCAAGTGCGAATTTTGGCTAAAGTAATGATAATGGAGGTATTTGCTCTAATTAAAGGTCGAATGACCCTAAAATATATATTAATCTCTTTCAAGCAATATTAAAAGTGCTACAGAATGATAATTCTTATCTCTCGATGACAATTAAAACATTTAGCAAGTCATTAGACTTTATAACTATTCAACTAAGACCACATGCACAAACTTTATAGGTATATCTTTATCTAATTGCCAATTTGTGTCTTGCATTAATTTCATCAAACATGTAGCATGCTTCACCTCTCGGTTCTTAGCATACTCTTTGAAAGTGAATTGGCATAATGTGGTCTAGTTCAAAAATAATATTCCTCGTCACTCGATGCTTCTTTGGAAACTTTTTTGGGAGAGGATCATCAAGTCGGCCAGACTTTGTGACTGGGGTATTAATCTCAATGATGCTTGTATCCTTTGTTGGAATGGGCGTGAGAACCAAGATCACCTTTTCCTTGAATGTGCTTTCTCAAATCTAATCTGGAAAGGAATAGCTAGGCGTTGTTTTTAGGTGGTGGGGAACCTAACTGGTTGGAAGAGAATTATTGGAAAAATTCTTGTCTCTTTTGACAAGAACTCCCCAAATTGTTTGATTGTTAAGAAGGTTTTTGCCGCTGCTGTGTATCACGTACGGTGGGAGTGCAATCAAAGAAAGTTCAAGATGAGAGCTAGAACCATTGATGTTCTAATCAATGATATTTCAGTTGATGTCTTAGCTTGCTTGAATAGTGATATGGTGATGCATGAGCTAAACTCCCCTGTTGAATTTATCCTCAATGCTTGGCATTGTGGCTTCCACGTTTCTCCTCAGTCTATGTGAAGCATATCTTGGTCTCCTACGGATACTGGGTGGGTAAAATTAAATGTTGACCGTTCCTTCTCTAGTAATAGAGGCGGGATTGGTTGTGTTTTTAGATGCAACAAGGCTATGCTAATTATGGTGTTGGATGGTCAAGTGTATCCTAAGAGTGTGCTTTAGGTTGAAGCTCTGGCGCGTTTGAAGGGTCTGGAAATTGCGAGGGAGCTTAATGTTTTGGCTTAGCAATTGAAACGAATTCTATGCTTCTTTCCATGATTGTCTCAGGTAAGATTCCTTCCCAGTGGATGTTAATATTCATTTATTGCTAGATTCAAAATTTTCTTTCAAGAAGGAGTCATTGGTTTATTAAGCATGTTTGGAGAGAAGGTAATGTCGTAGTTGACTGGTGTGCTGCAAAATGTATTAATGAGGTGATGGAGATGATTCACCTAAATTGGATTCCTCACGATCTTGGTGAAATTCTTCATTTAGATGCTAGTGGTACTGATTATGTAAGAGTTTAATTTGGGTGGGTTTTGCTAGATTGTTGTGAGCTTTGTTGTATTTGTTATTGGGATTCTTTTACTTTGCCTTATTGGTTTGAGTTGTATGTTGTATGCAAGCTTGTTGGGGTGTTTGCTTTGGCCTTCTGCTTTGTTTTCTTTGGTTTAATTCAATTATCCTTTCAAAAAAAAAAAGAACATGTGAAAACTAGGATTGGACAAAAAAAATAAAAAATAAAAATTTAACTTTAGGCAACGTGCCTGAACGTTTGTGCACGCGAACGTTCGGGCAACCACTTTTTTTCCTATTTAAGGAACCCCCCCCCCCCCCCATTTCTCACACCAAATCACTTATCCTTGTGATTTCTCCATTCTCTCTCATTTTTCTTGAGTTTTTCTTCTCTTTTTGAGACTCTCTTCGCGGTGCAACGAGGTTCTGCTTGAGGGAAGGCGCAAGTTCTCGAGGGAGTTTTTATCTGAAGGTGGGGAACGAAACATAGGTTTGCGTGTCTTATAACTTTTATTAAAGTTTACATTCATTTATCATTATATCTACTATTAATTTACACTGCATTATTGCATATAATGTTTATACTTATCATACTTATGCCTGTATATATGGACTTCATGTATTATATTGTTGCTATGTCAGATTAGTGGTCAATCTGGCTCAACCAGACTCAATCTTGTCCTCAGTAACTTTAAATAGTGAACGGGAGGCAACGTGCTGCTCTAGACAATTGGCATTTAAGTAGACCTCGAGTCTTACCTCTCAAACTGGAGACTGATCTGATTGGTCTTATTTGAAAGTTATCAGCTTGTCCAAGTAATACTGAATGTCTTAATCTTGCATGTGGTGATATCGACCCTGATAAGATCACCAGATGTTGCCAAATCCTGTCTAATGTTAGTAAAAACTGGACCTGTTCATGCATTGACATCATACATAAGCACCATCTAGGGACGTATGTGGTTTGCGAGTTACAGAATAGTTAAAAGCAATGCTCATTATTCATTATATTTATCTGGAGAGGGACGTACAATGAGAACTCGAGATTACTTGGGGAGGGACATTTGTACATGAATATAGGACGTCTTTCCTAAGGAGGGACATACAATAAGAACCCGGCTACTCCTAGGGAGGGACATCTTTACATGAACTCAGACGATGTACAATCACGAAACGAATACGAGACGGTGTCATGCATACATACATGTTTGATTGATTATGATGCTCTGATGTATATTTATGATATTTGATTATGAAGTTTGCTTTATTAATTATTATATTCACGAACTATTTTACTCACTGAGCGTGTAGCTCACCCAGTTGTTATTCATTTTTTTTTTAGGAGATTAGGGCGGACTGGGTGCAGGTTTTTGGGCCAACATTTTTGTACCCTTTGTATTATTCATTGGGGATTTTGGGAGGATTTTATGTACAAATATATTATGAAATTAATGAAATCATACTTGTACTTAATCGTGTTTCCGCTCACTCAGTTATTGTTATAATGCATTCGCGCCTCGTCCGTGAGTGTCCCGCCGGTTTAGGCGCGTCCGGGCGGGGTGTGACATTTAATGGTATAAGAGAGTAAGGTCCACGGCCCGCCCAAGTCCACCAAATTAGGAGAAGAAATATTTTATTAGATATATATATCTTTAGAACTATATATATATATGAATTATATATAGTTGAGATTTATATTAAATATATATCTAGAAAACTATATAGTTTTTATATAGTTTAGATTTGAATATATATATATATAGTTATGATTTATGAAAACTATATATATAGTTGTGATTAAATATATATATATATCATGTTGCTAATGAAAAATTTGGATTAAATGATGGTATAAACATCAAGAGAAAAAAAAATAGAAAATATAATCCAACGGACAAGGCATAAATCTTAAAAATCTCAGGAATATATTTTGTGTATTTCACAAATTTATTTTCCTTTCAGCAAGATAATGGCCTCAAGTGAATGAACGACTTCTAGTAGTTGGGAACCAATTCCCACCAGACTTACGAAACTATTCAACAGGGAGGTTATGACTATGAGAAGTATCGACAATAGAGATCTCTGCCTCCGTCCAATCCTTCACGAAAAACTTGCAACGCTAGGGTGGTTGAACATAACAAAAGTTAAAGGTTACGTCTCCTTCAACTTGGTGAAGTCTTTCTTCTCCTTCAACTTGGTGAAGTCTTTCTTATCCTTCAACTTGGTGAAGTCTTTCTACGAAGCCATGAATTGCGTGGGACTTCAAGAAGATGGGATCAACCCTGTCTTGGAGGCGACGGTTAGGGGAACAAAGATTTCTATTAACGTCAAAATTATTTCGCGACTTATGGAGATCCTGATTGGAGATAAAATAATTGATCAACACAAACCCTAGACAGTTGCAGAGATCGCTGAGTCCAAGGAACAGTTGTTCAATTCCCTTGCCAAAAAGCTGTACACCCAATTGACGTACGCCCACCTCCCAAACAATCTCCTTAAACCACCTCTTGCCGGCCTTGGGAAGATTGTATTCAACAACATTTTGTCGGAAAAGGTGACTAGAGGTGCTATGTCAAGAGCTCAACTTCTTGTGCTATACTGCATAGAGAAGGGAATTAAAGTCTCCCTACCTCACATCATCATCCAGCAAATGTTCAAGAAAGGAACCCCTCGGCTACGGAGTCTTGATCATAAGGACGCTATACGAGGCAAACGTCAACACTTTTTATGAGTCTTCAAAGTAAATCACTGATGCAGTTACAACATCCTCTATCTTCAAGACGTTCGTCACGAGTGGAGGCACCAAATAATGAGCCAAACCAGAACCCTACGGCAAACCCAGTCCCGAATAATGATCAACCCGATCATTTATTCTCTGAGGATGATCTTTTTGGCAACCTAAATCAACCTCCACCAGATCAAGAGGGACAAGGAGTTCCGACAAATCCACCTTCCTGGAACAAGTATCGGCCAGTTCAACAAGTTCCTGTGAATCAACAGCAAAAGAATTCTGAGGCACCAAATTTCGGTAGACAGGATATCCCAATGAGTCCATTATTTCAAGAATTTTCGACTCCAACATATCCAAATGTCCAAGAGGTTCCAGTTAGTGAATCCCCGTACAATCAAAACAACTACCCTCAATCGATGAGTCAACCATACGGCCAATACTTTCCACCAATGCCTACGACGTACCCTCCACCTATGGGACAGTCGACCTATCAACCATCGATGAGCCAATCGACTAACCCATTCGAGCAGTTAAATGTGATTGTATCTAGTATTGCTTGGATGGAGGAGACTCAAAATACTTTGTTAACACGTATGCAAAACGTCGAAGACCAACGAGCAACTTCTCAACTTTCTTCTAGTAGTCTTTCTGTACCTAGCAGGAGGTCTAAAAGGAACAGTAGCAGGCAGAAAAATCATGAATGATTATTGGCATTGTAAAATTTTTTTATATATGAATGAAAATGTTTTGTTTAAGACTATCTTTGGTGGGCCGACTTACAACCATTCTTTCTTTTGTATCACTAACTTTGGAGTGGTATGGGACATAACAAAATTGGAGGATACTAAATAAAATGTGGAAGTAAGAAAACCCACGACCATGTGTGAAAAGAAACATTTGGGAAAAGTTGTATTACTAACATTATTACTAGGTTTACACGGTATGGGATGAGTAAACTTGGACGATACTATTAGTGAACTCCTCTTTAGTCGATGTTTTATAGAGACTGTGTTCATACAACTTAACTTGGTTGACATTCTTATTACCAAATTCTTGTGGTATGGGACACGAATATGGATAATTGTCGAAAAGACTAAGCGAAAGAGTTTGAATACATAAGATTGCGATAGAACGTTAGATCAGGATATTTACCGAGGATAATCTTAGAATTTTTATGACTTGTATGGATTTTCAATGAAATATATATGTATGTTCACAAAAACTAGAACCAAAACATTTGAAATACTTGCAAAATTTCATACTTATTAGATAAACATTCTAACATTGTTTTACACCATGACCAAACATACGAGGCACATAAGATTCTTTGATTCCTTAACAAAAACCTTACACTATACTTAGAAAAATAGGTGGTTTTTATATTGCAGTACTCTCAAACTTGTTGCTGAGAATATCATAACATTATACTTGGCTACAGTTCTTAAATCATGGTTTTATTTTCTCCTTGCCAGTGAGAAAATGCAAACTAAGAAGAGAGGAAGGCCACACACTATCCGTCCAGTAGATGAGGCTCCTCCTGAGATTCAGAACTCGAAACCACTGCCTCCGACGACAGCACATGCCACACCCAACACTGCCACTACGTTTGGGAAGGCAGTGCCACCCCAGCCCACATCCTTTGCAATGTCTTCGAGTATGGAAGTCTTTTTCACCGGATTTATCGAGGCGATGAAAGTAACTGTTTAGGCGATTGTTCGTGAGATTGCGACAAATCAGGTTGTCACTATTTAGGCAGCTGTTAGATCTGGGTCGGAGACTCAAACCGACCAGATTACGAAGTATAAGAGGCTACAACCCCTTACTTTTGCTGGCACCATTGATGCGGAGGAGGCGCAAAAATGGCTGGATGAGTCGAAGAAGGCTCTCGATGCTATGGGAGTTGATGAGGCTTAAAAGATTCCACTTGCGTCCTACCAACTTATTGGTGGAGAAAATACATGGTGGATAACAGTAAAGGAGGACCCATGGGTCAACACCACGGACATGACTTGGCAGTAGTTCAAGTCATTGGAGTATGCTGCCAGGTTTAAAGAATTATTGGTCTACTCTCTCTCCACCATCTCAATGGAGCAAGATAAGATCGAGAAATTCTACAATGGTCTTCATCTTGACATTTGACGAGCCTTGTCGATCTTGGATCTCAAGATTTATAGGGAGGTCGTTGACAAGTCCATGAGCTTTGAGCAGGGAAAGATTGAGCAGGAGCAGAGAATGAATAAGGAAAAATGGCTTGCAACGTTTTCCCAACAGGGCTCGCAGTAGGGCAACAAGAAGAAGTCCTACTATAATCAAAACCCAGCCCTCCCAGCCACAACACCTACGACTGAACCGTTTAACCTTGGCCATCAGGGTTTTCGCAATCATGGCCGATGAGGTCGTAATGGCAGGGGTCGTCGTCGAAACGATAATGGCAGGGGTGGTGGTCAGCATCACAATCAACATGGCCAACAGAACCATCAGCAACAGAGGCTAACGTGTTTCAACTGCGGCCAGCAGGGCCATGTAAGAAATGCCTGCCCCCACCTTCAGCAACCGCGACAACCTATTTTTGTTGTTCCAGTCCAACAAGCCCCACCTGCTGTTAATGCCCAACCCAGACAGAACCAGCAAAACCAGTAAAACCAGGGGGCAACAGAACCAGGGCAGAGCGTTTGCCATCTCTCAACAACCCCTCCTAGACAACAATGTAGTCGAAGGTACATTTTCCTTGTTCAATACAATGGTGCAGGTCTTGTTCAATTCGGGTGCTACGCATTCCTTTATATCTTTTGCATTGGTACGACATTTAGGATTGCATCCTGAACCCACAAATAGTGCAATCCATGTCACATCACCATTAGAATCTGGTACTGACGTGAATTTGCAGTGTTCTCAATGTGAGCTTCGAATGTCAGAACAAATAATATATGCAGATATCTTTGTGATGGACATTGAAGACTTCGACATCATCCTCGACATGGAGTGGCTCGCACCACTGAATGCAAGGATCGATTGTATGAAGAAGCAAGTTCAGTTAACCTTTCCTACTGGGGAGTTTGTCAAGATTCAGGGAACGAGGAAGTGGATACACAACTCGACTAATGCACTTCTCAAGGCACAACTTCAAGTTCTATCCCTTGGTGATGACAATGAATCACCAACACTGTACCCTCTCGAAGTACACGATGTCCCGGTAATATATGAACTCCCAACAGTTTTTCTAAATGACTTTCCTGGTCTACCTCCGGTTTGGGAATTCGATTTTGAGATTAACCTCATACTTGGGACTGGGCCTATCTCAATTCCACCATATAGAATGTCTAATGTCGAGCTAGTCGAATTGTACAAGCAATTGAAGGAATTGGAGAGTAATGACTTCATCAGGAAAAGTTCATCACCCTGGGGTGCCCCAGTTCTGTTTGTTCGCAAAAAGGATGGTTCATTGCGACTTTGCATCAACTATCGCAAGTTGAATAACGTCACTATTAAGAACAGATTCTCGTTGCCCAAGATCGATGACTTGTTCGACCAACTTAGAAATGCCAAGTACTTCTCTAAGATTGATTTATGATCCGATTATCATCAACTCCGGATCAGAGAGTCGGACATTACCGAGACGACATTCAGAACTCGGTACGGTCACTATGAATTCTTGGTTATGCAGTTCGGTCTAACAAATGCACCTGCTATGTTCATGAATTTGATGAATCGCATTTTCAAGCTATATTTAGATTGATTTGTGGTGGTCTTTGTGGATGATATCTTGATATATTCCTCAACCGAGGAAGTCCAAAAGATACATCTGAGAATTTTTCTCCAGAGCTTGAGAAGCCACCAATTGTATGCAAAGTTGAGTAGGTACGAATTTTGGGCGAAGCGAGTTCAATTCCTGGGTCATGTGGTTTCAGGCAGTGGCATTGAGGTGATTCTTCAAAGGTTGAAGTGGTTTTAAACTGAAAGCAGCCTACCACTGTTACTCAGATTAGGAGTTTTCTTGGTTTGGCTGACTATTATAGACGTTTCATCAAGGATTTCTCAAATATTGTTGAACCTATGACCAAGCTCACTCGGAAAGACGTGTGATTCATCTAGAATCCTGCCTGGGAAACGTCATTTCAGGAATTGAAGAAACGCCTCACGACAACACCAGTACTAATCACTTCATGAATTGAAGTTAGATTTTTACTATACACCGACGCCTCTCTTCAAGGCTTAGGTGCAGTACTACTGCAAGAAGGCCAAGTTGTTGCATATGCTTCGAGGAAATCGAAGATTCATGAGGGTAATTACCCAATGCATGACTTGGAACTTGCAATTGTCGTATTCGCACTGAATTTATGGCGTCATTACCTCTATGGTGAACGGTTTGAGGTCTTCTCAGATCACAATAGTCTTAAGTATATCTACACCCAGATAGAGGTAAACCTCTACCAAAGACGATGGTTGAAATTCTTGAAAGATTATGACTTTCAACTCCAGTACCATGCCGGTAAGGCCAATGTTGTGGCTGATGCCCTGAGTAGAAAAACTTATGTTGCTTGCACTCTTAACTTCGAGATGGGAATGTTGGCTACAGAGATGGAGAATTTTAACCTACAACTGATCGAGGAGGGAGGAAAATCACGACTCTCTCAATTATTAGCAAACTCTGAGCTGGTTCGAAAGATTTCAGCAGCTCAAGCCAACGATCCTATGTTAATGGAGAAATGAAAACTTCTACTTAGAGAACAGGACCTTCCTCACTGGTCGGTCTCTGAAGACAGAGTCGTTTTTTACAAAAAAATTCTTTGTCTACCGAAAGACAACCCCGCCAAGCTTGCTGAACTGTATGAATGAGAAATCCTAGGCCTCCATGGCATACCACTTATGATTGTCTTTGATCGAGACGCTTGATTTTCACCAAAGTTTTGGCAAAGCTTCCAGAGTAGAATGGGCTTCAGGATCACCATGAGCACAACCTTTCACCCTCAGACTAATGGGCAGTCAGAGCGTCTGATACAGATCTTGGAGGATAGGTTACGGTGCTGCATTTTGGACTTTCATGACGGATGGGCAAAAGATTTATATTTGGCTGAGTTTGCATACAACAACAGCTACCAAACTAGTATCGGCATGGCACCGTACGAGGCTCTCTATGGTCGCCCTTGCAGATATCCGGTATGCTGGTTAGATATGGCAGATCGACCGCAATTGGGACCTGAACTAGTTCAAGAAACTCTTGAGAAGATCACACTAGTAAAGGAGAGACCTCGTGTTGCTCAAAGTCGACAGAAGAGCTATGCTGACAAGCGAAGACAACCTCTAAGATTTGATAAGGGGGACTTGGTTTTTCTAAAAGTTCAGCCTACAAGAGGTGTGAAATGCTTTGGGATCAAGAGAAAGCTCTCCCCACGGTATATCGGTCCTTTTCAAATGATTTGCAAGGGCGATTTGCATTAACTTCTTTTGCCTCATGATGAGAAACACAAAATGCATTTCAAAAACAAGCCACAAAGAGAATGGATACAACTACATGTTGGAGAATTCCGAACAAGCCCTTGTGACAAGAAGGCAGAAATGCACTTCTCCATTGCTAGGGGCGTAGCTAGGAATTTTCTTTTAGGTGGGCTAAAATTTTTCTTTAGAAAAATCTCGACGATATGATAAGAGTTGTAGGAGGTTTTGGGCGATTTGAGCGTTGATTTAGAACTATGATTTGGAGCTGCAATTTGGGCATTTTGAATTTTAGGGAAGAAGAAGAAGAAAAAAAGTTGCAGAAGCTCTTGAACAATTTGACTGTTGATTTAGAGCTGCAATTTGGGAGATTTAGGCGTTGAATTATGGATTAAGGGTATAAATTAAGGATATTATAGAATAGTTTTTAAAAAACATTTACCTTAAGCTCAGTCTAGCCATGAATAGCTACGTCCCTATATCCAAGATAGTTTAAGGTGGTTCAAGTATAAGCAATGAAGTCATCTACTTAGGCTAATTAAGAAAATGACTTATCAATAATATCTCATAATGTTAATGAAGGTAGAGTAAGACTTAAAATAATATGAAAAAAATAATTATAAAATGTATAAAATTATAATTTAAATACTATTACTCATACGGAGAATGAAAGAAGTGGACTAATGTAGTAACTTACAGTTTAGCAACACTACTAATTTTATTCACAATGTCTGGCCTTTAGTTAAATGAAAGGTTGGTACAAGAGAGAGACTTAAAATACAAATGAATGTGGATGCATGCTAGTGTCAAAAGAAAATGTTCATTTTTTTTTTCAAATAATTAATACATCTCACTTTTTTATTTTCTTTCATTAAGAAGTATTTTTTAATAATAATAATAATAATAGTAATAATAATAATAATAATAATAATAATAATAATAATAATAATAGTGATATGACATGGGTAATTTTTTTTTAAATTATTTAATGTGGACTTGTATCCAATTATTTATTAATTTATTAATTAGTTATTATTATTGGGGTTTTTTTTTTGAAAACATTATTATTGGATTAGTTTATTGATTATTATTATTGGGTAGAAGGACAGAGACAAATGAATATAGGGTAGAAGGATATATAGAAACAAAAAAAAAAACAAAAGCTGGATTGCCAACATTACTAATTCTATTCACAATGTCCGACCTTTAGTTAAATGGATGCTAGGTACAAGAGAGAGACTTGAAATACAAATGAACGTGGATGCATGCATGCTAGTGTTAAAAGAAAATGTTTATTTTTTTTCAAATAATTAATACATCTTACTTTTTTTATTTTCTTTCATTACGAAGTATTTTTTAATAATAATAATAATAATATGACATGGGTAATTTTTTTTAAAATTATTTAATGCCGACTTGTATCAAATTATTTATTAATTATTATTATTGGGTTTTTTTTTTTGAAAACATTATTATTGGATTAGTTTATTAATTATTATTACTGGGTAGAAGGATGAAGACAAATGAATAGCGAATTGTTGGAATGAAACCCACAACCTAAAATACCCATGTCACTCTACCAACTGGGCTAAAGTCAGATGATAGCTTACATGGCAACAAGTAATATATTTATATAAAACTTACTTGGGCTACAATCTAGGTTAGCCCATGAATAGCTACGTCTCTATATTGGAGACCCTAAGTGGGCAGTGAAAAAAATGGCTTGTTGTTAAAGGAGCTATCATTCGTTCAAAAGGACCGAGATGCTAAATAAATAGACTACAATAGTATCTGCTTGATTGATATATATGTGCCCAATAGCCTAGTAGCACTTCTAGGGGCGATGCTCTAGCTTATATATAGTCTCTGCCTATATATATAAACGTTACCATTATGAACTAGTGAACATTCACGAACATTGCACGTGATTTACCGTTATAATTTATAGTTTATATTTATTTTGTTTTAATTTCAAAGGTGTGTGATGATTGCATATGTTAGTTGAAACAAACATGAAAAAAAAAGTAAAAACTGAAAAGGATGGTTGGTTAGTTTTAAAAATGACCCTTAATTGTTTATAATATGAATTGGAAATTAAAATTTTTAATAGATTAAAAAATGGTATAATTCGGATTATGATAGTTTGTAGGTTTTCTTTTGTGGAGCACACGTGATTGATTAGTGAATGTGCACATGTCTTACACGTGATTGATAATTATATTTTATTATTTATATTTATTTTAATTTAATTTTAAAGGTATATAAAAGATTAAGTCTCATCGGTTGAATGTGTTAGTTGAAATAAACATAGAGAAATATGTAGAAACAGAAATTATGGTTTGATTAGATTATTTGTTTCAAAAATACCCTTTAATTGTTTATAATATAGGTTAAAAATTAAAATTTTTAATAGATAAAAAAAATATTATTGAAATTATGATGAAAACGGCATATCGTCAATAAGAAGTATTCACTTTATAAATAGTATAGATAATAATGAAAAAACTTTAAGCTTCAAAGAACATAAATGGAAAGAAAAAAAAGCTAAATAAGTGACACGCCTTATAAAAATCTTTGCAATTAATTAAAAAGATTAATCTAATGATGATAATGTAGCATTTCATTTGAGTGCATCATCAAATGGCTTGAAACAAGGGACTTCGTACTTGGTTAGTCATTTATTATATACGTGTTTTATTTATAAAAATGCACCTTTTGTGACAGCAACAAAAATGCCACAAAACGTTTGTTGCTGCCACGAGTTTTTGCGGGGGCTATGTGACAGTTTTGAATGTGCCAAAAAAAAAAAGCTGCTGTCACAAGTACTTTTGTGACAACCCACCCTGCCACAAATAGTGTTATTTATGACAAAAACTGTCATAAAAAGTATTTTTTTGTGACCGTAGCTAGCTGCCACAAATAAAAAAACTCTTATGAAATTAAATGAGATTTTTTTGACATTTCAAAAACCTATAAAATAGAATATATCGAATCCAAAATCATTTTATTACTTGTCAAAGAATCAAAATCAACAAATCATTTACAGTACATTCATCATGAAGATTTCATATACAGGTAGAGAGATGCAATGAATTAACAGAATAACAGAGAAGTTGTAGAAAATTGCATATACAAATATATTCCTATGAGTTCTCAATGTTTTGAGTTGGGTCTTGCTCAAGAGCTATGAATATTGCATAGACAATGTTGCTGGCATGAGCAAATGCCAAAAAATGTGTTGAAGCTATCACTATCACAACGAATGCCTCGCCGAGAACAGTGAATATCCTCGTTGCCCACATCATCTTAATCAAGAAGCACATTACTTAGATTACGAAAAGATGCTTTAATTGACGTCAACACTTTTCCTACACCACTAGTAATGAAAGAAAATTAGTTAAAAACTAGACACAGGTGCCTGAAAAGTAGTACAAATGAAAAAAACTAAGCTCAAAGGGTAAAATGAAAGCTAAAAGGTAACATATGACCACAGACTGGTAAGACTTGATTTAGTGCAATTTACAAAATTAGGATTTTTTTAATATAATATAATTTTTTAAATTTAATTAAAAAATATTTAATTATTTTTTAGTTTCAATCCGAAACACGATTTACAATGTACTTGTCTCCGTCATTGGACTTGTCTCCGTCATTGGACTTGTCTCCATTATTTTTATGCAAAACTAGGGTTTTTTTTAAAAATCAAATTTAAGGATTTTAATTTTAGAAAATGAAATCTAATCCTTGCATCTTTGCTCAAGCCTTATATAAGGAACATTGTAACTGTTTTGAACAATCTTTTTGGAACACTATTAGGAAATTCTTTGATAATTTACTGAGTCTGTTGAGCTGAAATCGTTTTCCACTTGCTCCCTAAGTTAATTTCTAAGATTTAAACTTTGGTTTCAAGCAAACCAAAGTAAAGTTGTGCATCATCTTAAATACTTTTAGCTGAGTATTCAAGCTTCATTGTAAGTTAGTGAGGTTTGTTTGTTAAAAACAACTTCTAATATTTATCATCTTGTATTTAAGAAGCTTTTTAGACATTGGGAAATTTCTTATTTAAGAAATGGTGTTTCGTTGGTAACGGTTTCTCACACCACTAAGTTGAGGATTTGTAATCAATTTAATCTTTATCCTTGGAAGAGGATCCTTTGGGTAGATTTTGAGAAATCTTGAACGGAGAGATCATCGTGGAGTCAAATCACATAAAAATACTTTTGTGCTTTGCTTTCATTTCTTACACTTTACTTTTGTCTTTTGCCAAACGTTTTAAAATCCTATAATATAGACCAATTCACCCCCTCTTCTATTCACTTTTTCAAAAAGTGATTACTATAAACAAATTTATTTTTATATTCACTTATTAAGTTTAAATCAATTTAATTAATATTTTATATATTGCAACAGAAAGAGATTAAATAATATTTAGATCCAAATCAGACCAATATCACAGTATCAAGAGGAGGACGTGATTTTTACATTAAATGCAAATCTCTATAAGGAAATGCTTTCTTTGATGATAATAGAGTTTGAAACAAGCTATATGTAGTATTCACTTTGATGATATGGTATCGGAGCATTCGGTTAACTCCGATCCTGGGAGCTTATCCTCCTCGCCGGAGATTTCTATAACTCCAGTAGCTATGATGGCCGGAGCTTCAACAGTATCTTCAGGTTCGATTGTTCAAGTTTCAAATCCCCTAAGTCAGTTGATCTCTGTAAAGTTAGATGAGAACAATTTTTGTTGTGGAAACAACAAATCAGTGCTGCGATTAGAGGCTATGGTCTTGATGGCTACATTTTTGGAACGCAGGTAGTTCCTCTAGAGTTTATTCAATCTGAACATGGTGAGTTTGTTCCAAACACTGGATTTCTTGCATACCAACGCCAAGATTAACTATTAGTTTCTTGGTTACTTGCATCCATAAGTTCTAATTTTCTTCATCAGCTTGCTGGCTGTAATTCTTCATCTGAGATCTGGAGTATAATTAATCAACTCTTTGCTTCACAAACAAATGCAAAGATTATGGAGTACAAACTGCAATTACAGCCTCAAAAGAAAGGTTCATTGTTCATGAGATATTATCTTGTAAGATGAAATCTATTTGTGATGTTCTTGCTGCATCCAGACATCCAATCTCAGAGTTAGATAAAGTCTTGTCTATCATTGGTGGTCTTGGTAGCGAGTATATATGAGTCCATCATTGCGGCAACAACATTGAGAGAGGAACCCTTTACAGTAAAGGCTGCATCTGCTTTACTTCTTGCTTAGAGCAGAATCTTGCAAAACTCTCTTCCAATAGAGGTTGTTATGTCTGCAAATGTTGCCAAGAAGTCATCCAATGTTCAAGGTCCTTTTCTAAATCAAGGTTATGGTCGTGGACAACAGTCCAATGGCCGTGGTGTCGGCAGAGGCAGATGGAATGGATTCAAGGTGTAATGTCAGTTGTGTGGTAAAAATGGCCATACAGTGCAACGGTGTTACTATAGATTCGATCACTTTTACTGGTGTAAACACTAGGACTAATATTACGAGATTATTGGGGTATTTTAGGAAATACAGGGTTGTGATATTTTGTAATATATATAGGGTTGCGATATTTTGTAATTGGGGGACTTGATGTTTTTGTGAATAAGGGGAACTTGACATGGTATCAGAAAAGATCGAGAGATCAAGAGAAGAGAGAGAGTGAAGAAGACGAGAAACTCCATTAATGGCTGAAGAAGGAGAAGAAGAGAAGCGATTATCGAAGCAGATAGCTAAGATTCTGAATGAAACTCGAGCTTCCAACGCCGTTCACAATCGAAAGCTGAAGGAGCTTTCGGCGCTTCGTTCCTCCAATTCTCATCGCTTCTTCTTCTTCGCCTTCTCCGAAGTGATTAGGCACTTCGATCAAAATCGAAACTCTTTTTCTCTGCATTTTTGTTGATCGTTCACGCGCGAACCGCAATATTTATGATAATCTGAATTAAATGTTGTCGATCGTTTAATTTTCTGCAAATGAGCCAGTTCTGAAGGAGATTTTCAGATCTAAGTTCGTAAATTAAGAAGAGAAGAATACTGATTTTTGATAGAAGTAAGAAGAAAGGAAGGAAGGAAGGAAGGAAGAAAGATTTGATTGAGGCCGTCACCGTCGTTGCTACGACCGATGGCGAGAGTTTCCGATCTGTGACGGACATATGAGATTTTCAGATCTGTGAACAGTGAACAGTTGGAGACGAAATTTTCAAATCTGTGAACAGTGAACAATGATGTGTGAATAGTGATTTCGGTAGGTTTATCGTCACCGTCGCGATCCCGTTTGGTTCGCGAGCCACTTGGATTAGTACTTTAACCTCCACGCGTGATCATGGCTGGCGGCGGTGGAACTTCATCTGGACAGCACGCGGGGAACTCGCAGGGGCTGGCGGGAGCAATCGACTCTGTGGCTCTTGCGGGTGTTTCAGCAACGCAACTGCAACAACTTCTTGAATTTTTGAACTTCGACAAAACAAAAGATCGACTACATGCTAAAAACAGTATTTTTAGTTGGATTATCGATATAGGAGCGTTGAACCATGTGACGTGCGACTTGTCTATTTTGGAGAATGTGAGAAAGGTGCAATACTGCCCGGTGGGATTCTGGATGGAAACACGGCAGAAGCAAACCAAGAGGGGAGTGTCGTGCTGCCAGGAGGATTGAAGCTTGACAATGTGCCTTATGTCCCACAGTTAGCATGTAATTCTGTTACTCGATGAATCAAATTGTGTTGTACAATTCACCAATAATATTTGTGTTATATAGGACCAATCGACGAGGAAGGTGATTGAAGCTGGTGAAAGATTGGATGGACTTTATTTTTTTCGTGGTGTTCCTCAAGTAAAGGTATTGACAGTGGATGGTGATTCGTCATTCGAGTTATGGCATGAACGAATGGGGCATCCGTCGGAGAAAATATTGAAGATGATTCCGGCTGTAAGTCATTCTTGTAGGACAAATAATAAAGCTTGTGATGTGTGTCCGCGTGCAAAGCAACCTAGATCTAGTTTTCCAATTAGTACGAATAAAGCTGGTAGGATTTTTGAACTTGTTCATTTGGATTTGTGGGGGCCTTATAAGGCTCGTTCTTCGTGTGGGGCTACCTATTTTTTGACAATAGTCGATGATTTTTCAAGAGGAGTTTGTGTATATTTACTTTGCAATAAAATGGAAGTTGAATCTATGTTTCTTAATTTTGTTGCTTTGGTTAAACGTCAATTTGAACAAGTGATAAAACGTGTGAGAAGTGACAATGAGACCGAATTTAATTGTTTGCATGATTATTTTCAAAATAATGGGATTATTTTCAAAATAATGGGATTATTTTTTAGACATCTTGTGTTTGGACTCCACAACAAAATGGGAGGGTTGAGAGAAAGCACCAACACATTTTAAATGTGGCTAGAGCACTAAGATTTCAAGGGAACTTACCAATCAAATTTTGGGGTGAATGTGTGTTGGCAGCGTGTCACTTGATTAATAGGACACCATCTACTTTACTTAAGGCTAAATCGCCATATGAAATGTTGTTTGGGAAAGTGCCTTCTTATGATGTTATTCGTGTATTTGGTTGTCTTTGCTATGCTCATAATCAACGACACACATGTGATAAATTTGCAAGTAGGAGCCGTAAATGTATCTTTGTTGGCTATTCTTTTGGGAAGAAAGGTTGGAAATTGTATGATTTAGAAACACATGAGTACTTTGTATCTAGGGATGTGAAGTTCTTTGGGAAAAAAATTCCTTTTGCGCCAAACCAACCAAGGAATGTGGTGACTCCTATGCTGGCGAACAATGAGGATCGGGCATGGAGTGAGGATGAGGGTGCCGATGAGTGTGCTGCGTGCGTTGAGGGGTGCTGCGGTGCAGCCCGAGCAGCAGCCCATACATGAGGATGTGCGTGATGAGGGGCTAGAGAATATGGTGGGGGGGCAAGGTGTGGAAGTTGACGGTGAGCTAGGGAGAGGAAAACGAGCCAAAGCTCCTTCAACATGGTATCGTGATTTTGTTACTCATACTATACGGAAAATAAGTCCATCTGAGAATTCATCAGCTACTTTCTCTTCCTCAGGTACGCCCTATCCTATAACACATTTTGTGAATTGTGAACGTTTTTCTGTGAGACATAGGAATTTTCTTGCAGCTGTGACAGCGGGACATGAACCAAAGCATTTTAAAGAAGAGATGAAAGACTCGGGATGGCGAAATGCGATGGGTAAGGAAATACGAGCCCTTGAAGACAATGAGACTTGGGTAATGAGGACTCTTCCACCCTGAAAGAAAGCACTAGGGAGCCAGTGGATATATAAAATTAAGTGTAAGTTCGATGGCAGCATAGAGCGACTCAAAGCAAGACTTGTGATCTATGACAATCATTTGGTGGAAGGAATTGACTATAACGAGACATTTGCTCCTGTGGCAAAAATGGTGACAGTTCGTATTTTTCTTGCAATTGCTGCTGTTAAAAATTGGGAGGTACATCAATGGATGTGCATAATGCTTTCCTTCACGGTTACTTAAGTGAGGAGGTTTATATGAAGGTTCCTCCAGGTTTCAAAAATACAAATCCTAACATGGTTTGCAGGTTAAAAAAGTCGTTGTATGGTCTGAAACAAGCTCCTCGATGTTGGTTTGCAAAACTGTCAACAACGTTGAAGAATTATGGTTTTGTGCAATCCTATTCAGATTATTCCTTATTTGGGTTGTGCAGGGGAAGAACTCAAATCAACGTGTTAGTTTATGTTGATGACTTGATTATTGCAGGGAATGATAAGGTTGCATTGACAACTTTTAAAGATTACCTTGGCAGGTGCTTTCATATGAAGGATTTGGGAGTTTTGAAGTATTTCTTAGGGCTAGAGGTAGCCCGTAATCCAGAAGGAATTTTTCTTTGCCAAAGAAAATACACACTCGAGATAATTTCTGAAACGGGGTTATTGGGAGCAAAGCCTGCGACATTTCCTATGGCACAAAATCACAATTTGGCCTTTGCTAAGGGCGAATTCCTTGCGGATCCGGCGCCGTATAGGCGACTTGTAGGGAGATTGATTTACTTGTCTGTGACGAGACCTGATCTTGCATATTCAGTTCATATTTTGTCCCAATTTATGCAACAACCTCGTGAGGATCATTGGGAGGCAGCTCTCAGGGTCGTGAGATATTTGAAGAAGAGTCTGGGGCAAGGGATTTTGCTTCGTGCTGATAGTGACCTACGTCTAGAAGGGTGGTGTGATTCAGATTGGGCTAGTTGTCCACTTACGCGGCGTTCCTTGATAGGTTGGTTCGTGTTACTTGGTTGTTCTCCTGTGTCGTGGAAGACCAAGAAGCAACAAACAGTGTCTAGATCGTCTGTGGAGGCTAAGTATAGATCAATGGCGGCAATAGTGTGTGAGTTAAAGTGGCTTAACCAACTTTTAAGCAACTTGGGTGTGCGACATCCGAAGGGTATGAAGTTATTTTGTGATAGTCAGTCGGCCTTGTACATTGCTCAAAATCCAGTTTTTCACGAAAGAACAAAACATATAGAGGCTGACTGCCATTTTGTTCGAGATGCGGTGACTGAAGGGATGATTTGTCCGTCATATGTTTCTACTAGTGTTCAATTGGCAGACATCTTTACAAAAGCGTTGGGAAAAGCAAACTTTGAGTTTCTACTCTGCAAGTTGGGCGTACGAGATTATTGGGGTATTTTAGGAAATACAGGGTTGTGATATTTTGTAATATATATAGGATTGTGATATTTTTTAATAGGGGGGACTTGATGTTTTTGTGAATGAGCGGAACTTGACAACTAACAACAATGCTAGCAGTTCTTCTCCTGCTAATTCACCTGCTGGTGTGTCACAGAAGCTAGCCACTCCTTCGTCTCCTAATCCTATGACTGCCATGGTACCTACACTTGAAATGCTTAATGATAATTATTGGTATCCAGATTCTGGAGCAACAAATCATATTACCAATGATTTGAACAATCTCTCATTTGGATCGGACTATCTTGGTTCAAGCAAGATTCACATGGGTAATGGCATAGGTTTATCCATCTCTCACATTGGTTCTTCTTCTTTTTTATGTTCTAATTCAAATTCTCGTCAATTACATCTTAATAATCTACTTCATGTGCCACTAATAACCAAAAACCTCATATCTTTTTCTCAATTTGCCAAAGATAATCATGTTTATTTTAAATTTCATCCCTCGTTTTGTCTTGTGAAGGATCTCAAAACCAAGGCTATTCTCTTGGAAGAGACAATCCATGATGGTCTCTACAAGTTTAATCTCACTCCAATCAAGTCATCAAGAGAGCCATTTCATACTTCTTCAAATCAGTTGACTAGTTTGTCACAAACTGCTAATTCTGTTTTCTTAGCTGGTTCTTGTTGTAATTCTGTTTCTAGTTCTTTCACTTTTGAATTGTGGCATAAAAGACTTGGCCACCCTTTTTCCAATGTTGTATCTCAAGTGTTGGCTCATTGTAACATTTCTTTCATCTTGAGTAAAAATCCTTTTATGTGTTGCTTTTCAACTTGGGAAAAGTCATAAACTCACATTTTCTTCTTCATCTACTGTGTATATTACTCCACTAGAGTTAGTCGTGACTGATCTATGGGGACCAAGACTGCCTACTAGAGATGGTTTTCGATTTTACATCTCATTTGTAGATGCATTTTGTAGATTCACATGGATTTATTTCTTAAAATCCAAATCTGATGCTGTGACTTATTTTTTGGAGTTTAAAACGCAAGCTGAGTTACGGTTCTCTTCAAAGATCAAAATTCTATAATCGAATTTTTTGGGGCGGGGGGGAGAGAATTTAAAACATTTGTTCCAGTTCTAAAGTCTTTTGGAATTGAGTTTAGACATTCTTGTCCACACACTTCAGAACAAAATGGCTTGGTTGAAAAAAAAACATAGCCACATTTTTTTTTGAGAATAAACAAACATATATATTGATACTGCTGATAAGTAGGTATTTAGTATATGTTTTAAAACATGTTCTAGGTGTGTTTTATGGTCTTTAGTTTATATATTAGGTTAATTTACCATAAATTTTGGTTATTTGATAGTTTAGTTACATTTTAGTATTTTTGCATTATTTCGGTATAGATTTCTAAAGGTTGGTTCATGAGATTATTAAAGCATGATGCTCACTTGGTTTGATGTGTTTTGTAGGTGCTATGATGTTTTAAATGATGATTGAGAAGATGAAGACATGGTGCAAGAGGAGCCAAGGGAGTTAGAGTGAAGAAACAAGTGCATCCAAGCCTTGGGAGTGTGAAAAATTGGCTAATTCCACAAGAAAATTAGAAAAAACAGGTGTAAAAACCCGTAACTAGGCACCGCGGCGCCACAACTTGCCATTTTGCGCGACTTTTGTATTTTGACCATAACTTTCTCAATTTAACTCCGAATTGGACGTGGTTTGTTTTTATGGATTCCTTACTTGAAATAATACAAGATGTAGGGGTTTTGAGCTTAATTTGGAGTGGAGAAAAAGATGAAAAATGGTGAGGAGAAAGAAGGTGTGTGATTCAAAATAAAAACTTTCTAATTTTGTTGTGAGAAAAATGGCGAGGAGAAAGAAGGTGTGTGATTCAAAATATAAACTTTCTAATTTTGTTGCGAACTTTCCTAGTTCGACTGAGACACTTCTTGGACGACTTCCTATGGACATGTAGCTATATAAAGACCATAGTTTAAGGGTTTCAAAGGATCATAGAGAAAAGAAGAGAGTGCAAGGAAGACGGCTAGAGTTTGAAGCGGAGAAGAACAAGATTGAAGTCTATTGAAGATTTCTCCAACTTTTTCCCTTCCTTCTATTTTGTTTTTCTGGTTTTAGATTTATGTTCATCATGCTATTTCATGCTTTTATATCTCTAGTTAAGAAATAATCCTTTATTTAGAGGTGTAGATCAATCCAAATTTGATACTATGCTTTAGGTTTTATTATTTTGATTATTATCAATAAAGTTTTCAATTTACTTATGTTTTTCTGGGTGTAATGCTTTTAATCCCTTGATCACGGATTAGATGATTCTAGACTTGAAATTGGTGCTCGAGAGGGGGTATTTTGGGTTGGAACAAGGAAGATATAACCTGGGTGATCGTGAGACCGAGAGGAGATCGAAATATACCTTGAAGACATTGAAGAGAACCATAGATCTTAATGAGTTATTAGGGTTTTGGGTTTTCATCGAAAGAGTTAAATCTAGAATTCTAATAGCATGTTCTAACTGATGCTCAAGAGAGGGAGTTAGTAAAGTTAGGGTTTTCGACTTATAAGCAAAGAAATTGAGTTGATGATAATCCCACATTCATGCATAGTTGAGAGGGCGGTGAGATTGAACCTCTAGATTTTTCTACTATTGATTTCATATTTATTTTTATATTGCATTGTAGTTTAATATTTAGTTTACATTCTAGTTGTTTTATTAATTTAGTTAATCACTCGAATCTGATTTTTTAAATAAAGTTAGGGTTAGTGAAACAATATTTAGTGTGAGTTTCAATCCTAGATGACGACAACCCGATATCTCATCGATTTTATATTATAACTTGACATCGTACGCTTGCGGTTTGCACGTAACAACTGCAATAAAAAAGTGAACAACAACGTAGAAAGAGCACCAGTAGTGCTTTAAACAACAAAAACAAAAAACGAACAAAACAAGCAACATTAAGCTATCTCAATTGAAACAACCACCCCAATTCCTAACCCAATCACTAATATTGTAACTCCCGTTAATTTTAAAAGCTACGATCCACAAGCTCGCCAAAATAATGAGATCACACCACAACTTATTCACATTCCTAGAGATTCCATAAAAAATGCGGGAGTTGCGTTCCGTCCAAATCATCCACAATGATGCAAGATGAGCAGTCCTCATAATATGTCTTTGTCTTCCGTTAAACCCCTAGTTGTGTCCCAAAACTAAGCACTCCTCAAGAGAACCAGGGATAAAATAATTGTTCCCCATCCTTTCTTACCACATGCTCCAAATTTCCATGGAGAAGGAGCACCTGAAAAAAAGATGATCAACATTATCTGCGTTGTTATAGCGTAAAGGGCAACAATGTGGCAGCAAAGAGATGTGAGGAATTCTTCTTTGAAGGACATCGCCCGTGTTGAGCTTTCCATGACCCAAACATCTTTATCTTGGATGGCGTATGAGCACCCCAAATCAAAGAAGCTAAGGGAAAAGTGGAAATAGATGGGTCGCGATTAAAGAGGAGAAAAAGGACTTACATGGCTCAAGCTTCATTGCCTCTATATTGCTGATGCTTTTGCAAGTGCTGTCTTTCTTATAAATCTATTACCATCTGTAATTCTTGGTCATAAGTCTCTTATGGAATTGCTACATATGTCTCCACCAGATTATAAATTCTTAAAATCTTTTGGTTGCTTATGTTATCCTCATTTGAGGCCTTATAATCAACACAAAATGCAGTTTAGATTTCTTCCTTGCACATTTCTCGGCTACAACTCACAACATAAAGGCTATAAGTGTTTAGCTGCTGATGGGAGGTTGTACATTTTGAGACATGTGGTTTTTGATGAAAGTTATTTCCCTTTTGCATTCGAGAAAGTATTTTCCCCAGTTCTGTTGCTTGCTAATTCATGTGTTCCTTCCATACCTGTTGTTGAAGTTTCTACACCATCAGAACCTTCACAAATGTTGTGTGTTGTTCCTGCTGACCAATCTCTTCAAAATGAAGGCTCACATAGGTCTGTAAGTGTTCCTATTATTGCTAATACTGCTGCTAATATTGCTAGTGATCAGTTTGTTTCTACTGATGCACATCGACTTGTTATTCATGACACTGGTGATACTTCTTCTACTGTTAATGCTAATACTAATACCAACACTCATAACATGGTTACCCGGGCAAAAGCTGGTATTTTCAAGCCCAAGGCATAATTTTCAAGTTTTGTTGAAAAATAACCTACTAAGGTGGTTAAAGCACTACAAAATGAGACTTGGAGAATTGGGGGTTGGCAATGAATGAAGAATATATTGCTCTCATGAATAATAACACTTGGTCTCTTATTCCTCTTCCTTTCAAGAGAAAAGTAGTTGGGTGTAAGTGGATTTTCAAGTTGAAAAAGAATCTTGATGGCTCTATGATCTCTAGATATAAAGCTAGATTAGTTGCAAAGGGATACTTACAACAACTAGGTTTTGATTTCTCGGAGACATTTAGTTCGGTAGTTCAACCGACTTCCATATGAGTAGTTCTTATTATTGCCTTAGCAAAGCATTGGGATATACGTCAGATTGATGTCAATAATGTTTTTCTTAATGGTGAACATCAAGAGGAAGTATTTATGGAACAAACTCCTGGATTTGAGAAAAGGTCCAACATGGTTTGCAAGTTGCACAAGGCCTTATATGGCCTTAAGTAAGTGGCAAAAGCATGGCTTGGCAAACTACAACAATGTTTAGTTCAGTTGGGCTTTGTTTCTTCAAAGGCTGATTAGTTCTTATATTTCAAATTCTCTGCTAAGTCATGTGTTTACATGTTAATCTATGTTGATGACATAGTTATAACTGATAGTGACAGTCATGAAGTGTAGCATATTATTTCTCACCTAAATTTAGTTTTTGCTTTGAAGGATTTAGGGAATCTTCATTACTTCTTGGGGATTGAAGTGAAGAAAGTGGCAAATGGCCTGTATTTGTCAGAGCAAAAATACATTGCTGATTTGCTTTCTAAAGTAAATATGGACAATGCCTTTGCCTTTCCAACGCCTATGATACCTGGTCTACATCTTTCTTCTCTTAAGGGAGATCCTATAGAGAATGTTCATGAATATAGAAGTGTGGTTGGTGCACTTTAGTACATCACTATTACCAGACCAGAGATTGCTTTTAGTGTTGACAAAGTGTGTCAATTTATGCAATCACCATTGGATACTCATTGGAAGGCTGTGAAGAGAATCTTAAGATACTTGAAGGGTACTGTGGATTATGGTATTATGTTAAGTTCATCATCACACTTGAATCTTACAGGTTTTGCTGATGTTGATTGGGGAAGTGACCCGGATGACCGAAGATCTACAACAAGGTTTTGTATCTTTTTTGGTAACAATAGTGTCTTGGTGTTCTAAGAAGCAGCATATCGTGTCACGTTTAAGCATGGAAGCTAAGTATCGAAGTATAACAAATACTTTATCTGAGTTGCTATGGTTACAAGCATTACTAACTGAGATACGTGTTCATCAATCAAGGGTACTAGTTATATGGTGTGACAACTTTAGTGCAGTAGCTTTGTCTGCTTTTGTGCTACATGCTAGATCAAAACATATTGAACTTGATCTCTATTTTGTTCGGGAAAAGTCTTGTCCAAGCAGCTGGTTGTAAACCACATTCCTACTTTAGATCAAGTAGCTGATGTGTTAACAAAGTCTTTGTCAAATTCCTTCTTTCAAAAGCCGAGAGACAAGCTCACAATTGTTTCTCCTTTAGTTCCTACTTTATGTTCAATTTCTCTTATTTAATCAGTTGTTCTTCTAATATGTTATGTTCAAACGCAGGCTGTTTTTCCCCATCATTCGTTTGAGGAGGGATTGTTAGTGTATATGCTGTTAGACTAAATTAAAGATCTAAAATGATTCAATAACTTCAAATAGCATATAGATTAAACCCAAGATAAAAATAATTAAAAACATTGTCACTACCCATTATCTGTGACGTTATGACTGGCAAGGAACCTGATATATCCTCCCTCGATATCTTCGGCATCCCGTCAACCTTCTAATAACACACCATAATGCCAATAATCAACATCAAACACATGGACAATAATAGATCATCAATGTAAAAACATACCCAAATGACAACCATAATTTTTTTTTTGAAGTCCATAATGTTCAAAATATACAAAATCTTACTTAACCATAATTTACAACCCATTTATGTGTTAAGTATAAGCATTAGGTGTTACATAATACAATTTTTTATCAAAATAAATGCGAAAAAGTACTAAACACCCACGTCACAAAAGTGTAGGGGAAATGCTCCGCAGTTAAGCTTTTCCCTTCCCCTTCCTATCCGAACCTGAAAGGATAAGAGTGAGGAGTGAGCTACAACAAGCTCAGTGAATGTTTTCTACAAGTGGCAACATATATATGTATTTATGTAAAGCATTGCAAGATCATTAAAACCATTTAATCATCATGGGATACAAATAAGATCATATACATGCTCAATATAATACATTATGTCATATACAAGGCAATGCATATCATTTACAAACATGCTCATGCAATCCTAACACCTCATGAGTAAGAATCAATACAAGGACCTGAGCGCGCGACACCCATCGCCTGATCGACCTCTTACCCGTATTCTATTAGAATTCCTAGGATTGTATGAACTATAGGATCTGCCCACCAAGACAAGTATCATGCCTAGGCGAATCCTAACATACACAACCCGTAGAAATCCTTTGCCAGGTTAACAATTAGGGATCACCTCTAGACTTACGAGATTTCCTGAAGAAAATCCCAACTAGGAGACTCTACCCAATTGCTAACCCTATTAGACTATGCTCAAATACATTTCATGAGACATTAAATCATGCATACTACAATAGATAAACATTTAAAACATTTCTATACTACAATGTCACATATAGAAACCAAGTAAGGAAAAACTCACAACTTGATTGGCTAGACTTAGCCAATCCAATCCAATCCACAATAAAGCACTAGAATGACCACAATCACCCCAAACACCTCAATTCCCAATTGACCTATTTGGGTTACTTAAATCAATTCCAATCCCTGCATATGACATCGTTCACACATTACTAAAATCAGTCCACTAGTGTGCCAAACAACCATGTTTAAACCCAATTCCAAATCCAATTAAGATTCTAAAATGATTATACCCATGAGCAAATTCCATATTGCTCAATTCAACCATTTAAAATCAAATTAAACCATATATAATCCAATTGAATGCAATAGGTTGATCCCCATGATCCAACCACTATATTATAAGGCATTCAATCATAATTAGGGTCAATTGGACTATTTATCAAGTCAATTTCATCAATTGACTAAGTCTAAGTCAAAATCCCCAAATTTGGGCAAATCCCCAAATTCTTTGAAAATTTTCAAATTACATGGCCTAGGCCAATATTACATTACACTAGGATTATCCACTAATCAAAATCAGCAAATTGGACTACTATACATCCACATTTACCCATGTATTCAACATAAATCACATGCAAATTGAATAGAGAACCTTAAGTCCAAAATCCTAGTTTAGGTCCAATACCTATAACCCTACCAATTTCTAACAAGAAATTGAGGGTTTCACCATTTATGGACTCCCAACATCCTCTAGATTAACATATCTCAAATGCAAGACCTAATTATCTCAAATGCAAAACCTAATTTCAAAATATATTTTCCACCACCCTCAAATTTTGGAATTCATGGGTGGAAAACACTCATTATGTCAAAAGTAAGCTTGCATGCATGAATAAAAGTGATAGAAAGAAGAAAAATGAGAAAATAATGAACGGTTTTTTTTTACTTATTCAAAATGAAAGGAAAAACTAACATATGCCAGCTGTGTTAGTGTATATGACAGCTGTCAAAGTTAGTTACTTGTCAGTAGCTTGTTATCTTGAGTCGGTTAAGGTTGTTCAGTTCTCTTATGATATTCTAGACTCCTCCATTGATGTCTATGCATACTTGTATCAAAGTCTGTTTCAGCTAATGAGAAATTCTTTTCTTCTTGAGCATGTCTGAAAGAGTTTAAAACTCTGATAGTATCACATTTAATTAGTTTCTTCTTTTGATAGTAGAATATTATTCAATTAAATAAAGGAATGTTTTTTTTTTTTTTTTTTTGTTTCAGAACGGAATTCAATAGTACAAGAGAAACCAACAATGTCTAATATTTGTTGTTGGATCCCATGAAGCCTTCATATATATATATATATATATTAAGATATGAAATTAACGAAAATATAAAACTAACTTATAGCTGTTTCAAACCATGGTCGAAGAATTTAGAACCATACTTCATTTATTTTGGCAACATACAACTTCTCCTTATTCATAATACTAAAAAGACGATATCACAACTTCCCAAATGAATTAAAACTAGTTTCATAAATCGAGATTCACATCTCACACCCACTTATTTTGAAGTTTATCATTTAAATATAACCCATCGTACCGAGCACTCCAAATACAATTAGTGCAGTCAAAATGTATAGTATCATAAACCTCAACACTCAGGCTATACTTGCGCCCTTGAGGGCTAGTCCAGTTCATAGAACACCAAAAGAGTGTCGTCCACCAGAAGTTGTCACGAAAGCTCCAGTTGAACTCGTTTTGGTACGCAAGAGCATGCTCACCAAGATCATCATCCTTTGATTTACAGTGCACGTTCAATATAACATTAGGCGATACATATATATTGTTGCTCACGTGCACGTGTTTCTTAGTAATACCAGGGAATGATGACATTGACGACTTGAAAGATACAAATAGAAGGAGAGCAAGTAAAAATACATGAGGAAATTTGTTGATCCCAACCATCGTTATCCTTTCTTCACTCTTACCTTGCTTTTGATGATATTATTAAGAATTTGCTTTCTACTTCATTTGCAATGGTAGTGTGCCTCGTTATATATAGATGAACGGAGAAGAAAAATTGAAAACTCAATTTGGAAATCAAATCTAAAGGATTTATGGTATAATTAAGCAAAAAATCTAAAGGATTTATTGTTATATATGGCTACAAAAGAAACTAGGAAGGTATAGTAGTTAATGCAAAAGAATCTAGACTCTTATAACCTTGAGAATGAGCCTAGTATTTTGATAGGTACCATGGATAAGGAAAACTTTACTGTTTACACTCTCCAATCATAGTGTAAAAAAAATTGTATGTACTTATACCCTTAGTTTCTCACGTTAAAGATGACTCATATCAGGTTGAAAAGTCAGGGCATCGTATTGATTTACTATTGCCTTTCAACCTATTTCAAGAAATAATGAACATATTATTGCTATCATTTTGGGTTTATTTCAATATTCTAACCCTTAAACCTTTTACCCCAAATATGATAATATATTTGTTACTTTACTGATAGTCCTTGTGTGCTATATACTCCTTCAAAGTAGATTAAAGGACTATGAATGGATTGGATGGCCGGGGCGGCCACCTACTTGGGCTCGTCCATAGGTTACCTTGACTTTCCCTATTTTTTTCATTAGGGACAATGTCTGGTTTTAGAAGCGAGTGTTTATTATAGTTAAGCTTGGTTCCTTTAAGAAGTCGAGGTGCCATCTTGGTCTAGGATGTCTTCCATGTAAAGTTAGTTATTCTTTTTTCTTTTTTCTTTTTAGCTTGTGTAAAAAGGAAAAAGAAAAAGTCCAAATGTTTTAGAAAAAGTGTTTATAATTACATGCTTGTTTAGTGAAGTGTGAAGCTTTTTCATTCAAGAATAATGGTGAAAATTATTAATTTTAATTGGTCTATCTAGGGAATGTTTAAAAGTATGAGTCCGAGTCCTTTATTTGTTCTCACATTTGACTAAGTCTAAAATTAGGTTTTAATTATTAATAAGTGGTTTCTTTGAAAGATATATTTGCATTTATTTTTATATTATAAGGTTGAACTAAGTATTAAGAACCAAGTTGTCAACTTCATCAAGTAGATATATTTGCTTTTATTTTTATATTTTATATTTCTGAATCACGTAAAACTTTTTGTATCTTGACATTTATTTTCACATTTTATATTTGTGCACATAGATTATTTAAGCAGTAACTAGTATAAATCAGAGTATTCCACAAGAAAAATATAAAAATTTGTCAAAACCAATTAGACATAACACTTCAGAACAAAATGGCTTGGTTTAAAAAAATCATAGCCACATTGTTTTTTGAGAATAAACAAACATATATATTGATACTGCCGATAAGTAGGTATTTAGTATATGTTTTAAAACATGTTCTAGGTGTGTTTTATGGTCTTTTGTTTATATATTATGTTAGTTTACCATAAATTTTGGTCATTTGATAGTTTAGTTGCATTTTAGTGTTTTTGCATAATTTCGGTATAGATTTCTAAAGCTTGGTTCATGAGATTATTAAAGCATGATGCTCAGTTGGTTTGATGTGTTTTGTAGGTGCTATGATGGTTTAAATGATGATTGAGAAGATGAAGACATGATGCAAGAGGAGCCAAGGGAGTTAGAGTGAAGAAACAAATGCATCCAAGCCTTGGGAGTGTGAAAAATTGGC
The DNA here is from genome assembly GCA_035771175.1 of Paratinospora sagittata. Taxonomy (NCBI): domain Eukaryota; kingdom Viridiplantae; phylum Streptophyta; class Magnoliopsida; order Ranunculales; family Menispermaceae; genus Paratinospora; species Paratinospora sagittata. Next base: position 2,457,491 of record CM069604.1, on the reverse strand, counting down.
TAATTGCACAAGAAAATGAGAAAAAATAGGTGTAAAAACCGGTAACTAGCACAGCGCCACAACTTGCCATTTTGTGCGACTTTTGTATTTTGACTATAACTTTCTCAATTTAACTCCAAATTGGACGTGGTTTGTTTCTATGAATTCCTTACTTGAAATAACACAAGATGTGGGGGTTTTGAGGTGATTTGGAGTGGAGAACAAGAAGAAAAATGGCGAGGAAGAAAGCAGATGTGTGATTCAAAATAGAAATTTTCTAATTTTGTTGCGAACTTTCCTAGTTCGACTTAGACACTTCTTGGACGACTTCCTATGGACATGTAGCTATATAAAGACCATAGTTTAAGGTTTTCAAAGGATAATAGAGAAAAGAAGAGAGAGCAAGGAAGACGGCTAGAGTTTGAAGCGGAGAAGAGCAAGATTGAAGTCTATTGAAGATTTCTCCAACTTTTTCCCTTCCTTCTATTTTGTCTTTTTGATTTTAGATTTATGTTCATCATGATATTTCATGCTTTTATATCTCTAGTTATGAACTAATCTTTTATTTAGAGGTGTAGATCAATACAAACTTGATACTGTGCTTTAGGTTTTATTATTTTGATTATTATCAATAAAGTTTTCAGTTTACTTATGTTTTTCTGGGTGTAATGCTTTTAATCTCTTGATCACGAATTAGATGATTCTAGACTTGAAATAGGTGCTCGAGAGGGGTTATTTTTGGTTGGAACAAGGAAGATATAACGTGATCGTGAGACCGAGAGGAGATCGAAATTTACCTTGAAGTCATTGAAGAGGACCATATATCTTAATGAGTTATTAGGGTTTTGGGTTTTCATCGAAAAAGTCAACTCTAGAATTCTAATAGCATGTTCTAACTGATGCTCCAGAAAGGGAGTTAGTAAAGTTAGGGTTTTCGACTTATAAGCAAGGAAATTGAGTTGATGATAATCCCATATTCATGCATAGTTGAGAGGGGCGGTGAGACTGAACCTCTAGACGTTTCTACTATTGATTTCATACTTATTTTTATATTGCATTGTTGTTTAATATTTAGTTTACATTCTAGTTGTTTTATTAATTCACTTAATCACTCGAATCTGATTTTTTAAATAAAGTCAGGGTTAGTGAAACGATATTTAGTGTGAGTTTCAATATTCTAACCGTTAAACCTTTTACCCCAAATATGATAATATATTTGTTACTTTACTGATAGTCCTTGTGTGCTATATACTCCTTCAAAGTAGATTAAAGGACTATGAATGGATTGGATGGCCGGGGCGGCCACCTACTTGGGCTCGTCCATAGGTTACTTTGACTTTCCCTATTTTTTTTCATTAGGGACAATGTTTGGTTTTAGAAGCGAGTGTTTATTATAGTTAAGCTTAGTTCCTTTAAGAAGTCGAGGTGCCATCTTGGTCTAGGAAGTCTTCCATGTAAAGTTAGTTATTTTTTTTTCTTTTTTCTTTTTAGCTAGTGTAAAAAAGAAAAAGAAAAAGTCCAAATGTTTTAGAAAAAGTATGGTTATTAAGAAAGATCATTAAAAACGAAAGTCTACAAAAATATTATAAAAAAAGGAGTATATAACGGTGAATGTTGTACAAGAGAAGCTAATATTAATGTTTGGATCGCATGGAGCCTTCATGTATACAGACACACACACACACACACATATATATATATATATATTAAAATAAAAAATTAACAATATAAAACCAACATATGGCTATTTCAAACTATGGATGAAGGGTTTAGAATCATGTATACTTCATTCACTTATTTTAGCATTATTACAACCTCTCCTTATTCATAGAATATCACAATTTCCCAAAAGAATAAACTAGCTTGTTGTCTAATAATAATAATAATAATAATCTAGCTAGCTTATTTGCATTTCATGCCCAACTATATTTCAATTCATCAAACAAATAGATCCCATCCTGTCGAGCATTCCAAATGCAATCATCGCATGAAAATGATCCAGTCTCATAAACTTTTATTTCTTGCTGAAATATGCGGCCTTCAATGTTGACCCAGGACATAGAGCACCAAAAAACTGTTGTGCCAAAGAAGTTATCTCGAAAGCTCCATTGGGACTCTTTTTCGTAGGCTAGAATCTGCGCACCAAGATCATCATCCCTTGATTTACAATGGAGTTTCAATACGGTCGTAGAAAATATCTTGTTGCTCACATGCACATGTTTCTTAGGAAAAATCTTGATGGATATTGACGACTTGAAGGATACAAATAGAAGGAGAACAAGTACAAAGGCACGAGAAGAGTTTCTGAGCTCAACCATTGTTAAACTTTCTTCAATTTCACTTTGCTTTTGATGATATTTGTAAGAATTTGCTTTCTGCATCATTGCAATGGTTGTGTGTGTCGTTATATAAAGATCACTGCAAAAGAAAAAAAAAAAAAAACCAAATTTGGAAAACAAATCTCAAAGATATATAGTTACATACAACTACAAACAATCAAAGAAGGCATATAATGCAAATAAATATGGCTGGTAAATATTTGCATCATTTTGATGTTATCAAATTCAAAACTAGAAAACTTAATTAGGAAAACAAATTTAAAAGATTTATAGTCATATATAGCTACAAACAACCTAAGAAGGTATCTAATGCAAATAAATATAGCTCGTAAATACTTGCGTCACTTTGATGTTATCATATTGAAACTAAAAAACTTAATTAGAACAATAAAGCTAAAGGATTTATGGTCATATATAGCTACAAATAAACTAACAAGGTATCTAATACAAATATTACATATATATAATGTTCCAAATATTTAAAATCAATTAGAATCTCCTTAAGATTTGCAATCTACTTAATTTCTAATGCATAATTGAATGGCAAAAGCGATTGCTGTTATTAGTCACATTTGATGATGAAAACATTATCTGAAATTATTGTAGAAATATATATATATATATATATAGAGAGAGAGAGAGAGATTAGTAAGGGTGTAATGAATAGGGTCGAGGCCAAAATCGAACCCAACCTGAACAATTTGGGTTGGTCCTCAACCTCACTCAACCCAAATTGAATTAGTTTGGGTCAATCGGTTGAGTTGGTCAATTGAGTTGAGATGACTTGGACTTTATTTAAAAATTTTATATGTAAATTCTACAAATAAATATCAAGTATTTTATGTTTCAAATATAATTAACCAAATCAACTTGAGAATTCGACAACAATAAACATTAAAGGTATTCCAAATACAATCAATATCAATTTGTACATTCGGGTTGAAATGGCTTAAAGTTTACTGGATGAGGGATATTATAGTTAGTTCAAATTGAGTTGAGTCGGGTTAGATTTCAAGGGTGTTAACTTAAGACTTGAACCGAACAGTTCGAATTGAGATTTTTGAACCCAACCAAACTTAAACACCTAGATTAACCTAATCGGTTTGGTTAGTCGAGTTGGTCTGGCCACACCCCTAATATTTAGGAACAAGTTGGTAATTGCCAGATTTAACCAATCCAAACTATTATTACCCTATTTTAGTTTCATCCTCTGTGCATTATATATAATATTGTTTCCTTTAGAGCCCTAGTTTCGGTGTACGCTTCTATGTATTTTCTTCGCACGGTTTTTTTTAAGAATACAAGATGTTCTCTCGAGGCTTTAATTTATTTTATTAAAAAATTGTATTGTTGCAAGTGTAAGGATGGTGAGACTAGTAAGTATGAGAACCTAAAAAGTGATATATGTAATTGATATGGGGTTTCATCCATAAATTTGTTTTTTTTTAAGTCCACAGTAATCAAAAGTACAAAAAATACTTAACAATGATTACAACCCATCTAAGTGTTAAGTATACGCATTAGGTGTTACATAGTACAATTTATCAAAATAAATGCAGAACAATACTAACACCTACATCAACTAGAGTTCGAAAAATGCTCCGCGGCGAAGCTTTTCGAGTTTGGGTGCCATTGAAAAACCAAATGAAAGGATATGGAGAACTGAGGCAACAAGGCAAAAATTGATACAATAGGAATTAGAGGATTAAAAAATGAACAGAGAACAAGATTTACCAAAGGTTAAAGATGAAGATTCAACGTTAATTCTTGAAACAATTCCTAGAAAGTTCTCGTCGAAACGTCCTGGGGCACCAAAGGAGTGACTGCTAGGTCACTAAAAGTTTGATTTTATAATGACAAAGCGAGAAGCTCGCTCCTGACATACACTCACACGTGTCCCAACCATAACGATTATATGGCCCTACCCTTAATGCCTTACAAGTAATAACTTGTTTTTTCCGCAGGCAGTGTAAAATATTGGTATAAAGCCTAACCAACAGAATAAATGGCATACTTTATGTTTTAGTAGAACAATATCCTTTCTTGAGTACCAAAAGCATCACTGTATATATTCTAATATTATTAGTAATATTATTATATATAAATAATATCTATAATTAGATGGGTCAAGAATATCAGTTTCTTATCTAAAAAAAGTTTAAAAAAACCCAACAATAATGATATATAATATATATCAATAATGACATCTGATATATATATATATATATATATATTAAGCTGTATTAACCGCTAGCTGGGAGGCAGCGGTCTACAGCCCCACTATATTTATATATATATATATATATATATATATAGAGAGAGAGAGAGAGAGAGAGAGAGAGAGAGAGAGAGAGAGGTATATACGCTACATTTATAGATGCCCAGGGGTCTCCTCTCTCAAACATAGGATCCACAATGACCTATTGTGAATGCTTCCTCCGCGGTCACGTCACCACCCTTCCCATCTATTTTTCTTCTTATGTTTGCTGGCTGGGTCCACCTCTTTTTAGTAAACAACAAACTAATTAGGCACCCAAAAAAAACCTACACTCTCTTAATGATGAGGCTGTAGCCCACTTTATATATAAATAGAAAGACACTCACAACCAATAGATTTTTGTGTGTAATAAATATAACATAAAGATTTAATGATTATGAGTATGCAATTACATTTAAAAATATAACTACAAGAGTCACAATAACATTTTACATAAATATATATGTATATTTCTCTCTTTTTCTCTACATTTGATTCTCTCACTACATTTATTTGGATACTAAAAACAAGATGCATACTAAAAAATAGGCCTTTGTTTCCATAAAAATGATAAATAATTATTTTCTAATAATTTTATTATTTGCATTGTATTGTAAGTCTTGGATAAAGATAAAATATATTAAATATTAGTTTATCAAATTATATAAAAATTAAAATAATATGGTTAAAAAAAGAAAATTATTAAAAATATTAATTTATCAAAAACTAATATCCAACAAATTATAATTACAATCAAATAAAAAAAATTATATATAAACACAAAAAACGCAATCTCCTGAATTTGCCCCTCAAGCATCGATTTACATCGTTAAATAAGGTTGTCAAATAGTTTTTAAAAAGTTTAGTTGGACTTTTTTTTGTCATAATATTTAGTTGGATTCAAACTAACTACACATGCCTATTATTTCGATATCAGTGATTTACATATCTTAAAGTGTGTAATAAATGATTCAATGGATACATATGTGTAGTTGCACATATAGTTATAAATTTTTACAATTAGATTAGCATTGTAATACCCTGAAAATTTTGAGGATATCTACTTTCCTTTTCAACATTATTCTCTGAATTCTTTTATAGGAAATAATCAAATCACTCCTTAATTTACTCCAATCTTCCTTGCATACAAGATAAAATACTAGAAACCAAATCACCACCACAAAACCTTAACCCTAGTACATAAATACAAAAGCTTTTTCAAACGCCACCCCCAACACCACTTTCATCTCTCTCGCTCTCCCTTGTGCCAGCAACAGAAGCACGCGACTACGACACCGGAGAAACGCAAGTACCCACAGTGAGCAACCCCTTCGCCTCTTCCTTTTTCCTCCTTTCTCCTTTCTCCTTTCATTTACTGTTTTGTTGCGAATAGAAACACAGCAACAGTAGCAACGTCTTTTCTACTGATTGCTGCTCCTCTCTCTCTACTCTGTTTCGCTTATGCTCTCTATGTTTCACTGCATCATTGTTTACGTAATTGGAAACCGAGTGAAACCGAGAGCAGGTTGCACACAATGTTATTTAATATATATTTAAATGCCACCTCACCACTCATCCAATATCATATTATATTACATGCTCTAAACATGCACACCGTCACCCATCTAAGAACCCACATCATACATATACATATATATTATGCATTCTATATAATGAACACACCTCATCTCATATTTAACATTAGATGATATGTATTATACTATCTCATTATATATATATATTATGCTTTATATCATCTGTCATATAGTATACTTAAGATACTATAGTGTCGGTATACCTATGATGGTTTATATATAAGTAATCAAGTGTAACCCTAAAGCCATGACTTACTTTTAATTATATAGACATACAATAATTTTGAAATGCGGGAGAGTAGTACAAATTACTAATTTATGTACAATCTTTACGTGTATAGGTTGATATTGTCGAGTGTCGAGAAAGCTGGACACTTTGAAATTTAGCAATTCAGGTAAGGAAGATTCTATGTCTTTACAATGTTTTATTGTGATATATAGATAAAAATGTTAAATTAATTAGGTCTATAGTATTATTAGATTGCTCTTGCATGCCTATTTTACATGATTTTATATATACCATGTTGTGATTGTTAACTATGATGGTATGTGTGTCAGCATGACTTCTTGTTCTGATCAAATGATAATTGGATGCATGCAATTCATGTGGTAATTGAAATTCATTTGTAAATTATAATGCCTGATGATGAAACACATGACTTGAGAATATTAACATAGTAAAGTTCATGCGTTAATACTATTATATTTGACATTGTGACATGATACCATGTGTAGTGAAATTTGAATATGTCTTGTGAATGCAATTAATATCATACTTATGTTGTATGTATGGTGTGACATCACTAAAGAACACAATTAAGATAAGAATCACACATATGTGGCAGTTATTCCAAGGAATATCGCCAATGATTATTATGAGGCAGTTATTTTAAGGAATATCGTCAATGTTTATTATGAGACAGTTATTTATGATGAATATCGCCAACGAGTTTCTGATTTTGGGTAGTGTCGCCCGGGGTTTGATTCCCTATAGGTACGTGATTTGGAATGTGATGAAATTCTTGACTCAAACAATCAAATGTTGCAACGATTAATGTGTGAAACTTGTTTGTAATGTTCTTGTGTATATATCTTAATAAAATGTTGTAAATGATTTTAGATGACCCACTGGGCTTTCAAGCTCACCCCTATTTTTTACATGCAGGTACTTAGAAAATAAAGTAGCAAGTTGTAACGGTGTTCAGTGATAGGGGTGGGTTGGTAATCTGGATAAGAGTTTTAATTAGTGAATGAGCTAGTTACTTGTTTGACTTTGTAAACTTTTTATTTGAAAAAGGTTGTATTGACACTAGAAATTTTGATAAAACCTTATTATGATTACTGAAGGGATCATGATTTACTTTAAATGTATATGCTTTGGACTTGAACGTGCTAATTCTACTTGATGAACATATTTAAAATGTTGTGTCCATAATGGATGGACAAGGGCAAATACCCTTATGGCTCAATATTTAATTTGTGTGATGGGAATCTATAGTTCGTGGCATAGAAATTGAAAGAGTATTCTTCTATCTTAACTTGTAACCTTATTTTGAATATAAATGATATTATTAAATTTATTTTTACCTGTGTAAAGATTTTGGGGTTAAGGTAGATGGATACAATTCACGCCTCGATTTTCTTTTGCTATTTTCTTGATAAGAACAAATATTTATTCTTATTACTTTAAATTTAAGTTTTGAAAATCGGAGTGTGACAAACATTTTCCTTACTGAAAGAAAAATGATAATCTAACTGTAAAAATTGTAACCACATGTGTGACTACATATGTTTATCCTTTGGATATTAATGATTTACATATCTTAATCAATAAATTGTCCTCGAAGTTTTTCTAAAGAAAATCTTTTAGCCCACCATAAATAAAATTTCTGACTACGCCCTGTATATATATTAGTTTATAGTGTATAATTTAAAAACAACAACAATAATAATATCGTACTATTTTAAGGGTCCGTTTGGTACTCGGGATATAATGAAATTATTTTTGTGGAATTGGATAGGACGGGATATGATAAGATATGATAAGATTAAAAATAGTGTAATCTTATGTTTGGAGTGTGTTTGAGATTGAAACCAAAAAATAATTATATATATTTTAAATAAATTTAAAAAGTTAAATTATATTTTAAAAAAAGGAAAATCCTGGTTTTGCAAATCGCAAAACTAGGGCCGAACGCTTGTTTTGCGATTTGCAAAACCAGATTTTTTTTTTGCGACTAGAAGAAGAAGAAGAAGAAGAAGAAGGAAGAGGAGAAGGAGGAGGAACAACAAAATCAGATTTGCGATTAGAAGAAAAAGAAGGAAGAAGAAGAGGATGGACAACAAAAAAAAAAAAAAAAACTCAGGTTAAGATAATTCCGACCAAAACATCAAGATTATCTTATCCCATCACGACGAGATAAAATTGTTGGTAGGATAATTTATATCCTATCCTGATCAGCTTCCAAACATGAAAATATGATTATTTTTAATCCTATTCCATCCAATCTTCTTTTCCAAACAAGCCCTAACTGTTTGGGTATCTACTAGTAGTACTTTAAATTTTTCTACTTTGAACGTACAATTAGAAGAGCATGAATAGGGTAAATTCTTTTAAAAACAAATAAGGTTGGTACCTGTACCACACCTGCAGCTCCATTATTCAAAGATGAGATGATGATATATCAGATTGATAAATGTTCCGTGAGATTATCATATGGGTGGGGAAGAGATTATATAGTTTATAGAGCCTATAAAAGCCGTGAGTAAATGGTTTCTGCAAGTTTAATTTTAACAATAATCATTATATATATATATAATGATTATTGTATATATATAATGATTATTGTTAAAATTAAACTTGCAGAAACCATTTACTCACGGCTTTTATAGGCTCTATAAACTATATAATCTCTTCCCCACCCAGCTAGCTTCAACTTGGATTCTTCACTACAGTTATGGTCATTAAATCGTTAATAAATATTAAATATATTTAAAAATATGAAATTTGGATACTGTACCCTACTATCAAAATCTTTTGACAAAAAGGTCATTTAGTGTGACATGTCCAATTGCATATTTGAATAATGAAATATATATATATATATATATAAAAGAGACTAGTTCAATAGATTTATTTTATTTTATTTTATTCAATAATATTTACATTAGACCCCAACCATATATTATAAATATCACTCAAAGACCTATCGGTAAGGAAACTAGACAAAGTAGACAATAGTAGCCAATCACATTAGCAGAAGGACCAAGATCCAAAGTTACAACTACGAAGACTCAAATGTGACCGCTTCGAGGTAGGGGGAAGCACCTTGGCAGATAGTGTTGACCTCATAGCTAGTCAAAAGATTGACTCACCACTCTACCATTGCTATGTTTGGTTTAAGTGCGAAATTGCAATGTTTTATATCGTTTCCTCCATGAAAGTAATTATCTCGTATTACAATTTTATTCCTTTTTAAACCTAACCTATAAAGATTTATTTTCAATGATTTTGTGTACCAATAACCAAAGTTCACACGGAACATAGAATTATCTAAAGTTGACGTATTATTATTTATAATAGAACTCACATATATATAAATCCAAACCAAGGGAAAATATATTTCAAGAAAAAATAATAATACATCTCACATCCTAAGGTATCTAAAGGGTACATCTGAGCTTGGTTTACACTTCAAGAAGTCCTCTCATTTGGCATTAACAGGCTACTTAGATGTTGATTGGGAAAATAATCCTAATGATCGTAGATCCACTACTGGTTTATGTGTTTACTTGGGCAATAACCTTGTCTCTTGGTCCTTGAAAAAGGCACAAGTTGTGTGAAGATCATTGACTAAAGCTGAATTTCGCAGCTTAGCTAATGCCACAACTGAGATTCTTTGGCTGCAGTCTCTTTTATCTAAGCTACAAACTCAGTCTCCTAGGCCTCCTCTTGTGTGGGTTGATAACTCTAGTGCAGTTGCTTTCACCGCAAATCCTGTTTTACACTCACGCACCAAGCATGTCGAATTTGATCTCTACTTTGTCCGGGAGATAGTAGCTGCACGTCAGCTCCTTGTCCGGCATGTTCCTGCTTTAGATCATACTGCTGACATACTCACTCTCTCAAATTTGTTCTTTGAATGATTATGGTCCTAATTAATAGTCGGTCGGTTCATCCATTGTTTAATTTGCGGGGAGGGGGAATTAAGACTGCTGTTGAATAGTTAGTTTGTAGTACCTCTGGTTAGTTTGCTGTTAAGTTGTTATTGTAGTCAGTTACAATCTGCTACTCTATATGTATATCAGTATGTACAACTACAGATAATTAATCAATGAGGTAAATTCCTCCTCCTTCTCTGTTTTTTTTTTCTTCAAGAACTATGTTCTTGGTTCTTGCTTCTTGACTATATTTAAATATGAAATTAACAATATAAAACTAACATATGGCTATTTCAAACTATGGTTGAAGGTTTTAGAACCATCCTTATTCATAGTGATATCACAACTCCCAAAAGAATAAACTAGCTTCTTGTGATCTAGCTAGCTTATTTGCATTTCATACCCAACTATATTTAAACTCATTAAACAGATAGATCCCATCATGTCGAACATTCCAAATGCAATCATCGCATGAAAATGATCGAGTCTCATAAACTTTTATTTCTTGCTGAAATATGCGGCCATCAGTGTCGACCCAAGACATAGAGCACCAAAAGACTGATGGAGTCCCTAAGAAGTTATCTCGAAAGCTCCATTGGAACTCTTTTTCGTTGGCTAGAATCTGCTCACCAAGATCATTATCCTTTGATTTACAATGGAGCTTCAATATGGAAGAAGTAAATATTTTGTTGTTCACATGCACGTGTTTCTCAGGAAAAAGCGTGATTGATATTGACGACTTGAAGGATACAAATAGAAGGAGAATAAGTACAAAGGCACGAGAAGAATTTCTGAGCTCAACCATTGCTATCCTTTCTTCAATTTCACCTTGCTTTAGATGATATTTTTAAGAATTTGCTTCCTACATCATTGCAATGGTTGCATGTCTGGTTATATAAAGATGATTGCAAAAGAAAAAAAGGAAAACTTAATTTGGAAAACAAATCGCAAAGATTGGACAACAAATCACAAAGATATATAGTTATATACAACTAAAATCAATCTAAGAAGGTATCCAATTCAAATAAATATAGCTAGTAAATATTTGCATCATTTTGATATTTTCAAATTCAAATCTAGAAAACTTAATTAGGAAGACAAATCTAAAGGATTTATGTTTATATATAGCTACAAACTGTTGGAAACGTAGTGAGCACACAAACTCTAAACAAGAAAAAATATGGAAGAAGGATAAGGACTTGAACTTGCACTTAAACTTGTGCACTTTGCTTTATTTGAAAATGAGAAATACATGAGGTATTTATAGGACCCTACGTAGGAAAATACAATAAATGCATACATGAATCTTCACATACATGAACCACTAAGTTCATGGATCACACTTTCCTAGGTACATGCAATCTTCATATACATGAACCACTAAGTTCATGTATCACACTATCCTAGGTACATGCAATCTTCACATACATGAACCTATTAAATATGTTCACATTAAAATACATTCACTATAAAGATTTCAAATGAATCATGTTTACTACAAATATATGTTAATTTCTAACATCCCCCCTTAAACATGATTCATGCACTTCAAAAATCAAACTTAATCTTTGACATGCCTTTATCTTCCAAAAAACTGATACCCATTGTCTTTCTTCAGTTTTGGAATTTGAACGGATGCCAACATTCGCCCCCTCAAATCAAAACTGCTTCATGCCTAGCATGTCTCTTAGCTTCATGAAAATTTCACCTGATAATGGTTTAGTGAATATATCTGCTACTTGTTCAGTAGTGTGACAATATTGGAGCTCTACAGTCTTCTGCTTCACATGATCACGAAGTAAATGAAACCGAGTATCAATGTGCTTGCTTCTTCCATGATGGACTGGATTCTTTGCAAGCTGGATAGCTGACATGTTGTCCACAAATATCACAGTTGGCTCCTCCCGTGGATGATCCAGCTCCTTCAAAATATTCCGTACCCATATTGCTTCACAAACAGTAGATGAAGCTGCTATATACTCTGCTTCACAAGAAGATAGAGCCACTATTTTTTGTTTCTTGGTGGTCCAAGAGAATGCAGTTGTGCCAAGATAGAAGACATAGCCAGTGGTGCTTTTTCTCTCATCTTGGTCCCCTCCCCAATCACTATCTGAATAGCCTACTAATGTTGCATTTTCACCATAATTATAAAATAAACCAAGATTAAGTGAGCCTTTGATATACCTTAGTATTCTTTTTGCAGCTAGCCAATGTGACTCCTTTGGTGTCTCCATGTAACGACTCACAAGTCCAACGCCATACATAATATCGGGCCTTGTGATTGTCAAGTACCTCAGGCTTCCAACCAGACTCTTGAAAAAAGTTGAGTCCACAAATCCTCCATTTCCTTCTCTTGATAGTTTCATACCTGTAGCAACTGGAGTGTTCACAGTGTTGCAATTACTCATCTTGAATTTCTCCAAAATTTCCTTCATGTACTTTGTTTGAGATATAAATATCCCATCTTGTTGTTGCTTCACTTCAATCCCAAGGAAATAGGACATCAGTCCGTTGTCTGTCATCTCAAACTCTTTAAACATTGACAGCTTGAATTCCATAAGCATTTCACTGCTAGTTCCTGTGTACAACAGGTCATCAACATATAGGCAAATAATCAAAAATTCACCTTGATGATTTTTCTTCATGTAGACTGCATGCTCATATGGACATTTGGTGAAACCATTATGTTGAAGATAGCTATCAATGCGTGCATTCCAAGCTCTTGGCGCCTGCTTTAAACCATATAATGCCTTTTTCAGGCGATATACCTTGTTTTCTTCTCCGTCAATTTCAAAACCTTCTGGCTGGTGAATATACACTTCTTCTTCGAGAATGCCATTGAGAAAGGCTGATTTGACATCAAGCTGATATATCTTCAAATTATGATGAGCGGCAAGTGCAATCAATAATTTCACCGTGTCAAGTCTTGCAACTGGTGCAAAAACCTCTTCGTAGTCGATACCGTACTTCTGCTTGTAGCCTTTAGCAACTAGTCTCGCTTTGTAACGAGAAACTTCACCGTCAGCAGTACGTTTGATTTTGTACACCCACTTGACGCCAATAGCCTTTTGATTTGTTGGAAGTGTTGTCATCTCCCAAGTGTCATTCTTCTGAATAGCATGAATCTCCTCCTCCATTGCCGATCGCCAACATTCTTCTTCTACAGCTTCTTGGAAGGTCAGAGGCTCGTGATCAGCATATAAACAGAAGAGGTTGGTCTCTTCGTCTTCTTCTCTTTGATTATAAATCTCCGCGAGACTTCTCATTTTGATGGGACTTTGGTGAATGGAAGATCTGTTTCTACTACTTTCTGCTGAAGATGGGGAGTTTTTTCTTGGAGAAGGTGTGTCATGTTGAAGAGATGGTGGTATACCTGGTGGAACTTGTGTTGGGGGTTCTTCAAGTTCTTCAAACACTTGCTGCTCTTTGGCCTTCTCATCATTATTCCAGCTCCATGCTTTATCTTCATCAAAGATAACATCTCTACTAACCACTAATTTCTTTGTTAGTGGATTATAGAGCTTGTATGCTTTCGATTCTTCACTATAGCCGAGAAAGATGCATTTCTCACCACGATCATCCAGCTTCTTTCTGTTGGGCTTGGGGACTTGAGAATATGCAACACACCCAAAGATTCTTAGGTGTGCAACAGTTGGTTTGTAGCCGCTCCACGCCTCTTGAGGTGTCATGTGCTTTACACTTTTGGTAGGACATCGGTTCAGCACATATGATGAGCACGCCACAGCTTCCGCCCAGAATTGCTTTGGCAATCCTTTCTCCTTGAGCATAGTTCTTGTCATGTTAAGAATCGTGCGATTCTTTCTTTCAGCGATCCCATTTTGCTGTGGGGTGTAAGCCGCAGTATATTGATGTTTTATGCCTTCTTCCCTGCAATACTCATCAAATACTTTTGAGGTGTATTCTCCACCTCGATCAGAGCGGAGAGTTACAATTTTGTGACCACTTTCTTTTTCTACATGGGCTTTATAATTTTTGAATACAACAAAAGCAGCTGACTTTTCTTTAAGAAAATAAACCCATAATTTTCTGCTGAAGTCGTCAATGAAAGTAATAAAGTATCTATTACCTCCTAGCGACTCATGTTCAATAGGTCCACATATGTCAGTGTGGATCAGTTGAAGTGGTGTCGTTGCTCTCCATGATTTGCCGCTGGGAAAAGGAAGTCGTGCTTGTTTGCCAAGTATACAAACATCACAAGTGTTACTTGGCGGCTCGATCATTGGTAACCCATGCACCATGCTTGATGAAGATAGTAGTTTTAGACCGCTAAAGTGGAGATGCCCAAGGCGATGATGCCACTTCCATGACTCACTTTCTTTGACTCCATAGAAGCATTTCTCTGACTTTGTGCTAAGATGAAGTGGGAACATTCGATTTTGGGTCATCGGAACATGTGCGATGATTCTTCCACTTGTATCTCTCAAAATGAGAGAGTTGTCTCTCATTTGTATGTTATATCCCTTTTCTACAAGCTGCCCAATGCTAAGAATATTGCTTTTCATATTAGGTACATAATAGACATCAGAGATATACCCATTCTTACCATCCTTCTGATAGATTTTTACTTTCCCTTTGCCTTCAACTGATAGTTGGGAGGAATCTCCCAAGTTCACCTTTCCATGGACTTCTTCCGTGAGTTCTACAAACAATTCTTTCTCGCCACACATATGATTGCTTGCCCCAGAATCAAGATACCAATTTTTATATGAAGTATGTGAATCATCATGTGCAAGAAGTAGGATAGAATCATTACCTACATCATGTGATGTCTCTGCAACATTGGCTTGTTCATCAATTTTTAGCCAACAGTCGGAGGCGTAGTGTCCAAATTTATTGCAGTTAAAACATTGGACATTCTTATTGGCTCCATGTCCATAGGATCTTCCTCTACCTCGGTTACCTCCTCGTCCTCTAAAGCTTTGATTCTTGTGCTGACTTTGGCTTGATTGTTGAGTTGTACCTCGCCCTCGGCCTCTGCCTCGACCACGGTTGGAGGTAGATTTTCTTTGATCATTTAGAGTCAGTTTTGACTCTAATGCTTGTTCCAATACAGCTGGATTAGATTTCTTCTGCATCCTTTGCTCATGTACTTGTAGTGAACCCAATAATTCCTCAATTGTAAGTATCTCCAAGTTCTTAGACTCTTCGATAGCTACAACTACATGCTCAAATTTAGAGGAAAGGGATCGGAGTACCTTCTCGACGACACGGATGTCATCTAGCTTCTCACCATTTCTCTTCAAGCCATTCACAATTATTAGCAACCGTGAAAAATAATCGGACACCGATTCACCATCCTTCATGTGGAGAGCTTCAAACTCGCCTCGTAATGCTTGAAGACGAACCCGCTTCACTCGATCATCTCCTTTGAAGATGGAAACAAGAATATCCCATGCTTCTTTGCTTGTTGTTGCTTCAGCAACCTTTTCGAAGGTAGCTTCGTCCAACCCTTGATAGAGTATAAACAAAGCTTTTTTATCCTTCTTCCTTTGCTCCCTAATAGCCTTCTTCTCATCTGCTGTACATGCAGCCTCTTGCTCGCCAATGGGTTCTACAAAACCATCGTTAATGGTTTCCCAAAGATCTTGAGATCCAAACAAGGCTTTCATTTGGATACACCATGAACCATAGTTATCCTTTGATAACTTAGGAACTTGTTGCTGGACAGAATTCATCCTCGCTCTGATACCACTTTGTTGGAAACGTAGTGAGCACACAAACTCTAAACAAGAAAAAATATGGAAGAAGGATAAGGACTTGAACTTGCACTTAAACTTGTGCACTTTGCTTTATTTGAAAATGAGAAATACATGAGGTATTTATAGGACCCTACGTAGGAAAATACAATAAATGCATACATGAATCTTCACATACATGAACCACTAAGTTCATGGATCACACTTTCCTAGGTACATGCAATCTTCATATACATGAACCACTAAGTTCATGTATCACACTATCCTAGGTACATGCAATCTTCACATACATGAACCTATTAAATATGTTCACATTAAGATACATTCACTATAAAGATTTCAAATGAATCATGTTTACTACAAATATATGTTAATTTCTAACACAAACAACCTAATTAAGAAGGTATTTAATGCAAATAAATCTAGCTAGGTAGTAAATATTTGCGTCACTTTGATGTTATCATATTGAAACTAAAACACTAGGAAAACAAATCTAAAGGATTATGGTCACATACGTCACTTTGAATTATATATATGATATTTAGTAAGGGCATAACGGCTAGGGTCAAGGCCAAAATCTAACCTAACCCTAACAGTTTTGGGTTGGACAAAAAAATAGAACCAACTTGAACCAAATTGATTCCTCAACCTAAGACAACCCAAATTGAATTAGTTTGAGTTTGATATGTTGGGTTGGTCATTCGAGTTGCGATGATTTAGACTTTATTTGAAAATCTCATATGTAAATTCTACAATAATAAATATCAAGTATTTTATGTTCCAAATATAACCAAATCAACTTGAGAACTTGACAACAATAAACATCAAAGGTATTCCAAATACAATCAATATCAACTTGTACATTCAAGTTAAAAGGGCTTAAACTTTACTGGATCAAGGATATTATTGTAATTATGCTTAGGTTCAGGTTGGGTTATGTTTCAAGGATGTTAATTAAGACATGAACTAAAAAACGTTCAAGTTGAGATTTTTGAACCCAACCACGGGTTTTGTTCGGTTCAGTCGAGTTGGTCAGACCCTAATATTTAGGTACAAGTTGGTAATAGCCAAATTTAACCAACAATAGCCAAACTATTATTACCCCATTAGTTTCATCCCTCGTGCATTATTAATATTGTTTCCTTTAGAGCCTTGGCACAGATGTATGCTTCTATGTATTTTCTTTGCACAATTCTTTTAGAATATAAATGTTCGATCTCTCAAGGTTTAAATCTTTTTTTTTAATTAAAAAAATGCATTAATGTTGCAAGTGTGAGGGTGGGGAAACTACTAAGTACGAGAACCAAAAAAAGTCATACGTAATTGATATCGAGTTTCATAACAATGATAAGGCCCGACCCTTAATGTCTTACAAGTAATAACTTGTTGGTTTTTCCACTGGCAGTGTTAAATATTGGTATAAACTATAAAGTCTAACCAACACTAGATGAATAAATGAATCCATACCGCAATGGATTGTTGTTTCCTATTTATGCAAAAAAAATAAATAAATAATTTACAATTCGTAACTTAATTTATATGATACAAAATAATAGAGATGCGAATTATCCCATGTATTCTTTTTACTCAATATAAAATAATAAAAACTCTTTTTATTATGTTGTTCATCTTCAACATTCATGTTCTCTCTCTTTTTTTTTTTATCTTTCTTCTTTTTCCTTTATTATTGTTTTTTTCCTCTCATAAAATGAAAATAAGTTTGCTTTAAAATTGTAAATTTATAGACCATTTAAAATAATTGGAAGATATTTTGGAAAAGATTTGTAAAAAAAGGCTTTATAGTACTCAGCAAATGAACTCTTAGTTTAAATATGAAATTGTAAACTTTAGAATATTAATGTTAAAATTAAAGTATGGACTAGAATGTCTCAGTATATATTGAGTTTTTGTATCAGAGAAACGTATTATTGGGTTATTTAGAGTTATCAATGTTAGAGGCTCTTGAATTTGAGCTATTCATCATAATCATACATGGAATTGGTTGTTCCACCACCACGAAGGAAAATTATTAGCTGTAAATGGGTGTTCAACGTAAAGAAAAATCCTGACAGGACTCTCTTTAAACAAAAGCAAGGCTTGTGGCTAAGGGCTTCTTCAGATAAAGGGGTTTGATTTCTCAGAAACCTTCAGCCCTTTTTTTAAGCCTACTACTGTTAGAGTAATTTTCTCCATTGCTATAACTCATGAGTGGCATCTCAGACAACTTAACATTAATAATGAATTTTTGAATGGTGTTTAAGAAGAACATGTGTATATGTCTCAGCCTCCAGGTTTTGAATACACTCAACATCCTTATTTGGTTTGTAAGCTTAACAAATCTCTGTAAGGTCTCAAACAAGCTCTTTGGGCTTGGTTTGAGAGGTTCAAATTTTCTCTTATGAGTTTGGGCTTTGTGTGCTACAAGTCTCTCTTGCGTCACTTCCATTCCAATCACATGTTGTTTCTCCTTGTGTATGCAGATGATATAATCATCACTAGCACTAGTCCTATTGCTATTATCAACTTGGTATTGCAACTCAGCAAGAGTTTTATTCTTGAAGACTTAAGGACACTTCATTATTTATTGAGAATTGAAGTTAACACTAGGGGCGTTCGTCAACCCGACCGAACCGAACCTTTTGGGTTGGTTTGGGTTGGGTTAAATAAGTTGTTTGGGTTAGATTGGGTCACGGGTTGAGCCCCTAAAATTTGATTAAATCGACCCAAATCGAGATAGTGTTAAAACCCTAAAATATCCGTCTAGGCATTATTTTTTTAAGATTTATATGTATCTTATCATTCTTATCTAATACTATCTAATTTAGTTTATACCATAATATATATATATATATACATATCATCAGGTTACTACACTATTAATATATACAATCTCAATCAATGCGTTGTTATTTTGCAAATTATTATTACTACCTACTAATATGTAATATTAACAAATTATTCATTACAAAATAACAGTAGAAAAAAATTACTAGCAAATCTAAACAATAAATGAATAATTAAAGTTCTTATATCAATAAATTATATGTCAAATATGAGGCTTAAGTCCAACCCGATCAAACCGACTCAACCCAAACTGAAACCAAACTGTTTGGGTTGGGTTGGGTTGGAAGATAGATTGGGTTGGGTTGGGTTTTAAATTTACCAACCCGAACTGTTTGAGTTGGGTTGACCCAACCCAACCCATGAACACCCCTAGTTAACACTACCTCTCAATGCCTTCATCTATCCCAACATAAGTATATTCAAGATCTTCTTCATCGAGTAAACATGTCTGCTAGCTGCTAAGTCTTACCCTTCACCTATGACGACTAATGTTGGAGCTCATTTAACAACTTATAAAGGAGAGGTTGTTTTTAATGCTTTTGAGTGTAGATCAGTGGTAAGTGCTATTTAGTATGTTATTATCACTAGACCTGACATTGCCTATGTTGTAAATCGAGTCTGTGAGTTCATGAAGTCTCCTCATACTGATCACTGGAAGGCTGTGAAGAGGATTCTCAAGTATCTTCAAAGCACCTCTTACCATGGTCTTCATTTTACAAAATCCTCTTCCAAGGTTCCTGTTTCATAAATCACTGGTTTTGCTGATACTGATTAGGCTTCCAATCCTGATGACAGAAGATCAACATCAGGTTTGTGTGTCTAACTGGGTCCTAAGTTTTTTACTTGGAGTACAAAAAAGCAACATGTTATCTCTCATTCCTCCATAAAGGCAAAACACAAAAGCTTATATAGCCTCATTGGTAGCGGAGATTGCTTGACTTAGATCACTTCTCCATGACCTTCAGTTTCCTCAGCCTCATCTGGCTATTCTTTGGTGTGACAATCAAAGTGCTATAGCAATGAGACACAACCCAGTTTTACACGCCACACAACCCAGTTTTACACGCTAGGACTAAACATGTCGAACATGACTTATACTTTGTTCGTGGCAAAGTTGGTCAAAAACAACTTTATCAGTCATGTACCACTATAGATCAAGTTGCTGATGCGATTATTAAGGCATTGTATATTCCAAGGTTTCATTTCCTACGATCCAAGCTCACTGTGTCTCCCACCTCACTGAGCTTGAGCGGGGATGTTGAGGATAAAGAATGCAGTTGACAGGTATGTATCTAGTCGAATCTTTAATAACTAGTTGACTAGTTTATAGGCTACTTTACTTAGGAGCTTTTAGAGTTATGTAGAAGGTTCTGTTGTTAGTTACAATGTTAGAGGTTGATGTATGTGTGTGTAAGTGCAGCTCTTTTCTACTAATGAAATTCAGTAGATCTGTACCAAATGTACATACAAGTGCATTTCTTTTTTGCTAATGAAATTCAACAGATCTGTTTCTCTTATGGTATGTTTTTTTTTGGTACCTATTTTTCGGCACCCGGCAGGTGTCCTCCTTCCCTTTGGGGAGAGATTATTCCTTCCGGATTCGAGGATTTCAAGGGCAAGGGCATCTCTCCCAACAGGGATGGACGAGGGCGAGCTCAAATTCGTGATGAGTTCCTCAACCGCATCTCGTAGTTCGCTCCCCGAACCAGCGAACCAACCCCTTGTTGGTAACATATTTGTTTCTCTTCTCTAAAACTTTTCTTGCTTTCTAAGTTGTTTGGTTCTTTAACAACTCGAACACATTGGATTTTATTGAAATAAATAAAAACAAACTTTATTAAAATTGATTAAAAGATCTATTAAAATTAGTAAATTTAATTTTTACAAGAATTCATGAAATTGATTTTTACTAAATAATTAATAATATGCTGTTGGAAAATTAATAATAAAATAACTATATATATAGTACTTACGAACATAAATACTATTAATGAAAAGTTATTAGTGGAGACAATATATGTGCATTGTTGGAAAAAAAGATAAAATTAAGAAAGCGGTTTAAAATAGAAAATATTAGTGGCACGACTACAATCCTTATAAAAGAGGATAGATAAGCGAATACGTCTTGAATTCAATATAAAATATATGAATAAACGCTAAAAGCGAAGTTTTTTTTTGAAAAGAAAAAGAGGGGGAACACCCAGCAAGAACAACTAGCACACTACATCTCGAACTCTCCTAGGCCAAGAAACCCCAGTTGCATCTTCCCTCAAAATATTGAATAACCCACGGGGAGGGGAAGACAGGATACACACTCCCCGATTGAACTTCAAAGCCTCAGTAGCCAAATAGTCTGCTGCTCTATTACCTTCTCTGTAAATGTGCTCAACTTGAACTATCCAATCTCTCTGAAGGAGTCTTCTATACTCATTTACCAAGTTGGAAAGGCTAAGCTGCGGCATACTGTTGCCTTTTAACCAACCAGCCACCATAGCCGAATCTGTTTCGAAAACTATAAAACGATGGCCCTCATCCCAAGCAAGACGTAAGCCATGAACAGCAGCCCATAATTCAGCTTCAGTTGCAGTACAAGAACCAATATTAGCCACAAACCCCCTCAACCACATACCACGATAGTCACGGAGAAGACCGCCACCCCCTGCTCGCGATGAAGCATTCTTAAGACATCCATCAGTATTAAGCTTAGTCCAACCATGGTTGGGAGCACACCAGCCTACCATCTTCACCCTCTCTATCAGTCCAGCACCATGGACCGCCACTTTGGCTCGAAAAGCATGAATGATTTCAGCCACTTTCCCTTTAAGCCAAGCCATGCAATACTCGAAGTGAAAACGAAGATTACGAAAAGCTAAATCATTCCTCCATTTCCAAAGAGTCCACACGGCAACTGTAAAGTAGGAGGCCCAGTCATAGTCAACATTACAATCATTAACGCCAGCAAGATTATGAGCAAGCCAGCTTTGGAAATCCAAATTGCTCTGAAGATGATACTCAACTGGCTGCAATAGACGCTTCCATAATTGCACGGCTCTAGAGCAATTTCGAAAAATATGATCAACATCCTCGAGACATCCCACACATTCAATACAGTCAGATGCCATGGTGAAACCCCTTTTCATCCGCTCGGCATTGCACATGATCTTTCGATGCGCAACCATCCACAAAAAAGTCTTGCATCTTTGAGGAACTTTAAGCTGCCAAATCATCCTCCAAAGGGAAGTAGGATCTCCCATAAGAGTTCCAGTAGAAATAGTATAAGCAGAGGTCACCGTTAATATGCCACTCTTAGAAGCTCCCCAACATATGCCATCTGCAACCTCCTCCTCATCCCATAAGAGCACAACAACAAGTTTATTTTCAACCTCAAAAGGGAGTAAACCTGATAGAGCATTCCAGTCCCACCCTGAACCCTTCACCCAATAGCTTGAGACAGGCCTATACATCTTCACCAAACTCAAATCCCGCATTTTCATATTGATTAAGGCCACCTCACCTACCCATGTATCAAGCCAAAAAAGAGTGTCCTTACCATTACGAACTAGAGCCCGCACTCCTCTACGTAAAATAGGCGAGGCTTTAACAATGCCCCGCCACGCATTGGAAGCCCCATTCTTAGGCTGCAACCTATCAATAGTAGCTTCCCGATGCAGATACTTCATGGAAACAACTCTGGCCCAAAAGCTATTCTTATCTGTAATTAGTCTCCATCCCAATTTGGCCAAAAAAGCCAAGTTCATATAAGCCATACTCTTAATGCCAAGACCACTGTCCTCCATAGGTTTGATGATGATTTCCCACTTAATGAGGTTGACGCCCTGCTTCTCATTAGACCCTCCCCATAGAAAACGTCGAACTAATTTATCAATGGTATTACACACCCCTATTGGTAACACCATAGTCTGCATGATGTACATGGGAATAGAGTTAAGCACCGATTTAACTAGAACCAATCTACCCGCAAAGGACAAGAATTTTGTCTTCCACCCCTCCAATCGAGTAGTCACTCTCTCAATGATGTACTGAATGTCAGCAGGTCGGACCCTCCCATGAATGGAGGGAGCACCCAGATACCGACCCAAGTTGTCTGTAAGGGGAATACCAAAAATAGTAGATATGTCTTGAGCCACCGCAAGCTCCACATTGTGAGATACCAATATATGAGATTTCTGGTAGTTAACTCTTTGGCCCGAGCACGCACAAAATAAATCCAGGCACTTCATAATAACCTTTATCTGCTCTGTAGATGCTTCCGCAAACAAAACCATATCATCTGCAAAGAAAAGGTGGGAGATAGAAGGACCAATACGAGAAAGCTGTATGGGTTTCCATTCCTTTCGCTCCACTGCCCCATTAATCAAATGACCCAATCTTTCAATACACAGAACAAAAAGATAAGGCGAAATTGCATCCCCTTGCCGAACTCCGCGCTCAGGAGAGAAACAATCCAAAAGATCCCCATTCCAGACAATTGACATCCTAGAGGATGAGACACAATGCATCACATTTCGGATCCACCCATCACCAAGACCAATCTCCTTCAACGAGTCTTCAATAAAATCCCAAGATAATCGATCATAGGCCTTTTCAAGATCAATCTTAATTGCAATATGAGATACACCACTGTTCTTAGTTCTCATTGAATGAAGGACTTCTTGATACACAATGACATTATCTGTAATTTGGCGACCAGGAACAAAGCTGCTTTGGTTGGGAGAAACAAGACTAGGGAGGATCATCTTTAGCCTATTTGTCATAGCTTTTGTAATCACTTTATAGCTCACGTTGCAGAGACTTATAGGTCTAAGCTGGGTCAATAATTCAAGATGCTGAACCTTCGGTACTAAAACCAACAGAGTATCATTGATCCCATCTGGAAGCTTTCCTGACACCCAAAAGTCTTGAACAAGCTTGTAGACAGAAGGCCCCACTGTAGGCCAGAGGCGTTGATAAAAACCTGCATGAATACCATCCGGGCCTGGCGCTTTGAAGGGAGCCATCTCAAATAAAGCCTGACGAATCTCTTCAATCTCAAAGGGCTGATGAATCCTTGCCATGACAGCACCATCTAGAATTGGAAAACCCCCTTTAGGAAAATCAGACATATCCCCGCAAGGTTCTTTTGAAAATAACCTGGTATAAAATTCTTGAATTAGATGCTTCAACTGAGCTGAATCTGAAACCCAATTTCCATCTGCACCTTTTAACCTCTCAATGACATTCCTACTCCGACGAATGACTGTAGTAGCGTGATAGAACTTGGTATTGCGGTCACCCGAAAGGATCCAGTCGGCTCTAGATTTCTGAAACCACGAAAGTTCTTCTTGATACAGAACAAGGTCCAGCTCCTTCTTAAGCTTAGACTCCAAAAGATGAATACGGTGTGTAGGGTGTGTAGATAAGACACGTTGAATGCCTGCAAGTCTCGCCCAGAGCCTCTTCTTCCTCCTAGAAATACTCCCAAACTCGGTACTATTCCATGAAGTAAGAACCGAGGCTATATGCCGATTATTTGTATCCAAAGATCGGTCAAGACTCCAATTCTCCTTAATGACATTGTAAAATCCCGGATGAGTCAGCCAAGCTGCCTGAAATTTAAACTGCGTTGGCCTCACAGTGGCACTTGAACCCTTTAAACGAACCAAGATAGGAACACGGTCGGAGTGATGTTTAGGAAGGTGAATCACTCTAGCGTCCTCAAACATATGCCTCCAAGCTAAATTACATAAAACTCGATCCAGGCGAGCTCCCTTAAACTGGTCCCCTATACCCCTACTCCAAGTATAGGCTTGTCCGGAGAATCCCATGTCCAGCAAATCATGATAAAAAATCCAATCCCCAAAACCAGAGCTGCCATGATGAGCCACAACATTCCCACTACTAACTTCTTCGGAACATACCACCGCATTAAAATCACCCGCAATAATCTAAGGCTCACTCATATCAAAAACATTCTTATTAAGATCCCTCCATAACAGCTTCTTCAAGCTGGTTGTAGGACTACCATAAACAACCGATAACAACCACTGATGGATACTACTATCCCGAACCCTCATATGGATAAACTGGGGATGAGTAGCAATAATATTTATTTGACAAGAACTATGCCAGAACACCCAAATACCACCACTGAAACCCAATGATTCTACCCGGACCCATTCATCAAAACCCAGCTTTTTACAGAGAAACTCTACCTGAGATCCACTCACTTTGGGCTCTAACAACCCCAATATGCCTGGTTTATGCATCTTAAGCAGGTCTTTCAGGGAACGGTGAAACTCCTTCGAAGCCGCCCCTTGACAATTCCAGATCATAAAGTCCATAAAAACAAGATAAAATAGGCTACCCACCCCTACCGAAGACCAAAAAATTGACAAACACGGCTTTAAGAGGAGAACCCTCCATCAACAATATCCATCCTCCCAAGCGATTCATCCTTGTCACTAGGAGCTTCGTTATGCACCCCCACCAGATTAGCTTTTGTTCCACCAAGTTCCCGCCTACCAATAGCAGGAACATGCCCAGATTCCACCACAATAGGAGGATCTTGATGATGTTCTGGTATCAAATTAATTGTAGGATGAATACCCTCCATGTTCTCAACCTGATGCTGGGGATGAGAGACCACCGATCGAGAAATCAGTTGACCTCTATTGGACCCACGCACCACAATATGTTCCTCCGCAGCGGCAGCTTGCTTGGACTGAGAAGAGATAGAAGTGATGTCACGAGTCAGTAAATTCTTCTTTATTCGAACCGCATTGCTGGTCTCTACAGCCACTTGAGTGCTTGGGCCATTATCCACTTCCTTAGTATTTTTTTGCACATTGGGCCTTCTCCCTTTACTCTTGACATATTCATTAAGTGATATCCCTGAGCCCATGTGCACGCCAATATCCTTATCAAGATGCGGCCCATCTCGTTGATCACTATCAATATTTTCCTCAGGATTATCCTCAGCCGCTAATGCCGCATACCGAGAAATATGTTGCTGAAAACTAGCATTTTGTTGAGCACCAATCAGTGGCATATCCCGAGGATCACGTCCAGCTCTCCCACTCTTTCCATTTTCAGTTTTGGTCATACCTCTACGAGATCTTCTAGAAGCCAACATCCATGGCCCATAACTTTCGGTTATTTCCTGATTCACCGGAGGCTCAACCGGCCTAGATTGAACTCCGACCACATCTCTAACATCTCCGGCCAGCACTTCCGCCGGTCCACCGTGATGAGGCGTCTCTTGGCCCTCTTTCTTTGGACACGCATCTTTCCGATGCCCATAACATCCACAATCAAAGCAAATTAAATGGATCCCCTCGTATTCAATCCGTCAAACCCGACGTCGCAAAGTGAATTTAGATAGAATTGGCTTGGTTATATCTACCTCCACACATATACGCGCGAACTTCCCCCTAGAGACGGTGCTTGTTGCATCATCAATCTTCACCGGACGACCAATACGCGCCCCTACGTTCATGAGGAAATCATAGTCATAGTATTCAATTGGGAGACAAGGGATTCGCACCCACACCAACAATCTATCCATGTTCTCCTGTCCCGGGTCAAAATTAGGATGCCATTGCCGCACTGTCAGATAATGATCAAAGATCATCCATGGGCCCTCAAATTTTGCATACTCATAATCCTCCTTGGAGGCAAACTTGACAAGAAAATAGTCTTGATCAATAGCAACTAATTCAATAGGAGCCTTCGGACGCCATAAGGCCTTAATCTTACGTAACAGGAATGTAAATCCAATTGTTCTGCCCAACAATTTGATAATAAGTGTCTGTCTCCATGGGCGACGTAAGCGCCTCTTCTCCTCCTTGGATATGTGAATGACTGGGCACTCGGACTCGGACTCCTCAGCCCCCATCTCTCCTTCATCATCTGAGGTCCAATCCTCATCGGACGTCTCACCATCATCCATCCGTCCCGTATAGCCCAAAAGTTTGTCTCTAAATGTTGGCAAGGGGGCGAACATCCCATTCCCCTCAGCATTCTCCTTGCATGCCTGAGTCTCCTCCACCATATTTACGTCCGCCATCGGCGACAAATCCGCTTCCACTCCATCCACATTCATCTTAACTTTTTTGTTACTTCGTTCAAGCAAATCAGTTTCCTGTTGAGAGCGACTTGGAGGTGAACCCATCATTTTTTTCTTATCCATCAAGTTCAGTTTTTTTATGTTGTAACGCTAAAAGCGAAGTTGTATATTATATATTGATACGAGTAATGATAATTCGGTGGTCTTCATTAACTTGCAACCTTTAAAAAAAGAGGAGGGTAACCAAAAAAAAAAAAAAAAAAAAACCCTCTAGCTTATATTATTAGAGATTAAACCTATATTAGCTTCATTTCAAAGTAAAAGTAGATGCTAAATAGAGTAAACAAATGATGCTTGGTATTTTCTGTTAGAGCCATGGAGCAATAACACACACACACACACACACACACACACACACACACACACACACACACACAGATATATATATATATATATATATATGTATATATATATATATAAATTTAAAAGAAAAAAACTAACATATAATGGTTTTTTGAACAGCGAGGTTTTAGATCGAAGAAACCAAAACTTCCCATAGATCAAACATGACCTTGTTAACAATATTCTGCTTCTCTTTCCATTAATTCATTATCTTTAAATAGGAAATTACAACACAATTAAATCCTAAAAATTAGGATACACAACTCATTTTCTCTACACATACACCCATATTCTACTAACATGGTTGTAGTGGTAAGAAACTACCATAACTAAACAAACTACCAAACTATTTATATTTATTCAACTAAATAAAAAAAAACATAAAAACATAGTATATAGTTAAAAAAAATGTGATCGTAACATATGTAAATCATTTGGGTGATATATAGTTTTTCAAACCTGACACAAAATGAACTTGTTGAAAATCGAACCAAAAGCATTAATTCAATTAGGTTTTGTGGTTCAAATTAATCCATTGATACCTTTACATGCAACTATTGTTTCCTACATGTATAGTGCCAAATATTAGAACAAAACTTGGCCATACTAAATAAATAAACAACATGCGTAGGTGGAGGATGATCTCAATGATCAACTAGGAACACCTTCAAGTTTTTTAGAAGGGAAGCTCTGGGTACGATGATCAAAGGACTTTGAATTCTGGATATTGTTAGATACCATTTGACCCAAAAGCTATAGCTGTTAAATAAGGGTCCAACAATGCATATCAAACTATTATCAACACTCTTCCTCACGTGCAACCCCATTCAACACGTGGATAGCCAAAAGAGAATAGAAGAAGAAAAATATCAATTATGCAAAATGGGGAACATGCAAATTTCAATAACGAGACTTGAACCCAAGACCTCTTGCAAAATCAAGGCTATGATACAATGTTAGAAGCCACATGATTTAAAAGTTATAACTGTTAGATAAAGGCTCAATAATGCATATCAAACTATTGTATATCAACAAATATGAGAATAATCTGGGCTTAAGTGAATTAATGCTTTATGCTTTTTACCAAATTGCAACCAATTGTTGTTGTTTCTTTATAATAAATACCACTTTAGATATGAAATGATAAACTATAAACTGTCAATAATGGGAGGTGTAGTAGAATGTCTGAGTATATACTTTGATTAGTCTACGTAGAGTGAAGCAAGTATTAGGTTAATGCAGAATTACTAGCATGCTTTAATTGTGTTGCGAACTTAAATTTTAATCTCAAATTTCTGCAAGTGTATGGGTTGCACAAGTAATACAATGATGAGTACGTATCATTCCTTAAAGATTTAGTTCACTAATTACTAAAATCAAATAACTCTAACTATACTTGGAAAATTAAAATGAGGCTTATTAATTAACAAAATTAAATCTAAGAAACTAAAAATTCAAAATTGGTGTGGTAAATGCAACAAAAAAGATTAGAAACTAAGAATGAGGATTTGGATTGAAGTAAGTGAGAGCTAAATACACTAGGGCAATGATTTCAATTGTTATGGATTTCTAATTTCATGATTGTTACACCCAAAATTGAACTAACTCCAATTTATAAACAAAGTTGTGCAAAATTGGGACGCCCCAAAAAGAATGCCCTAGGTGAGCCCAAACATAACAAAAATTGCCAAGGGAATAAAATGAAGAATATGCCCTCGGCAGCGGCCAAGAGAATTACCTCGATCGTAGCCGGGAAACACGCCTTGGCCACAACCAGGGTAAACCATGCCTCGACGATGATCGAGAAGCCTTTGGCCACGACCAAAGACTCACCTTTAGTCATGGCCGAGATTCACTCATGCGCGACGTACATCACACGCCTGTTGGTACACCTAATAGGGGGTGAATTGGGTGTAATGACCATTTTTGATCTTTTCTAATTTCTTATGAGATTCATTTACATAATTGGATTCAATACTTCAATAAATCTAATGAGCATAAAGTAAAGCACAATAACATTTATAGTGGTTTGGCCGCGCCTACGTCCACTACCTAATCTCCCGATTAGGATTTTTCTAAAACCACTAATGAATCCTCTTACGGGTGAGGACCAAACCGTTACAAATTGCCCTTTTATAGGTTCAAGGAAAACCTATCCTTTTTTAGGTTAAGGATGAACCACTTATCCTTTTTCCGGGCTAAACCCATGTTTCTTTTGCGGGCTATGGAAGAGCCACATATTCTTTTTTCGGGTTAAGGAAGAACTCATGTTCCTTTTGCGGGATAGGGAAGAGCTACATATCCTTTTTTCAGGCTAAGGAAGAACCCATGTTCTTTTTGCGGGCTAAGGAAGAACCCACACATCCTTTTCAAGAGAAAGGATGAAACTAGCTAGATTCCAACATTGGAATCTCAAGTGAGGACTTGGTTGTTTCAATCTTGAAATGAACCAAAAACCCCGATTACAATGATCAAAATGTTAGTTCTAATGATTGGAACAATTATACATGAAGCTCATAAACATAAATACCAATACAAGATATGAAAATTTAAGCTCAAGGTGAAGAGAGACCTTACAATGATTAATACCTTTCTTGCAACCATATTTGCTCAAGAGAATGATTTTAAAGATGCTTTACAATTAAAAAGCTTGAAATCCAATCTTCAAATCAACATCTCTAAGTTCTAGGTTTTTGAAATGAGAAAAATTATTTGATTTTGAAAAACACTCCTTAAATTCACATGGTTGTCTCTCTTGTGTTTAGAATGGCCTAACTACATGTATTTATAAATTAGAAACAAGTTATAGTCGTTAGACACAAGAATATAGCCGTTGGGGGTGAAAATATGATTCTGGACTGTTGAAAATGTGCCCAGAAAAGTTGCAGAAAATTTTAGATTTTTGCATTAGCTCTCTCATTGTGCATTAGCTCCCTCAAGAGCATTAGCTTGCTGATGCGAAGTTCGCATTAGCTTGCTCATGCTGACAGTTTACATAGCTTGCTCATGCTGACAGTTTGCATTAGCTTGCTCACACTCAAGTAGCATCTTGACTCATTACACAGTTTTGAAAATTTTCTTTTTTCTTTCGAAAATATATGAAATGAAAACCAAATATTGGCATATAATTGCTAAAAATTTATGTAAAGAACATTCCGTAACCATTGAAAACATTTCCAAAACCATCTGAGAAAGATATCAAATACTTTTAAAGGGTTAAAGTTTATTTGTGCATACTTTGAATGTGAAAACTTGGGTTAACATGATTTTTCAAAATTCTAAACACATGGGCTTTTTTGGGCATCAAAATATGATTGAAATATATTTAGTTTGATGATTAAAACACTTTGAAATCAACAATTAAACAATCAAACAAGATTTTGATAAAAATCAAAACAATTTTGATTATTTTGAAAAACTTTGTAGAAATATCATTTTAACTATAACTAATGCAATTATGATTCAAAATAGTTTAAAAACATAAATCAAACATTTGAATACTTGAAAATCATTTTTAAAGAATACTTAATGCATGAATGAGTTTTATCAAAACTATGCATATGTGAAGTATGAATGCATGAAGTTTAGAAAGATTGAGCAATATGAAATGCAAGAAGGTTATTTCCTAATTCTAGACACATAAAGATTCTCAACCTTTTTGTCTTCATTCCTTCAAGTTGTCCAAGCTTTTAAGTATGGTTAATCATTTGCTTGAGAGACTTCTTGAACTTGAAGGCTTAGATCTTGTATTGACTTTTTCCCATATTTAGGTGCTGATGTATACTAGATAGAAACATTAACACCATTTGTTATATTGTTTGTAAGCATCAAAATACTTAGAGAAAAACTAAGTGCAAAACAACTTAGATCAACAACACCGACCTAAAACATACTTGATCATGATGACACACATCTTGAAACACATGTTGACTCATATATCCTTGATAAGCCCAAATGAGGGAGGTATATCTTCACTATGATTATTTTCGCCATTTTCTGGAATATATAAATGGATTGCAACAAAAATGCATTTTTGGACGTGGAGGTGGTCTCTAAGAAGTCTTGGGAAAACGTCAAATGGTTAGCCAACACATGGGTCGCTAAATTGAAATTTAAAGGTGGTTATTCTTTTTCAAGTTGGGCTAGCAATTGTTGTATGTAAGAAGGGGGTCTTAAATAGGGGTGTATTGGGGATAGCAAGGGATGTCTCTTTGGTTTCAAGATAGAGTACTTGTAATCAATTTGGTTTTCTGATAATTTCCTACTGCATCAATAAAATTCTTGTTTCTTCTTAAAAAAAAAAAATTCCTGATAAGGAAAGAGCTTAAATGTTATCTTATAATCAATAATTTCCATAAATGTAAAGGGTCTACCTAGCACTATAGAAGGACCATCATTCTTCAATAAAGAGATACGTTCTAAACTCAACTCTCTACACTTATTATTTCTCTCCCCCAAATACTAACTTAAGCATCAGAGTTTTTGCGGTGTCACTCCCTGGTGCCACCATTATTTTCTAGGTTGCTTGTGTGCTTGAGCGAAAGGAAGTTCACTATGCGACGGAGAACAAATCAAGACCAAGGTGGGCGCATCAATCCACCTATCCATGGAGGTTCTTATTTTAAGCAAAGATTGGAAATAAAGTGGTCGTCCTTGACGAGGATGCCCATCTCACCGTATGTGGGGACTACATCAAAGTTACTCGTCTCGACTCCTTGTTTCTTGAATGCCTTGCTTATAAAACATCTCTTTAATGTCTTTTGGCCAAGCTTTACACCCCCTGTTTCAAGTGCGAATTTTGGCTAAAATAATCATAATGGAGGTATTTGCTCTAATTAAAGGTCAAATGACCCTAAAATATATATTAATCTCTTTCAAGCAATATTAAAAGTGCTACAGAATGATAATTCTTATCTCTCGATGACAATTAAAACATTTAGCAAGTCATTAGACTTTATAACTATTCAATTAAGACCACATGCACAAACTCTATAGGTATATCTTTATCTAATTGCCAATTTGTGGCTTGCATTAATTTCATCAAACATGTAGCATGCTTCACCTCTCGGTTCTTAGCATACTCTTTGAGAGTGAATTGGCATAATGTGGTCTAGTTCAAAAATAATATCCCTCATCACTCAATGCTTCTTTGGAAACTTTGTTGGGAGAGGATCATCAAGTCGGCCAAACTTTGTGACTGGGGTATTAATCTCAATGATGCTTGTATCCTTTGTTGGAATGGGCGTGAGAACCAAGATCACCCTTTCTTTGAATGTGCTTTCTCAAATCTAATCTAGAAAGGAATAGCTAGGCGTTGTTTTCAGGTGGTGGGGAGCCTGACTGGTTGGAAGAGAATTATTGGGAAAATTCTTGTCTCTTTTGACAAGAACTCCCCAAATTGTTTGATTGTTAAGAAGGTTTTTGCCATTGCTGTGTATCACGTACGGTGGAAGCGCAATCAAAGAAAGTTCAAGATGAGAGCTAGAACCATTGATGTTCTAATCAATGATATTTCAGTTGATGTCTTAGCTTGCTTAAATAGTGATATGGTGATGCATGAGCTAAACTCCCCTGTTGAATTTATCCTCAATGCTTGGCATTGTGGCTTCCACGTTTCTCCTCAGTCTATGTGAAGCATAGCTTGGTCTCCTACGGATACTGGGTGGATAAAATTAAATGTTGACGGTTCCTTCTCTAGTAATAGAGGCGGGATTGGTTGTGTTTTCAGATGCAACAAGGCTATGCTAATTATGGTGTTGGCTGGTCAAGTGTATCCTAAGAGTGTGCTTTAGGTTGAAGCTCTGGCACTTTTGAAGGGTCTGGAAATTGCGAGGGAGCTTAATGTTTTGGCTTAGCAATTGAAACGAATTCTATGCTTCTTTCCATGATTGTCTCAAGTAAGATTCCATCCCCGTGGATGTTAATAATCATTTATTGCTAGATTCAAAATTTTCCTTTCAAGGAGTCATTGGTTTATTAAGCATGTTTGGAGAGAAGGTAATGTCGCAGTTGACTGGCGTGCTGCAAAATGTATTAATGAGGTGATGGAGATGATTCCCCTAACTTGGATTCCTCATGATCTTGGTGAAATTCTTCATTTAGATGCTAGTGGTACTGATTATGTAAGAGTTTAATTTGGGTGGGTTTTGCAAGATTGTTGTGAGCTTTGTTGTATTTGTTATTGGGATTCTTTTGCTTTGCCTTGTTCGTTTGAGTTGTATGTTGTATGCAAGCTTGTTGGGGTGTTTGCTCTGGCCTTCTGCTTTGTTTTATTTGGTTTAATTCAATTATCCTTTAAAAAAAAAAGAACATGTGTAAACTAGGATTGCACAAAAAAAAATAAAAAATAAAAATTGAACTTCAGGCAGCGTGCCTGAATGTTCGGGCACGCGAACGTTCAGGCAACCACTTTTTTTCCTATTTAAGGAACCCCCCCCCCCTCATTTCTCACACCAAATCACTTATCCTTGTGATTCCTCTCTTCTCTCTCATTTTTCTTGAGTTTTTCTGCTCCTTTTGAGACTCTCTTCGCGGTGCAACGAGGTTCTGCTCGGGGGAAGGCGCCAGTTCTCGAGGGAGTTTTTATCTGAAGGTAGGAAACGAAACATAGGTTTGCGTGCCTTATAAATTTTATTAAAGTTTACATTCAATTATCATTATATCTACTATTCATTTACACTGCATTATTGCGTCTAATGTTTATACTTATCATACTTATGCCTGAATATATGGAGTTCATGTATTATATTGTTGCTATGTCGGATTAGTGATTAATCTGACTCAACCAGACTCAATCTTGTCCTTAGTAACTTTAAATAGAGAACAGGAGGCAACGTGCTGCTCTAGACGATTGACATTTAAGTAGACCTTGAGTCTTACCTCTCAAATTGGATACTGATTTGGTTGGTCTTATTTGAAAGCTATCAGCTTGTCCAAGTAATACTGAATGTCTTAACCTTGCACGTGGTGATATCGACCCTGATAAGGATCACAAGATGTTGCCAAATCCTGTCTAATGTTAGTAAAAATCGGACCTGTTCATGCATTGACATCATACATAAGCACCATCTAGGGACGTATGTGGTTTGCGATTCACAAAATAGTTAGAAGCAATGCTCATTATTCATTATATTTATCTGGAGAGAGGCGTACAATGAAAACTCGGGATTACTTGGGGAGGGACATTTGTACGTGAATATAGGGCGTCTTTCCTAAGGAAGGACGTACAATAAGAACCCGGCTACTCCTAAGGAGGGACATCTGTACGTGAACTCAGGCGATGTACAATCACGAAACCAATACGAGACGGTGTCATGCATACATACATGTTGGATTGATTATGATGCTCTGATGTGTATTTATGATATTTGATTATGAAGTTTGCTTTATTAATTATTATATTCACGAACTATTTTACCCACTGAGCGTGTAGCTCACCCAGTTGTTATCCATTTTTTCACAGGAGATTAGGGTGGACTGGGTGCAGGTTTTTGGGCCCACATTTTTGTGCCCTTTGTATTATTCATTGGGGATTTTGGGAGGATGTTCCCTTAAGTATTTTATGTACAAATATATTCTAAAATTAATGAAATTAGACTTGTACTTAATCGTGTTTCCGGGCACTCGGTTATTGTTATAATGCATTCGCGCCTCGTCCGTGAGTGTCCCACCAGTTTAGGCTCGTCCGGGCGGGGTGTGACATTTAATGGTATCAGAGAGTAAGGTCCACGGCCTGCCCAAGTCCACCAAATTAGGAGAAGAAAATTTTGATTAGATATATATATCTTTAGAACTATATGTATATGAATTATATATAGTTGAGATTTATATTAAATATATATCTAGAAAACTATATAGTTTTTATATAGTTTAGATTTGAATATATATATAGTTATGATTTATGAAAACTATATATATAGTTGTGATTAAATAAATAAATAAATATATATATATATATATATATATATATATATATATATATATATATATATATATCATGTTGCTAATGAAAAATTTGGATTAAATGATGGTATAAACATCAAGAGAAAAAAAAATAGAAAATATTATCCAACGGACAAGGCATAAATCTTAAAAATCTTAGGAATATATTTTGTGTATTTCACAAGTTTATTTTCCTTTCAGCAAGATAATGGCCTCAAGTGAACCAATTCCCACCAGACTTACGAAACTATTCAACAGGGAGGTTATGACTATGAGAAGTATCGACAATAGAGATCTCCGCCTCCGTCCGATCCTTAACGAAAAACTTGCAACGTTGGGGTGGTTGAACATAACAAAAGTTGAGGGTTACGTCTCCTTCGACTTGGTGAAGTATTTCTACGAAGTCATGAATTGCGTGGGACTTCAAGAAGATGGGATCAACCCTTTCTTGGAGGCGACGGTCAGGGGAACAAAGATTTCTATTAACGTCAAAATTATTTCGCGACTTATGGAGATCCCGATTGGAGATAAAATCATTGATCCACATGAACCCTAGATAGTTGTAGAGATCGCTGTGTTCAAGGAACAATTGTTCAATTCCCTTGCCAAAAAGCCGTACACCCAATTGACGTACGCCCACCTCCAAAACAATCTCCTTAAACCACTTTTTGCCGGCCTTGGGAAGATTGTATTCAACATCTTGTCAGAAAAGGTGACTAGAGGTGCTATGTCAAGAGCTCAACTTGTTGTGCTATACTGCATAAAGAAGGGAATTAAAGTCTCCTTACCTCACATCATCATCCAGCAAATGTTGCGGGTGATTCAGAACCCTTCAAGAAAGGAACCCCTCGGTTACGGAGTCTTAATCATAAGGATGCAATACGAGGCAAACGTTAACACTTTTTATGAGTCTTCAAAGAAAGTCACTGATGCAGTTACAACATCCTCTATCTTCAAGACGTTCATCACGAGTAGAGGGGTGACTGACGAGGAGATATTCAGCTCGACTTTAGGAGCAAATGGCGAAAGAATTAGAGACAAAAATGGACGTTGTCAACGAAAAAGTTGGCGCAAGATTCCTGTTAGGGAGGCACCAATTAATGAGTCAAACCAGAACCCTACGACAAACCCAGTCCCGAATAATGATCAACCCGATCATTTATTCTTTGAGGATGATCTTTTTGGCAACCTAAATCAACCTCCACCAAATCAAGATGGACAAGGAGTTCCAACAAATCCACCTTCCTGGAACATACCAACTCAAGGAAATACTAGGTACCAAAGGTTTCTTACTCCTGAGGTACCGTATCGGCCAGTTCCACAAGTTCTTGTGAACCAACAGCAACAGAATTGTGAGGCACCAAATTTTGGTAGATAGGATATCCCAATGAGTCCATTGTTTCAAGACTTTTCGACTCCAACATATCCAAATGTCCAAGAGGTTCCAGTTAGTGAATCCTCGTACAATCAAAACAACTACCCTCCACACATGAGTCAACCATACGGTCCACCAATGCCTACGGCCTACCCTCCATTTATGGGACAATCGACCTATCAACCATCAATGAGGCAATCGACTTACCCATTCGAGCAGTTAAATGTGATTGTATCTAGTATTGCTCGGATGGAGGAGACTCAAAATGCTTTGTTAACACGTATGCAAAAAGTCGAAGACCAACGAGCAACTTCTCAACTTTCTTCTAGTAGTCTTTCTGTACCTAGCAGGATGTCTAAAAGGAGAGGTAGTAGGCAGAAAAATCAGGAATGATTACTGGCATTGTAAATTTTTTTTATATATGAATGAAAATGTTTTGTTTAAAACTATCTTTGGTGGGCCGACTTACAACCATTCTTTCTTTTATATCACTAACTTTGGAGTGGTATGGGACACAACAAAATTGGAGGATACTCAATAAAATGTGGAAGTAAGAAAACCCACGACCTTGTGTGAAAAGAAACATTTGGGAAAAGTTGTATTACTAGCATTATTACTAAGTTTACACGGTATGGGACGAGTAAACTTGGACGATACTATTAGTGAACTCCTCTTTAGTCGATGTTTTATAGAGACTGTGTTCATACAACTTAACTTGGTTGACACCCTTATTACCAAATTCATGTGGTATGGGACACGAATTTGGATAATAATCGAAAAGACTAAGCGAAAGAGTTTGAATACATAAGATTGCGATAGAACGTTAAATCAGGATATTTACTGAGAATAATCTTAGAATTTTTATGACTTGTATGGATTCTCAATGAAATATATATGTATGTTCACAAAAACTAGAACCAAAACATTTGAAATACTTGCAAAATTTCATACTTATTATATAAACATTCTAACCTTGTTTTACACCATAGCCAAACATACGAGGCACATAAGATTCTTTGATTCCTTAACAAAATCCTTACACTATACTTAGAAAAATAGGTGGTTTTTATATTGCAGTACTCTCGAACTTCTTGTTGAGAATATCATAACATTATACTTGGCTACAGTTCCTAAATCATGGTTTTATTTTCTCCTTGCCAGTGAGAAAATGCAAACTAAGAAGAGAGGAAGGCCACACACTGTCCGTCTAGCAGAGGAGGCACCTCCTGAGATTCAGAACTAGAAACCGCCGCCTCTGACGATAGCACATGCCACACTCGACACTGCCACTACGTTTGGGCAGGCAGTACCACCCCAGCCCACATCCTTTGACATGACTTCGAGTATGTAAGTTTTTTTCACCGGATTTATCGAGGCGATGAAAGTAACAGTTTAGGCGGTTGTTCGTGAGATCGCGACCAATCAAGTTGTCACTGTTCAGGCACCCATTAGATCTAGGTCGGAGACTCAAACAGACCAGATTACGAAGTATAAGAGGTTACAACCCCTTAATTTTGCTGGCACCATTGATGCGGAGGAGGGGCAAAAATGGCTGGATGAGTCGAAGAAGGCTCTCGATGCTATGGAAGTTGATGAGGCTTGAAAGATTCCACTTGCGTCCTACCAACTTATTGGTGGAGCAAATACATAGTAGATAACAGTGAAGGAGGACCCAAGGGTCAACACCATGGACATGACTTGGCAGCAGTTCGAGTCATTGTTTATCGATGAGTACTTCCCCGGCACTGTGAAGAGGCAGAAGAGCCAGGAGTTCACCAAGCTATACCAAGGCGGCATGACAGTCAGGGAGTATGCTGTTAGGTTTAAAGAATTATTGGTCCACTCTCTCTCTCCACCATCTCAATGGAGCAAGATAAGATTGAGAAATTCTACAATGATCTTCATCTTGACATTCGACAAGCCTTGTCGATCTTGGATCTCAAGATTTACAGGGAGGTCGTTGACAAGTCCATGAGCTTTGAGTAGGAAAAGATTGAGCAGTAGCAGAGAATGAATAGGGAAAAATGGCTTGCAATGTTTTCCCAACAGGGCTCGCAGTAGGGCAACAAGAAGAAGCCCTACTATAATCAAAACCCAGCCCTCCCAGCCCCTGTTCAGAAGAATGAGGCCACAACACCTACGGTTGAACTGTTTAGCCCTGGCCATTAGGGTTTTCGCAATCATGGCCGAGGAGGTCGTAATGGCAGGGGTCATCGTCGAAACGACAATGGCAGGGGTGGTGGTCAACATCACAATCAACATGGCCAACAGAACCATCAGCAGCAGAGGCTGACGTGTTTCAATTGAGGCCAGCAGGGCCATGTAAGAAATGCCTTCCCCCACCTTCAGCAACCACGACAACCTGTTTCCGCTATTCCAGTCAAACAAGCCCCACCTGCTGCTAATGGTCAACCCTGGCAGAACCAGCAAAACCAGTAGAACCAGGGGGCAACGGAACCAGGGCAGAGCGTTTGCCATCGCTCAACAACCCCTCCTAGACAACAATGTAGTCGAAGGTACATTTTCCTTGTTCAATACATTGGTGCATGTCTTGTTCAATTCGGGTGCTACGCATTCCTTTATATCTTCTGCATTGGTAAGGCATTTAGGATTGAATCCTGAACCCACAAACATCGCAATTCATGTCACATCACCATTAGGATCTGGTACTGACGTGAATTTGCAGTGTTCTCAATGTGAGCTTCGAATGTCAGAACAAATAATATATGCAGATCTCTTTGTGATGGACATTGAAGACTTCGACATCATCCTCGGCATGGATTGGCTTGCACCACTGAATGCAATGATCGATTGTATGAATAAGCAAGTCCAGTTAACCTTGCCTACTGGGGAGTTTGTCAAGATTCAGGGAACGAGGAAGTGGATACACAACTCGACTGTTGCACGATGACAATGAATCACCAACACTGTACCCTCTCGTAGTACACGATGTCCCGGTAATATTTGAATTCCCAACAGTTTTTCTAAATGACTTTCCTGGTCTACCTCCGGTTAGGGAATTCGATTTTGAGATCAACCTCATACCTGGGACCGGGCCTATCTCAATTCCACCATACAAAATGTCCAATGTCGAGCTAGTCGAATTGGACAAGCAATTGAAGGAATTGGAGAGTAATGGCTTCATCAGGAAAAGTTCATTACCCTGGGGTGCCCCAGTTCTATTTGTTCGCAAAAAGGATGGTTCGTTGCG
This sequence comes from Paratinospora sagittata, assembly GCA_035771175.1. Taxonomy (NCBI): domain Eukaryota; kingdom Viridiplantae; phylum Streptophyta; class Magnoliopsida; order Ranunculales; family Menispermaceae; genus Paratinospora; species Paratinospora sagittata. Next base: position 2,417,605 of record CM069604.1, on the reverse strand, counting down.
ACTTTGCATCAACTATCGCAAGTTGTATAACGTCACTATTAAGAACAGATACCCGCTGCTTACGATCGATGACTTGTTCGACCAACTTAGAGATGCCAAGTACTTCTCTAAGATTGATTTATGATCTGATTATCATCAACTCCGGATCAGAGAGTCGGACATTACCAAGACAACATTCAGAACTCGGTACGGTCACTACGAGTTCTTGGTTATGTCGTTCGGTCTAACAAATGCACCTACTGCGTTCATGAATTTGATGAACTGCATTTTCAAGCTATATTTAGACTGATTTGTGGTGGTCTTTGTGGATGATATCTTGATATATTCCTCAACCGAGGAAGTCCATAAGATACATCTGAGAATTGTCCTCCAGACCTTGAGAAGCCACCAATTGTATGCAAAGTTGAGTAAGTGCGAATTTTGGGCGAAGCGAGTTCAAATCCTGGGTCATGTGGTTTCAGGCAAAGGCATTGAGGTGGATACTTCAAAGGTTGAAGCGGTTTTAAACTGAAAGCAGCCTACCACTGTTACTCAGATTAGGATTTTTCTTGGTTTGGCTGACTATTATAGACGCTTCATCAAGGATTTCTCAAAGATTGCTGAACCTATGACCAAGCTCACTCGGAAAGACGTGTGATTCATCTGGAATCCTGCCTATGAAAAGTCATTTCAGGAATTGAAAAAATGCCTCACAACAACACCGGTACTAATCACTCCAAGAATTGGAGTTAGATTTTCACTATACACCGACTCTTCTCTCCAAGGCTTAGATGCAGTACTACTGAGGGAAGGCCAAGTTTTTGCATACGCTTCGAGGAAATTGAAGATTCATGAAGGTAATTACCTAACGCATGACTTGGAACTTGCAGTTGTCGTATTCGCACTGAAGTTATGGCGTCATTACCTATATGGTGAACGGTTTGAGGTCTTCTCGGATCACTAGAGTCTTAAGTATATCTACACTCAGAGAGACCTAAACCTCTACCAAAGACGATGGTTGAAATTCTTGAAAGATTATGACTTTCAACACCAGTACCATGCCGGTAAGGCCAATGTTGTGGCTGATGCCCTGAGTAAAAAATCTAATGTTGCTTGCACTCTTAACTTCGAGATGGGGAAGTTGGCTACAGAGATGGAGAATTTTAACCTACAACTGATCAATGAGGGAGGAGAATCATGACTCTCTCAATTATTAGCAAACTCTGAGCTGGTTCGAAAGATTTCAGCAGCTCAAGCCAACGACCCTATGTTAATGGAGAAACAAAAACTTATACTCAGCGGACAGGAGCTTCCTTACTGGTTGGTCTCTGAAGACAGAGCCATTTTTTACAAAAACTTCTCTGTCTACCGAACGATCCTGAGGTTCGGAATAACGTGCTCACTCAGATGCACTGTTCAAGGTTCGCTATGCATCCTGAGGGTGACAAGATGTACAAGGATGTAAAGCGATAATTTTGGTTTTCTAGAATGAAGAAGGTGATTGTAGACTTTGTTGCACGATGTCGCATTTGCCAGCAAGTTAAGGCAGAACATAGACTTCCCTCTAGACTTCTCCAGCCTTTACCTATTGGAGAATGGAAGTAGGAGAACATCGCAATAAATTTTGTTACAGCCTTGCCTCGAAATAATAAAGGGCAAGATGCTATTTGGGTTATCATTGACAGACTTACAAAGTCTGCACACTTTTTACTGATAAAGTTCACGGATAACCTCGCCAAGCTTGCTGAACTGTATGAATGAGAAATTGTGGGCCTCCATGGCATACAACTTATGATTGTCTTTGATCGAGACCCTCGATTTACATCAAAGTTTTGGCAAAGCTTCCAGAGTAGAATGGGCTCCAGGATCACCATGAGCACAACCTTTCACCCTCTGACTGATGGGCAGTCAGAACATCTAATCCAGATCTTGGAGGATATCTTACAGTGCTGCATTTTGGACTTTCATGACGGATGGGCAAAACACTTATATTTGGCTGAGTTTACATACAACAACAACTACCAAACTAGTATCGGCATGGCACTGTACGAGGCTCTCTATGGTCGCCCTTGTAGATCTCCGGTATGCTGGTTAGATATGGCAGATCGACGGCAGTTGGGACCTGAACTAGTTCAAGAAACTTTTGAGAAGATCACACTAGTAAATGAGAGACTTCGTGTTGCACAAAGTTGACAGAAGAACTATGCTGACAAGCGAAGACAACCTCTAAAATTTAATAAGGGGGACTTGGTTTTTCTAAAAGTTCAGCCTACTAGAGGTGTGAAATGCTTTGGGATCAAGGGAAAGCTCTCCCCACGGTATATCGGTCCTTTTCAGATTATTGAACGTATTGGCAAACTAGCCTATCGTCTATCTCTTCCATCGTCCATGTCTAAGGTTCATGACGTTTTTCACATATCCATGTTTCGAAAGTATCGTCATGATCCTTCGCATATCATCCCTCTAGTCGAGGTTCAGGTTGAAGAAGGAAACAAGTATCAGAAGTGAGCAATACAGATTTTAGATAGAAAACTCAAGAACTAAGGCGACGTAGCATACCACTTGTGAAAGTGCTCTGGGATCACCACGGAGTTGAGGATGCAACATGGGAACTAGAAGCAACAATTAAACAGAAATACCCTGAATTGTTTTCTAGTAATAATTGATGATGTGATGCATTGTACTATTTCACTTATCAATAAAATGATGGAACTTTGTTTACAAATATCTTAATACATCGTTTCACTTAAATAACTATGCAGATGTCTGGAAGTAATACCGATGGAGGTAGTGATGCACACACGCAATGGTCTCTTTGGCAACCTGTGGCGACTCCTTCAGGATTTGAGTCAAGTCACAACTACTTTTTATCACCAACTCCATCGCCCCACAGACAACGATCCTTATCGCCAAGGCGTGCATGGATTTTTCGTAACAGTTTTGCCCGGAACAATCCCGTGCCCTCATCTTGGCAAGATCTTCTATCAAAATTGCCAGGCGGTCGGATTCGAGCAGCAACACGAAAAAACATCCCACCACTCAACTTACCTCCCTTTAAACGATGCAACTTGCAGAGCCCTACATCGCCATCTATTAGGCAAAGGTTAGAACCTTCTGAGGACGAATCCGACTCTATTTGCTCTCCATGGTTTTATGATGCTGACGAATCTTTCGGTCACAGTGCTATTCAGGGACCTTACAGGCACTACCCTGAGCTAGCGAAACGATGGCAACAACGAAAAATCTCACGTTGATAGCAATCATGACTACTTGGACTGATTCGAGAGCGAAACCCTTTTAAGGGGGTAGAGTGTAATACCTTTGGACTGCACAAAAAAAAATAAAAAAAATTTTGAACTTCCGGCATGTGTCTGAACGTTTGGGTACTTTTTTTCCTATTTAAGGAACCCCCCCTAATCTCTCACACGAAATCACTTCTCCTTGTGATTTCTCTCTTCCTTCTCATTTTCCTTGAGTTTTTCTCTTCTTTTTGAGACTCTCTTCGTGGTGCAACACGGTTCTGCTCGGGAGAAGGCGCCAGTTCTCAAGGGAGTTTTTATCTAAAGGTAGGGAACGAAACATATGTTTTCGTGTCTTATAAATTTTATTAAAGTTTACATTCATTATTATGTCTATTATTCATTTACACTGCATTATTGCGTATAATGTTTATACTTGTCATACTTATGCCGGTATATCTGGAGTTCATGTATTATATTATTGTTATGCCAGATTAGTGGTCAATCTGGCTCAACCAGACTCAGTCTTGTCCTCAGTAACTTTAAATAGTGAACGGGAGGCAGCGTGCTGCTCTAGACGATTGATATTTAAGTAGACCTCGAGTCTTACCTCTCAAACTGGAAACTGATCTGGTTGGTTTTATTTGAAAGCTATCAGCTTGTACAAGTAATTCTGAATGTCCTAACCTTGCACGTGGTGATACCGACCCTGATAAGAATCACCAGATGTTGTCAAATCCTGTCTAATGTTAGTAAAGATCGGATCTGATCATGCATTGACATCATACATAAGCACCACCTAGGGACGTATGTGGTTTGTGATTCACAGAATAGTTAGAAGCAGTGCTCACTATTCATTATATTTATCTGGAGAGGGACGTACAATGAGAACCCGGGATTACCTGGGGAGGGACATCTGTACGTGAATCCTAGGTGTCGTTCATGAGGAGGGATGTACAATGAGAACCCGACTACTCCTGGGGAGGGACATCTGTACGTGAACTCAGATGACGTACAATCACAGAACCAATACAAGACGGTGTCATGCATACATACATGTTGGATTGATTATGATGCTATGATGTGTATTTATGATATTTGATTATGAAGTTAGCTTTATTAATTGTTATATTCCCGAACTATTTTACCCACTGAGCGTGTAGCTCACCCCGTTGTTATACAATTTTTCACAGGAGATTAAGGTGAACTGGGTGCAGGCTTTTGGGCCCAAATTTTTGTGCCCTTTGTATTATTCATTGGAGATTTTGTGTAACACCCCGTACTTTTAATTATACACCTACGTTGATGGATACGTATACGTACGCATATACGTATGTAGGAGTTAAACGTATATGTGTAGAAAGATACATAAATTAAGTAGATTGTATTATTAAATGCCATATTATCATTAGAGTATAAGATGATTAAATGACCTTGAAATGATATTTGTATAAGATGATATACATGACCTTGATATGAGTATAAGATGATATTATAACATATTATAAATTTCTCATTCACTCATCTCATTATCTCATCTTTCTCTCAACCGTCCAAAAAGAAAAAAAAACAACAAAAAGGAGAAGAAGAAACAGAGAACGGAAAGAACGAGAAGAAAGAAGAGAAAAAAAAGGGAACGCGGGATTTTCACCGAATCGGGACCCACAGTAACTATTTTTCACTCTATTTCTTCGTGAACTTGATATCTAAGCTAGATGTAACCTTTCTTTCGGAGTAATTTTTGCTGTGGGAGTCGTTTAACAGCGTTTCCAAAAATTGGGGTTTTGACCCAACGTGAATGAAAATCCGCTAGGAAGGTTGGAAATCACTTCCTAGGCTGTAGGAACCTTAAATATATGGTTAGATTGAATTTATTTATTCGTCTGTAGTTTTTATAGCTATTAGAAGTTAGATTTCATCTTGGATTCCTTTGGAACCCTTAGCTTTGATATTTGAAACCTTTCGAATCATATTAAAACCAGATGAAACTCCAGTTTAAGGCTATCGAATGGTAGAATGAACTGTTGTGAGTTCATCGATGCTAATTTCATGATTTTTGGAGACCGTTTGACAATTTTAGTAAAAATTATCATGTTTCTAATGAATAGTGAATAGTGATGTGCATAGTACTGTAATCATATCCAGTGAATAAAATGGAATTAGAATCCAATAAAACTCCGGTTTGAGATCATAGAATCGTAGAGAACTGAATTCCGGACGTTTCGATGTTAAGAGCATGATTTTTGGATATGCTTTGATATTTTTAATAGCTAAAGATATGATTTTTGTGAGTAAAATTGACTTTGGATGCTGTCGCGAATGTGTCGATGTGAACAGAATAATTTTAGGAATGTCCTAGATTTTTAATAAAATTGACATATGTTTTCATATGCTTATGTGAGTACATTGGTGTTGAAATCTAGTTTAAATGTCGCATTTTCATGGTGAAATAACCCCATCTTAGCTGCTGAACCAGCTAGGAAATTTGAGTGTTAGTAATGGTGTTTTGGTGAGTTTAAATGGTGATTCTCATGATGATCTATGGTTTGAATTACCTAATTGCAGTGTTTGAATTGAGTGATTAAGTGCATGGATAAATGCTCTTGAGGAAGCAATTATGATGAACATTATTTTTGCTGGATTTTAGAGGGTATATTGGCTTAGAAACCTTGTGTAACCACTGTGAGTATAGTTTTCTTGATTTGGTTCTTGTATGGCATTGTACACATATAAAATGTTTGATTGTATGCATGTTATATATTTATATGTAATGCATTGAGTTTTCGGTGATCATGCAAACTGATTTTAGCAATTGGAGCTTATAATAATGTCATTTCGTTAGGAATTAGACCTGGATGAGGTTTTGCGAAACCTCATTGTCAGTAGGCCTGTCCTAACAAGGGTTGTGATCCTTGAAATGATTGTGAATTGGGTATTGAGAGGCTGTGGCTACCTTGTAACAGCCATACAAGGGTTAGACCCGCTCTCTCGCCTTGAAGGAGGGAGATGGTAAAATTTTTATGAATGAGCATAAACTATATATTGTGTGCATGTATATTATTTTGATAAATGTTGCATATGTGCTTTTGAAATATTTTAATTTGAACGATTTGATTTGTCATGTTTTCTAAAATGCATGCGATTGTCATGTCAAGAACTATATTCACTGAGTTGTTGTTTGCTCACCCCATTTCCCTCACTATTTCAGGTACAGAAGCAAAAGGAAAAGGAAAAATTTGAGAGTGATCAGGACGTGATTAGGACATAACATTATTGATGTACGTATGCTTTGGAAGAAGTAGTTACTTGTTTTATTTATTTTGATATGTATATATTTATCACACATATTATATATATATTACTATCTAGAGGGGTTATTTTCGGACAATGAGATATCAATGGTTATTTTGGATTGTTAAGATAGTTGGCGATGATATATATACTTGGACGATAGAATGTTTGATTTATGAATGGCAATGGTGGTCTTTTGAATTATGGTATACATGGATGGAATGATTATATATATATATATATATATATCTATAGATGATTTGATTTGTGGTATATCAGGTTCTGTGAAATGTCCATTTTATGGGAAAATGCTGTCAAAATTTTTGAAAATTTTGGCAAGGATTATGAGACTATGTGAAGGCTGACAGTATACTATCTACTGTATACTGGTATGTACAGTGTATAGTATACTGTGCCGGTCATGACATCAGCATATGTCAGGGACGTCGTGACATTTTGGGAGGATGTTTCCTTAAGTATTTCATGTACAAATATATTCTGAAATTAATGAAATCAGATTTGTACTTAATCGTGTTTCCGCACACTTTGTTATTGTTATAATGGATTCACGTCCCGTCCGTGAGTGTCTCGCCGGTTTAGGCGCGTCCGGGCAGGGTGTGACAACATGCACATGCATTAAACACAAAAGTACAAACATCAATTAAAGAGAGAAAAACGTTCCATTAATCAAATCAATTAGGAATTCATGCTAATATTATATGAGCTACATCATGCCCTAGCCTCTAGGAAATTAGTTCATGCTTAAGGAACAATAGTTGTGGATACATTTTGAAGGTGGAAAAAGATTATAAATAATGACTAATGATGAAATCATTGGAAAGGTAGAGTTTATTTAAATTTACTATATTATTTATTTTGTTACACATTTTCATTATGCAATATGATTTTAATTATGTTTTCCTTGAATGTAAGGTCCTTGATTATAAATCAGGCTACATTAGAAGGCTAGGATATGATCTCAAGCCTTCCAAAAAGGTTCAAGATTTTCATTACCAACGGAATCTTCTATTAATGTTACCAAGAGGCTAGAAAAGACAAAAAAAAACTCTCTAAAGAAGTGCAAGGAGTGAATGTTGACTTCAAAGCTCGTTTTAAGGAAATACCAGAACAAAATGATGACTTCAAGGCCCGTTTCAAGGATGTTGAATCAACTTTTGCACGTATAATGCGCATGTCAACACCTATTTTCATAGATGATGAGACTCAGACACGGTCACCATCCACATGAAGTAAGTTTATTTTTAAACACAAACTAATAATTTCATCACATTAATAATTGTTGTATACACCTCATTCAATTTAAATTAACTAAAATATTATATTTTATGTTGCAAATTATCAAGTGAGGGTACTACTAAAAAAGGAAATAAAGCTATGTTTTTTTGGAAGAGCAAGTCAACTCAATTTCTTTTTTTCTTTTGGACTTTTTATAATAAATCAAGTATGTCCATGTCTATATTTCGGACTTCTTAGTTAAGTGGATTATGAATAATTTCATGGATTTAGTTTAGAATGTAATGGTTTTGTGGAATTGATATGGTTGGATAGTTGATTTTTTAAATTAATATAAAGTTTTATATGAAATTTGTTGATTTACAACTTGTAAGAAATAATGTTTGCATTGGTAAATTGATGAGATATGATATTATATTGTTAAAAGTTAAAACAAGTTTGATTAAGAAACAAATTTATTAGTGATCATTAGGTATTGGCCATAGGCATTTTTGCCACAACTTTTTTCATCGCTAAACATGTAATTTAGCAACCCCAACCTTTTGTCGCCAATGAAAATAAAATATAATTGTGTCATGCATTAGCGACGATTTTATTCCTCGCTAAAACGTAGAATGGGCCATGAAATATATTTTTGTCGCCAATAACTAACTACAACCATTTTTCCAAATTTAATGCGACAAAATTAGAACGTCACCAATGACAATTATTTTCGTTGCTAAAAAAAGTCTTTAACGACAAACATATATTTCATCGTCAAACTTAAAATTTAGCTACAACATGCATTTTTCACCCAAGCTAAGGAAATAAATTCATAATGCTCATTAATGACAATTTAGTTCGTCACCAACGCATTGAACGAACTATAAACTATATGTTTGTCTCTAATGAGTGAATATAGTCATCTATTTTTTGACTTAGCGTGACAAAAACTTGCGTCACGAATGACAATTGTTTTTGTCGTTAATATCTAATATTTAGCAACGAGTTCATTGTTCGTTGCACAATGATATCTGCCACAATTGAGAGGCAACAAAAAGGAGGCAGAATTAAAGTCGTTACCAACAATCATGAGCGATGAAATATTGATTTTTGACTTTGAAACGGTTTGCCGCTTAATAGTCCTTTTGTGGTAGTGCGTAACAAAGCATATTAATGGAATTGACATGTTTAGCATTCAAATTTCACAATTGAAATCAAGAAATAAGGGTAAAAAGTGCTCAATTTGATAACGCCAAAAATCAACATGTGAATTCTCTTTATGTATGGTCACGAAACTAGAACTTCAATGTTCTTCCTTCTTCAATTAAGCCCTAACGTAGCTCAGTGATGCCACCTCTAAATTCTTGATTCCTTAACACAACCCACCACTAAAAGTAGCAGCTCACTTGTGTGATTTCAACCCAAAGCAGACACCCATTAGTCCAAAAAACAACTATAGTTTCTCCTATGTTGGAAAATTTGATCTTAGTGGGCCCACAAGGTGGGTCACACAAAATTGAAAAATGCTTTGATTCACAGAAATATCAGAGAATATGTATTTTGATAAATTGGAACACTACAAGAAAATATGGTTATTATGACATTTAAAAAAAATGTCATTAAAATACATATTTGATGAAAACATGGTTATTGGAACACCTCTAAATTCTTGATTTCTTAACACAACCCACCACTTAAAGTAGCAGCTCACTTGTGTGATTTCAACCCAAAGTAGACACCCATTAGTCACAAAAAACAACTATAGTTTCTCCTCTATTGGAAAATTTGATCTTAATGGGCCTACAAGGTGGGTCGCACAAAATTTAAAATTGCTATTTCTTCATTACTCAAAATTGAAAATTGCTTTGATTCATGGAAATATCAGAGAATATGGATTTTGATGAATTGGAACACTACACAAAAACATGGTTATTACGACATTTGAAAAAAATGTCATTCAAATACATATTTGATGACATTTGGTAAAAAAATGTCGTAATTAAATTCTTATGAATTTCTAATACGATGTTTTATATAAAAAAGTCATCTTATGTATTTTCTATAATGTTTTGTAAACGTCACAAATGTTCATCTCCTAAGACGTTTATAAAATGTCACTGTAAGTAGATGTAATGATGTTTAATAAAATGTTGTCATACCATCCATTTAAAGGACAATTGATGACGTTTCTAATGTCACTCCACGCCCGGACACGCTTAAACCGGCGAGACACTCACAGGCGGGGCGCGAATTCATTATAACAGTTACCGAGTGCGCAGGTACCCAATTTGAGTACAAATCTGATTTCATTATTTTCTAAATGTATTTGTACAAAATGTAATTGAGGGAACATCCTCCCAAAATCTTCCTATTAAATAAGCAAGGGGTACAAAATGAGGGCCCAAATACCTCTACCCAATCCACCCTAGACTCCCGAAAAAATGGTTAACAACGGGGTGAGCTATTGCGCAGTGGGTAAAATAGTTCGTGAATATGAATTAGTAAAGAAGACTTCATAATTAAACATCACATATACACAACATAGCATCATAAACAGTACAACATGGCTGAACAAGAATGTATGCATAACACCATCTTGTAATGGTTCTATGAGGAGTTTTGGTATGAAAATAAAGGGGAAGGGGGGAGGGAGGGGCTCATTTTATAGAAAATGACATGCCCGAAGGTTTCGGGTTTCGCCCGAACGTTAGGGCAATGGCCCAATTTTTTTTTTTTTGGTATTTTTGTAAACCAATGGTATTACACTCTACCCCTCTTAAAAGAATTTCGCCCTCGAGATTTTTGTCCATGTAGTCATGATTGTTGTCTTCGTGAGATTCACCGCCTTGGCCATCATTCATTAGATCAGGGTATTGCTGGTAAGGTCCTTGAATTATACACTGGCCGGTGGAATCCTCGACATCATCAAACAATGGAGAGCAAAGGAAATCGAATTCGTCCGCAGAAGGTTCCGACATTTGTCTGACCGATGGTGGTGTAGGGCATTGCAAGTTGCAGTGTTTCAGGGGAGGAAGGTTGAGTGGCGGAATTCTTTTACGTGCAGTTGCTCGAATTCGACCACCTGGTAATTTTGGTAGGAGATCTTGCTAGAATGAGGGGCCTGGATTGTTTCAAAAAATTTCATTACGATATAGCCATACACATTCTGGCGATAGGGATCGTTGCCACTGAGGCGAGAGAGTTGGTGATGCAAAGAAATTGTGGTTTGTTTTTTAACTTGAATGACTCTCCCTTGGTTGCCAAGCACGCCATGGACTGTATGGCACATTACTCCCGTCTGTGTTGTTTTCAGACATCTACATGATTATTTAAATGAAACGATATATTAAGATATTGTAAAAGAAGTTTCATAATTTCATTGATTAGTGAAATAATACAATGTATCACATCATCAATCATTAGTAGAAAACATTTCGGGGTATTTCTGTTTCATTGTTTCTTTCAGTTCCCAAGTTGCTTCTTCTACTATATGGTGATCCCAAAGTACTTTTACAAGTGGAATGCTACGTCGCCTCAGTTCTTGAATTTTCCTATCCAGAATTTGTATCGCTCTCTCCTGATATTTGTTTCCTTCTTCAACCCGGACCTCAACCAAATGGACAATATGCGAAGGATCAGGACGGTACTTTCGAAGCATGGATGCATGAAAAACGTCATGAACTTTAGACATGGATGAGGGAAGGGATAATTGATAAACTAGTTTGCCAATACGTTGACGATTTTAAATGGGCTGATATATCATGGAGAGAACTTTCTTTTGATCCCAAAGTGTTTAACACCTCTTGTAGGCTGGACTTTTAGAAAAATAAAGTCCCCCTTGTCAAACTCTAGAGGTTGTCTCCGCTTGTCGGCATAGCTCTTCTGTCGACTCTGTGCTACACGAAGTCTCTCTTTTACTAGTCTGATCCTCTAAGAAGCCTCTTGAACTAGTTTTGGTCCCAATTACAGTCGATCTGCCATGTCTAACCAGCATACCGGAGATCTGCAAGGGCGACCATAGAGAGCCTCGTATGGTGCGATGCCAATACTGGATTGGTAGCTGTTGTTGTACACAAGCTCAGCCAAATGTAAGTGCTTTGCCCATCCGTCATGAAAGTCCAATATGCAACACTGTAACATGTCTTCCAAGATTTGGATTAAACGCTCCGACTGCCCGTCAATCTGTGGGTGAAAAGTTGTGCTCATGGTAATCTTGGAGCCCATTCTACTCTGAAAGCTTTGCCAAAATTTTGACGTGAATGGAGGGTCTCGATCAGATATGATCGTGAGAGGTATGCCATGGAGGCACACGATCTCTTTTTCATACAATTCAGCTAGCTTGGCACAGTTATCCGTGAACTTTATTGGTGAAAAGTGTGCAGACTTTGTAAGTCTGTTAATGATTACCCAAATTGCATCTTGCTTTTTATTATTTCGAGGCAAGGTAGTAACAAAGTCCATTGCTATGTTCTCCCACTTTCATTCTCTAATAGGTAAAGGCTGGAGAAGGCCGGAAGGAAGTCTGTGTTTAGCCTTTATTTGTTGGCAAATGAGACATTGAGCAACATAATTTGCAATTGCTTTCTTCATTCTAGAGAACCAAAATTGTTGCTTGAAATCCTTGTACATTTTGTCTCCCCCAGGATGCATAGCAAACCTCGAGCAATGCATTTCAGTGAGTACTTCTTTTCGAACTTCTGGATCGTTCCGTAGGCATACACGTTTTTTGTAGAAAACTGCCCCATCATCGGAGACCAACTAGTGGGGAAGGTCCTGTCCACTGAGGATGAGTTCTCTTTTCTCTATTAATATGGGGTCGTTGGCTTGACGAGCTAAATCTTTTCGAATAAGCTCAGAGTTGGCTGATAATTGGGAGAGTCGTGGTCTTCCTCCCTCATCAATGAGCTGTAAGTTAAAATTCTCCATTTTTGCAGCCAACTTTTCCATTTTGAAGTTAAGAGTACAAGCAGCAACATAAGATTTTCTACTCAGGGCATCAAGCACAACGTTGGCTTTTCTCGGATGGTATTGAAGTTGAAAGTCATAATCTTTCAAAAATCCCAACCATCGTCTTTGGTAGAGGTTTAGGTCTTTTTGAGTTTAGATGTACTTGAGGGTCTTGTGATCTAAGAAGACTTCAAACCGTTCACCGTATAGGTAGTGACGCCACAACTTCAGTGCGAATACGCCCGAAGGTTCTGACTTTTCGCTTGAAGGCTCCGGCTTTCGCTCGAAGGTTCCAGCTTTCACCCGAACGTTCCGAAACCGTCCCGGATGTTGGGGCAATGTCCCAATTTTTTTTTCTTTTCTATGTAAACCAGGGTTATTACATATAAAATCTTGTAGTGAAAGGAATAGTGATGGCTAGGTGTGAAGTTTGATAAGGCGTGATTGAAAAAACCTTGTTGTTGGGTTACTTGGAGGTTAATAATACTATTTTTTTTTGCCTTCTTTAGAGATTCTTGTATAGTGATCATTCTTTCTTATACTCTTCTTGTAATGTTTACTGCTATGAAAGTTAGAAATATAAAATCATTATTTTTTATTTGAGCTTGAGGCAGCTAAATCTTTAATGGATTTTGTGAGGCTTTCCTTAGTTTAATTGTATTATTAATACATAATTAAAGGCTTTGCTCTGTCAAAGAAATTGTTGAAGAAACAAGACAAGATTAATTTTAAAGAGAGAAAATACTTTCCTGATGAAAAGCTAACCCAACCCGAAGCCATCTTTTCTTGTGAGGCATTTCTTTTTCAAAGAGACTGTTATATATATAATGCTATAACCTTGTGGAGATATTTAGTTCCTTAATTAGGTTTAAACTTAGTACGAGAGTTGAGAGTTAAAGAACATAAAAAGAAATAGGAAAAATAGAGAAAACAATTGTTTAACAATGGTGGAAGAGAAAACCAGTCTCAGTCATGCATCTTACACAAAGATGAACTGAGATAATCCTTTATATATAATGAGTTATGAAGTTATGTTACATTAATGCCAATCATATCGAGACACTTGGCAATCAGACATTGTACTCAAGAAAATCAAGCTAACTGTTTAACAACTTGAGTTAACTAGCTTTAACATAAGTAACAAACTAACCAAATTAACAGACCATAGTTCAGAACATTTAGCTGAAAATCAAGTTGCTAACTGAAATGTATTTTGCTTGGTTTCTATATCGTTATCAAGAGTCATCATACTTGCTATGAATAAGTTTCAATAATTGCATAAATAGTTTATTGAATAATTTTATATTAATTTAACTTTTTTATAACTTGATTTTTTTCTTTTGTAGAATCAAGATAAAAATGTTGGTGATGATGCAATGCCTGCCTCTACAAATAGACCTCGGGTATATATTTTCAAAGCAAATTCTATGTATATGTATGTGAACTTTCATATGATAAATTATAATTATTCAAAAAATATTGAGATGAATGGATCACTGAATAAATGGTTTGATGGATGGATGATTTGAAAAATCTTTTTTAGTAGGATCTTGTATGTTAGCATAGGTGTGAAATTTCAAGAAACCAGAGGAGACTTAACCAATTTTTTTTTGTGAAATTTTATCATTTGTATTCTAAATATGATAGTTGAAATGTAGTAATGTTTATCAATATGTTTAGTTGAGATAGGTTGATAAATAAATGGATGCTTGGATGGTTGATAGGAAATTTTATTTGAAAAATCCTTTCTAAAATATTTTTACAACATAGATAAGTTTTGAAATTTAAAAAAAAATAGATAAGACTCTGTCAAAATTTTTGTAGTTTTTTTTTCTTAAAATCTTGGACTAGAAGTTGAATTTAATTTTATATTTACATGACAATATAATGGTAAAGGAAAATGCAGGTTTATAAGTAAATAGCAATGAGACAGAACATGTTCAAAGTTACCAAGTAAGAATATGTTGTTGAACCAATTATCCTCATGTCCCTTACGAGAATATGTTCCTTATAACAAAAATATTTTAATGATTACAAACTACATTCTAATTATGACAGTACTATATGCATTGCACATTTAAAATCTCACATGGTGAAAGAGATATCAAGATCTATTTGCAGACCACGATCATTCGAAGACATATCTTTGTGCTATTAGATTGTGTTTAGGTTGTAAAACTTCTACTATCACGTGATTCAGCAATATGCATGATTGCATGGTTTAGTCGATTTTATTTTAAAATATTTTTCGATCACGTACAATGAATTTTCTATGATGGATTTGATTCAAAAAATACCGAGATTTTAATCTTGTTTTATCAAGCTTTAAATGTTGAAAAATATCAAAACTATTTTATAGTGTCCATAAGGACATTGATGTGTTTATTAGGACGCTAATGTCTCAGCAGTGCCCTCCTGGACTTGGTAAGTCAGAACGCTGATGAAACATTAGGACACTGATAAAGTTCAAGGTTAAAAAGTTCATATCTATCAGGATGCTTACCTTGTCAGTACCACCCTCATTGTATCAACTAATGAACTTATCAGGACGCTGATTGAATATTAGCTCACTGATTATTTTCTAAGTTTTAAAACGCTTAATGACGTTGATAGTTCATAAGTTGGAAACTCTCAGGACGCTATTCAATTATGAGTGCCCTCATAAGAACCATATATGTAACTCATCAGGACGTTGATCGTTCGTCAGCGCACTTATTGTTTTTTCGACTTTCAAAGCTTAAACATTACGATGCTTACGTTTTTAGTAACGCCCTTATGTTTTTATTTATTTAAATCGTGTTAGGTAGTTAATCTTCTAGTAGCGTCCTCACATCTTTAGTCGATTTTAAATGTTAGGTAAGTCAGGATTGTAATACCCCTAAATTACACACACAAAAAAATAAAATTGGAAGTTCGAGCGTTCCTTTTCCTATATAAGGAACCCCCCTCATTTCTCACACCAATCCTCTCTTTCTCTCCTTCTATCTCTCTCTCTCACTTTTCTCTTTTTGAGACTCTTTTAGCGGTGCAACGCGGTTCTGCTTGGGAGGAGGCAACAGTTCAGGAAAGGAAGTTCTATCTGAAGGTGGGGAACAAAACATAGGTTTGCGTGTTTTATGACTTTTATTAAAGTTTACATTCATTTATCATTATGTTTGTTATTCATTTACACTGTATTATTGCGTATAATGTTCATATCTGTCATACTTATGCCTGTATACTTGGAGTTCGTGTATTACACTGTTATTATGCAGGATTAGTGATCAATCTGACCCAACCAGACTTAGTCTTGTCCTCAGTAACTTTAAATAGTGAACGGGATGCAGTTTGCTGCTCGAGAAGATTGGTATTTAAGTGGAACTCGTGTCCCACCTCTCAATTGGAGACTAGTCTGGTTGGTCTTATTTGAAAGCTATTTGCTTGTATAAGTGATACTGGATATCCTAACCTTCCACGTGGTGATACTGACTTGATAAGAATCAATAAACACTGCTAAATCTTGTCTAATGTTAGCAAAGACCGGACCTACTCATGCATTGGCATCATACATAAGCACCACCTAGGGACGTAAGTGGTTCATGATCCACAAAATAGTTAGAAGTAATGCTCACTATTGTTGATATTTCCTTAGAGAGGGACGTATAATTAGAACCCGAGATTTCCTGGGGATGGACATTCGTACTTGAATCTAGGGCGATGACCTTGGGGAGGGATGTACAATGAGAACCTGGGTTTACCTGGGGATGGACATCTGTACGTGAACTCAGGGCGACGTACAATCATGGAACCATTACGAGACGGTGTCATGCATACATACATGTTGTACTGATTATGATGCTATGTTGTGTATATGTGATATTTGATTATGAAGTTTCTTTTATTAATTGTTATATTCACGAACTATTTTACCCTCTGGGCAATAACTCACCCCGTTGTTATCCAATTTTTCACAGGAGTTTAGGGTGGACTGAGTGGAGATTTAAGGGCCCACATTTTGTAACCCTTGTTAATTATAAGGAGATTTTGGGAGGATGTTCCCTCAATCATATTTTGTACCAAAATACATCCTGAAATTAATGAAATCAGATTTGTACTTAATTGTGTACTTGCATACTCGGTTATTGTTATAATGCATTCGCGCCCCACCTGTGAGTGTTCCGCCGGTTTAGGAGCGTCCGGGCGGGGTGTGACATTTAATGGTATCAGAGAGAAAGGTCCACGGCCCGCCCATGTCCACCACTTAGGAGGAAAAATTCATATTAGATATATATATCTTTTTAAGATTTATATTACATATATATATCTATATAACTATATAGTTTTTATATAGTTAAGATTCATAATATATATATATATATCTATATATCTATTTATATATGAGATATATATATAGCCTATTGAAAAATTTGGATTCAACGATGATATAAACTATATATATATATAGTTAAGATTCCAGTAGCGCCCTCAAGGAAGAAAACGACAAAGTTGGCCTTACACGTCAGGACGTTGATTGACAAATCAGGACGCTAATTCAACACTGTCATTAAGCTGCTATTTGCACTTTTTTCTGATTCACTTTTTAGAACTGTTCAAAACCTTTTTCAGAACTTTTTGAATCTTTTAAGAACAGTCTAACACTTTATCAGAACATTCCATTCTCATGATTAAACAGAAGATTCAGGTGTTGTTATCACAATTGCACAGACTGAATAAATCCTTTTTGGGAAAGAATGTATCTGTTATTTTGAAATAGCTTTGTGCGCCAAATTCATACTTAGAAAGTTTAAGTCCATTGCACCATTGCTATCTTTATATAAGTTTCCTTAGAGCAGATTGAAGAAAACATACGATCAACAAGAAAATTGAAACTGTGTTTTGAATTCTTTAACAATTTTCTCTTGTGAAAATACTTT